>OY284475.1:16184181-17384181 GCA_958336345.1 Dorcus parallelipipedus
CGCCGAACGTAAAATTGATTTTTTTTCCTAACTAGCAACAATGAATCAACCCATTTCAATTTAGGTCTTGTTTTCTTAGAAATCGTAACATTGAGAAAACAGAGGTCGCTGTTTGATGTGTATTTCTCATTGACGTTCGTGGCTGTAGGTGTTCTGTTGTTTTTAAGCAAACATTCTCAGATGCTGATGTAAATTATAATATCTTTGTATCGAATGCCCAAGAAAAGAAACTGGTTTGTTTTCTTCAGTTCTTTTTAAATTGAATGCTCAAGTTAAATCAGTTCCTTTTTCCTCTTCCACTTATATTAATTATTCTCATTAGCAGAAACAGATTTCCTAAACTTGTTTTCACTTCTAACTTTTTTCTGTGTTATCGTTTCAATTCATATTACTGTAGGTACTTCTTTCTTCATCTTCATTTCACTTTTTGGCCATTAAGGCTTTTATGTGATAACGTTTTACAAAGTGTTACAGCTCCAAATCGCATAAGGAATAGGTTGGCCATATTCGGGAATTTTTACTCAACTTAGAATTTGTTGTGGCAATCCTGATAACTTGTTAGTCCCGTGACATGTTCTAATATGGGCATTTCGATAGTAATGGTTTCTGATTGGTTAAGGTTGACTGCACCTGAGATCATTGCTACCTACCTGAAGCTTATGGGAGGGCAAATGAAGTTCGTCCCAAAGCCGGCTAGCTCAATGGAAAGGAATAAATACAAACGGGGCACAATTTAATAAAATAAATAATGTCACCAGTCGACAGACGCTTGTCTTTATTTTGAATTACAAAAATTGCTCAAATGCTCAAGCAACAAACGTAATCATAAATTAAATAAAATCATAAATAGAAAACTTACTTCCCAAGTACTTACTTACTTACTTATTCCTAAGTCTTTCTACCGTACGGTGTAAACTGTGGGGCTGAGTTGATTAATTTTTTCCATTCCTTTCTATCCTGTGCTAGGTTCTTTATGTCTCTCCATTGTATATCCCTTTCTTGGGCGGTCTTCTTCACTTCCTCTTGCCATGATTTTCTAGGTCTTCCTCTTCGATTGGTCCCCTGTACTCGAACTTCAAGCACTTGTTTTGTTAGCCTTTCTTCCATCATCCTATGTATATGCCCTAGACATCCTAATTGTCTGTCTTGAATTCTTGTCATTACCGGTTTTATTTGGAACTTATTCCTGAACACTTCGTTCCTGATTCTGTCTGTTCTTGTTTTTCCATCTATTTTCCCCAGGAATCTCATCTCTGTCGCGTTAATTCTACTTTCATCCTTGTTCGTGAGAGTCCATGCTTCACTACCATGTATTAGTGTGGGAATTACCACTTTCTTGACTACTTCTATTTTTAAATCCGTCGTTATTTCTCTTTTTTCCAAAAATGCTGTTCTTAACCCGTTATACATTCTTCCTACTGTAGCTTTCTTATTGTTTATTTTTTTTCCATTTTTCCGTTGTCTTGTATTATTGTTCCTAGGTATTTAAATTCCTCGACTTGTTTTATTTTCTGACCGTTTATTCTGATGTCGTGTGTCTTATTCCCTTGTCCTATTATCATCGTTTTCGTCTTGTCTATGTTTATTCTCATGTTTACCTTATTTAATTCCTTGTTTAGTTTATTTAAATTGTATTGTAGGACTTTTTCTGAATCTGCCACCACCGCCATGTCATCCGCAAAAAGGAGCTCTGTTACTTCTATTTTTTGCATTTTCCAATAATCCAGTACCATCGGTCTCATTTCTTGTTTGGCCTTTTTAATTGCCTCATCTATCACTACTGCGAATAGTAGGGGGCTCAGTACGCCATCCTTGTTTCTGTTGTTTGAAAGTCTCTTGACTCTTCATTGTTTGTCCTTACTATGTTCTTTGTTGTGTCATACATACTTATTATCATTTCAATTATTCCTCTGTCGACTCCATATTTTTCTAAAGTTTTCCATACTTTTTCCCGTTTCACCCTATCAAAAGCTTTTTCCAGATCGATGAAAGCCATGTGTATTTCTTTATTTTTACTTATGCACATTCTCTATGCTTTGTCTTACTATAAATATGGCGTCCTGTGTGCTCCTCCCTTTTCTGAAGCCATACTGTGTTACTTCCCAAGTAAAAACCCAAATAATGAAAGATCGAAAACGAACTAAATTGCGCACAGAATTCGCTTGCAATAAATACCTGATTTATGTGCAGAAATTAGACTTCGAAAAGGTTCTTGCATTTCACGGTGAGTGCTTCTTCTCAAATCACGGAATAACTCTCCGTTCGCTTTCCTCACAAGTACACAATACTTAAGGAAACGGTAACAAAATGAAAGAATTGAGTAAATGCTCCTGATGATGACGATGATCCTGTCTCCGAACGTGAAATTGAATTTTTTTCCTAACCAGCGAGTTTTTAACATACTCTTTCTTGAATTTCGATATACACCGTGTCCACAGAATATGGAATATGTTATATACTGCAAAAAATACGCGTTACATCAAAAAACCCTGAAACAGGTAAATTTTTGATTTTTCTTGCGGATCCTATGACATGATTAAAATTTTAATTTCGCTTGTCATTTGTCATTAGTGACGTCATTGACAATTTTTTTAAATGGCATGACTAGGTTTCATTTATTTCAAAGAAAGCACACTACTTTACCCTTTACAATGGTATCCTACTTTTGAAGTTTTTCACAAAAGTATTCTAGTTATCCATGCTAAGGCACTACTGAACCTTCTTATTTATCAAAACATTTGCATTCTTCTAAATGTCAGAGTGGTACTTGAACTTAAAGTTACGCTTGTGATTTGGAAGATTTAAAGAAGCACGAAAGTAATAAAACTTATGGCGCATTTATCTGAAAAGTATCGAATTGAAATATTGATGATGTTGGGATATGGAGACAGAAGAAGACGACAGGAAGAAGTTTGCAATTTATTTAATAACGTATACCCCGAGCATCATATTTCCCAGTCTACTGTTAGTAAAATCTTGCAAAAGTTTGAAATGACCGGTACTGTCAAAGACTTGCCGAAAACAGTAAGAAATTTACCTGAAAATAATGAAAATCGTGAAAACGTTATGTTAGCTGTAGTAGAGAATCCTCGTATTTCTATTCGACAAATTGCTCGAAATCATAAAATAAAAAAAGAAAAGTGGCATGCATATCGACCCTGCGTTGTTCAAGAATTATTTGAAGATGACTTTGAACGACGAATTGAATTTTGTGAAAACATAACGCATCGACTTGAAGCAGATAGAAATTTTCACAAAAATATTTTTCACAGATGAAGCAACGTTTTGTTTGAATGGAAAATTAAACAAACAAAACACACGTTACTGGGCTTTACAAAATCCTCGCTGGTATGTAGAAGGACATACTCAATACCAGCAAAAAATCAATGTTTGGGCAGGAATTATTCGAAATCGAATCTTGGGACCCTTCTTTTTTGAGAACAATCTAACTGCAGAAACTTATTTAGACTTTTTGAGATATGAATTAGTTCCTGCTTTAGCTATTTTATATCCAAACGAAGCAGATCCGGATATACCTCATAACAGAATTTGGTTGCAGCAGGACGGGGCTCCTCCTCATTTCGGTATTAACGTCCGTCATTTTCTGAATGTTACCTTTGCCAATCGATGGATAGGGAGAGGAGGTGCAATAGAATGGCCAGCTCGTTCACCTGATTTAAACCCGTTAGACTTTTTCCTTTGGAGCTATCTTAAAGACAGAGTATACATAAATAAACCAGAAAACATTGAAATCTTAAAAGATAGCATAAGAACAGAGATGAGAGCTATCACACCAGAAATGACTGTTAATGTCATTAATGGATTTGAAAATCGAGTTTATCATTGTCTAACAGTAAATGGAATACAATTCGAAAATCTTTTGTAGTTTATGAGCGGCAGTTTACATTCCATGCTTTTGGGACAAGGTGTAAAAATTTCTATTTCACCTGAAAAAAGAATGTAAACTTCAAAAGTAGGATACCATTGTAAAGAGTAAAGTAGTGTGCTTTCTTTGAAATAAATGAAACCTAGTCATGCCATTTAAAAAAAATGTCAATGACGTCACTAATGACAAATGACAAGCGAAATTAAAATTTTAATCATGTCATAGGATCCGCAAGAAAAATCAAAAATTTACCTATTTCAGGGTTTTTTGATGTAACGCGTATTTTTTGCAGTATATAACATATTCCATATTCTGTGGACACGGTGTATGTATAAAAATTAATATTATCAAAATTAGGTTATTGTTAAGTCAATAATAAAGCAGCTAGCCTTATACAATGACGTCAGAAATGATTTCAATCCACGCCATGTGACCAATTTCAATTAGGTCTTGTTTTCTTAGAAGTGGCAACATTGGGAAAAGTGAGGTTGCTGTTTAAATTGGCGTGTATTTGTCATTGACGTTCATGGCTGTAGGTGTTTTGTTGGATTTAACCAAACATTCTCAGAAGCTGATGTAAATTACGATACCTCTGTATCGTACACAGAGTACAATGTGTTACCTATACGGTGGGGTCACTTGGGTTGGGTTGGGTTACATTCTTAAGCATTGCTTTGTTAGCAACAGAGTACAATGTGTTGCCTATATGGTGGGGTCACGTGGGTTGAAATCCTTTCTGGTGTCCCTGTATTAAATTATCGTTTAAATTTGCGGTTGTGTATTTTTGGAAACTTTGATCTCACAGTAGATTTGTCCATCATTAGTAAGCACATTCTTTGGCGAATTAAAAGTTCTAAATTATGAACAGGTCATTCTTTTCTGGTTTGCGGGTGGCCTATTCATTAGGTGGTTACAGTCAGTAATTTTATAGATTGTCGCGTATACTGAAGCCCTCGTCCTGAATAGGTTGATGATAATCGAGTCAAGTCTTCTGGTTAGTTGACCAATGGTGATAATTTTTAGAGCTGATTGATTTATATGTCTTTCGCCTTTCTCAAACAAAAAAACTATTGTGTTCCAGTTTTTAAGCATTTAACTGTTTCAGTTCAACTTAGATCAAGTGCTTGCAAGTTGGGATTTCGAAATGAATTCTTAGTTAACTTTCAAGACCAAGCAGAGCTTTTTCACTTTCTACTAAACGAACTAATGAATCGTGAGTTTTGAGTCAAGATCATAATTTAACTTTAATTTACTCAAAATTTCACTGATAGATTGATGTCATACTAATTAAACGTAATAAATCACTGTCTCCTCATTTTAAATATAATTTATAAAACATTTTGTGTTTGAATGATGTATTTCTTTTTCTCATGACGTCGGTGTAGGTGTTGTTCGGATGGAATTCATTGTTGAGGACAAACACGGGGCGGATTAAAATAGACGCTAAATCGGACGACAAATTTGTCTGCGTATTCTCTACCCGAACCGAACTCATTATGGTGATAAATTGCTCTGTGTACGTGGACGTAGAAACGATTTTAAAAGTCGGCGGGGTCCTGATTTTATCTCGTGAGGTAATCGTTTAATAAACACGACTTTCTTTGAAAATTCACTCTTACTTTAGTTTTTATTTTCATTTTCTTTATTGTATGTATTTAGTTAGTGATGTTATAAACTTTCCTGTTCCTGGTACACATGTGTTTTTGAAAGATAACATTTTAAGAGGCGAACTCTAATTGACGAAATACGACAATGGTGTAGGATGCGGAACGGACCGCGAATGTTATTGTTATTTCTGGTGTGTTCGCGTCGTTTGCGAGGAAAGCGGCGGCGTTATCGAGATGACGTGCAGATAGCCTTCACGTCAACTCCTGTTGTTATTAGTAAACTCATTCAACTTCGTAATTTCAAGTGCAATCCACCACGTTAACAGCAAAGTTTGTCGCAGTGCGGTTGAACGTACAATGGACGGAAAATATACGACTTTTCCTTCCTTCCTTATTCTTTGAAAACTATTTTTCACGAACTCGACGAACACAGTATCAGATTTAAGTCACACGTAAAACACTGGTGATTTATTCAACTCGATAGTGTTTTGTAAAAGAATCCATTGCATTCCACATTAAAAAAATGGAATTTAAATCAAGGTAGCCATTTTGTAGCAACTTGTAAAAAATATGAATTAATTTTTGAGTTAAGCTCCATTGATGAAAGCGGACTTCAAGAGGAATAAAGAAATCAGAGTAAGATTACTTTCTCTATAATTCGCTTCCGAATTGTGTCGTTATTGTGCTTAATTTTGTACTATTTACTTTCTTAATTTGCCTCCACCCTCATTCGTTTATCTTGTCGCTTTTTTATCATCCAGTTCCATTTATGCATTTGGTTAGTCTGCAAGTTAGTTTTTCAAATGATCTAATCATCAGCAGAGCTTCTGGTTTAAATCACGTTCTATTTTCTCTTTTTCCCAGCGTTTAGAACTTTGTTGCAGAAAAACTTCGTGTAGGTAATGCTACCAAGATTACAAAGAAAAAGCAGTAATATGAAACGATAGTACCATTTGGTTAGTCTTCCAGTTTATTGTAACTTTATCAGCAGAGCTTCTGGTTTAAATCATGTTCTTTTTTGTCTCTTCACCAACGTTTCGATCTTTGTTGCAGAAAAATTTCTTCAAGGCAGATGCTGCTACGATTACAAAGAAGAAGTAGCGAGATGAGATGATAACACCAAGAAGAACAGTAACACTGAAATGCTTCTGTAACGAGAAACAAAACAGAAGAAATAAATGCAAGTTCTGTAGAAGCCTTTGTCACCTTCGCAATATTTTTATTTTTATTTTTGGCATCGCCTGGTCTCCTTGTAAAACTTATGACATTTTGTGGTTTGGACTGTTCTTTGGACATACATATTTGCATGAGTTTATCTGAATACGTATATTTTTTGACTGAAATGAAAATCAAACTGGTTTGTTCACTTCAGTTTTCTTTTATTGAATGCCCAAGTTAAATCAGTTCCTTTTTCCTCTTCCACTTATTAATTATTCTCATTAGTAAGTATTCTTCTTTTAAAACTGATTTCCCAAATTTGTTTTCACTTCTAACTTTTTTCGTTTCGGTTTCATCTTCATTTCGTTTTTTCTTTGGCCATCAAGGCTATGTCGGTGTTTATGTGATAACTTTTTACAAAGCGTTATAGTTCCAAATCGCGTAAGGAATAGGTTGGCCATATTCGTAAAGTTTTAGTCAACTTAGAATTGATTGTGGCAACCCTGATAACTCCTTCGCCCCGTGACTAATATGGGCATTTCGATAATAATGGTTTCTGATTGGTTGAGGTAAATGGTACCTGAGGTCATTGCTACCTACCGGAAGGCTGCGAGCTTGTGGGAGGGCAAATTAAGTTCGTCTCAAAGCTGGCTAATCAATGGGACGGGTCGGGTCAATACGAATGAATACAAATGTGGCATAATTTAATAAAATAAATAATGTCACACACTTGTCTTTATTTTTAACTACAAAAATCACTCAAATGCTCAAGCAACAAATGAAATAACAAATTAAATAAAATCACAAATTGAAAACGCTCTCCAAGTGTGCCTGAATAATGAAAGATCGAAAGCCAACGTCACAACCTAAACTGCGCACAGAATTCGCTTGCAGTAATTACCTGATTTATGTGAAAAAATTAGGATTCGAAAAGCAATAGAAGGAGCTTGTATTTCACGTAGAGTGCTTTTTCTCGAATCACGGAATATCTGTCCGTTCGCTTTCTTTACAAATACACAACACTAATGGGAACAGTAACAAAATGGCTCCAAGCCAGAAATAAATCAACAGCATTTCAACGTGTTTAACTCAGGCACGGATGGAAGTCATATGCCCCAAACTGATCAATCACAGACTTTTGACCGGGAAGATCTACGACAAGGACGGGGCGACACTTTGGCAGCCATATTGGGACAATATATATAACGGAATTTTACACTCTAACATCATCTTCCGTCATCCAATTTAACATTGTTTTAACTTTGTTACGGGGGAAAAATTTATTTAAATCATTTTCAGTATTGCGGGTCACCCTGTATTGCGTGGGAACACGAAAGGTCCATTGTGCCTACGTGCTTTTTATCATGTTGCAACATATTGCATCAGAAAACAAAAGCCATTACCTACGCCTCACGGTAATGTTTTACCTCCCTCATACCCCACCGTAAGTCGACTGTCTTCTTTTACCAACCCCCGTCTTTAACTCGTCCGTCGATCTTGATGTGCGACGGAGTCCGCCAGTTCTTAGACAGAACGTTTTGTTTGTGTTTGTTTCGGCTTTTGAAGAATTCTTCAGGCTGAAAGAGCCTAAGTGAATTATGTACGGTAAACAAGATACCGTATTTTGAAAATTGTCACCCCCTGCGTCTACAAGCATTGGTAATGCTTCTCGACGTCTAATTCCGACCTAATTCGATTAGGTAAATATGGCGTGATTCAGACCGTAATGCATGATTTTCTTTTCCTACTTAAACTTTTCTACTAAATATTACCTCCCCTGATTAATTTACCCTTCATGGTGATATCTGTGGCTAATCAGCCTTGAATTATTGCAAGATCGTTTTCTTCAACGATGGTTACTCACCTGTCTGTTCGGATTTGAATTCGTCCAACGCTAGAGGCAACCTTTCAGCGAGAGAGGTCGCTGAGAATAGCGACACGCCCTCTTGGCTTCACAAGCCCTCCGCCGAATTCGATTCTCGTTGGTCATCGCCGTCGACTTTTATTTTGGATTGCGATATTTCAATTGCTACGTTTATGTTACTTTTAAATTGAGCAACTTTTGAAATTTTTTTTTGACTTTGTAAACGAAAGTCGGATCCGAATTTTCGGGATATTTATTTGACAAATTCCTGGTATTACATTTTATTTATTTAAATCTTTAACCCCTTCTGGGATTTGTGTTACTCGTGTTTCCTTGTTTCCACATGTAAAGACAAGTGTCAACTGGCAAATTGTATTTTATTAGTAAATTCAGTCCCTTTACTTTTGGGGTTACGTACGACCCACAACCCACCTCCTCGAGTTTAGTCGGTCGGGAGGTGTCTTTAATTTACCCATCTCTACATGTGCAATTAGGTAGGTAGCAACTTCCCGTTTAACTTTGGTGATGTCTGTACCATTGTGATTAAGTTATCGGTGTTTTTGCTAAAAAAAATTAAGAAGACTGGAATTCGACGTGGTCGGAAATTCTTAGTGCATCGTCAAAGGAGTTTGGGGTGATTTTTACTACCCTGCCAGGGCCTGGTTTTGCTAAAATCCAGGTAATGTTAGGCTAACGGCATGACGCCATCTTGTTATTAATTATATTTTTTCTTCTTTTAACTCAGGCTCTTTCGCGCGGATACTCTTTCTTTTGGTGTTTATTTGGATACTCTTTTGGTACTTGGGTATTTAACCGACTTAAGCTGTTGCTATCGAAACTCACCACTTTCGCCTCGCACATCTCTTATTAATTGCTTCGTAACGCTGCGTAGTTAAAGAGCGAATTTTCGACAGATCTTGCGCCTATAAATATTTAGGCGACATTCTGCCTTTTTTATGGATTGTAGATTTGGTTGCCTACATTTTTATTCTTCTTATTCTGTCGTGGTTTCTTGAATTTACAACTTATTCAACGTTGCTATTCCGTCAAATAGTTCTGAACTGATTTGAATGTTTTCTTTTTTGCTTGACATCTTCTAAATCGGGAAAATTACTATTATAAACTTCCCAAATTTGGTTTTTTTTTTCAAGTCACACACAGTGCAACGGAAGATAAAATATCTATCGGGGATTAACTTTAGAGTTAACAGATTTGTTCCGCAGGAAGTAACCTAATGTTACAGGGAACAAATGATCGGCGCTCGCGCGTAAAGCTTAAAATCCATGTAAATAAATTGCAGTGTTACAGGAAATCCCGAAACGTCAGGCTTAAATGCAATCAGGAACTATGACAAATTTCGGGATACAATTCAAACGTTAATCTGCCGCCCCCCCACCCCTATTTGCTTTTGTACGGGGTATGTTTGGCGAATGCACGCAAATGTGTTTGCCCGGGGATTTAGTTTGTTACACGAAAATTGATGTCGCAAATTTTTCTTTTATTAGACGCCATACTGTTTTAAAGCTACGTGTTTTTCTCTTTTCTTTGCAAAACAAGCACGAACTCGTAAATGTTCTCTTGGTG
Source organism: Dorcus parallelipipedus (assembly GCA_958336345.1). NCBI lineage: Eukaryota > Metazoa > Arthropoda > Insecta > Coleoptera > Lucanidae > Dorcus > Dorcus parallelipipedus. Next base: position 16,194,281 of record OY284475.1, read on the forward strand.
GTGAGTTTCTGAACGAGTGCGACAGAAATCGAAGAGACCCCCCTTCCCGAACGACGACGAAATGAATGGCGCAACCCTCGCTCGCATTCACAAAAGGGGAAGTTTCAAAGACTCGCCATTGAAACCTGTCTATGGTAATTCAATAGCTTATAATGAAATTAGAAAAAAAAAGATCTGAAAAGAAAATGAGATAATGGAAGCGGAGTCGCATTGAAGGCAGTAATGTGATTGAACCGGACGTGAGTTGAATCGCATTATTGCTCGGTGCGGTCAGTGCAGGGCCCTTTTCTGCTTTAAGCCCTCCAAGTGTTTACCTTACGGGGTGGTCTAATAAATCGATGCATTACGCGCCACGTCCGGCTTTAAGGGACGCCGAACCATTAATCTCCGAGTGGCGAAAAATAAAATCCGATATCGCGTCGCCGGTAATTTGTTTGTTGCTGTGAAAGTGGTCCTTCCGGTCAGTTTATTGATTTTACATCAAGCCTTTACAAATCACCGTAATTGACTATCATTTACCTGCGTATAGACACCTATATAATTCATTATCATTTTTTACATTGTTGCTCTTTATAAAAGAATCGAGATCGGAATAAAAAAAATTGTAGCAAACATAAATAAATTGGGAATTATTTTTGTGTGAAAAAATTTTATTTTTAAACATAAAAATTCGGAAGCCAACGAATTTATTAATTAAAAACAACCCTTATTCACCACCACCTGCAGGGCTTTTACATTCCGCTGATCATTTTCACTGTAAGCGGAATTTCGTTTCATGACGAGACCAATTATGCTACTCTCAGTTAGTTCATCGCGTGCAGGACGAGAGCGATTATCCTAAATCAGGCTTAGCAACATCCCCCTTTTTCTAACTAATTCGTTCACACTTTCATTCCATTTACTTCCGGCCACTTTAATTTAAATTACGTACGTTTTATTTTCGAGATTTTTTCCTGCGGTTATCGAGGACGAAAGACGTCAGGTAAGGCGTTAACGTATCAGGAAAGTCGGGAGGGAGCTTGGCATTTTACTGTTGGAGGAAATGGGTTTTTCGCCGCAAGGTTCGGTAGACAGAGATTTGATTAGTCCCACTACACAAGAATGACGGAAATTCCTCGGTTTGACTTTTTTCTAAACGAAACGACGTCACGCGCGCAAGCTAGGGACGTTGCAATTAATTTTCTGATTTTGGGAGAAAAAAGTTGCTAAAGTTGCAAGGCAAAAGAAAATTAAACTGCGTCGACACGAAAACACGTTTAAATTAATTAATTACGTGCGCATTACAGGCACGTGAAATTCACGCATGACGAATTTAGTTTCGACGTGCGCTAATAAAACATTGCGATTTTAAATTGGGGCGAGTTACAGGGGATGTTAAATAAACGTTTTGGTAATAAATTTCATTGCTCGAGCGTAGCATGTAGTTTCCAAATTATTATATGTTGGTGATAACTCTAGCTTGTTGCTGCAAATTAATTTTTTCCCTAAATTTCCTGACCATAAAGACTTCTATAAGAGTTTGTCCAGGATTCCTGATTTATAGATCACGTTTTATTTGAAAAATTGACAGAGTAGATTTGACTATAGTCTGTGTAAAAGCATATTTTAGCGACGAACCAGATTAGAGTGGTTACGAAAATGAGTACTTTTCCGACAAACACTTGACGTCATTGTCGTATATTATGAACGTCGTTCGTGGAACTATTGAATGATGGTCGAGAAGACTGTGCATAATTGTTCATGAGCATTCTGGTGAGAATCTGGTCTGATATGCATTTCTCGAAGCACTCTTAAATAAAATAACATATTTCTTGATGTTAGTCGAGTTGTTTCATTAACATTTTGTAACAGTCTCTCTATTATAATACCATTATCATCGAATATTGAAGAATATCGCTTTATTTACTAATGTAATAAACATTTTAGAGTTCATTATTATTTATTTATTAACAAAACGTACAACAGCAAGAATAAACAGTTGACAGTTATTAACCGATGGAATACTCCACTTTCGCGAATACCATTTTTGATGACATCATAATTCATAACATAAACCGTGTTACAAATGTAGGAATAATTGTTCGTCGCTAAAATATGCTTTAACTTAAGTTTAGATTGACATCATCGTTTTTATGTCGTATGAATTTACGACGTTGTCATATTGTGCGAATGAATCTATTTATTGAAAATTCAAAATCTACTCAAACATTCTAGAAAAAGAAAATCATTTTTCTGCGTTAAGTAAGAAATGCTACAACATTGCAACTTATAGTTAAAAGCGAGGTTAACAGGCACTGGCAGGGTTGCCACATTTTTTATAAGCAACGTCGCCCACAAAAATTGAAAGATAATTGAAGAATTGAAGAATATATAACATCAATGTTTTTTTTTTAACTCGAATTCAAACTGTCTATCAATGACGACACAGTGTGGTTATTGGATTCTGCTTGTACTTCGCATATGACTTACAAAAATTATGTCATCACTGAATTAATTTACAGAAGGTGTACATATAAAGATGGAAGATGTTCTTTATGTTCCTAACATAAATAGCAATTTCATGTGAGTACCAAGTTTGATTAAAAGAGGTAAGAAAATGATTCTTAATGAAGATGGGGAGATATACGAGAAGAAGACAGGTGAACTGATCGCAGAAGGAAGTTTTGAAGATGATGCAGTTCTAATAAGAGTGAATGTGAAAGGAGAGGACTCAAGGAAAGAATTATGCTTCAGCACAACATAGTCGAGTCAAGACTTGTGGCATAAGAGGTTGGGACACATCAATTCTAAGTATCTGACGAAAATGGTCAATACGGATTTGGTCAACGGTTTGCCTAAGTTTAAGATTGGAAACGAGAATGTGTATGAATCTTGTATAAAAGGCAAGATGACAAGACCGCCATTTCCGAGTGTTAAAGATGGAGGGACAACTAGAGTCTTAGAACGAATACATGTTGATCTGTGTGGTCCAATGCTAACAGAATCTCTTGGAGGAAGTAGATATATGCTAGTCATAGTTGATGATTACAGCAGGAGGTATTTTGTAGAATTTCTACGTGTGAAAAGTGAAGTAGCTGCCAAAATAAAAGAAAGGCGTGAGACAGAAACAGGAAAGACTGGAAGGACTGGAATTTATAAACATATCTCTATTGGATTACTACAGAAGGAAAGGTATTAAAAGTGAGGGAACCACTGTTCACACTCCGCAAAGTAGTGGTATGGCAGAGGGAGTCTCTGATAGATATGACACGAACGGTCCTAGTGGATGCAGACTTGCCACAAACATTTTGGGCAGAAGTTCACCTACTATGAGCAGAAACAAAGTACCCCTCGAGTTATGGCAGGGTAGAAAATCGAATGTTAAACACTTGAGAATCTTTGGTTGTAAAGTTTTCTACAGGAATAGTAATGTGACAAGAAAGAAATTTGATGTGAAATCAAGGCAAGCAATTTTCGTTGGTTATTCAAGGAACAGGAAGGCTTACCGAGTCCATGACATAGAAGGTAGAAAGAGAGCGGAGATGTAGTGTTTGTTGAGAATCAAAAAGTTTACACTTCACCCAATGATCACAAAAAAGAAGAATTTGATTACGTTCAGATTAATGGAACACATGTAACCAGTGAAGGTGAAGATAGAAAAAAAAAATAGTATGTCCAGTTTTGCGAGGGCCTGAAGAAAATGTATCAAATGAGATGAAACAAGACAAAGAAAATTAAAAAGAATTAAAAAGAATAAGTGGAAAGAGGCGATGAACCAAGAATTAAAGACACTTGAGGATTATGAAACATGGAAAGTAGTGGACAGACGGAAAGATGAAAAAATAATCCGAAGCAAATGGGTTTTCACGAGTAAAAGTAACGGAGTTGGCAAGAAAAAAATGATTGAACAATCGCGGTATACAGTTTGAAATTCGAGTTAAAAAAAAGATTGATATTATATATTCTACAATTTTGTAATGTAAAAGAAATTGGATTACGAATTATTTCAATAAAGAATAACAGAAACAAATAAAAAATAAAAGAGAGACAAGTGAAAAATAACACTGATATACATCATTGATTTTTTTTTGGTACGTTGCTCCATGATTGATATTAGTAACCACCATAAAATTTAATAATAAAGATTTAAGATTTGTCTTTGGGTTACTAAGAAGAAGAAGAAGAAGTGAAGTTTCGTTAAATGTTTAATGCCGACGTGTTTCGGCCTCAGAGAAGGCCATCCTCGGAGCGACTAAGTATCGAAGTGTGTTATATTGTGAAATTTCTGTGATATTCTATGCTTAGTCGCCCTGAGGACGGCCTTCTCTGAGGCCGAAACATGTCGACATTAAACATTTAACGAAACTTCACGTCTTCTGCTTAGTAACCCAAAGACAAATCTTAAATCTTCATTACCATTGATACACACCTGTCAGATCATACCTACCAGAATATGAATGTTGCTGAGATTAATCCTTCCGAAGGTTCAAAATTTGAGCAAAGAAGGCATTTCACAAGAGAAAATGTAAATATTTTTAAAAACTATTTATCCTCAGAAGAATGGCATGATGTGTACCTACTCGATTCATGGCACAGACGAAAAATATAATGCCTTCATAAATCTTGTTCTTGGTTACTTTAATAGCGCATTTCCACTTGTACGAACGAAATTAGAAACCTCTAATCAAAAGCATCCATGGATGACCGATCGTATTAGAGAATTGTCTAAAATGTTAGATGAAATGCACGAAACCGACAAACGATTAAACGATACCTGGTACCATCAACGTTTTTTGGACTTTAAGAGATTGTACAAAACAACAATTGATACTGTTAAACATACATATAATTCCAGTAGACTTACTAACGCCTCCAATTTAAACTCAGAATGTTGGAAAATTATTAATAGCGAGAGAAGTTCAAAGAAAGTATCAAAACTTACTTTATTGGACTCAATGAAAAATGAAATAACTGATGAAAAAAAAGTATCCAACTTGTTAAATGCATATTTCGTCCGAAGTTCCACAAATAATCATACACTAAACGGTACCATTGGCACAAGTCATTGTATTGCACAATCAATGTTATTATTCCCAACCGATAACGCAGAAGTGACCCGTACAATAGTCTCTAAATGTACAAAACGTTGTGCGGGACCAGATAATATCCCTAGTGTTATTTTAAAAGCAGTTGCAGAGGTAATAGCCAATCCGTTAAGTGATATTATAAATGAATCCTTCTCTGAAGGAATATATCCAACCGCCTTAAAATCCTGTAAAGTTATACCTATTTACAAAAATAAAAGCAATCCTCACGAAGTAAGCAGTTATAGACCAATTACCATACAAAATCAAATAGGGAAAATATTCGAGGATATCTTCCACACAAGACTGAATTTGTACATCTCCATTACAGCCATAACTGCAACCTATAACTTTATGCTTAACGAACTAAACAACAAGAAAAAAGCCTATACAATATTCTGTGATCTACGTCGAGCGTTTGATACTATCAATCCACTCTCTTCTATGCGACAAATTGGAAGTTATGGGAATCAGAGGAATAGTGAAAGATTGGATTAGATCGTACTTAACTAACCGATCTCAGTTTGTTGTGATAAACAACACTTATTCGGATGATATCAAAGTCAACTCGGGAGTGCCTCAAGGATCCATTCTTGGGCCTATACTATTCGCTCTGTTTATCAATGATCTACCCAATCAATGCGCATCAGCTTCCTCAACAACAATTTATGCGGATGACACAACATTTATTGTCTCGGATTATACCACGTCAGAAGCCATTGCAAAAGCTAATAATGTCGTGAAAGAAATGGAGCAATGGTGTCAAAGTAACGGTCTCTTACTAAATGGTGAAAAGACCGTGGCTGTACCAATATTAACAAAAAACTCAACTCTTGACTGCTATCCCTTAATACGATGTGGAAGAAATTCTATTGCTGGCACAACCGATTTTAAATTCCTTGGTGTCCGTATCGACGCGAAATTAACCTGGTGTCGCCATGTCGAAGATCTGGAAACCAAACTTAGTAAACATCTGTTTTTAATCTACAGACTCAGAGACACTGTAACTCTTGAAGTGTTTCGAATGTTATATTTCGGGCTGGTACATTCAAACATCTCGTACGGTTTGCTTATGTGGGGCGGCTGCAGCAATATGTTAAACATTTTGACCATTCAGAAGAGGATAATTCGGATTATGGCAGGTATCGAGAAGAGAAGGAGCTGTCGTCAATTTTTTTCGTGTTATGGGATAATGACGGTGCCATCGCTTTATATCTATCAACTAACTTTATATGCTATATCTCTTACCGACTACCTAGAAAAAAATTGTGATTTTCATGATTACCAAACCAGGTCTCGAGAGCATTGGCGACTTCCATTCAATCGACTAACCGTTAGTCAAAAGGGTCCAAAATATATGGGATTACTCTGCCTTAACAAAATCAAGACGTTATGGAATGATGATATGCCGACCAACTCGACGCATTTTAAGAAAAAACTGCAACAATTTCTGACAGCAGCAGCATTTTACTCATTAGAGGAATTTTTTAATTTGTAATTCACTTTTAATACTTTTTTGTTTAATATTCATGTGCTCGCTGACAAGTCAAATGTTCTTACTGAATCCTGTATTTGTGTATGTAGAACGTTTTGACAAAATTACTAACGGGTGCTTTTTTTTTTAGTTTGGCGTCGAAGTTGACGGTGAAAAGGTGTTTATTGTGAATGCACCACAATTTTTAAACATCTGTTATCTGTCAATTTCTCTGAGTTTTGAAATTAAATTTTCTTTCTCGAATAAAATGTTTTTTTTCGCAAGGACGACTACCGAGTTGATGGTGTCCGTTAAGTGTAAAATTTCCGTTAAATCGCAAAATGTTTCCGAGATGGTCGCCGAAAAGTTCAATCGCCTTTGGGTTGCCATTCCTCCTTGTCGACGTTCTTCTCGGGCGAAATTATCGTGTTGTCACAGAATTTTGCGATTGGTCAATATGGATCAGGTGACTCCCCTTTGCCTGTGTTTAACACTTCAGCTCCGAATCCTGTACGATTGCACTAACCATAGAGTGTGCACATCGATTTGCTGTGGGTCTTTGAGCCATTGTTATGACTTCATCACACTGGATTATTTGGTTGAATGTTGAACGGAAGTTATTAACCCGTGATGTGACAGAGGCACTCTACGCAAGCAACTTAAGGCATTCTTCTATGCTCATCGTAGCCTGATTTGTACGCATATCAGGTATTTTGTTGCAAGCGAATTCTGTGGTCAGCTTAGGTCGTCACATGTGTTTTCCATGGCTTTATTTGGGACCAATCTTCGCCGAGTTATTTTGATGTCGCTGTAGGAAATTCTTGTGGCACCGGCATCGTTTTGGCATCGTCGACGAAAGAGGGAAACACTATACACGGAGACGCAGGATGACATATTAACGCTGCCTCCTTTCATCCTGGAACCCGGACGACTACCTCGACGTTAGGTCAACTGGTGTGAACACAGTTTAAATGCCTTAAGATCGGATTTATATTTTCTATTCTTTTATTTTACGCGTGACGATTTTTGACGTTTTTTTTCATGTTAGTTTTTTTGTTTACCGGGCTTCATTTACATTTATTTTTCTTCGTAATTTAATTTTTGGTTTCATGAACGTTGTTTGCTTTGCACTTATTTAATAACAACTGGTGACTTTTATTGATTTTATTCTCTGCCCCTTTGTTTCGGGGATTCGTATGACCTCGCCCGTCCCATTGAGTTAACCGGCAATCGGGACGATGTTAGTTTGCTATCCCATAATTTGCAGCCTTCAGGTAGGTAGCAGGTAAGTGGCAATATTCAATTCAAAGATATCTTGAAGAATTTCCCGATGCAATGTTGACAATTAACAACTGTCATTTTGATAATGGATCACAATCAAACTAAACTTTCATGGCCAACTTTGATCCCAGATAAAAAAAAATCTCCGTTATTATAACAATGTGAAACTTAAATGAATGAAAAGAAAATCAAATGAAAGATCAAAGATAAATGAAAAACTAAAAGAAAAAGGAAAGTTAGGGAAAAAGCAAAGATCAAAAATTGAAGTAAAAAATAAAAACTTCCGAATAAATAATTGAAAGGTGCGATTTCAATTTTTTTGGTCGGTGGTGTACTTTTGTTTCCGTGGATGACTAGAAATAGAATTTTGCTATTTTGTTCATTATGTGAAGGGAGTAGCCCAAATTAGACGCCAGTCGCCAGATAAGATTTTTAAGCACCAAGTGTGTCTAAAATGTCGCCCAAATGGTGGAATTTCGTCCAATCTGGCCACTAGTGACTGCATGGTCACCAACAATGAAATATATGCTAAACGGATAATCCATGATTGATCTAGTAAATTTCATGTAGCCAAGTTGGCATTTGATTTTCCACTGTTTATGACGTATAATGAAAATTATATTGGATGAACTTTAATATCCTCAATTTCTTAAACTTTCCATAAGACAAAGCCTAACAAAAATTCGTTTTGGAAGGTACAGATAAAACGAAATCCTCAGTTTTGAGGATACTACCTGAGCGTCGTCAGTCTTTAATAAATTGGTAAAAACATTTCTGTTTTGGTTTCGTTATTCTACCTAAAGGAAAATCAATGCGTTTTTCGTTTTGGTGTTTTCTTCCGTTTCGTCGTTTTTAGGTACTTTTGTCTTAACCTCACCAAATAGTATTATTTCTCGTATTTGTTGGTTTGTGGGCCTGTGTTTTATTTATAGTATTTCACCTCTTCGAATTCAGGCAATGTTGCAGAAGCAACGAAAGTAACATTTGCGTAGAACAAACGGAAGAACACAATGAGGTAAGATCAGAGAGAAATGTGGAATAAGAATTGACGACTGGAAAAAATGGCGCGGTACATATTGGGGATGGAATAGTAAAATAGGTTCAAGCAAAAATAGAAGTAACAAAATAGACATCAGAAGAAACTAGAGGATGCAACAAAAGAACTAGCGAAACATAGCAAGAAGATCAAAGAACAAAAAGCCCCTTTAGAGGGAAAAGAAAAACAGCAACAGAATAATTTGGTACGTCGTCTCTGATTAACATTCTTCATATATGTATATCTGTTTGTTCTTAACCTTTTCGCCCGAAATGGTGTCTTTCTAATCTCTTTGTTAGTATGTTGAAGCTTCTTGCGTCGCAACTTCGTTTTTTCATATCTCCAAACAGTTGCTTTGTCTTATTCATTGTGTTGTTTAAAAATCTCTTCCATAACTCCAGATTTCCAGATCTCAGATCTAGAACTCCGTGTCTTCAATCATCCATTGCTTCCATCTCTGCTTTGGTGTTTCTCTTCTTCTTTCCTGATTTTATTATTTGTTCCATCCATGACGTCCCCTTTTTCTTTTTTTTAAGTTTTCTTCTTTCATGCCTTTCTTGCAAGCCCCATCCTCTGCATATGTGCATACCAATTTATTTGTTACTTTTCTTCTTGTCGTCGATTTCCACTAAGTTTTATTTGCTTATTTTCCTTAGAAATTTGATTTTCTCTAAAGAAAACTTGTGTAAAGAAAATATTTGTTTCCCTGAATCTTTTTTCCTTAACACAGCATTACAATACAATTCCTTTCTGCAATGAAATGTAAATTCAATTTCGTTAGCTGTACTTATTAAAATAACGAAGGACTTCTTTTCGTGATGGAGTTTCCTCCCCAATTTACACGTACGCGATTGGAATAAGCGGCGATACTTTCGACGATTCTTCGGCGGAACGTGTTTTCGCTAAAACTTGGTAATTACGTCAACTGATAAATTGGTTTACATGGAGAGTTCGTACGAAATTTCTCGATGTGCTTTGAAAGGCGATAATTACATCACCACAAGCGATCGTGTGATATTGGGAAATTGTCTTTTTTAATGAGAGCGAACGACAGAATATTTTACGAAGCTATTTTTTTTTTCAAATTCTTCATTGAACGCCAAATTAATTGTACGAAATGAAAGGGGGTCAGTCGCTATACGAGGTTGTAAATTATAATATCGTTTGATTAGAATAATGATGAGAAAAAAGCAAATTAACAATATTATTTTAACATCGTCCCTTTCTCACGATTTCTTAAAATAAAAATTCGAAAATTTAAATCCATTTCGAAGCTTCATTTTAAGCTTGAATTCAGAGCTCAAGTAATAAGGGAAATCTCCCAGCGCGCCGTTCATCGATTTTCACCACGAAATTATTTCCGACAAATTCAGAGGTGGCTCTTGCCACCTCGATAATAATAAACATCGTTAAATAAATACCTTTTCGCCTTAATTCGATTTGGAAACTGGAAATTTTACGACTAATTTTATGCAAATTCGAATAATTTTTACGAGAGGCTGCGGGGGATGAAACTTCCATCAATTTCGTCTGGGTTGCGTGTCTGCTGCGCACCCTTCACGTGTGGGGGGGTGTTTCTGGTTGCGTAAAAATTTTAAATTGGCACTAAAGCACCGCGAATCTACCAGAAATAATTCCCATATAAACTTAGACTTCCGTGTGATGTGATGGGGTGTTTTGTTATGCCGTAAAGTTTTACGGCGAGAAGAAATGTGGAATTGGCTGTAAAAATTTTATCGAATCGCTAAACAATTTGTAATGTTCTTTAATAAAACTCACTCCGTATTGACACATTAAAAAAATCAATATGAATAATTCACTTCTTGGTAGATAAAGGTTGAAAGGATAATAGGATAAGTTTGTGATGGGGTAAACCTTTTCCTAATAATATTTTATGACATCTGAGTAGATATTCCACAGGACCACCTTACAACGGGGGAATACCGCGGCTACACGTGTATAATTTATTGCCGCAATCGTGTTTATTCCACCAAAGTTGCGAGACTGAAGGCGCGCTGCCAAAATCCTGATTTTAAAAAATTGCCGCCCGTCTTAATCGCTTAATGAAATCATACATTCCAGAAAGTGATAAATTAGCACCGGCTCTCCATTAAAATTCATGAGAGTTTTGTGAACTGGCGGGATCGGCCCGTTTTCTAATTTGCGTTTCGAAGTTGGCGGATCTTTATCGCGGGGCGGAAAAGTTTCGGCCGTGGAAAAAGGAGAATGGGATAGTGAACTCGGGACTTTTTAATAGTTTTACGATATTAGCATAAGAATTGAGAACTTTAACAAAAATGAATTAGATAAAATGCACTCTTGCGAAACCTGATCAAATTAATAATGGAAAAAGTTGGGTCGTAGAGTGATTCTTAATGATCGTACAAAGTTTGTATTTGTATAATATTGAAAGGACTTTGGATCCAAATTTTCGTGTATACCTTGAAATCATGAAGCGAGTAAATACATAGAAACAAACACATGTAACGTAAAGTTGAATCCAAACAATTCCGTGCGTTTACAGCCGAGCGCTTTCGGCTTTGTTCACCTGAAACAATGAAAACAGAAAATCATCACCTGTGAATTCTAGTCCGGCAAGCTTCCACGTCCCTTTCTTTGTAACCAGAATGCTGGCAGGACACACGTTCCTGTGCAGCACGTGACCGGAGTAGTGCAGAAAGGAGAGCGCTTCCGTTATCTGAAATGATGTTATGACGTTAACGCCGAACATACCTAAAACGCCTCCTAACTACAAATCCAACATGCATTAATAGCGTAGATTAGTCGCTATCGATTAAATGGCTCTTCCTGTAAACACTGCGTTAATTTCGTAAACACTGCCCTCCGATCAATATGCTAACGGGGCATTAAAGTTGGAGATATCCGCGAGATCAGCGCGGCTCTCGTTAGTTTATTCTTTGAATCAAAATTTCTTCAAGGAACATTTCTTAAGTTATATTGTAACAAGATCGCCAAGGACCGACCTCAAATAACGCAACTCTTCGCTTGTGCTTGGCAAATATTCAAGAAAAATAGAGTTAATATAAACAAATTACATAAGGCGGTTTAACCCTCAAAAGAATCGCCTGAGTCACCGAAATTTCCAGCTACAAATTGCATAAGCCATCCTGTACGAGCTTTCTAAACTGAACCCTATAAGTACTTGGTAATTCCATTTGTCAGACATTCAAGTGTACGTTCTGTCAGAGGGAAGTTTCCTCTTCTTGTAACCTAGTGTAATGTAAACCATGTACATAAGTCTTTTTCTTTTAATAAATATATTATTTAATCTGGCTACGTCCCTTATTTCGATTTATATCGCACCGATCACGTGTATTCTGTAAAGACCAACTCATTTCAATTGATATCTAACAATAATTGAAGAGAAATGAATTGATAGGTTGAAGTGATATGCCATAACAATCATTTGAAGAGAATATGGTTTTTAGGTAATAAATATTCTCTTCAATTGATTGTTACGGTATATTGAAACGACATTGGTGAACTGCTGTGGTTGCTATGGTTGCCTATCAATTCGTTTCTCTTCAGTTATTGTTAGATATTAATTGAAATGAGTTGGTGCTTACAGAATACATGTGAATCTTTAGCTTAACTGCTTTTAATTATGTACAAGAAAATTAAGGTTGAACATTTTAAATGAAACGTTTTAAATTGACACATTTCGTGCGTCTTTTTATGACCGAAAATTACTTTAATTCGACTATAATGTAAATGCAAAATGTCGTTAGATTTCTATTAACCATCACTATGTTATGACCTTGTATGACGTCTATTAAAAGATTTTAGAAACAATACCTAACCAAATTAATGAATCGATTTGTTTTTCGTAAAGAATTCATATGACCTAATTCCAACAGTTTCGCTGTTTGTTCGAACTTTTCCTTTCGTCCAGAATTCCAATAATGGAAAGCTGTGGTCTCATTGTCAACAAACAGTTTCAAAGTGCATCGAACAGTACTGTGAGGGACGGGTGGTTGAAAAAGATAAAAGAAAGGCGATTAATTATCCCTTACTTCCGAATTTACATATTTACGAGGCCACGTCGAGATAACTCGACGGGAGTGAGAGTGAGATTCTGTGTATAGTTAAGCTCAAAAATCTATGGCTCGATTCAAATTTTACAAAAATGTTCACACAGAAATAAACAAACTATTTCTACTTCTTCTCCTCACCCTTTTACGGGGTCCCTCATTGGAGATGATCAAATTTATAATGTAATTGTAACTGCCCATGCAAATTTTAATGGAACCATAAAAGACCCGAGTAGCAATATATTTATTTGTACGTTACTGGTTTGAGCTTTAATTGGCCGGAAATTGCTCTCAATGCCCCTTTTCTATGGAATGAGATTTTATCCCTTGCGCGCCACTGTATTCGGGATTATCGAGATTACACCTCTATAATAATAATATATAAATGTACATATTCAAAATAGCCTAAAACAATTGCAATTCAAATTAACAACTCAGAGTCATATCATCGCCCTAATATGCAAACTGCCTAACTCCATGTTCTCAAATTTTACAGGAGACACAAAAAACTTTCTACGATAACGTATAAATAATTAATTTATTCACTCAAATCTTATAAACCGTTTTATGGTATAAGATTAGGAATATTTCCATTAAAATTGTGAGGAAATTCTATGTAAGATGGCCTAAAAACCTTAATTTGGCCCAATAGTGGAGTTAGGCAATTTGCAAATTAGGCCGACGATATAGTATCGAACAGCAATTAAAACGATTTTAAGAAACAAACAAAAACATAAGCATAATATAGTCAAATGTAAAATTTAAATGAAGATTACCTCAGAACGATGTCATACCAAACAATGCAAATCAAAATAATTTTACAAAAAGAAGAAATGGCCAAATAAAACAATTGTTACTTTCTAATAATAGTAATAACATAACTAATTGGCAAGTATATTAATTTTCGCTCACCCAAACCATGATGCTGGATACAGAGAGACAGACAAGATTATCGGAATTTGATCACACACCATGACATTATTTGAATGCTAATTACGCCTTCGAACTCTGGGTGATGTTCACGGCCATACGATTTCTGGTGATATCCTTTTTATGAAATGTTACGTTTCGTTTTTGCGTTACCAATTTCCTATTCTTTTGTTTCTATTTTGACTTCAGTGATCGCTCTATCTGCTTACGAACTCTAAGGTTTTGGTTCTGTTTCGTTTGTAAGTTGTTTCTAGTCGCTTTCCATGACAGTTGGGGATACTGAAGATTATTCTGGAATTCAGGGCGGAAGGGGCGTGACTTCGATATCCGGCTTGTTCGTCCAGCGTGCCTCTTATTATTCGACGTGCACTTCGCGAACTTGGTCGCACTTTCGTAGCAGCTTATTTTAGAAGCTTGTGTTTGAAGACTGACCATCCAAAGGTTGTTGGGGATCTTATCGTTCGTGAACAACTTCTGGAAGCTTAATCCAGTGCTTTTATAGAAGATAAAGTCTGTATCGTTGAATTTTGTTTGGGACGCCACGTGTTCTAGCCAACGTATCGCAGTTTATTTCCGCTCTGGGCCCTTATATTTAAAAGGGCAACCACGTGAGGGTCGAAAACCTTCGAAAATCTGTGTCACTTCTTCGTGACCTTGACGTAACCGTTTGTATTTTCCCCGAACGAGATTAGGCGAGAATATTGCCGCCGATTCCGAGAGCCTCTTCTACTGTAACACCGTCGTTCGTCGCTCCGGAACCCTTGAAGGAGCTCTGACGCGCCCATCAATTAGACTTGCTTATTGACTATTACGTACACGTAAACAGACAATAAAAATGTACAAAACAAACCACAACAAGTGAAATTTATTGTCCCCTTAAGTAACGGTAGTGAGCCCTTATCTTCAAAGAGTTCCGAGAAGGCTCATCCAGATGTTAAGCTACCACTAACATGCCTTAGTCTGGCCCCTGTCTATTCTACCTATTCGAGTCAAAGGTTTCACTGCGGGCCGGCTCCTATCGTTGGCTCTAATGACCTAGATTATTTAGAGTTGAATGCCCCTTCGGAACTCGTGCAATAAGCTGCTAATCGTTCTAGTACTTCTTAATTTTGGCTGTAATTACGTTGTGATCACCTGGTTCTTTTGGTGGAGCAGCGAATAACTCTTTAGAACAAGGAATTTGATGATTTAATAATGAAACGCAATAATTAAATTTAATCAATTATTTATTGAAAAAAAGAAAAAGAAAAAAATGGGAAAAACTCCTGATATCCGCCTCTGTGCGATCGGAGATCGTGAGCGAAAAACCCTTGCGTTTGAAATCAATACGAATAAACACAAATTACGATTTTCAGAAAGTACAGTATAACTCGTTTAACAGATTTCACTTTCGAATATCGGCGCGATCTACTTTCTTTCGATTCACACCGTTGGTGGTTTCAATGTCTACACAGATGTTTGTTGGAGAACACTGCTCCTTAATTAGATTACTAATTAACTGAATGTCACATTAACTCGAGTCTTGGTACAGTGTTAGTCTCTCTGATCGTACTCAAAGACTTGTTCTGCTTAATAAACCAACACATCAAGTGTCTCAGTGGGACCACAGTGTACTTAATAAATGGGGTTAATTAATGAATTGATCAGATGTTTTGGGCGAAATATGTGATACAAATGCCGCCTTCGGCGATCAATTTGCAAGTAAATCAGTAGCAATCACTTATTTTTCAGGGGCTCCCTTGGGAGGTGGGTATCTCTAGCTAACCTGATTAATATGGTGCGTGTAGTGAGCCGAACTTCTTCTACTACGTCACCAGAGCGTTAATTAATTGCTTTGAGGGCGGTGCTCTACCCACCTGTTTTTTTAGGACCATTTGTATCTCGCTCTTTCGCCGTCTAACCTAGCTAATTAATTTATAGCGCAAGAAATTCGTTTTCGACTGCTTTATTTGAACTCCACTATGGGTGATTTTGGCATTGCAGTCTCTAGGCAATCGCTTCCAATTAATTGACAAATCTCTCGCCCCCCCCCACATATACAGGGTGTGATAGAAACTTTGTTAAGAAAATGGCTAGGAATGTAGTTCAAATTGTTTGGTTTCCGATTTGCGTGAGAGAATCCCTAAGGGTAGAATGATTTCTAAAAGTACACTGTATTGAAAGCCCAGGTAGATGTGGGAATTAGTTAATTGCTGTTGGTTGATTAAATTACAGAATTTGTCTACTACTTAAAGAAACACTGACCAATCAATTTTTCTAAGTTGAAGGTCACTAGTGAGTATTAATACTCGCTGAAATGTAAGGAAAATAATTTGATCAAAGTTATTTAAATGCAATGTCAATAAGAACTTGGCTGACTCTTTAGTCAGTAATTAATGCAAATCAAATTATCCCTACGCAATTGTTACCACCAAAGGTGCGCAATAAATGTCACTTACCCAAGCCGTATAATTCGTCTCACTTCCACGCACTATCACTCTGATTAAATCACTCGCGTCGCGACGCCTAGTTTTAATTGCCTTTCTTACTTAAACCGTACCGAAATAAATGATTTAACAAAAATGAATAAAGACTACAAGCGCCTAAGGAAAAACTGTTAAGCCAAATTAGAATTCAACTCGACCGTTCTCGTCAAAGCGTCAATGCTTTCTGTCCGCTTCCTCGCGCCCCCTATTTCCAAGAAAACATTAAACCCACCCCCTCGGACTTCGCAGCGAAATTTTGGATTCCTTCGACCAATCATGGTCGTAGTATTTATTTCACACGCACGCCTATCCCAGATGCCCAAAAATGCATCAGGGACACCCCCCATTAACTTATCAGAAATGCACGCTGTTTGTCTGTCGCCAATGAAGTCCCATAAATTTTATTATTCGAGTGTAAGAGCTGGCATTTTTAAAGTATCTGTTGTCTTGACTGAAAAGGACCAGACTCCAGCGAAGGCCTCACGTAACTTGATATCTTTAAACACATGGCCATTTATCTGCAATGTGTCCAAAATCTACAAACCAATTTAAACGTCAGATAGATTTGTTTTATGATGTCTGTGCACCTATAGTGGGTTTGAAGGCGCCAGCTTTGGAAACAGACAAAAACAACACACTCTAACTTAAGAGTAATGGTTTTTCCGCTAACGTACAAGTACTTGCGATTTCAGCGTGACTAAATTTTGTACAGAAATTCGAAATACAAAGATACAGGATTATTCTGAAAGATTTACAACCAGCCGAGGGTAGTCCACTGAAAGGAAAACGCGGCGCCTCGAATTGTTGGCCTCCCGCTCGCAAAACGCCACTGCAGACTCCGAGAAGCCGGCCATTTGTTTGCTATTTGAAATTAGACATGTAATAATCGCTTTTATTTTGAAAACAATTGTCGCGTCCTCTTCAGAGCTGCCGATTTGGGTCGAGCCAGTGTCGCATGCTGCAGCCCCCTTGCACACAGGACGTAACGTAGAATTGGTGGGATTCGAGTGTGGTACTATCCCTCTGTTTTTCTATTTATACGCGTCTTTAAATTAATTACTGGGTATCTTCGGTGCCTCGCCTTGGTTCCTTAAGAACCCACGTTTAATTGCATGTTTCATAAAGTAACGTTCTTGCAACTGCGTTTACTGTCCCTCTGACAGAATTGTTTAACGTAACGAATTTATTTTCGGGCATATTGTTAAAGCCGCCTTGTAATCGAATGCTGGGCGTTTCGCTCGTTTTATTGGGCAACAATTCTGTTGCGTATTAATAAACACTGCATCACCGTTTTTCGTATTCTTATTTATTGTCAATATACAGAGTGCCTGACAAACACTTAAATCTGAGAGAATCTCAAATACTTTTAACTACGTGTACAGTCCTAGCGGTGCCACGTTTTTCACCATACTATTTGGAACTTACATTCGCTAGGTGGCGCCCTTTTTATTTTACATCCAGATATCGAGCTACCGACAATCCAATTGTAGCCCACTCCGTCTCCATTGAGCTGGGCATAATTCCAGGTAGGTTTTCTTCAACACTGACGAATTTTCCCCAGTGCTCGCAACTTATACAAGGTCAATTAGGTAGATACTAAAAGGTAGGTAGCAGAAAGATATTTTCTTTTATATATTTCATACCGGAAATTCCGAATACGAGCAAAGTCTTGCACGTGGGATTAAGTTGCACAATTTTCTATGCTGGGTTTCATAAAAGTGAATTAAATTTAATCATTGGTTAAGAATAATCATAACAATACTTTCAAAATATGTAACTATAATAACGTGTACTTTAAACGGATGATTAAATTTGTTTATAATAAATTGTATAATGTTGAATGTTGAATGTTGAATTTAGTAAAAGTAATAAAAAAATATAAGATTGATATTCTAGCAATTCAGGAGACACATATAAAGGATACGAACATAATAAAAGTAGAAGATTACACTGTTTTTACAAGTGGGGGTAGTACGAGAAGATACGGAGTAAGTTTTTTGGTGAGCCCAGAAATGCAGGAAAGAGTTGTAAGATTTTCTCCACTGTCAGATAGAATATGTAGTCTTGAAGTCAAAGACAATGTAAACATGGAAATTGTGAATGTGTACGCGCCTACAGAGGAGAAGGACGATGAAAATAAGGAAGAATTTTACGAAGCATTGGAAAAAACATATAATTTGATGAAGAATCGATCAGTAAAGATAGTTTTAGGGGATTTAAATGCCAAGGTTGGAAACGAACAGATTTATAAGCATGTTACGGGAGGAGAAAGCAAACATCAACATAGTAATGACAATGGGAAAAGGATAATAGAATTCGCAGAAGAAAAGCAAATGAAGATCGTAAGTACCAAATTCAAAAGAAAGGACATACACAAAGTAATATGGACCTCACCAAACGGACAACATACCAATCAAATTGACCACGTACTAATAGATGAATGCCACAAAAACCTGATCACTAATGTGAAAACATGTAGAGGTGCAGATATCAACTCGGACCATTTTTTTGGTCAAAACTAACTTAAAGGTGAGAAAACAAATAATGTTAAAGAAACGTCAAAGGAGGAAAGCAAAATCAAGTTTACAGGAATTTCACCAGCCAGACGTACAGTTTAAATATAGGAAAGCAATAGATATTGCGAGCAGAGAAAGTTTCAAGGAACACGATAATGTAGAAGAGAATTGGGAGAGGATAGAACAAATAATGAAAGAAGCAACAAGAAAGTCAAGCCTACACAAGAAGACAACTGAGAGGAGGAGTTGGTTTGATGAAGACTGTAAAAAAGGAATTGAAAAAAGAAATATGTTGAGGATTAAAGCGCTACAAACAAAAGAAGTTGAAGACCGTATAAAGTATCAAGAGCAAAGGAGAAAGGTAAAGAAGGATTGCAGAAGGAAGAAAAGAGAAGAAAAAGAAAGACAAATAGAAAGAATAGAGGAGTATTTCCAACGAAAAGAAATTAGAAATTTTTATAGGGAGGTAAAAAATGAAAAGAAGAGCTATCCAAACCGAACAATATACATTAAAGATAAAGAAGGAAATTTAATAGGAAAAGAAGAGAAAATAAGAGAAAAGTGGAGAGAATATTTTAGTGAAATCCTAAGTGACGAGACAGAAAACAACGAAGATGACATGTTGGTAGTAAGGAGTGTCGGAGAACAAACTGTATTAGAAAAACCCACAATAGAAGAGTTAGAAGCAGTAATAAAAGATCTAAAAAATAATAAAAGCGCGGGAAGGAACGGTATAGTAGCAGAGAACTTAAAATATGGGGGAACATGGTTAAAAGAAAAATTTCATCACCTAGTAGGAAGAATTTGGGACTAGGAGAAAATGCCTAAAAGTTGGGAAGAAGCTACAATTACACCGATATATAAAAAAGGCGATATAACAGACTGCAATAACTACCGAGGAATCTCTCTCCTGGACGTGTCGTATAAAGTTATGGCAACCCTGATAAAGCGAAGATTAGAAGCAACAGTAAAAGCCCAACTCGGAGAATATCAGGCGGGATTTAGGAAGGGAAGGGCAACAACAGATCAGATTTTTACAATGAAAGAAATACTTCTCACTTGTTATGAGTATAAGATCCCAGCTGTCGTTCTCTTTCTGGATTTCAAAAAAGCGTACGACTCTATTAAGCGACAAAAGTCGCTCAATGTAATGGAAGAATTTATTATCCCTCCCAAACTAATTAGATTGGTCAAGATGACACTGGAAAATACAAGAAGTAATGTATAAGTAGGTGGAGGTGTTACTCAAGATTTTGAGATTAAGACAAGGCGACCCTCTGTCAACTCTTCTATTTAATCTAGCCCTAGAAAAAGTTATGAGAGATAGTAGTGCAAATAGAGAAGGGGACTTGATGTATAAAAGCCATCAGATCATTGCTTATGCGGACGATGTAGCTCTCATAGCCAGAAGCGAAAAAGAATTACAAGAAGTGGCAAAAAGAGTGATAGAGGCAGCAGAGGGAATTGGACTACAAGTTAATCAACGAAAAAGTAAATACATGAAAATAGGACCATCGGGAGTAACAAACAATCTAAAACTAGAAATACGCGGGATGAAAATAGAATTTGAAGAGGTGAACGAATTTCTGTATCTGGGAGTCCTACTAACAAAACAGTATCAGGAAGATAAAGAAATTGATGCAAGGCTGATGAAGGGAAATAGAAGCGCAGGAACAATGAACAAGTTGTTAAGATCAAAGCTGGTGTCAAGAAGTCTGAAGTTGAGACTATATAAAACAGTAATTCGACCGACCGCTTTATACGCTTGCGAAACATGGGTCATAAGCAAAACGTCCCAGGAGAGATTACTACGATGGGAAAGGAGGATTTTGAGGAGAATATTAGGAGGGAAAAAGACCGAAAGTGGATATGAAAGACGATCTAATAAAGAGGTTTATGAAATATTCAATGAGACAAGGATTACGGATGTGATTCGAATGAAACGATTATAGTGGTTTGGTCATTTGCAGAGAATGAGTGAAGATAGAATAGTCAAGAAAATAGCAGGGAAACATCCAGGTGGTAAGAGAAAGAAGGGAAGACCAAGGAAAAGATGGACGGAGATGGTGATGGCGGACTTGCAAGAGAAAAGCATAAGGAATTGGGAAGAAAAAACCAAAAATAGACAGCAGTGGGGAAAAAGTGATAAAGCTATGGGCCTAAATGGCCTGCTAACAGCGCTATATATATAATGTAGGCTTCTTTGATGAGTTACTTCGGCGACTGTTTGATGATGCAGTTGGGAAAGCCTTGATAAAGCAAGTCGCTGTAACATTTATTTGTTTACATTATTTTTAGGTGGGCGTATTAACCGAGGTTTGAGTGTTTTTTTACCTTGGGTAATGAATTTAATGATTTACAAAATGCCGATTTCTTACAATACAAACCACGTATTTGATTTTAACGTTCGTATCTCCGTTTAATACAAAATTAACGATTGTATAAACAAATTAATTTCGTTTCTTCTAAATGAATTCGTTATAATTTCTCTTTGTGTGTTGTGTGTACACAACTGAAGCGGTAAGGTTCGATAATTAAACTTGACCGAGGCGCAAAAATAAACCGAGCCCTATAAATTATGCAAACCGAAAAACCCGTCAAAACGCCGATTTATTATTAAAACGGACGAGCGAGTAACGCGAATGTGGAATCGATACGGAACTTTGCGTCCACAAAACGGCCCCCGGAAACTTTGATTAATTAAGGGCCTCGTACTTTCGATTATCCCTTCGCGCTTAGTCCGCACAACCGAATTATTTAGAGACAGTTATCTCCGATTTGCGTGCGTCGGCGAAATAATTTCGCCAATTTATTGAAACACGAGAAACGCAAACGATCATTTCCTATGCTGGTAAATTAATGGGGGAAACAAAAAAATTCCAAATAAAATCGTTGCTACTCAAAACACTCTGCATATACAAGAATCATTCAGAAACAAATTTCAATTTCATTTTATTTCCATTAGACCTGTATAGGAATTGTCAAAAAACTTAACTTTTTTTTGATATCTAACGTGATACATATTTTAATGCCAATAAAAGTTTAAAGTGGCTTTTAAAACTGCATACCACCCCGAGTATTGCAGAAATAGTGAATGTTGTTATTGATCGGGGAATTTGTGTAGGTATATATATATATGTTGCACGTGAACACACGCATTCCCGCGTAAAATAAAGTGCCCTGGGCACTGCTGGCTCGACGGTATAAATAAATTTTGTATGTATTTTGTGTTATAAGATACGCTCGGCATCCAGAATTAAATAAATATTTGTTGCTCTCGGAGCTTTTCCGTACTTGCACGCCTGAGCGAGTTGCTCTCGCGCTTTCCATTGCAAAAATTTCCCCAAAATGTATTTGCGGAATCGATCCGGCAGTAATTTTTTTTCTGAAAGCGATCTCGTATATTTGTGCATTCTTTTAATGGAAAACTAATTTTCACATTGCTAATAAAAAAACGGTAATTGGAAATAATAAATTTGTCTACTCCCAATTAACATAAAAATTGACAGTATCGTCGCCCCTGAAAATTAGGATCCAGGCAACACATTCTGCTTGCGTGCGTTTAGTGCCTTATGAAGACACAAAGTTATTTCTGATTTGATTGATGGGTTGCCTATTCTAAAATGTTCAGGGGTCACGATTTCAAATGGGCACCTGCATACATTCTCTCCTGCTTACATAATGTCATAGATTTATGAAATTCCGGTTGCCATGTAAATTTTATTCTGGACGTCGGACGGACGGAGGATAGATGTAAAGGCCCACCCTGATATTTTCTGACCGAAGGCGATTATGTATGCCATTGAATTCTGGAAAAAGGGATAACTAGGGTGTTTTGATCTTTTGTCGGGGGCGGCCGGCCCTTCGGATTATTTAATGCGAAAGGATTCAGGTCACGTCGAAGCTTACTAGAGGCAAATTAATTTCATCTCTGCGCTACATAGAGTTTCGCGATCTGGATGATTAAATTAAATATCAGCTCTGCGATTTCAACGGAAAAACTAATTCCGCGCTTAACTACGATACATCCGGAAGTCTGTATTTAATCAGGAGCTTTGTTTTTTTAGTTTGTTTTTGCGTTTTGTACAAGTCAAGTTTCATTAACCTCTTTTATTATTATTTTTGTTGGAACCAAATTAAAATGATGTGCTTGCTACTTGCTTGAAAGCCACTTAGAATGTGACTTACACAATGTTGTGAAACTACAACTGTCATATTATAAACATCACCAAAGTGAGCTTATTTATTTTGTTCAGTGTGTATAGCCATAAGTATATAAGAACTACTTTTTTTTTGTTTAGCAAAATAGCCGTTTTGCCGACCTCTAGGCGTTTCGTCATTTCTTCGTCGATCAAACAAATATCAGTGGATTTGTTGAGTTTAAAAATTGCTCATAGAATGATTAAATGTACGAGCAACTAATACCTCCGTTGAAACCTGTACTGGATGTGCGCGATAATTCTCTTCTAAAGACGAGGATCAACATTTATTTTCGGCAATCAGAACGAAAACAAAGCCCCCCCGATTTAAGCGCGTTCGTTGATAATGTCCCGAAATATTCCGGATGATTCATTCTATCCTAATCCCCCGAATATCGTGTCGACGTTCGCCTTAAAATATAGAAACACGTTCAGCAAAAAAAAAAAAAAATTCACGATTTTTGCTTGCCGAACCCACGCTCATTAGGCCCCCCCTGCTCTTATCATTCGCCGGCGAAAGTTTTTTAATAAGCCGAAAGATAACTTTCTCGTCCTCGAGCGTTTCGAATGTATCAGGATTGGGATGTTTTATTGCGATCGAAATGTGAACGCAAATTGAGAATTCCTGTTTTTGATCACACCGTACAATTTGAGTCGACGTCAGTTCGATATAAAGTAAATAAACTCTGCCTTTATTGCCCTTACTTATTCGCGCGATTGAGCTTAAAATTTTCGTTTTGCGTAGAATTAACGTAAAACGGTAGATAAAAGAATATGATGGCCATAAACTTAAAGTTTACAGGAGGACGTAAAATTTAACAGACTATATCCCGGGATCCTTTTACTTTACATCGACCATAAAAAAAATAAGTAAATAGGAAAATCTTTCGCGGCTCAAAGTATTTACTGTCGGGCGGAGGGGGGTGGTTCTAATTTAAAACCTTCCTCTGTTTTTCCGCCGCGCGACCACCCACCACCCTGAAAACAGGAATTAAGCACAGATGCGAAAGCAAATACGTTCCGTGTGTAAAGAAAGATGCTTTTGTGCTCGCTGGGAAATGTTTTGATGCATTATGCATTCAGAGGTAACGCGGAATTACATTTGCCGGGGTTATTCCGGGGGATTGCGTTAAAACGAACAAAAAAGACTTTGTATGTATTTGCTGACGAAGAAAAATTGCACTTCTTGTCCTTGATGTGCTTCGCGCAGTTTATATTTCCGTCGGCTCACAGAAACTGACTAAAAAGTACACACATAATTAAAGTGGGCCTCCTGAATGCGAATACCCTTTTCATTTGATACTAAAACTCGTAAAATGGAGCACAAAAATTTAGTTAACAATATATTTATTTAGCTCATGTCTTCGTGTTTTAATAAAATATACAGTCGTGGACAGTTATAATAGAACGCTTGGGATCTTTACCGGAGCATCATTTAGACCAGTGAGTAAACTTTGGAAAGGTTTTGTGAAAAACCTGACCTAAATATTAAAAATTATCCGTTAAAACCCGAACTTCTTCTTGCGGCATAATAATTAGTTTGAAAATTAATTATTTAAAGTGGTGCAATAAACTATGTTTTACGTTTTTCTTCCACGACAATTTTTTTTATACACCCACACACTCACACACGCAAACACACACTGGCATTAGATAATATTGAATGTGAGTGCTCGCGAGTGCCATCTATATCCAGAACTTATCACACAAAATACACTCTACAACAAAGAAATTGGTCTACGAGATACACTGTCCAAAACAGTCATCGAAGAAGAGGCTCCGAGAGAAGAAGTAAGAAAGTAAAATAATAAAAAATTAGAAAATTTGCAAAATACCCTGAGATCCTAGCATTAAATTGTCACCCAAACTAAGGGCAAATAATAAATCCGTTATAATTGTATGTGGTGATTTCAATGTTAATTTTTTAGAGAAGTCCCACGCAAAAAAATGATATAAATTTATTTCTCGAATATAATATCAAACAAACCATATTTGTTCCAACAAGAATCACTGATCATTCCGCCACACTAATTGACAACATTTTTACCTATGGAACGTTTCTGCCAGAAAGTGTCCAGGTGACCGGCACACATTTATCCGACCATTCATTCCAATTTTTAGACATAACTATGACCTCGGAAAACATTATCCCTAGGAGATTTTGTAGATCTTATTCGGAACGTAACATCCAACATTTTAGACACCTACTCCAAACCGAAAACTGGCAGGAAATGTACGGAGCCTTTGATTTTCAAAGCAAGTTCTCTGTTTTTTATAAACGCTTCTTAATGTACTTTGACTCGGGTTTTCCCATTCGACATTTGAAAACGACCAAACATAGTGGTGCACCGTGGTATAATGATGACTTGAGAAACACACGTGACCTGTTAAAAGAATTGAATGCTATGTACAAGTTTTATAAAACCAACGCATTAAAACACAAACTATCTCTTGTTAGAAAAATATACAAACAGAAAATAACGGAATCAAAACTGTATTATTACAATGAAATAATTACCACGTCAAATAATTTGCCCAAAACATGTTGGCAAATAATTAATAGTACATTCCACAACTCTCACAAGAGCACATCCGGCATACCAAACGAAATATACATAAATGAAACTCTTGTTGAAGATCCTTCACAAATTGCCAATGCTCTAAACAAGGCATTTCTGGACACACCAAAAACAACTCAAATACCCAGTCGCAAAATTAGCACACCTCAATCAAATTTGTTTTCCATTTTTCTATATCCCACAACAACCGTAGAAATTTCAAACATTATTAATAAATTCTCCTCGCAAAAATCGAGTGGTTCCGATAATATCCCAGGTTTTATTTTAAGTAAGGTTAATGACCTCATATCACAACCCCTATCATATTTAATTAATTTATCGTTTGAAGGACATTTTCCCCATTCATTGAAACAATCCAAAATAATCCCCGTTTATAAAAACAAAGGTGAAATGTCAAACTGTGCTAATTACCGACCCATTGCATTACAATCCTCCATAGCAAAAATATTCGAATGCGCTTTTAGTGACCGCCTAATAAATTTTTTAGAAAAAAATAATCTTCTCAATGTTCAGCAACACGGTTTTCGGAAAAAGCGTTCCACTGAAACAGCAATTCTAGAAGCTTTCAATTTTATTCTAAACTCCCTAAACAATAAAGAAAAAGTTGTAGCAATATTTTTTGATATGTCCAGGGCTTTTGATACTATCGAACAATTTATTTTTGGGCATATTGTCAAGGCCGCCCCTGTAATCGAATGCTGAGCGTATTCTTATTCATTGTCAATATACAGGTTGACCGATAGTTGACAAACACTTATGGTTTGCGGAGATTAAATCTGAAGGAATGTCTTTTAACTACGTGTGCAGTCCTAGCGGTGTCACCTTTTTCACCATACTACTTGGAACTTATATTCGTTAGGTGGCGTCCGTTTTATTTTACATCCAGGTATCGAGCTACCCTACCGATAATTCAATTGTAGTCCACTGAAGCAATCGCAACTTATACAGGGTTAAGTAGGTAAACACTAAAGGTAGGTAGCACCTGACATGGGCGTTTCGTGTATTCCATTCATGAGCAGGTGTCTCACTCATATTTACCTCTGACATGGGCGTTTATTGTATTCCGTTCTTGAGTGAGTGTTGTACTCTACTTACCTGACACGGGCGTTTCGTGTACTCAGTCCTTGAGTGGGTGTCTCACTCATAAATATGAAATGCCCGTGACACGTATTTACCTGACACGGGCGTTTCGTGTACCCAGTCCACGAGTGGGTGTCTTAGTCATACTTACCTGACACGGGCGTCTCGTGTACTCCGTCCTTGAGTAGATGTCTCACTCATTACCGTCCGACACATCCGATTCCTGGAGGATGAACCGAAACGTTAACGCAGTGTTGCCGTTAGTCAAACCGTCCGGAAGATAAACATTCAGTTACCTTTAGCAAAAGTGTCCGGATATACCGAGTGAGCATTTTCAATCTGGAACATAGGAAGTTGCGACTTCGAACGTCCGACTTTAAAAAATCGTGTGCGAACCGGACGGGACGACCTCCATCGTGAAGGAGAAGGATGGGGGTATCCTCCAGTTCAACCATCACGACTATATCGTTTGGGAGCCTCCTAGCTAAAATTATAGAGCAATCGGGCTGAGGACACGTTTCCGCTTAGATCCGTTTTTTCTCTTGTATCTTGTAACCCCCGTCAGTTAATTGGGTCTTCATTCCGTAGCAACTCTTATGGGAATGGGACAAATGACTAGAACATGCAATGTTTTTTCGACCTGGACGCCGCGGTATTTAAACTAGGCGAACACGCCGTTGATACCGGTCAGAGGCGTCGTTAGATTCTCTTCTGACGTCGCCCACGTCCCGGTCTGGTGCACAAGACCTGCTCGGGAGGACCTCAAAGTTGGCGCCGGATAGGTAGCTGACGGAAAAAATTCCTTTCTTCGAAACCGGAAGTGATATCGTAGTGGTGGTTGAACCGGAGGATACCCCCGTCCTTCCCCTTGACGATGGAGGTCGTCCCATCCGATTCGCTCTTCTTACGAAGGAGCCGCGATTTTTTAATGTCGGCCGTTCGAAGCGAGGTGGAAGACATGGTCAAAACCACATTGTTCAACAGCTGACAGCAAAATCAATTGGGACAACAGCAAAACCAACTTAATCAACCCATGCAGCAAGTCCAACAGCAGATTGAACAAAATCAACTCACTCAACAACAGATACGTCAAAATCAGCAGTTACAAGTTCAAAATCAGATCATACAAACATCAATGACTCAAACTCAATTGAATCAACAGCAAAATCAGAGTTGTTCAGAGCCCACTGGGACAACCGCAATTGCAGAATAAGTTGTTTGCCGAGCAACAAATCCCTAATCAGCGAGAGCAATTCACAAGTCCATCACCCACAGTGAATCAGCAACAATACACCCAACAAAATCAGCATTTCTCCCAGGCTCAGCCTGCAAATTTCAGTCAAATTGGGCAGGGAAATCAGCAGCTGATGCAGAATCAACAGCAGAAGCAAGGCCAGTTCGTCCAAAATCAGCAGATTATTTCACAGCAGATGAAGAGACACAACCACAACAGCAACAAATTGGAAATCTATGGCTCTGGCAATTGCTTCGGTGCCGGATTGAAAATGCTCACTCGGTATATAATTTCCAAAAAGTAAATATGTACATATAAACTTTTATTGATAAATAAAGTTGTGTCGCAAAGTGTTCGACGTGTTTATTTTCGCTTGTAACAGGCCTGTGACGGTCACTTATTAAAATGACGGTCATGTATAATTCACTGGATCACTTTTAAAATGACCAATCATTGTGAAGTGACCGTCATTTTTACTATGAGCACTTATATGACTGACGTCATTTAATTATTACTATATTATGGGGAGTAATGACAACAAATCGCAAGCGGGTTTAACAAAATGGAGGTAACGGGGGTAAGTATTTTTATCGCAGAGAATGAATGCAACTTGAAGGGGAAGGAAGCAAAACGTGAATGATTTTTTCTTTCGGTTTTCGCGAAATGCTAAAGGGAATTGCATTAACGCTTCATGAATCGATAAGGATCGGGGGAGGGTGCTTTATGAAATGAAATTTCACGGGGTGTTATCGACTGTCGTTCGGTCGTAAAATGTTTACCTGTCGAGGGGGAAACAATAAGAAAATATATTGATCTTATAAAATATATTTAACGGTGACATAACTCTTCGAGGAATATCGACGTGACACTTTTATGGGATGAATAAAAGTCGCCCTGAATTTATTACATGAAACAGTTTTTTTTTCTTGTATGTTAAACAAGAATTATTCCTAAACGCTGTTTCATTTCATAACATTACCTACACACGTGTGAAACAGTTTCATTTAATAATTTAATTGTCTCACTTTGGTGTTAAGTTCTGGATCCCACGTTTCGTTTCTGTTCGTCCAAGTATGTGAGCCTACATAAAATTACCGTCAGAGAATAGTTTTCGCTACGCTTCGGTGCGCCACCTTTCGCTTAAGTGTGCGTGCGCTGATTACTATTAATATCGTATGAGACGAACTTTAATTCCTAATTAAAAAAAAAATAATAAATAGAAGTTGAAAGGTGACGCATTATCATTAAACAATTATTATAGATAAAGCTACATAAAAAAGAGTTTAATATTAGGATCAAAATTGCTGTGCTTTCGTATAAAAATATATTACAAGAAACTTTTATATTTCGTCTTGTTACGCTTGTCGTAATAATTCGCAATTATTCTTGTGAAATGGCGAGAAAGTTGATTTTTTTATCCCCCCCCCCCCCCAAAAAAAATTGCGATGTCTTACGAGATTGCCATCCGCCTGCATCTCCCATGATTAACTGCTCAAGAACCGCGACGAGAACACCCACAGACCATATTTCTTATTTAACTTTCCCAGCTACCTGTTTGTTTAAGGCGTTCAAAGTTCTTTGCTTTGCGGAGTCTTCGGCACTTCGATAAATTACTTTCGGCCGCGATAGATTAAAGACTAATATCATAAGTAAATATGAAAGGAAAGTATAATTTTCTTGAGAGTCGGATGATTAAGTTTCAAGCGACGCAAATGTTTACGGAAATCAAACAAATCGATTCTCGCTTGTGTTTTTTTTTGGGCGCGGGGGTTGGTAAACGCCCCCTCTCAGATCTATTTCAATTTCATTAGGGGCGGATGATTGATATGTAACGTTAATAATCGAGTGACACGCATAACTCGCTGTTGCAGCGCGAGTTAGCGGCGACATCAAATTGCACTTAAATAATTGAAAAGTTAACTGCTTCTGACATGCAAGTGAACAATCAATTTCTACCCCATAAATTTCAAAATAGCTTTTTGATTAAACGCAAATTGCTAATTGGAAGTTGTAATATTAAATTTTCTTAAAAATAGAATTAGAAAAGAATTCAAACTTATTGTGTCTGTTCATTTAAAATTAATAACCCCTGAATATTTTAGGATAGGCAACCCATTTTGCATTGATGCATTGACTGACGGGTTGCCTATTTCACAATCTTCAGGGGTTACGATTTAAATACCAGTTGTTAAGATATGAAAACAAAATATTATTTTCACCTGCAATATCCCGTATTTATATTCAATATCCAAAAAGTTATATTCTCTCGAGTGTGGAGAACGCGGTGGAGGTTGTTGGGAACCCCCCGTAGTCGGCGTGCCACCGCTGTTGGCAATCCGGTCCTGGTGAAACGCCAACACGTTTGCCAAACTTGCGAAAACAGGTTCGGACGCGAAAGCCAACGTTTCGGCGCACTCTTCAATCGGGTGCAACACGTGAAGTATCTTCGGATGCCGAAACCGTTCCAACTGCCTCACGGAGCTCCTCAGTATCTCCGTGACCGTCTCCTTACGCTTGGGCTTGTGGAGCTTTTCAGCGCAGCGCTTTTCGAACAGGAAGACGGAACACTCCTGAAACAATTAAGATATTTATCTACGTAATTAATTTAAGCAACGTGAAAAATTGTTTTATTAAGTTTAAAGCTAATTTGAAAGTAATTGTAGAAGCTCATTTAAGGGGGGAAGTTGCAACTTGCAACTTTTCTTATGTTCCGTTTTGAAAGCAGCTTTTTACTGCGAAGTTTCTTTTTAGATGAATTCTTGTGGGATTAATAAAGTATAGAACATGTAATAATCGCATGTCTCCGTGCAGGTACACATCGCAATGGAAGCTCATTTTTGAAAGTTTAATAAAGCAAGAGGGCTCTTTATTACATTCAAATGCGAACGCCGTCGACGTTAAACGGGCAAAAAGAAACGCTTTGTTCGCCTGGTTGTAAACGATGAGACTTCAAAGACACTATTCCCTCCTATATTTTGTTGAATCGATACCTTTCGCAGACTAATTAAACAAGTCTGTTTGCAGATGGTTGAACTGAAACGGATGTGTGAGTGCGAGTGGGCGGTGAGGGTGTACATGTATAATCTATCCGAGGTATTTATTGATTCGGAGCTTTCGGAAATAGATAGGGGTATTTCTAAACCGATTATTATGAAAAAGTATGTCCTCGGAGCGTTCTGTTTGAATTCGTTTAGCAAACGGGTTTCGGAAGTAGGTTGAACAATCCTGGCGAAGTCACGCACGCATAAACTCAAGTTTGAATTCACGAGGATCAATTGTTCCCGAGGCGGTAGCTAAGTTTGTCGCTGTTCTGCCGGGGGGAAACCTAAAAACTTCGGTGAACTTGCGGCCCTCATTTAGACGAATTCCTAAAATAGACGCGCGCGCGCCGAAGAGGAGACAATGCACGAGGCGAGATTTGCCCCATACGTATATCATAACTTCGCGTCTTTTCTTGTGTCATTTACAGTAAGTGAAACTTATTCGATTACACACTGTATAAAAACGGTGAATTTGAGGGCTTCATTTAGACGAACTTCTAAAATGCACGAGGCGTAACTTCACTTTTTTTACAGTAAGTGAAACTTATTCGATCACACGCTGTATAGTCAAAATTAAATTTTCAGAAAATAGAACACAAAACGAGGATTAAATTCTTCCATCCGTTCCGCCGGCTCTAGTTCTATGCAATCCTGAATAAATTAACTTCTAATTAGATTTTCCCACGCTCGCGAATTCCCCCGGAAAATATTAATAACATTCGCGATGAAACGCTTTTAATGAACTGGATAACTAACATTCAGCTTACGACTTGAAAATGCTTGCATTTAAAACGGAACAAAAGAGGAACAATTTTTAGTTCTCGCTTTACCATTGGGGGGTTGATTCAATGCATATTAAATCATGTAATTAGAGAATGACAATATAAAGGGGTTTTTGGTATTTATGGTCACGCGATGCATTAACTACGGAAAATGCACGTGTGAATTCCATTATAATCAAATGAGATGCGGGCGTGATACGATCAATCACATAAATTTTAGGCGCGCCCTTAATGCGCACGGGGTAGATCGTTTCCCGATAAAACCTTATAATGAACGTACTTGTTGACGGCATCAACAGGTAGCCCGTGACGCATAAACATGTCATCGTACATAAAGAAATTGTAATTTCCCGAGGGTGTACGCCGGCCGTGATAAAAAACGAAGGCACTCGTCCGACGGTCTTAATGCGCCAAGGCATTCGAATACTAATAACGCTAATTGGGGGCGAGTTTTCTTTTTTACGAGGGAAATTCAGGTCATGAACGGCGATCGATGTTTTGCTGGAAGTAACCGAGTGTGAAATGAAATTCCTAAACAACGTTTTGGCATTATTAATTTTTAGACCAAGCCACGTTTCATGCATACTGATGTATTCCATCAGAGTTCATTTTTTATGCTGAAAATATGTTTAGGAGGAGGGCGAGGAGAAGGAAAAACGCTTAAGTTTTATTAAATCCTTAATATTTATTACTTAAAAATTCTTCATCTATTGATGGGTAAGAGTCGTCCCATCTAAATCTTTTGTATTCATTCAGGTATTTGAAGAGTGTTTGAAAATCATAAAATAAGTTTTAGAAATCCTAATTACATTGAACCCGTCGAAACTTAACCCCCAATATCTCATCAACAGTTACGCGACGAAAGCTCCGCTAATGCACCGCAAGCTCTTAAATGGGGCGGCCGTTTAATTCCCGACTACGAGGTTAACACTCATCGCACGGAATCACTTTTGCGACTGTTTATTTCGCCTAATTCAATGAGAGCCGTGCGAAATCCGACATTGTCTTAATACACAGGCCGTCCTTTTAGTCGCTTTGCCAGTGCATTGCGCCCCCCGGGATCTTATTAATCTCGAACATGCAAGAACTTCCTGTGGAGTTAATTAAGTTACGGATTTCGCTGGCGGCGAGTTTAGTGGATGGTTGTATTTGGGCGAAATAGCGTAAGTTGGGGGACAAATTAGTTTAGGTGCAGTCGATTTACTTTGTCTTCATTTAGTGCAAGAAAGTCGTTATTTTTTGATACCAATCGCTTCGAAGTGAAAGTTGCCTGCCGGTTTCAAAAAGGATTCTGCATTATCTTATCTGCTTATCTGAAGATGTCACACTTATCAGCATTATGTGCATTAATTTCCATTAATTTTTACTTTCTATCAGATTACTGCGCGTTAAAAATTATTTCGTGAAACTGAGTCTGAAAGCTTGGCCCTCTCCTAATTCAAGAGAAGTTCTGATATAATATGTACAGGGTGGATCAATTTCGATGTCTCTTATGGGCATCTATGTAACAAATAAAAGTAGAGGATATTGCCGTGTATCTTAGTAACTTCTTAACTATATTTAGAGAACAGGTATTAACGGCTTCAATAAAACTTCGATTATACTGGTCGATATTTCGTAATATTTTATTACTTCTTCAGGACCAATAAATTATAATAATAGAGAAATTAATACATTTTTGAAAATTTTAACTTAAAATTTGATGTTACACAATTTTTGTTATAAATAACACAAAATTTTCAAAAATGTATTAATTTCTCTATTATTATAATTTAATGGTCCTGAAGAAGTAATAAAATATAACGAAATATCGACCAGTATAATCGAAGTTTTATTGAAGCCGTTAATACCTGTTCTCTAAATATAGTTAAGAAGTTACATCTATGTAACTATAAGAGACAGAAAAATACTAGTGGCCAAGGCCCGTATTCATAAACAAAACTTAGGCTATGGGTTCGATAATAATTCGCTTGTATTTCATGATCTGTACGCATTTCAACGTGTTGTGGACGCACAACCAATATGGGTTTAAGTACAGTTTATCAATTACATTCTATAAAAGAAATCTTTGCAGTACATAAATAGATATTCGCAATGTTTTAGTGAACGCATAGCGTAAGTTTGGTTTATGAATACAGACCCAAGTCTCGATCTCTTTTTTAGAGATAAAGTCAATAGTGTAAACAAAAATTGGCTATCTTCTTTTGTTTTCGAGTTATAAGCCAAAATTGAGATTTTCGAATTTTCGTCAATCAATCATATTTCGTTTATTTTTGCAGATATTAAAAAACTGTTTTGACATTATTAGGACACTTTTTGGAATACAATTCAGTGGTGTAGTTGGTTTTTTGATATTTAATTAAATTTTCTAGTTATAGCATAAAGTTATATTTTTTTAAATGGAAATCATAGTAGGCAATGTCATCGTTAAATAGAGATATTTTTTCTGTTTTCAAAAATATATACTTTGTTGGGTTTATTTCTTACAGTTAATAGAATAAAATGCCTTTTTATTATTTTTGGTGCATTCTTTTCTTAGTAGGCTAGTTTCAACAAAAGCCGACAATTTTCTTTTGTTTTTATTAAATATTAACAAAGATTTGATGATTGGGTAGCACAAGAGTGAGAGATATTGCGATGAACGTAAGAGATAGAAAGCTAGCGCCGATAGAGCTGGGTTGGGTTACAACATGAGTTGGCTGCGTATTTTAGCGCGGCAGTGTTTAAATTGTGATTTTATTTTGATATTACTTTCTGGGCTTTAAGTTATTTATTGTGATATATCAAAAATTGTGTTTATTATCTATTTACATTTCAATATTGTCAATATTTTTTAACTTTTTCTGCAATAATTTCTTACTTTTAAGATGTTTTTAATTTATACATATAATTTAGTTCATTATCCCATGAAATGCATATTTGATCGAAAAAAATGCGTTTTAAACTTAAATATTAAATAAAGTTACATAATTTCGAATTTGACCCAAACCACATGGTATTAGTATTGTTGTAATCTTTGTGAATCTTAGAGGATGCTCGTTCTATCTTTCTTTCTCTTTATGCGGTTGCAACTGTTAAAATATTTGAACAAGAGTTGATATTTAATAAAAACAAACAAAAAAATTGTCGGTTTTTGTTGAAACCAGCCTACTAAGAATAGAATGCACCCTAGAATAATAAAAAAGGCGTTTTATTCTATTAATTGTAACAAATAAATCCAACAAACTATATATTTTTGAAAACAGAAAAAATCTCTATTTAACGGTGGCATTGCCTACTATGATTTCCATTTAAAAAAATATAACTTTATGTTATAACTCTAAAATTTTATTAAATATCTAGAAACCAATTACACCACTAAATTGTATTCAGAAAAGTGTCCCAATAATGTCAAAACAGTTTTTTAATATCTGTAAAAATAAACGAGATATACGCGATTGACGAAAAGATGAAAATCTCAATTTTTGCCTATAACTCAAAAACAAAAGAAGATAGTCAATTTTTGTTTAGCCTATTGGCTTTATCTCTAAAAAAGAGATCGAGACTTGGCCACTAGTTTTTTCTATCTCTTATAGTTACAGAGATGTCCATAAGAGGCATCGAAATTTCTGTATTAGCATTCGTCGAAACTTATTTATTTATTTCTACTTATCTGTTAATGGTATAACAATAAATATTTTTATTTTGTCGACACTTACTGCGAAAAATTCGATAATTCTAGCGAAATATGCCGTTATAATAAACAATCATTGATAACAAGGAAACTAAAAGATATAGGCATAGGGAATGCTAACATCAATCGATGTAGAATTTGATTCTGTATCTCATAATGTAGAAATATACAGGGTGTTTCACTTACGAAAATTGAGTTTTGGGAAGTTAAACATAATGGCTTTCGACACCATATTGTGACCACCCTATGAATTTTTCAGTGATAATTAGGATATGATTTTAAAGTCTGAACATTATACTTTTAAACGACATGTCACTTCAATCTTTAAATTTGAAATTGGCGTAAATACATTGTCTTAGATAAAAGGTCACCAAAACAATTTTTTAAATAAATTTGAAGATATCTCAAAATCGGTTACATTTATTCACAAGTGGTAATCGATTAATGAGGGAAAATAAATAATAGTCAATTAAAAACGAAGGAAAATCGACTTATGCAGTAAAAAAAACCAATCGGTGTTAAAAAATAGAAAATGTTGAGAAAACAAAAGAAAATCGTCTGAACGAAAATAGGCAAAGAAAATTTGCTAAATTTTCCCAGAAGTTCTAACTTCAGGTTCTAAATATTGATGTAATCCTTCTTGGAAAATAGTTTTCTTTTCAGACAGTCTTTAATGATCACACTGTGTATATAGAATATGTGCAGTTATTAATTTCAATTTATTTTACAGTAAATAAAAACTGTTACCTGAAGATGTTTAATTTTTTTTTTAGAATTAATGTTGATCAAGCTTTATTATTTAAATATTTTGCAGTTTGATTTAGAGTTAAAAATGCCAAATCTTGTCAAGGAAAGAGGCTATTTCGCTTAGTCTTGATTCTCTAATTATCAAGAGTAAATAAAATGTAGACTAAATTTCTTTGGGTTCCACTTTTTTCGCCTGCTTTTAGATTTAGCAACCCTACTTTGTGACCGCTATAACGAGTAGGCAGACAAGCGGATAGGCACGCATCGAATTCTTGTTTGCGGTGTTTGCTTGACCGTCTGCTTGTTATGGTGATCTGATCAGAATGGATAAGTCCGCGTACTTATATTTTATTGGAGCGACATTACATTTAATTCTGACTGAACAATAATAGGGAAATGCAACAATAAAATTATCAAGCCTAGGCTCTATCAATAACCACTCAGTTCAGGTAAAGCAATAGCATTTTTTATTTAAAATAATAGTAGTATATAACATAATAAAATAACATCAGAAAAGGAATTTTTTTGCACACAAATACACTTTCTTTTCGAAATGCAACGAATCCAGCGGAGTGTTAATCACATAAAACGGATTCATCGAGTACCTCACGTACAGCTCGTAGACCTCGGCGAAGAAGTGCCTGATGTTGTCTTCGTTGCTTTTATCGTGCACCATCACGAACCTCAACAGGCTGGCCGTCACAAACGCCGAAACGGACCATTCATTAAACTTGTCGACGTGTTTGAGAAACGTTCCGTGCGTCTTCCATTTGTATTCGTCGATCAGATCGAGAGCGGAATGTGCGAGGAATTGACTCAGCACGTCGTCCTCGCTCCTCTCGCTCGATGACTTCATTTCGAATAGCGGATTGTCATTATGACCCACGATGACAAAATAGTAATTTCCAGACATCCCCTACACCTTTATAGCACTCCCGAAATTATGAACTTAGCTCACACTTAGCTGACAGACGTGTGTAACTTACAATTAATTACACGTCAAATCTTGTGCAATATAATGTAAGACAAACTTGTCTAATAATGATTGGTGTTTAAAAATAGGGGCGCGACTAAACTGTTTTGAAGTTGTAGAAGTAAAAAAAAAAGATTTTCAAAGTGTGGTAGTAATTTCATAAGGCCGCCCAAACTTCACCATCGAATCGATCGAAAACTTTTCGAACTCGGAGCCCCAATTTTATTTTCCTTATTAAACAAATTGTAGGATATTTTCGACGCCGTACGTGATCGTGAATAATTTAATAAGTTCTCCTCCATCTGTCGAAATCCTGCGTCCACCCCTTCTTTCGGCACACCTCACAAGTAAGGGCGGAAAAGTTCGTATTTGTTAGCGTTGGGAGCGTTCACACGTTGATGATCAATGTAGTAACAGCTGAGGGAATTTCTATCCACTTTCCGCTGACGACTTCTTCATCACGTCCCTAATATCGACAGGCTCTCTCTCTCGTAATTCATATACGTTCTGACATCATTAATTTGCTGCTCAGTAGATTAAGTTTAATGAAATTAATCCTTGCCCGACGAGTTGAATAAACTTCGACGTAGTAAGGTAGGAAATTCGATACTCGCGGAAGAGACGGGGGGAATAAAATAGATGCAAAAAGAAGTATAGATTACTTGATTAATTAAAATTTCATTGCCTTAAACGGGAGGGATTTCAAAAAGAAAAGTTTTCGGATCGATTTGAATTCCCATATGCACAAGGACTTTTGTTTCAAAACTCTCTCAACTAATTACAGTGGAAAATATAATAATGCGTTTCCTCGTCGCCTGGTTACTAATTACGTCGCTGAGAATAGCTTTTTATTTCCGTGCGCGTTATTTCTAAAAGTTAAAGCGCAGCGCTAATTCAGTTAGCCCTTAACTAAGTTAAATGCGCCGCTGGAAATTTATACCCTAAAACATTTCGAAATTAACAAACCCTGAAACGCGCTCGCCGCTTTAATTCCGCGCTCAACGGCGGAAAACTTTTGGCTTTTTGACTTTAAGGCGGAGGACCGATTTCCTCCTCAGTCGAGCGTGAAAATCGACGGCAAAAATCTTATTAATTAAAATTTACTCCGCGATTCTGTTTAAACTGCCGGTGTTCAAACACGGCGGGTTATTTACGTAGGTTTCGCGAGCTTTAAAGTTTGCTTACGGATACCGCGGATAAATGAAATTGTTTATTTTTGGTATTGGGTTTGCACGAATTTCTTTGTGCTATGCTTAAGTAGTTGGAGGCTTCGATATGCCTACTCCTTAGTGTAGGCAATCCATCCGTACCATGTTTTCTACAAGAACGATAAAAGAAGCAGGAGGCTTTGTTTGAATAATGACCTTCATGAATTTTCAAATCTGGTATTTGGTTTTGAAATATGCATACATAATTATCGTGCCCTTTTGAAGGAAAAACAGTAAGAGGAGGAACAATAACAAACGAAAAGCATTTCCAGTTTCCACATGCAAAATAAAATTTGCATACGTTATTTGGCTTAATACGTTGAGAGCGGTTTCGCGATTATCACGTCAGTTGAAATTCAGGCCGAATTTCGTGTCGCAACTGCTGACAGAGCGACGACGAACGTGATTTCGATTCGCCCCCTCAACCACGAGATCAACTTTATAAAACCATCGCCGACGATAATCCGTTAAGCGCGGCTACGCTTACAAAATTAAACATATAAATCTCCTCCGACCGACGCGACGCACGCAAATAAGAAAATTTTACGAGTTTAATAATCATTTAATGAGGTCGTAAGTTTATTAAATTTCGTCTGGCTCGAGCATCTCTTTATCAGCAACCCTCCTCCTCCATCGATGAGGATTTGCGCTTTCGATTTAAGCCCGCCGCCGATCCGGACGGAGGTGGGGAATTTCGTTTCCAATTCCCCTGTTTATTTATTAAAGGACACTGCATCCTTAATATTGCTTGCAGGAATTTCAAATATACGACCGCGATATTACTTCCAGCGACGTAAAATTTTATTGGATCATGAAGTTCAGTATTTTACGTCGTAAATTCGGGGAATATTTCCGGCCGGAAAACACATGCTGGAGATGCACGTGAATAAAAACCGAAAGAGAAAAGATATTTAAAAATGTTCTTTCTTTTTGCATGTTTTCTTTTTTTTCCGGTATCCAACGAATTCTTGTTCAATTGACTAACTCCTACTGTGTGGGATCGTTACCCTTGCACTTACACATACAGGGTGACCGACAATTGTTCCAACAAAAAAATACGATAAGAAGCAATATCCGAAAGTATGGGAAAAATGCTAAAAAAATTCTACTTTAGTTTTCGAGAAATAATTAATCAAAAATTGATTTGGCTTCTGATTGAAACCGCGTCACGTTGACTTCTTCTACTGCCGAAGTTTCGTTCTCCATTGCAGAAGAACTTCCTCAGGGCTGCTGCTGCTGGTGGTGCTGCTGCTTCTCGTTAGTCATTGAGACTGAGTAGGTATGTCTGTTGTCGTGGTATTTATAGTCGTGGGTCAGAACGGTGAGCGGGGATTGGTCTGTTGGGGCGTGACGGATCGTTAATGAGATTGTGAAGGTAAAAGCCAGTATCACGGTTCAGATTATTGGGATGTTTGAGTCTTTCTATGGATTCACGGATTTTATATATACAGTGTATTATTGAAAGTTGTACAGGTATTTTAACTTACGATAGTACGCTTTAAATAAATGCTAAATACCTAAGCTTCCTTTACACAAAAGTTACTGTTACTAACTAAAAGTTACTAACCCTTTTCCGTGAGTCCGGTGCTGTAGCGGCGCTCTGGACGGTCAGATCTTCTAACGCGTAGCGGCATCGCGTTCCTTGTCATTTTCTGCCATAGAATGACGTGCAGCTCAATTCGATCCGAACCCCCCGGGTACCGTAAAAAAATTCCGAAAAAAATGCTTACAAATTTTATAATTTAAAAAATCATATCTCGAAAAAAAAAGCATTTTCCTGGGATATAGGCCCCATAGGTTTGGTTCGATTCGGTCAGTAAATAAGGGCCGTGGAATTTTTTGCTTACGATTTATTGTGGCTCTCAAACAAAAACAATAAATTGTGTATCTCTGAAATCAGTAACGTTTGTATAAAAGAAGATTAGGTATTTAGCATCTATTTAAAGAATACTTTGTCAGTTAAAATATCTGTACAACTTTCAATAACACCCAGTATATATAATCAAAAACCTTACGGTGTAAGGTATTCTAATTTAAAGTTTTAATTTTTGTCACTTCCCTTATTCAGTATGAATTTTCTTTGCCCATCCTTTTTTGTTCTTAGCTAATTTTTTCCCTTCACTCCATGTTAGTTCTCTCTCTTTTAAGTTGCTTACTATTTCCGTATTCCAGGTTTTTCTTGTTCTACCTCTTCCTCTTTTTTGTTGCATTCTTGTTTCCCACTTTCTTTTTGTTGTTCTTTCGTCTCTCATTCTTACTGCGTGTCCAAACCATCTCAATTGGTTTCATCTGATGCTCTTCAGGATCGACTCCACTTCTAGTTCTTCTCCTATTATATCATTTCTAATTCTATCCTTTCGTAATATCTCGTAAGAACCTCGTTTCCAAGGCCTGAATTTTACTTTGTAGCAGCTTTCGCTTCCATAGAACAATATCGGTTTGAAAACTGTTTTACAAACAGTAATTTTTATTTTCCTGGATCTCTTTTCTCCTGATGAATGTATCTTTGAGGGAGTGGTAGACCTTGGCCCGTTCCTTTGTATTCTCACACCTAAATATTTAAATGATTGTACGCTTTCAATCTGTATGTCATTTATCTTTATTGATGTATCTCGATCTTCTTTACCTAATAACATCACCTTGGTTCTTTCGACATTCATCTTTACGTTTTTAGTAAGTAGCGCGTTCATCTATATCTGTCGATCTTGTTCCATGTTCCTTGTTCGATTAGTTCCATATTCCTGTAACCCACCTTTAGTTTTTTACTTTTCCTTTTACTTCTTTTAGAACGTCATTCATTACTATGTTAAACAGAGTGGGACTGAGAACTCCTCCTTGTCTTAGGCCTTCGGCGGTTGTGAGTTCTTCAGATTATAAACTTCGGGTTCTTACATAGAAGCTATTTATACATTTCCCATTTACTGTTTTAGGCTTTTCCATACTGCGTTCCTTTTAACGCTATGAAACGCTTTTCCTAGATCGATAAACGCCACGAACACCTTATCTGTTGAGAATTTTTCTATTAGCTGTTTAATGACAAATATATGATCTTGTACTCCTTTGCCTTTTCGAAATCCGCATTGCGATTTTTCTAGTTTGTGTTCAAGTACCTTCATTAATCGTCCACAGGTAACAATATAATTTCTCTAAAGTTGTTACACTCCCGTTTGTCCCCTTTTTTATGTGATGGTAAGATTATTCCCAATTCCTTTTCTTTAGGTATCGTCTCTTCTTGCCATGCCTTGTGGAACTACGTCTAGTCCCTTGTCCCCCAAATTCTTAAGTATTTCGGCCGTTATTCAATCATGTCCGGCTGCTTTGCCTCTCTTTAGTTTTTTGGTTGCCTCATTCACCTCATCCTTCGTTATTTCTTCTTGCCCTTCATTGTGTTCCGTACTGTTTGGTTCCTTTTGTTCCTCAGTCACTGTTTCTTGTTCTTGTTCTGTTGTTAACATTTCTTCAAAATACTCTTTCCATCTCTTTACGATGTCATCTTCTTTGATCAGTGTTTTTGTAATTAATTATAAACGGTTCAAAATAATTTTTTAAACATTTTTCCCGTAATCTGTAACATCGATTCTTTTATGCGTTTTTGTTTGTCGAAACAATTGTTATTCACTCTGTATATAAATTCGAAATCCTAGGGAATTTATAGAAATGTTTCTTTAAAAGAAAGAATGTTTAATGAATCGAGGTTTCGATTTTTTTTCCTATTAGGCTAATAAGATGTATTTATGTAAACATATTCCGCATGGAAATTTCCTACATCGTGTAGTAATTAATTCAGTTTTAATCTCGGAACAACGCAACTGAAAATTTATCGAATGCAATAACCGCAAATTAGCGGACGTTAAGTGGCCGGACAAAGCGAAAGATACAATGCGGATCCTCTCGTAAAAAGCGCAATCTCCCTCTGCGAGCGGCCGGCGTCCTTAATTTCCCGGAAAGAATAACAGGAATAATATTCTCCGGTATTGACTGAATGTTGGGGAATTCTGATAGCCACGCAGGACTTGGATCGCAATTTCCTCGGCGAGCGGTGGCAGACGGATCAGGCTATCGATCAATGTGGCCAACTAGGGTCTTAATAATACAGGAAAATTTAAAAATAGAATTTTAATGGTGCACGGGACTACGAGGGCTCTTCAAATTTTAAAGGGGGGATACACAATGATGGGCAGATATTTAGATCCAAGTTTTTTTTTATCAAACAACTTAAGAGCACGCCCACACAACAGTAATATGCAAGGAAATAACTTTCTTCAGTTACGTAACATCTGCATTTCCTCTTTATAAAAGTTTCAGCGCTGCCCACTTTCTTTTACTCCCACAATAAAGAGAGAACGTTTCAAATCTAATATGAAAGGAATATTTATACAGGGTGTAATCGATTAAGTTTCACTAAATTATGTAGTAGATTATAGTAGATTATGTCATAACTTCGCCTCTTTTGCCTAAGAGTGGTTATAGTAAGTGAAACTTATTCGATTACACACTGTATTTATAAGTCAGTTTTAAATAAGTATTACAGATTTTTAATTTTTTTATTTCGATTCGTTAGTTGTCTTTTAGTTTCACTGACATACATAATTCAGAACACGTTTTAATTGTCATTAAATGCAATGATAATAACGTATAATAATATTCTGTATGGGTGCATATATTTAAATGACACGTTAAGCAGTGATTAATCGTCGTATTGTTCGGTTCATTTGCTGCACGAGATGTTGATGAAGTGCCTGCAATGGTCGATGTTAAATCTCGGTGGGAATTTCATTTGTGTCAGATATAATAATCTGCCTGACGGAAGTAAATTGCGCACAATGAACCTCGTTTATTTCGCTGAAATTTAATTCAAAAATTCCACTCATTTTCTCACAAACTGAATATAATCGAAAGCATTCTGTTGAAATGTTGTTAAAAGCTGTCGCGTAAATTCCGTTCGTGAAAATTTGTTCCTCTCGGTGTCTGTACTATAATAATGATGTTGATGTTCCGTTATAATTCAGTTTGGTAAGAAAGCATACATCTGATAATATCGTCGCCGAGGAGTGACAGCCGGAAGAAGCTGCCGGTGTGAAGTGTCAACAAATCGATAATACAACGTCTTCAATAAACGTCTATTGAATGGAACGTGATTTTCTGAACTACCCCTAATGTTATTCACGTTTATGTTATTTACATTTACATGCACTCACTATATACGAATAAAAAATACCTTAAGGAAGCATCCGTTTTATTTATCAACTTACCAGTGAGTATTTTGGTTTAAATATTGCAAAAAAATCAAATTATTTCATTTAAAATGAGAATAACAGAAGATAATGTAGAAACTTTTTATGAATTCATTATTTTAATACAGCGTGGGACACCAAAGCCCCCCCGTTCCATTCATTTATAACA
Source organism: Dorcus parallelipipedus (assembly GCA_958336345.1). Classification (NCBI taxonomy): domain Eukaryota; kingdom Metazoa; phylum Arthropoda; class Insecta; order Coleoptera; family Lucanidae; genus Dorcus; species Dorcus parallelipipedus. The sequence continues at coordinate 16,238,017 of OY284475.1, forward strand.
ACGCGCTTCGGAGCTTGCGGGATGAAAAATGAACTTCATGTTCAGTGATAAAACCGACAAATCAGAGATATTTTTCACATGAGCCGTCGTTGAAAAGATAAATGCGTTCATACATTAAAGCGCGTTCGTTCGAATTCAAGCGGGCACGTAACTTTGTTGCTTTATAATAATATTGTGTCGACGTCAACAGACAACAGCAACAATACAATTCGTGTACGCTCCTAATTGCAAAAAGTGAAAGGTTTTTATTGTATCTGGTTGCCGCAGACGCACATGTATATGCCGGAATGATGGAAAAAAGTAATGCGACGGGAGTGTTTGAGAGATAAAAGCTTTTGTGAGAAATGTTTTGATAAGCAGAAATATGTAACTTACGTTTCGCTTTCATTGGGGGACATTTAAAATATGATTCCGCAGAGGGTGAAGTTACAATGAAATATCACAGCTGCTTTGACGTAGGATTTATTCATTTTGAATATGAATACAGGATGATTCTTCAAGAAAAAAAAACGCGACAAAGCAAACTCCAAATGTATCATAATAAAGTTTTATTCTTTTATAATTGCGCCATGTATACAGAGTTTATATCGCAGTCTGATTTCGTACGGGTCGGATCGAGTTTTCACGAAAAGCCACAATGTGTGATACAATTTTGTGTGTCGCAAACTCTAACGCGCCGTAATTAGAAATTTCATGCATTTAAACGAGGTGGACCTAGACGTCAAGCTCCGTTAAATCTCGGGCGCTAGTAAATTATTGCAAACAGTGAATTTCTAAACCGGTCCCGTCCGAAGGATTTTGTGGCCCGTCGGGCTCATGATTGACGAAATATCACGGGATGAAAGAGGAATTATTTACCCGGAGCACGAGACAGAACGCTATTTCGTCGTAAGAGTGATGAATTGTTATTTTCCCTCTGTATATAAGCATGCATCAAAGGTCGTAGGTAAAGCATACTAGCAACTTTTAATTAATTATTACAGAATGTAAAGTATTTTTATGTCTGATGAAATGTGTTTTGCAAAAATCAACCAGAAGATTTACCGAGGAATTTACGTAGCATACAAGGTGTGAAAGCCACCGCACTCGTGTACTCGCATACGTACACATTAACTCAGTTAACTCCGGGGATAGTAAATGTAAGCACCTCCTGAAACAATGTATCACATTGTAAATTGTGATACATTAACGGCATGAACTTTATAACATAATGTTTCCGGTTCTATCTCGAGCTGTGCTCCAGATCGATGTTGATGCGTAAAGGGAATTGGCGCGGTTCTCTCGGCCAGGACGTGTGAAATTTATTGCGGCCATTTGCCCGCGTTGTAAGAGATTGTTAGTATTATGTAGTAAAAATTGAATTACATACTTCTGATTTACTGCGCAAACCAACTGCTTGTTTCTAACTGGGCGAAGTAGTATCGCCAAAAAATGTCTTCTCTTAAAAGTTAAACAATTTGTATTACGTGATTCGCTACCTTCTATACATCTACAGTTTTATGATTGTTACGTGCGGCGTTCGATGTGAAATTGACCTTTAAACGGAATTGACGCGATCACCCGAAATGCGAACTCCAAAATATTTACTTGACAAATGACTGCAAATCACGAGAAGTAAATTGTTCCGTACAAATCGTATAAAATAAGGATAACAACGGTCCCACTTTGAACACTTAATAATAATAATAATCAATCAAAACCGATTTGCACAAAAATTTTCATATGCTTTGACAGCACATGGCCGCCTTGCATTGGGATGACTTATTATGTAGCGGACTGGCTTCAATTTGTCAATCCTACTGCAATATCAGGTCAACAAGCGATCGAAAGATGTCGCTACTTAAATGTCCAATAATAATAATAATCATTTTATTAAACCCAAAATAGAAAATAAACAAAACAAGTAAATAATTATAAGATACATGATAGGCTTAATAGGTATAAGGTCAGATGGTCTAAAATCTCATGCAACTATTCTGAACTTTCTGAATTCTCGCTGTAGTTGCGTAGTCAAGACATGGACCGTATACAGTGTCGCAAAAATTGAAATGCGAAAGAACTAGCGTTTCACACAAAAGACGTTTGGTAGAGTTAAAAAGTAATTGTCTATTAATGTAAATTAATTTTAAACTTGCATACGCTTTTTGAATGAGTTTATTTAATCAATGAGTAAACCCAAGTTTCTGCAGCAGTTAGACAAAGGCAACAAGACATCATTTAAATAAATGTCAATACAGTCGACAAGTGCAATACGGTTTTTCTTTCTGCCAAAAAGTAAAACGTTAGTTTTAGTAGCGTTTAGTTTCAGGCCATGTGCATTTGATATTTTAACCAAATTGCATAAATCAAAATTAATCCTGTTGCAGGCGATATCTACTGTTTTCAGATCAAAGGAATAATAAAGTTGCGTATCGTCTGCGTACATGTGGTATTTACAGAAACTAAGAGATCTCATAAATCTAGAAGTATATATAGTGTACAACAGCGGACCCAGTATGGATCCCTGTGGAACACCACACTGCACATGCAAAGAATTGGATAATTTACCATTATAAAATACTTTTTGAGTTCTGTCCATCAGGTAATTTTCAAAAAAGTTCAAAGCACACGGTCCAAGACCAATAAATTTCAATATTGCTAACAAGATTTTATGATTAATAAGATCGAAAGCTTTGGTATAATCAAGTAGAATTAGCAAAACCATCTTATCATCATCCACATCACTAACTATATCGTCAATAACATTGCTCAATGCACTGGCGCAACTGAAACCAGGACGAAAACCTGACTGAAATTCCGGCAAGACATTATGTTGTAGAAGATAATTTCTGAGTTGACGATCAATAATCTTCTCTAAAACTTTAGACAGAACAGGGAGTATACTAATAGGGCGTAAATCCTTGAATTCTTTTGGGTTTTTATTTTTAGGTAAAGGCAAAACACGTGCCTCTTTCCATTTGGAAGGAAACACACTGTTAATAATACAGAAGTTAATAATGTGTGTGAAAACAGGAAGCAAAAATGGACAGCAAAAATAAATTAAATCTATATTAAGATCATCTGCTCCAGTAGCTTTACTAGTAAAGGACAAAAGAAGTTTGACAATTACGTCTTCAGTAACAGGAGAAAATTCAAACCGAAAATTTACTGCCTCAGGTGGTTTGAATAGAAATTAACTGTATCAGGAAAATCCTGATTCGCATTGTTAACTGCTTCTAACAAATGTACATTAATATTGTCAGGATCACAAAGATTCTCCGGAAGAAGAAATTCCTTGTTACTTTGAATACCAAATTTTTTTAATTGTTTCCAAAAATTTTTTGGCTTAGAGTTTTTAAAGTAATTTTCAAGGATAACTTTCTTTTCAGTTTCAACCGCCAGCGTAACGAGATTTCTTAAAGACTTATAATAAGACCAATGTTCTTGTAACTTGGTATGCTTAAACCGTTTAAGAGCGTCATCTCTGAGACTCATCATATATTTTATATTGTCAGTGATCCAAGGTTTATGCTTGTGAGTTAATCTTGCTGTTTTCAATGGAATATGCACATCAAATAACGCTAACAAATTCATATTTAGAAAATGTACTTTATCTTCTATATTATCCATATCATATATATAATGCCAAGGAATTAATTCCAAGTCACAATTAAACTGATCCAAGTTGATACTTTTGAAATCACGGAATGAGAAAGGTACAATAACTGGTTTTGAAGGCTTAGCAAAATTCATGGAGCACCACACTAAACCATGATCGGATATATCGTGATCATAAAGTACTCCTGAGTCAACTACAAGCAAATCATTATTAATTATAATGTGATCTATTAATGTGGCAGAATTATTTGCAATACGAGTAGGCTCAGTATTGCTTTGACAGGTAAACAAATAAATTACTACAACACGAAAACTATTCAAATCTGCGTGTTAAGACTTACTAGCAATTTTCTTTCATTTTAATTTAAATTATTGTCTTGTGAATAATTCGATCTGTAGCTGATGTATGAATAATAATAGTCTTTGCTAATAACAAAGAAATCGAGATATTCAGAATTGAAAACGATAATCAATAAACACATTCATAATCTATTTGGTTTGTTAATTATTATAATTTCGTTTTGTGTGCACCATTCAATGACAAACAAGTTCTATAATGTTAAAAGGCGAACAAAATTCAATACGTGCATTCGGTGTGTTATTTTTAAAGCGAAGGATTTGCCTATCGTAAATTATGTTTTTCGCTTCTAACCAAATTACCAATAAATAAAATATCAGCAGTACGTGTAAAAACCATTGTGTTGTGGTAAAAGTGGAAAATGTTTTAAATGAAGCTAATTTATGATATATGATAATGAGGTTATAACAGTCCTTCATAAATATCAGAAAAGGAAAAATGGTACGTGGTCAATAATTTTGGAAGTAAACTCTGCAGCATATGTAATAATTATGAAGGATAAGAAACTGTATGTTGGATGTACTACATACAAGATGTGAAGTATATGACGTCTTTAACCTTAACATCTGCTACATGTGCAACAGGTATGGGCACAGTGAAAAGTGCAGACAAGATAGTTATAACTGCTCTACATGTGCAGGGAAGTATCCATCTAAAAATTGTGATAACAAAAACACTTTAAAGTGTATTAATTGCTTAGAATACAATGAAAAATATAAGTCGAATATATCTACTGACCATCCAGCTAATGATAAAAAACTATACCCCTACAACCCAACTCAAATTGGATAAGGATGTCCTGGACGAAGGACAACAACCGTATACCACGGACTGCAGGTTTCTCAACTACCATGGATCAATACTTAGAACTGAAGTATTTTATATCAAATGAACTAGATGTACCTGCGACTTTCAAACCCTCAATAATTACCTAAACAAAAATAATTTTATTATTACACATGTCAACATAAGAAGTCTGAACGCGAATATTGATATTCTTGAAATTTATATTGAGTTGTAGCGGTTAGAGAAATAAGGGTGGCGAGGGAAAAACAAGGGAACCAATATATAGTTTGGAGTTTTTGACATATCATGACAGTCAAAAGGGTGGCGAGGGAAAACAAAGGGAAACAATATATAGTTTGGAGTTTTTGACATATCACTTATCTGAATAATTATGAATGTAATTTATCGTTCTAATTAAATGTGATTTATTAAAATACGTTACAGAGTCTTTGAAAGTCAAGCCAGATGATCCGAGACTTGAAATATTCACGTGCCTTATTATTATAAGCTAAATAATTATAATATTTATTACAATAATAGTCAAATTAACAAAGCTGACGGGATCGTAATGTATGTAAAAAGTAATATCGTTGAGCATACTGAAATTGATAAATTAAAAATAATTAGTTCAACGATGTGTTTAAATGCAAATAATACTTTCAAAATATGTGTCAGCTTTCTATAGATGCCATGATCTCGATAAGGAAACGTTTGTAAATCCAATCAAACATTTTATACGAGTAGAACTGAATAAGAAATAGAAAGATCATTGTATGATTTTAGAGTTCAACATTGATATTCTACAAATGGATCATATTAATTAAGACTTTATCAATACTTTTTTGGAATCTGAATACCTTCCTCATTTTACTATACTCTGTTTATTCAAGAGATATAGTAATAAACACTCCCATAGTAACCCGCACAACTTAAATAACGAATTGGTATTGGTGATACTTATCCAATATTGAAGGTACAACTTGAAATTGTGTGTTACTTTGTAAAACTATCTTCTACGCTATAAGATACTGCGCATAAAACTCCTCCTAATTGATTTTATTACTATATCTGTTGAATAAACAGACTATAGTATTATTAGACCTTCAGACAGAAATATTAAATACAGGTAAGAGAAAACATTCCTTTACAAATCGAGTTTTTCTGGGTGGAATAAATTACTGCAAACATTTTCAATTCAATAAATACCTTTAAAAAAAAAAGCCAAGGCCTGTTGAATTCGCATGCCGTTTGTTCCTTTTTCCCAGTACATTTCCAGTGTATTCAATAAAAAAAAGCAAATAGAGCACAACAGAAAATTAATAATTCCATTTCGTTTTGCGTGCAGGACTGCTTTTACGTGCTTCTGATAGGGACGAGGCGAAATAGCTTTCGTTCCAACAGTAAATTATCGTATCTACTGCTTAAAAGAGTTACATAAAACGTAATGGAAATAAACGGGGGTTTTATTTTAAAATGCCTCCTTTGTTCACGACAGGCGAGCGAGATGTTTTGCGTGATAGAAAATGAATATAATGCATGCGTTAGTCAAAGTTAAGTACATTATATTCTGATGCTATTTGAACGTGATGCAATTTTTCATTCATTCAATGAAATAAGAAAGCGACATTTCGTGCTCGTCTAAGATTAATCGGAAATTATTTGCCCGGACTCAGCGAAAATAATCCTTTCAGGGTCGGTTATTATTTCAGAGAGTCAATTGACGTCACGACGTCAAACAATACCGTCGTTATTGCTTTAGGATTGTGACGTCAGATTGTTCTCCTAGGGGGTTGTTGTTGTTATAATAGTCGAGGGGGCCTTGTCTGCTACAGCAAACTATGATCACAAGCAATCAATAAATTTCATTCTCGAACAAGTTTCGAACTTGCCGAACTTCCTTCGGTTTTAGTATTTGTTTTACTTTTTGATAACGTTCTCTCGGGCCGCATTTATTATTCATGTTTGTTTATTAAACACGGCGCAAAGAACGAAAGTTTAGAAAAACATAATTTGTTTCTTGGGCAAAAACATTTGCCTTGAAAAAAATTCTTCTACTTACATTTACTTCTTTGCTTTGAATTAATTTACATTATCAACGACGCGACGTTACGATTGGATAAGAACGAGAATAATAAATGAGGAAAACGTCGGCACCTTTCTGCAGCACGTTGAATGAGAAAGAAAATGTTACTGTGAAATATCACTTTGAATGTTAGAGCGACAGATACAAATCGCCAGTTAAAGAACGCTCTAATTTATCACGTTCAGAGTTGAGCAAATAAGGTCATACGTTTGTTTGGGTTTGTGTTTAAATAAGCTCGCCAAAGAAATGTTACTTTGTGGAAGTGATTGCTTAATGTTCTGATTAAAATTTTATCCGGATAATTCAGGGGGCCTCGACCTTTTCACGCGAGACAATATCCCCGTAGTTGTTGAATAATTGGGGCACGTTCATATAAGCTAATTGGGGAGTTCAAATTGGGGTGAATCAGAGTGACATTTCAACGTCATTACGTCCTCAGATGTCTCCCTTGACTTCTTTCGTCATGTTTTTTTTTAGTCCCTCCGGACACCTTTAATTAACTACAGCGTGTAAATATCAAGTAACTATCGAAGTGAAGCGTAAAATCCGAAGCATTAATTAACTTAATTACACGTGATTTCCCAGAGTTTAAAAATCAACGCAATCTAGAACATTGAACGTAAAAATAGAAACTACAAATCAACTATTTAAATCAAATTATTTTTAATAACCAGAGAGCGGCCAGTTTTAGGTTTTTGATAAGTCATTTACAATATGTAGAATTAGTGTGAATTTAAAATAAAGTCCGCAAGAATCAATGAGGACAAAGAAAAATGCAAATGCCATTCATAAGCCGACGTTGACACGCAAATGATGCTTCGACACGCGTCTGTGCGTAAATTCCCATGGTGTTCGACGTGAGCAAATGTTTGTTTACGGTAAATGAAAAACAAACAGAAGTGTAAATTGTGTATCTATCACCCAGACTTAAACAGTTTATTTTCAAATAATTTCAGATTCGCAAAGGGAATGGAATATGTGGGCGCAATCCGGCGCAAATCGAAGCGGTTCGTGATTCACTTAGAGCCGACGAGGGGTGCGTGTGTATTAATAATAATAATAATAAAAATATTAGAAGGATAAGGTAAACATTGTAAAGAATAAATTACGTTTTCGCGTTTGAATAACTTGAGCTTTCCGCGTCCGTACACACACATCTCTCCGCGAGCTTTACATTTCCGATTGCACAAGAGCCCGAATCCTTTGAAGCTTGCGGGTTCAAATGTAAGATTGGACAAGGAGATCGAATTTCGAAGACGTTCGCGCAAGCCCCCGACCCTCGCACAAACAATTCAATTAAACCATCTCGCCCTCCGACGATACACAAATCTTCGGATTAGCCTAATTCTGATTAACGGAAACGTAATCGCCAGTGTTTTCACCGGAATTTTCCCCAACGAACAATCAGTTAATTTAAGGACCTCGTAATGATGCGTACTCGCACGGAAATGGGACGATAATATTATTAATAAAAATTCTCATTTTCCCTGAGCTTTCAATGAGTTAATTTGCGGGCCTCTTCATATTGCGCCTCCCTCCCATAAAAATGGGGCGATTGCTCTAAATTAAATTACGAACTTGCTGCTCGCCGGAAGTCAATGCTTATTGTGTTAATAATTTTACTAATAAAATCGGTAATTTAATAAAACCACTTCGAAAATAAAAAGTGATTCCAGGTCGCAGGTAAATTTAATTAATGCCCCAGAGTCGAGAGTGGAAAAACGTGTAGTGCACCGGGAAAGTGCGTTGTTTACTAACAAAATTGCATTATTATTTTTTTTAATCTGCTAGCTTATTGTAGCACTCTGCATATAATTCATGTATTTTAGTTTTCCAGAAATAATTACATAATGAAAAATTATCCGATCGAAATGAGAAAATTTTGTACATAGGTAAATGTAAGGGTAGGTTACACCAGAAGGTGTTAAACTTGATGGACTTCTCCTGTAGTATGTTGCGGGTTGCGAATCTGGGGTTGTTTTGACTCCAATTGCTTTATAGACATTTGGTACGAAGGTAGCTTCTGCAATATCAGCATACGGAGGTAGATACTCTTATGCTCGAAATGTGTTGCTTGGAATGGATAGTTTCGAATGACTGGTGGTGCAGACTTCGGGAATGTTACCAATATGGATGTGTAGACGAACTGCCGAAGAATGAAGCACACAAGCGACATGGTGTTGACTGTGATGCTATTGTCTTGGAGACCTTTTGGGGTGGATGAAGAATGGTAACGGTTCTCTAGACTTAGGTTGTCCAGGTTACAAAATTCAGAACCAGCTGAGTGGTTGTTGGTCGACGGTGCGTGTGGGTCAGTTAGTCGCATGGCATGTGAGAGGTACTGGGATCGATGCCCGGCGCCTCCGCCAAAAATGTTACGGAATAATTTATATAACTGAAATAAGGAGCGAAGCCAGATAAAATAATACATATATTAAATATAAACACATAAAGTTAAATATAATTATACATGATTGTTCACAATTATAACAACAAGGAGTTCTACCCTTCTGTCTAGCTATCACTCTAGTCATCTAATTATCAGCTCGTCGACTATTTAAAGGGGTGTCGCCCGAGGACGTTTTTCCAGGAGAGTTATGTAAATATGCCTTGGCATATGACACATAGGGAACTGAAAACGTGTTACTCGGAATTTGCGTATTCCTGCTTTGACATTTCCCAAAGATTCCTACATATCTAATTGTTTGCGGAAAGCTATGGCTGATTGATTTTGCAGCTGCGAATTCTTGCGTTGGTGGCGTTCTAATTTCCTTGTTACAATAGAAAGGGGGAACAGAAACTTAATTAGTGGCGTAAAAATAAAGAGAGGTGTTGGAAGTAAGAAACTAGCAAATTCAATGAATAAAGAAGAAAGAAATCAGCAACCTAAAAGAGCGAAAGAAATAATAAAAACATACAGACTGCAAGTAATAGAAACGTCGACTAAATACGGCAAATAAGGCAAATAAGGCAAGCTGGATGAGTTTTCTGTTGAAGAGATGTGGCAGGTAATTAAAGAAATACTGCTTAAAAGTGCAGAAGAAGCATGTGGAATAACGAAAACAAATAAGCAAAATAATATAAAAACACAGTTCAACTGAAGAAAGAAAAATGGAATGAATACCTTAGAAAGAAATCAAAATCCATATATGATAATTAAACATAACAACGATGAAAAGTTAAAAATATGGTAAGAGACGCAAAGAAGAAGGCTTGACAAGAATTCGGAGAAAAACTCGAACGAAACAGTAAAGGCAAAAGCTTTTCTACAAAGTGCTCAAAACATTAAGAACTGGGAAAACAGATATAATAAAAAGCAAACACTGTTTATTACTTACAATAAGTAAGGTGGACAAAATGAAGACAACACAACTCTAATATCTACTGGGTGGTGAAGCAGATGGTAATGAGAGAAATGAGCAACACAGTTGAATGGAAAACTCAAATGCAATAGAAGATGAAATAACAAAAGAAGAAATAAAAACAGCGATAAGAATGTTAAAAAAAATTATACAACAAGATGTGAATAGAACCCGAAAGATTAGGAAATGGGTCAAATTGTATCTGTTCATCTGTGTGTAGCAACTGTAGAGAAATATGAGCAAATAATAGAAGCGCGACTAAGAACAATAATCCTTTTAGATTCGTAAAGTAGTTTCCGCAAAGGCAGATCAGTACAAGACACTCAAGCAATTAATTTCAAAAACACGACAACAGAATAAAGAAGTGTACTTTGCTTTCATCGACGTTCGATAAAGTCTGCCGTGAAATAGTTTGGCGTAGCTTAAGAAGTAGAGGAACAAGATTAAAACTAGAAAGAGTAATATGTCAAAAAGCTTGTATAACAGCTATGCAATTAGCAAAAAAGAAGACATTGGAATTGTTTCGCAAAACGAAAGCACAGTATCATTATAATAAAATGAAGGAGCTGAAACCGTGAAATTCATCTAGAATATTTGAAGTTTGTGAAGAATACTCTATCAGACGGGATCCAAAAATGTTTTGATCCTTCGTTAATGATAAAAGAAGAATATCCAGTATTCCAGGAAGAATGATTGCTGAAGATGATACATTGATCTCGTCACAACAAATTGTGGATGCTTCTGCCCAGCAGTTTGCAAGCCGTGTTTTTTCTAGTGATAACATATCTCATGTCTGCGATACTAACTGTGACATAAGCATTACATGTGGATTCTGTGATAAAACTTGTTGTGAATGTTACGAGCAACATCTGTGACAATCCTGTGACACTCTCTAATTTTCGAATTGAGCAAGATGATATTCTGAAGGCTGCCAAAATGCTTAAGAGTAATTGCGTATCTGGGCCAGATAATGTACCAGCATTTATTGTTGTAGATTGTATTAGTTGTTTAGTTATTCCTTTATATTATTTATTAACTTAATAGTTAAAACTTTGATGTATCCTATTTTATGGAAGCAGTCTCGCATCCGCCCATCTACATCTGGTGACAGATGTAATATAACAAACTATAGGCCTATAACACTGTTATCTAACTTTGCCAAGATTTTTGAAATAATTCTAGCTAATGCTATTGATTCACATGTTTCGCCTTCAGAACAACATGGTTTCTTCAAAGGTCGTTGCACTACCACTAACTTGTACGAGTTTGTTGAATTTGTTTCTAGTGGTATAGATAAACGCTTTCAAGTGGATGTTATTTATACGGACTTGTCCAAGGCCTTTGATAAAAACAATCATTGTATATTGTTGCAAGAGCTTAAATTATTTGGCCTGTGCGATGGTTTGTTATAATTAATAAGATCTATTACTGTATGTAGGTCAAACTTTGTTGAATATAATGGGTATTACTATTCTAGTTTTTTTCCGGCAACAGGTCTAGCACAGGGCTCAAACTTGGGTCCGTTAATGTTTATAATATTTTTTAATGACGTTGTAAGCTGTTTAAAGTCTAACAAATTTATATATGCTGATGATTTGAAAATTGCCAGAGTTGTAGAATCTTATTCAGATTGTTTGCAATTACAGCATGATATTGATAGTCTAACTTGGTGGTGTCTACAAAATAAGCTTATATTAAATACTGATAAATGTAAGGTTTTATCATTTTCCGGGAAATATACAATATTAATGGCGCGGTTCTTTTTCGTTGCGGTGAGATTGTTGACTTGAGTGTCACAATGGATTCCAAGTTAACATTCATTCCTCATATCATAAAGGTAACAAATGCATCATTAAGAACTTTAGGCTTTATTTTTAGGCATTGTAAAGACATTGCAGATATAGGTTGCATCAAATTGTTGTTTTATGCCTTAAGAGAACAAAGTTAGATATAAACTGATATATGTCAGTATTATGATCTTGTTAACTGTTAAATAAGTTTTCATAAGTTGTTTGCTATTTCTGTTTTGCATATACATATACATTGTACTAACAGTTACTTTATCTGTTAAATTATATTTAGTAGAGTGTTTCTTGCTACACTTGTGATGTCTCCATTATAGATATGTAATGTCTGCTGGAAAATAAAATAAATTAATAATAATAATACTAATATTAAACTTTATTAAGGCGGGATTACAGAATTACTATTTACTAGCTTGTTGTTGGTGGCGGCAATGAATACATTCAAATTGATCGAGCAATCTGCAATAGAAAGTTCTTTACTTTATTTTCATTTTAGTTATTTTGTGATAAACCTTTAAACTCATTAGGGATACTATTGTATGCTGTTACAGCACTATAAGAGAAGGAATTTTCGAAAAGTGAAAGAGAGTGTTGAGGGATGTCCAAATTAGTTTCATTTCTTACTGATCTAATGAGCAATTCACTTCGACGATTCAACTTAGCGCGTAGGTATGGTGGTTCATTTGTGGATAAAATTTTATGTATAAAACAACAGAGATGCAAGTGTCTTCTGTCAGACATTTTTAAAATATTGTTGGAGAGATAGAATTGTGAAATATGATCACTTCTTTTTATGTTACCTGCAAATCGTGCACTTTTTGAAGACACGGACCGTAAATCACATCGCAATAATCAAAAAGAGAGAGTAATAGTGCATCAACCAATCTCCACTTAACAGCTCTTGGTAAAACAGTTTTAAATCTATAAATACATCGTAACCTGGCATAGGCAGATTGAATAGTTTTGTTTAGGTGTTCATTGAATGATAAATTCGAATAAATTCTGTCACTACCGATAAAGTTGTGCTGTTTACTTTGATATGAGTTTTCACGAAATCAGGTAATTTAGCTAGTTGTGCAGTTGTTCCAATAAACATTACTTTCGATTTATCTGAATTTATATTTAAATAATTCTTTCGAGGCCAATCGCAAACCTTAACTAAGTCTTCGGTGAGCAAGTTCAAATGTTGCAGCGCATTATCAGGGAAGAAAGATATATAAAATTGAGAGTCGTCTGCATACATATGATTCTGACAATGAGTTAGATTACTATTAAGATCAAATGTGTAAAGGTAATACAAAAGAGGGCCTAGAATCGATCCTTGTGGTATGCCGGATTTCAACATCACAGGTTCGGATAATTTCCAACCTTCATTGGAATGAAGTTTAACAGTCTGAAATCTGTTTATTAAGTAACTATAAAACCAGTCAACAACTTTAGTAGAGAATCCTAGATTTTTCAGTTTAGCTAATAGAACTTTATGATTGATAGAATCAAAAGCCTTGGAGTGAGAGATTTTAGACAATACGGTAGGCTTAGAGACACCATGTCAAATGATACGAGGTCAATACCACTACTTTTTGACTTAATACCATTGAATGCATTAAGAACAGCTTCGGAGGAAATTATGGGAATACTACAAAAACTATTCAAATTTTCATTAGTACCATTATTAAACATATTAACTACACTTTCATCAGTGAACGATGTATTATTGGTATTTACAAAGTGATTATTTATAGAATCAGGGTCATTGATATTAGAGGGAAGTTTGTTCGCGTTTTGTTTGTTATGAACATTTAGAATGTTCAAATTTTTCCACAACTCATAGGAGTTCTTAATGTTGGCGTTTTAGACATGTTCTATATAAGCTCTTTTTTCACGGCGTATAGCGGCAGTTACCATGTTTCTCATTTGCTTATAGTAAATCCATTTAGCTTCGGTATCCGCTCTAGTACAATTTATATTAGTCAAAGACAACTTATAGCGGTTTAGAGCATTATTTCTAGTTCTAATCATCATCTTGATAGTACTTGTTATCCATGGCATTTTATTTTGAATGTTTACTTTTTTTCCGAATTGGAGCTACTTTATCAAAGACTGCAATAATTGCTTGACTTAAAAAGTTTACTTTTTGATTAATATCATGCACAGATAAAATTGAATCCCAATTAATAGTTTTCATTAAGGAATCGAACTCATTTTGAATGATTTTCGAAATGTCTCTAGAATATATGTATTTTGTACCAGTTAGAGTTTTAGGGACATTGTAATAGCAATATATAAGCGAGTGATCTATTAAGTTTTCCAGCATGTGAGTACCCGTTTTGCACACAGCGTCCGTATTATTTACAAATATTAAATCTAAAAGTGTGCTTGATTTATTGATTGTGCTTAATTACCTGACTCATACCAAAGCTAGCTGTGATATTATTAAAGTATCTATAATCTATATTCTTTTTCAGAAAATCGATATTGAAGTCGCCCATACAAATAATATCATCATGTATGGGAGACAAATCAGATAAAGTATCATATAATGAGTTTAAGTTTGAATAATGAATGTCTGGAGGCTTATAAATTACACTTACACACAATTTTCGCCCAGAGATAGTTACAGTCATCCTAAGCTGATCAATACGGTTACTTTCCTCTGCAACGACAGGTTCTCTTTGTTCACAATGTAAAAAAGTACGAGCATATAAACAAACACCACCACCTCTATTTACAGCTCGATCTTTTTTATACAAACTATATCCCGGTATACTAACAGCAGATGAAGAGATATTATCAGACAACCAAGATTCCGATATTCCTATTATATCAATATTTTGCGATAAAATAAAATCTCTAAAATCATCAAATTTTTTTAGAAGTGATCTAAGTGATTAATATGCGCGATAACTAAATTGTCTGCATTACTGTCACCAACAACATCGTATTCAAACAAGTGTGTCGTAATGTATGTTATAAAGCATCAACGCATAATTTAAATATCTGTAAAAGAGAAAAATAACATAAAAAATGTATGTATTAAGACAGTGAATATTAAATTAAGACTCAATAAAATCAAATAACTCTACATTATATAAGAAAAATTATATGTATATAAAAAAATAAGATTTACGATTCGCATGCAGATTTAAATAAATTTAATGCGTCTAGCATAATTCAAAATCAGGCGAATGTACATATCACTTAATGATATGACGAGAATTAACCAAAAAACGAATTATATTATGTACATAATTGTAATTGAATACTAACTGAAAACATAAGTAATGTTTTTAATAACCCTGAATTAGATAGCATTATACTTATTGTTACTTAGGCGTTCAAAAACTTAAATAAACGTGATCACTTGTTATGAACAGAACAAATATTCTGAAAAAATTATAGCTCTACCAAGTACATAAAGGATTGCGGTATGAATATCTATTATTAAACAGTCAAGTCAATTGTTTGTTGATTAGCATAAAAATGTTAATTACATTGATTTGCAAAGTATGAGGGTTATACGTCGTCTTTACATGTTATTACACACCTGCGATCTTCATGAAACACAAGAATTTTACCATCACTGGTCCAGACATAACGACTACCATATTTCTCGACGGCCATTTTCAGTAATTCGTACCTGCACTTGGTGAGATCCTCTCTTAAAGTTATACGAGTTCTTTTTAATAGTTTCTTTGCATTACATACTTCCGCCCGCTTTCTATAAGATAGAAATTTAACTATAATGGGACGACTCCTTTCGTTGATCTTTTGACCAATTCTATGCGTTCTTTTGATTTCATGGCGTTCAATTGGAATGTCCAACTTATTCCTAATTACAGTTAAAACCAGTTTTTCGGTGTTTTCTTCGGGCTGTTCGTCAATACCAAAGACTCTTAAGTTGTTCCTTCTGGTATATTGTTCCAAATCATCCATTTTCTTCTCCACAATATTCGACTTACTCTCAAAATGTGATAAGGATCTCTTAATGTCTTTCATACCCTTGGTAACAACGTCAATTTTTTTACTTATTTCAAGTAGGAGATGCTTGCATATTTTAGATATTAGATCTTGGTATATTTTGTCATCGAATTTAAATTCGCTTTTAGTAGTTTTATTGCGAGTGTCCATAATGAATTATTTACTCACTCACACTCTTTTAATGAAATGGGAGGTCTATAATCTGCAGAGTTGTTAGAGTAGATATAAATGTGTAATTTTCTTCGGCACTAAACAAGATGACACAATCAGTTTTTACACACACTTAGGAAGACTGTATGTCTATGCACCGATCAAGAAATAAAGTTTGTTCTGTCAGTTTTGTAATTGATACGCAGAATATTTAGAGCGCTGATGCACACACGTGTTTACTAATTGACCACCATTCTCTCTCTAAATAAACAACAACTGTTCAATAGAATTTAAAACGAATAAAGGGTAGGGGGGGGGGAGTAATGAGTCCACTGCTGTTTACAATTTTCGTAGATGAAATAATGAAGAAATGTGCTTTTTGCGGATGACATTAGTATCACGGTGAAAACAGTGAAACCGATCTACAAACGAGCCTGTTACTATGGAATGAAAAGCTGAAAACGTAATTGATTTTAATTAATCTCATAGCAGTTCATACGCTTGTCGACGCATTCCTCATCAGCTGTGCAATTATATGTTATTAGTTCACGGTCAAGTTTTACGACTGAACGACTCTGATTCCTGCGTAACACCATAAACGTTTATTGCACGCTTTCAAAAATGTAAAGCGTTGGTCCTCGTCTTATGTAGGGGCGTAACGTGCATTTCGGCTAAATTTTTAATTAATTATAAATTGTTCTATAGAATTTTTACCATGTATATCGCCTTGCAAATGTGTTAATTAATTACGAATTAGTTTGGCAAATAGAAACTTGGTTACATCTGAATCATTTAAGTCATAAATAGAACATTAATAATTATCAATTCGCGAGGTACATGCATAAATAACCATCAATTTAGTTTAGATTGGGAAATTACTATTATTTCTTCGAGCGCAGGAATTACAGAACAATTTCGCATATAAATTGCCCTGAGAGGGCAGCCTCGTTTGATTAGTTTGAAATATTCGGTGGCTAAATTACGGTTGTCAGACTATTCGTCCTCCCCTTTTTTTGCACACCTTACCTTAATAAATTATTCCCTAGTTTGCCTCAACTTATAAATACAATACATCCGACTGTGCCTTTATTTGACAAACACTAATAAATTATTTCTTAGTTTGCCTCAACCATACATTTAATTGATAAAAAAAAATTGTATTGTAATGCCAATTTGTATTCGAGCTTAAAGTTGTGGCTCAAAATCGGGCGGTTCAATTAACGCGACACATAAAGTACGGCACCTCACTGGCTTAATATTCATGACTCGTTAACAGCTCCCAATAGTGCAATGCAGATATATTTCGTAAACAAGGGAATTAATTAACTGGACCTTTGTTGACAAGATGCCGATAACGTGATGCGCCCGAAGTTGCACCTGCATAAGTTCCCTTCATCAAATCAATCCATCCCCCGCCGTTGCTGGTGTTTCGCAAATTTTATTCATCGGTGTACACAGAATTGGTTTTCTATCCAATAACAGCATTAAAATAATAGCGACGTGAATGCGTCAAATGACAATAAAACTGATGATGCGTATTTGCATTTGTTCGATATACATATTAGTTTTGCATTAAAACAATAACGAGATCTGCAACTCTCATATGAAACCGTTCGGAATTAATTCAACCCACACGTTCGCAATTGCAGCAGGATATGTTTAGTATCGTATTTTGAGGTACTATTGTTTTTTGAAGTGCGGTTGAATTTTATCCTTGCCTATATTTTGCTGTTGTACTATTTTCCTAGAAAACAAAATAGCAGCAAATATTTAATAATCCATTCCCCTGAGCTTTGATTTTTATTTATTTTTTGTTCATATCAAAGTAATCATAAAATTAGATAACGTTATTTTCGAAATATATTAATTTCATACCATTAGCTTTAAAATTTAGGAGGAGATTTTTAAATTGAAAGAAGCTTTTTGCTGTAGACCTTAAACGACGAAATCAATGAGATTTTCGAACTGAAAGCCCTGTGACGTCGCGATTAACTGAAATTTACGTTAAACCCACCGAAACAAAGAGAGAACAACGCGATACCGCCGGATAAAAGTCTCTCGCTCGAGAATGCGTTCCGCTAAGGGGAATTGCTTCCGAAACTAAAAAGAATTAAATTCTATTCACGTACAAAGTAGATTATGCGCCGGGGGAGGAGAAGTCTCTTCGAGCGTCATTAGCTTGGAAAATAACGTCCTGTTTCGAGTTAACTAACGGTTGTTTAGAATTTTGGGTTTTGCTGAATATGAGTTGCACGGAACCGTCGGGGAATAACGGAAACCCTCCACGTCCGCGGCATAGGAACGACGCGACGCCATGGGACATAATTTCGGGAGCTCTTTAATATTGCATTAAGTACGCTGATGAAAAATTGATTGTAGTCGAACAGAAGCGATAATTTCGGAATTGTCGTTGTTCACGTACTGAAAGAGCTTTAGGGGGAAGTAACCTTGCTCGTACAATCGTTAAAGGGGGAAATAAATCTTATTGTAAATTATTCTTTTGTACAGAGTGACTGACAAGTGTTCTGACAAAAAAGAATCACGATAAGAAGCGATGTCCGAGAGTATGGGAAGAAAAAATTATTTCTACTTTAGTTTTTGAGGCGACGGCGACGATGTGCTTTTAGTTAAAAAATAGAGGAGCAAATGAACGAAATAAACGCCCTCATAAAAGTTTTATGGTAGGTACGGCGGCGTAGCATCCATCGTGAACTTGACCTTTAAGTGGAATTTCACGTCAACTCTGTTTTTAGGTCAACGCCCGACACCGTGAAATGCGAACTACAAAATATTTACCTGACAAATGCATACAAATCGCCTGAAACAGATTATTCCATGTAAAGGATCACAACGACCCCACTTTTAACACCTGTCAATAAACAAATGAATCACTAAAACGAGAAACAATTTAAATCTCCGTGTTAAGAATGTCTAGTATTTTTCTTTCATTTTAATTTAAATGGTACTATAAATAAAGTTTATTTCCACAAGAAACGTGTACTTCATAAACTTTTTTTGACAAACAGAATTTAAAACATTTTAATCAGTAAATACCTTCGTAATCTATTTTAATTATTGTAATTTGTGTTTCGTTTCTCCATGATGGTTCGTAGTAAATAGATGAAAAGGGGGTTCAAGAAATAGATAAATCTATTTTACTACGAAATTTCTTTATTAGTTCAAAATATGCCCTCATCAAGTATAGAAAGTCAGGTCTACTAAGAGGAGAATATAAAATTACACAAAACAAATTAAAAACAAAATTAAAACTTAGTGTGCAATTGGTGGCTAACAGGTGTACACAGGTGTGTGTGTGTGTGCACGCGTGCAAGAGGGTTGGAAAGTCGTCCTGTACAAAACGCAGTTGTCGAAGAACTGTAAAAATATAGATGTGTGAGAAAATCTTAACTGACTCGAAATCGCAAATAAAAATTGAAAACAAATTACAACAAGTTAGGCAGCTGGGATTGGTACATAAGTAACACTAAAACCTACCAATAAATTTAAAACAATAAAGCTAATAGGTAAACATACAGGATAAATCTACCAACTAAAAAAAGAGGGGGGGGGGGTTATAAAACCGGGGTTGAGAAAGATGTAACTTCAGGAGTTAAAATGAATTAATGTTCGATGAGGTAAAAATGAATCGATTTGAAGAATCTTATGTAATGAAAATCGATCTGATCATTCAATAAAGCAAAGTTGCTATTTATTTCATGTAGCATTATTTCAAGGTTTTCTGGTATGTTTAAGGTGCTGCCCTTATTGAAGGAAAGGATTAATTTCGTATTTGTAGAGGGTACAAAATGGTGATTAGTGTCTAGAAGGTGCAAAGCAAAATTGGAATTTTTTTTCAACAATCTTACGGAACGTATATGTTATTTGACTGTAGTTTCCAGACTACGACCAGTTTGGCCAACGTATACAGCATTGCAAGAACTGCAAGAAAGACTATAAACTCCATTTTTTAATAGAAGTGGTGTATTGTCCTCGGTTCTAGAAAGTACGGATTTGGTTGTGTAATTGCTGGAAAAAAATATTGTTATTGTCTCGGGTCGCAAATAATTTAGAAACAAAGCGGAACTCGGAGAGGCGGAAAGACTTATTAAATTTAAAATTTGAACGATACTAAGGGTCCAAGGGTTCCGCAGCTCCGTGGAGGACGCCTAATGCTGAACACTTGCAAATACGCCGGAGCGACGACGAAGGGGGGTTTCTATGTACCAAGCCCCTGCTGGAATTCCTGCACGTTTGGTAGCGCCAAGGACCAGAGCAGTTCACAGTCGAAGAGACGACCGAAAAGCAGGCTCTAAAGCGATTTGTACGGCGAAAAAGCCGTGACTTCCGCAGGCAAGTCCGGGTAATGATCCCGTACTGCTAGCTGAATAAAAGGAAACGTAGCGATAAACACAAATTCGCAGAAACTTACATCGTCGACAAAAAAGATTCCACGTGCTGGGGGTTGAGAAATCAACAGTAAAACATCCGCTGCAGCGATGGGGAGAACAAAACACCACCAAACAATCACCTGGGATCACAGATCCTTATGCGAGCTTCCTTACGTTAATTTCACATAAACCAAAGGCAGGCTGACCCAAACAGGTGTGACTCTTCACGGCACAAAATGGAGAATCCAAACGTGCAGACGAGCCAAGCGACCAATGCCCGAACCACGCCGGAAGTTAAAAAAATCATCGAAAATTCTGGAAGGCAGGCAAGCCAACTATGATTCCTGTGAATTGACCAGAGACGCGACAAGGAAATTCGAACCCTAAACTAGTAGACGAGGGAAAGGAAAACGTAAAATTTAAAAACGTATGCGTCACGAGAAACCGGGTCTATGCGACTAATCGATCACATCGGAAATCGATGAGAAAATCTGCATTCTTGAATGGTTCTTCCCCTTTTAGGGTCGTTTTAAACTACCCTATTTGGTTCCACTTCTTGGACAATTTAAATTGTGCAAAAATTGTACCAAATAGATTGAATCAGAATTTTTCTGAATAAAAAAATAGAACGTGTTCTATCTCCAGGATTAGATTAGTCCACGTCAAATTATTTTCGAGGTTTTCGTTCCCTTAGTAAATTTACAATAAACGAGCATTACAAAACGAGCTACTTCTGAAACTTGGTGCCGTCGAGAGTATAATTTTTCTCCGCCTGCCGGCGTTCCCACAATCTCTCTGTTACTTAACCAAGCGCACGGAAGTGGACCATTGAGTTAAATGGGATACAAACTTGCAAGGCGTCGCGCAACGGACATCCATTTTTCAGCAAATGTACTAGCACTTAACGACTCGTTTAGATCGTTCGAAATTACTTCTGGAATAAGGGGATCATAAAAGCAAGAAGATTTTATTAATTCACAAAACGCACTTTTGCAACAAGTAAAGCAGAGCTCTAAAAAATATGGGAGAAAGACTAGAAGCAGTAGAAGTTGATTATTGAGCTATTTTCCGAATAGGGTAAATAAGAATGATTAAATAAGAAGAAGAGGGAAGACCAAACTATTTCTTATTTTTGCTTATTATTCCACAAAAAGGAGATCGCAAAAAAAGTAAATTATTCATTTAGAAAACGATCCTGGAAGTTATTGAGCTGTGGTTGGGGTAATAAAAATTTGAGAAAATATAAAGAAAGCTAGAAGCAGCAGAAATGCATTGAGAATTAGTATCGGTCTTCATATTTCTCCTATTGTAATTTTTTTACTTACAACGAGCAAGCAAACTTATTCACGAGAACGAATTCAGAAACTTGAAAAAGAAAACGTTTTTCTCACATGTATGCATCTTTGCAGCAACAAGATATCAATCGCAATGTTGATTTTCCGCGACACACAAACAAGAACAAACAAGCAGAGTTTTCTCGGTGGCTTAAACTTCAAAGGAAGTTTCCAGGAGCGCGCAGGAGATTTCGTAGTTGTCTTGTACCGGAAAACAAACATCGCAGTGTTCTAAAAGTCAACGAAAAAAATGTATACCGGATTAAATTGGATTTGAAATAAAGCACATTCTCCCTTTTACCAATTAAATCGTGTTTAACATAGCCAATTAGTTGCGACGTGGAAGTTATGGAACGTTTGCTTCGAGAGCAAATTTCCACAGATACTGCAAACTTCTAAGTACCTATTTCGGATACATTCGCCTACGATAATGAAATTATAACTTCGATGTTCGCCCGCCCCTGTTTGCGTTTGCAAAATTTGCTGCAATCCGCGCTCGGCCGTAATTAAAACTGCAACAGCGATTTAATTAGGAAAAGCGATTTTTTTTTGCCGGAGAGAGCACTAATGACGCCGCCGCAAATGTAACTGGGTTTTTAACTTTCGCCGCCTGGAATTAGGCTCTGGAAGAAATTACTTACTTAATTACGGTGTAAATCCAATTTTAATGTCGGTATTAAACTCTCTCGAAATTCGGGCTCCCGTTAACAAGCAAATAATGTTGTACAAGCTCCACTCTGCCGCAGCAAATATATCATTTTACGTGGGTCTATTTGTTTTTCGTGTGTGCCTGTATAAATTCGCGTACATTTCTAGTTTCACGTAAAATTGCGCGGGTGTTTTAATGAAATATGTATACACACACATAAAATTACATAATTTTGTAAGTTTCTGTAGACTAAAACATAAATAAAAAGCTTCCATTGCCAAAAGTTTTCCTTTGTTGCAGAATAACATCGTCTAAAAAAAAACTTTTTCTTTAATTAATCAAGGAGACGCAAGGGGAAAGCATTGTAAATGATGAATGTCATTATAAAGAGAAATATGAAGTGCTTTTAAAACCAGTGCATTTAGTTATAAAAACAAAATGAGACATTTCAATTTTCATGTCGTTCACATACGACGCGACGGTTTAATTTGCGTCGAATCCCGGCGGTACACAGAAAATGTTATTAGGTGCTTCAATGTTGTAAAAGGATCAGTTGTTACAAGACTATTACCTCGCTTATAGTTTCATTAAACGGGTAGATTAAAGCGTTTCGTCCTTTTCATAACACTAAACGGGCCACGTCACACAAAGGGGGTTTTCCCTGTGGACCTTAAGCACCAGCCGAATAAATTTTTATTGCCACCTCAATATCGACGGGGCCGTGAATACACAAGTCGTCCATTACCTTTATTACTCATTTCGCGTTTTACCCTTTGACATGCGACGGCGAGTATCGGTAGTTCGTTTGCATTAAGAATAATTTGCACATCAAACACCCTGTGCCCGGTCACGCGAAGAGTTTTTTTTACGTCCCGATAATGTAACGGCCGGCGAAAGCGCTTTTAAAATTCAGGAAATATATAGGGGATGCATATGATTCACGTGCTCTGTTTATGCGAAAATCGAAGGCTGCTTTGCATGAATATACCCGCCATAAATTCAACGCGCAAACATATCCTTGCATTCAGGGTTCAACCATTTACATACATAAACGCGCAAGAACAATTCATCGCCGAAATGGTCAATGGCTATTAATTTCGAGCGAGCTGCGATAAATCTTCTCTTAATTATCATTATAAAATCGATTAACTCGTCCATATTTTGTCAGGATTCGCGTTGCGATATAATTTCAATTTGTCCTGCGGTTTAATAAATAATTCTGACGGCCTCCTGTGGCGTGTACGTTCGCGTTATTTTTTAATTTCGCGTTTCATAAAGTAATACCGATGAATTTATCAAGCGATAAATTGGGGACGTTGTTGCCGCTGACGTTTCTACTATCGTTTTAAATTAAACAAATTAAAATGTGACGCCGCGTGTTTCATCAATTTCTCGCAGCCAGAAGGGTACAATTTTTTTTTGTTTTATCATCACGTATTCACATTTATAGCAGGATAAAAATAGAAGAAAACACAAAAACCCAAAATATTATACAATTTAAATTAAAAACTTAAGAATAGAGAAGATTGGAGATAACTGGAGAGTCTTCGGGCCTTGCCTGAAACTCTTTCTTATGAAATTAAGTTGGTCTTGATCCTTCTATATTTTGGAAAAGATTTGAAGAGTAATAGGTTAATGGGAGGGTGAACAATCGTGCTGCCCAAAAACATGGAGTGTTATTTCTCAACTTTGGATTCGCTGAAGATTTTCGACGAAGACGAGGATAAGGTAGGCCAATATCAAAAACACCAAGAGATAGATACTAGCATGTACAAATCAAACTCTCTTTCGAAGTTAGTGTACTGCTACCATTAGAGGACGGGTACCACTCAAATAATAAGAAATTCCCTTTACAATGTGGGCCTGTATGCTCGAATGGCCACTTACCACATATTAAAAAAAAACTTTCAAATGTGAAGCAGAGGACGGAGACAGGATTGTGGATCAATTTGTTTAGTGAGCCAATATTTATTTTGCAATTGAAAATAGGGTTCTACTTTGATTTGATATGAATCCGGTAAACAATCATTCACAATCAAAAATCAACAGTTACTTAGAGGAAGGTCTTATTATGCAGTTGGAGGTTTGATGACATGGTTGGGCTAAGTACTGATAGTCACATGTTTCTTTATTTCGTCCAGAAAAACTCAAAGGCATCTGGATAGGATCCTGCGATCCATTGTTCTATGGTATATAACAGCACTTTTTTTTGGGTGGTCCTCATCCATACCCATACCATCTGTATCATATGGTACAGATACCTGGTAAAAATGGGCGGATGACACTGTGCTTGTTGTAAAATCTCAAACATGCTAAAGCTAATGGAGAAACGAACTAATCTACACAAATCTGCACACACAAGCAAATGAACAGCCTACCAATATCAAAACTCACAATTGACGGAAAAATGATCTTTGGGAAATGAAAAGAATAAAATTTGGAGTATTCGATATAATTACGATATTAATAGAATTGTGGATGGCACGAAAGAGACATGAAAAGTAGCTACAATAAGAGTGGCTGAAATAAAACGGCATAAGAAGATCGCTCGTAAAACCTGTTTGCTTAGGATAAGATATGAGTAAATGGAATAAAAAGGAAACAAAGTTCAAGATGTATTCAAAATGGATGGGAACTGATTTAAATGATAAAAGCAGAAAGAAAGAGAGAAGGCCCCAAAACGAACGTGGTTGGACAAGAACGAAACGTATCGGAGATGATAATAGATATGGAATGAATTGGTTCAGGATGTAATCAAAATAGATGAGAATAAAGTTGTGAGGAAAATGATGGAAGCAGAAAGAAAGAAAGAAGACCAAAACCAACGTTGTTGTTAGATAAGGAGGAAACGTAGGATGCATTAAAGAGAAGGCGATAAACGAAATGAATGATGTGTTCAGGATGCAGGTAATCTAATTGGATGGGAATAGATTTATAAGAAAAGTTATAGAAGCACAAAGAAAGAGAGAAGACCAAAATCCACGTGCTTGGACAAGAACGAAACGTATCGAATGTATCAAAGTCGATATATGAAATGAATGATGGGTTCAGGATGTAATCAAAATGGATGGGAACAGATTCATAAGGAAAACGATAGAAGAAAGAAACAGAGAAGACCAAAATTAACGTGGTTGGACAAGAGGGAAACGTAGGATGTATCAAGGAGAAGGTGATAAATAAAAAAATATTATTAATTTCGCTTTCCCGGCCAAAAGAAATTCATGTCAAGAAGATTCTTCCAGTTTTGTTCAAGTCCTAACCTCACTAAAGTATTATGCAGGTGGATATGCAGTGGCTTTTGTTCCATTTGATCCATTTTCATCCTCAGTTATATTAAAATTACGCTATCTTCGTTTTTTAATTTACACTTCTTCAAAGAGCCAAGAGCTTAGAATGAAAATAAAGACCAAAGCAAAATGGTTGAATAAGAAGAAGATATAGGATGTGCTAAGGAGACGATGAAAAGATGGCAACAACTAAAAAGGAGCCGTTAATAATTTTACTTTTCTGGAAAAAAGGGTTTCGTGTGAAGAAGAGGAACACTACAGAAACAATATTCAAAGAAACGTGCAAAGATTTTAATCTACTTTCATCCCCCAGTTATCACTAAAAATAACGACAGCTGAGAGGTTAGAAGAGGAAAGCAGAAGACCAAAGCAAATAAGATCAAATATAGGTCACGCTAGAGAAGAAGGTAATCTAAGAAGAAAATGAATGGATGGCAAAGATCAGAAGACATAGAAGATATAGTGAAAGATGTTAATAATTTGTCTTTTCCAGACAAAAATAATTCATGTGAAGAAGATGATTCTTGCGCAACATTTTATGATCTATATTCTGGTTTTACTCATTCGCAAAGCCACAAGAATGTTGTGTAGGGGGATGTGCCTTTGATTCATAGTTTTCATTAAGTTTTCTAATTTCTGCTTCTTGAGGCTTATGTGAAGGCTCCTTTTCAGGATCAGTAATGTTGACTGGGTTTGAAGCTGGAGTAAAACTGATAGCTGAGAGCTCCGAAAAAGAAAGAGAAGACCAAAATGCGATTGAACAAGAAGGAAACAATAAAGGAGAAGGAGAAGACGATAAGTAAAATGAAGGGCTGGCGATTTATTTTGATAACCGTTGTTGAAGACATCGAGAAAATATGGCACGGCAAAAGAATAAATGATGACAGGCTACCACAGAGAGTTATGAATTGGGCGGATGAGATAAGAAAATCTATGAGCGAAATAAACCCTTCGGAAGAAGACCTACATCAAAGAATTTAACAGATTTCCTGCTGCAAGTCCTTCTAGAACGAAAAATAAAGCAGTTCATGAACAATAAGAACACTGATGGAGAACTCTTTTGGAAAAACTTTTTTTACTTGATTTCGCACCTTAGGTCGTAGGTAATATAGTTTTAAAGAGAATGTAAACATGTAAATGTAGTAAAGTTAGTCAGTGATTTCTGTTTAAATAAAAAATAGAGAAAAGAAGTTTTGCTTGTGATTATAAAAAAACGCCATAAGAGGTAGAAAGCTGTTAATAACTTCAATCTTCGCTTTTCTAGGCAAAAGAAGTTCATCTGAAGAAGAAGATATATTAGCTTCTTCTTTCACTAATAGATCTCCACACCAAGTTTATATCAAATACATATTAACTTCATTCTAATGATTATCGAAACTTGGCAGTAAACAGCATTATTTTAGTAAAATAATCGTTAAACACACAACTTTGACTTCCACTAGTTTATTTGTTTATAAATTGTAATAATTATTTCGGCAACATAGTGCCTTCGTCAGACAAGTACAATGCGATCGAAAATGATTGAGCGTCCTTGAGAAAATAAATACTCAAAGGTGATTAAAATTACCTTCCGCCTAGAGAATTTTCGCGTTTTTGAATACTCAAGATCACCTGAAAATAAGTAGCGTTCGTATTTATGTACATGGTTTGTTTATTAATTAGGTTTTCCACAAGTTTTTCATGTCGAAATTAGTACATACTTTTGAAGGACGCTCAATCATTTTCGATCGCATTGTATGTACAAGTTCATACTTGGCACTGTGTTGCCGAAACAATTGTTGTGTTAAACACAAAACACACAACTTTGACTTATAGACACTGGTCTATTTGTTTACAAATTGTAACAATTGTTTCGGCAACACAGTGTCTTCGTCAGACAAGTATGTACAAGTAAATACTTGGCACTGTGTTGCCGAAACAATTGTTACAATTTGTAAACAAATTTGTAAACATTTGTAAACAATAAACCAGTGGAAGTCAAAGTTGTGTGTTTTGTGTTTAATTGTTAACATGGATTTCCATCAAGTAAATGGTACATCTTATGTATTTTTTAAAATAATCATTATGAAACAATTTCAACTATTCCAATTTACGCATCGAGCGCAGCAAAATTATGTGCAATTTGATTGCCCCATTATATTCATTTATTTGAAATGTAGTTAATTAGTTCATGGTGTAAACAGCTGGCTGTAATGAATCGCAATAGAAGTTTAATTTCGAATATTCAGCTGATGCTATGATGTGATTTAATTTGTGACTAATACCTAGTTATTCACATCAATTAGGTACACTTTATGTCGGTCTGTCTATGAAGCAGCAACAAGAAAAAAGCGCCAATAACACTGAAAAAGTTCTTGTGTAACGAAAGAACGACACAAGAAGTGCCGCAGAAGCTTTCAGCTTGGTACTGAGCTTTTCTTCCCTGAACGATTGAAATGTGTGTTACTCAGAAAGTAACAAAATGACGTACATTCACAAGGTACCTTTGATGATTACAAATGACGTCACCATTTCTGGTTCTATTATTTCCTAAGTTTTTGATTTACGAGGGTGCAGACGTTTCGGATTAAGACTGGAACGTGTGGTGGGTTTGGTTCGAAGCTCATGTCCCCAGTCGACGAACCCCCCTCCTCAGTCTGTTATTTACGTATGCAGAACTTTACCACTTTAACTACGTGCAGTGTTACAGTTTCCAAACCGCAGACGTACAATAACGTGAGGCCTTATGTTTGGAATATACATATACATATACGTAATGTAATACATACTACAATGCATAGTCCACGCTGCTGCTTAAAATTTCATAGATTCTGCCTGTTTTATTATTTTATTGACGAATTACGTAGTTGACAGAAACAGAATTTTTTAAATTAAAAAAAAAAATGAAGTGTTCTTATACGTATCTACGAGATAGTAACCAAAAGTTTCCGACCCAAAATATCTACAAGGTAGTAATCGAGTTTCTTACTATTTGATGAGTGAACTATTTGATGAGTGAATTTGTTTATAAAGTTTTGGGTATTTGTTGGATTAAAAAAAAATAAATGGATATGACTTACCTTTCCGTCGCTTTTCCTGTAAGCATCGTGAATCCTCCAGACCAATTCAGGTCCCGCACTGGCAATCTGTTTTCCAATTTCAAAAAACTGTCCTATGGGGTTCGTCTCGAGCGGACTCTGTGCGCCCCCGCCGCTTTTAAATTTGGAAAACATTGCAGTCGCCGGCATTGATATTTTCATTAGCACCTCCACTATGTCACACTAAACATGAAAATACTAAGAGCCCGAAAAGATTCGTGCGTTTCTTGGACCGACCGCGAAACGAACCTCACATGTAATATTATTATTTAGTTATTATTGTTATTATTGATATGATGATTGTTATTAGTGTTTAGGCAGTTGATTCGAGCGAATCCTCTTGTGAGTTCGTGTTTCTTCGTGTTAACCCTCTCTTCGTCTTGCAAATTGACTTATCACACCTGAAACACAAGGAATTATTAATGCATTATTCGGCGTTATAATAGGGGAGATATACTGCTGCACTCAGCCGTGTGTCTTATTATCGGAAAGACCGTACATGTTCCATCTGGCACGTGCACGAGTAAACTTGTGCATTAGTTTATGCGCTACGTCATAAGCCGGAACTCGCGAAGCTTGAAATAGAATTTCGTTAGGTGTGCTGAATTAGTCGGTTAATTCTGATGCACTATTAGTGTAGTAATTAATATTATTAAAGGAAAACTGCGGAATTAATATTGTTATGGAAATAATTTAGACATTTATTAACAAATTAACAATAAGTAAAGGTAAACTTACATGATTGTTCACTACACTAGATATCAATCTAATGCCCTACAAAATAAGTTTCGCCAGTATTTAAAGGTTCTTTTTTAGAAGGCTTTTCTGAGAAGGCTTTATGTGATATACGATTCATAGGAAAATCGTGCTGATGTATTTATTTGTGTTTTTCCTGGAAGCAGTGGTGGACTGCTTCATCCAGCTATAAGCTCTTATTGTGAATATTGTTACGATAATCACAGAAGGATGCAAGGACCAATTTTGACTTAAACTTCCATTTCTTTTTTCTTTATTAAAAAAAAAAAACTTCAAACTATTAAAACAAGAGATTTAGACGTAAACCTGAAATCCTCCACACTAAAACTATGTGGCTCTTGGGTTTTTCCATCCAACATCTTTCGATCGCATCGGACCTTAAAATCCATAAAACATTTCGCTTTAATTACCAGCAGGAAAGAGTTGGCCCGATGTAATTAAGATAACGTCGGGGAACAACGCGCCCCGCAATTTTCAGATCGACGCGTCGCGACGCTCGTGTGATTGCCTCGCCTCCGCAATCGAGCGGCAAATTGCGAAAGTTCTGCAGTTTCGGGATATGAAATTCGATGCAGCATAAATAGCTCATTATTTATCTTGGGCGTATAATGCACTGACAGCGTGAATAAAGGCGGTGGCTATTGCCTTCAGGGGAGTATATATTAGAACCAGATATGATTGGTTCTTCCAATACTTCTTTGTTGACGAATGTCTTTGGGGCCCCGACTTGTCCAAAGAATTTTCATTCATATTCAACTCTGCTGGAAGCTGGAGAAGAGAGTTGGCCACGGAAATCATACGGAAGTCATAGTTGATGCAGAGTTTTGGATTCAATTTATGGCGACAAGTCCTTTGGCCTGTTTGAAGCCAAATCGCTGATCCTCTTTTATTACCTACTTGTTTGGTCCACGTTCTTTTAGATGCAATCTATTGGATTCTCCATTAGTAGATCGTTGTTTTCAGGGGAATGTGCGTGATAACCAAGCAATGTTGTTTGTTGTTTATACCTTCTCTAGATGGGTTTTGTTGGAAATATCAAATACATACTTCAACTTAAACAGAAGTTACATTTTTTTATTCATAAAGGAGCAGCGTTTGCAAGAGGAAAATTTTCAACGGGAAGCTGTAGTTGCCATTTTCTTTTCCTGAATATCTTCGAACTGAATCCCTTCGAGTAGATAATGACCTACAATAGATCTTCTATTCACATAGCTTTCATATGATAATGTAATTCATGTATCAAGTAGTTCTCTTTCCCAATGTGAACACGGCGGGTTACTCTGTATTTGTGTGGAAGCAGAAACAGTTTTCCTTCGTTTCACAAGATTACAAAATATTACACAACTAGATAAATGCAATAACTTCCGCCACACAGAGATGTTCTATTTCGCTCACTCCCCTGCGTAATTCAGTCGTTATCTCTTAACAATCCTCCTTACAGTGTTCATTCCGTGAACCCCCCACTCGTGAACGATCGCGCTAGTCCTCTCAGTATTGTTGCTTCTCGCTTAGCGTACGTCTCGTGTTTTTGGGCTTTTCAGCTATTGTGGAAAATTCAATAAACTGTTTTGTTTAAAGTGAAGTTTAAACGGAGGATATTATTCTGAGTTTTGATAAGTGTGTTCTAAGCAACAAAAGGCTTTCTTCTAGGCCTTTTGAAGCCTGATTTCTACATATCAGGTACGATTTTTACAAGCGACTAAGTGCGTACTGTTTTCATTCTTTCATGTAGGCTTTTTGTTTTACCGGAATCCTTTCACCGGAGTTTTGATTTGGGACCACCCGGCTGTTTTATCTTTGGGCCGTGGTAGAAAATTCTGGAATAATCGTTGCGATTCATGTCCGGACATACGAACTGGAGACCGATACCCGTCGCTTGGCATCACCGTTGGAAGAGTGACTTGGTTTTGGATGACTGAAGGTCGGATTCCTTTATTTAATTTTAATAATATGTTTGCGTCAATTTAGTTCAAGCAATGTTGTCATCGCGGAGCTTAGTTTAACGCAGATTTGATATTTATTTTAGTTTGTGAGCGAAAAACGGATCCTTACTTCGTATTTAATTTCATTTAACTTGTTGCGATTTATCGCTTATTTATTTAAGATCTGCGTTGGTCTAGTGTCATTACCCTTTGTGCAATACATGACTTTTATTTATTTATTGTAAAAATCTGCCCTTTGTTTTGGGGGTTACGTATGACCCGACCCATCCCATCAAGTTAGTCCATCAATGGGATGATCTTAATTTGCACTCTCAGCATTTGCATACCATCAGGTACAGAGCATTTCCTACTCTTTTGAACTGTGAAACCCAAACTCTTTAAGAATCTTTCTCTTTTTGTTTCAGCCTTGGAATGCATCATCCACAAACTTCTGCCACTACTTATTTCTTTCATATCCACGTGAAGCTTTTTTTTCCAAGCAGGACCATCACTCCTATTGGATTGAGTAACTGAATGACATGTAGATATGTTGCATTCACTTCTGCTAACTTTTTTTCATGAAGAATCTCTGTCGGTTTCTCTAGCAGCCTTAACTACTTTTTTCCATCGTCTCCACATCTTTAGAATGGAAAAAGAAACGTCGAAAGATCTAACTCGCCTTTGAATTGTAACGACATACATTAATCTTTTCTTGTCTCTTGTCTTGATCCATTTAATTCCTTATATCCAGTTTCCACTTCCTTTTGGTCTCTCCATTCTATCTCTTCCTCCTATTATAATGCTAGTCAAAACTATTTTTGCTGCAGTACCCCATCTGCCTACTATATTTTTTGTGTTTTTCCTGTGCTTTATAGTTGATTAACAGAAGAGATTCTTCTTCTTCAGTTGTTCAAGGAAAAGAAAAAGATCTTAGAAATTTAAATTTTGAATGGATTTTTCTTCCCAAAAATATAGATACTTAAGGTAATCAGAACAAGAGTAATTAAAACAAAAAAATATACATATGACATGTCTAAATTGGATATAAGGGACCAAAGAAATAATGAGATCAAAAATTGAACATTTACGATCCATTTCAAAAATTTAGAATCCAACTTATTACGTGGATCAGAAATGTGGAGACTGAAAGAGTACAAGTAAAAGCTACAAGAATGGATATGTTGAGAAGACCTTACAGAATTAGAAGCAAGAGAAAAAATCAGCAAATGAAATTAGAAAAAGAATAATAAAAGAAATCGAACAGTTACAATTTCGATACGGCAATTTCCATAGTATTCACTTTGGTAGGTTGCTTGAAGAAGTAATGATGTGTAGGTCGGAACAGAAAAATCTCAAAAAGGGTGGAGGGTGTAAAAAAGATAAAAGGGGGGGAGATTTATACAACGAAATATTGAGGCCTTAAACAAATAAGTTGCTTATATTTGATGTCTACAAGATCACATCCCGTTAGATTTTTTATTTTTCTTCCTAACTAAGGCTGGATTTCTCAGTCCTAGTTTAACTTTAAACGCCAGTTTATTCCCATGATAGCAATTATAAAAACAATTGTTCCTATGGAAATAAACAGGAGTTTAAAGTTAAACTAGAACTGAGAAACCCAGTCTTAGTCTGGTCGCGCAAATGGCGAAGAAGGACAGAAACGGCTGTATTGTAGTAAATAAGGAATGTAAGACGTAAGTGTTTGCTTGTTCGTTAAGCCAGGTCTGCTTCGCTATACTTTCTGTATAGCATTTACAAGTTGTATATGATATACCATACGTTTCATTTTGAGTTGGGAACGACCGTGCATTTTTTGCGCGAAGAGAACGAGGGAAAAGTCTCAAACTTACGAGTATATTTAATCCCTTAAATATATTAAGGAAAAGTCTCAAACTTATGAATATATTTAAGGGATTAAATATACTCGTAAGTTTGAGACTTTTCCCTCGTTCTCTTCGCGCAAAAAATGCACGGTCGTTCCCAACTCAAAATGAAACGTACGGTATATCATATACAACTTGTAATAGCAGAGATTACCTACTGAATTTTTTTTTACAGAGAATCTGATGATACGGATTGAAACAATTTGTAGAGAAGAAGAAAATTAATAATTCCCGTCTATGGAAAGCTAAAGTAGTAAAAAGAACATTTTGTTGGAATGAGGAATTAATTATTTTTTAATTTCATTTTAATGCAAAATGAGAAAATATGAACGACGAACGCTAGTGATTAGTATAATTTAAAGCACTCGAGTCTATTATCAGAGCATGGATGCAGAAATCTGATCCTCTTATACTTAATAAGTTTTTTCTCTTCTTTATTCTTGTTCAGTTTTGTAAAAGCTACTTGTTTCTCTGCGATTTTGTCCTACTTACAAATACACCTAAATGTTCGAATTCGGCCCTGGCTTAACCGTTTCTATGTATTTTGCATTTCCTTCAGCTACAAAGGAATGTAATTAGCCCCGAAGCCATTCTGTTAATTCAAATTTCACGACAACCACATGGCACAATCCATTTACTTTTCTACTTTGCTTCCATTAGCTTCGTTACCCGGTTTTCAAAATACCTCCAAAACTGAGAATGCTTTAAAGTGATAAAAATAATAACAAACAAGTCAAAGCGCAGATGCTTTCTTTAGTTTTGCTTACGTTAAATGGAATCACCCATTTTCAGTTTTGTGAGAAACGAAACTAAAATAGTAAAAAAGTAATCTTGGATTTAATTACCCGTTAGAGTATAAGAAGTCAGACTTAAAATTAGCGATCAGTTTGAAGATTATTTAAAATACATTTGCTGTTCGTACACATCTATCTTAAACATTTTTCTTGATAGGTCCTCGTAGAAATTCACGCACGGGAAACTGAAAAGTAGTTGATAAGGAAGTGGAATGTGTAAGTGTAAATGAAGTGTAAATTGCAAGCGTAAAATGTAATTAACGATAAACGATAATCATCTAAGATGTTTGTTGGTTTGTCTATTCATTTATAACGAGGTGCTTCAGATACCGACACAGATCAATTAATTAATTAAATTCAACGACAATATTATATAAGAACACAAAGACACTCACACTAAGAGTGCAATAAATAACGATAGCGGAGTATTATCTGTGATTAATTCAATGTGTTAAAAAATTTAGAAAAATATATATTGTTATGTATGGTGCTTTGAATGATATATAAAACGCCATCTATTGAGCGACGGCGATAGGTTTCACTAAAATGAATGTGACACAAAATCAATTTAAGACAAACAATAACAATTTATCAGAAAAATCTAATTTTTAATGATTTTTCAAAATAAGAATATCTTTTGACCGACCGTGAAATAAATGTGATTATCGCGAGAACTGTCAATTTAAAATTTATGTTATGCGAAGCAACTGAAGTCAAACAATTTATTTTAAGATATTCTTTTAAGAACGAAGGTATACTTTCAAAATATCTTTTTGAGTTGGCCGCTTCCTCCAATGAATATTCGACGTCTAACAACTGAGATTAGCGAGTAAAAGCTAGACCTGGTCCACATTTTGAGGTTAATCAAATATTTATCCATTTTTGATATAAGTATAAAAAATTGATTATGCAAGCTACGACAGTACGAGTTTTTTCCAAGGCTAACTTTTGTTGAAGACCTGATAATTAACAAAGAATGAGATTTTTGTAACGTTAAGAAAAGCAAATTGCAGCGCCATCTGTTGAACGACGGGAAAAGTTTTGTTTATACAAAAACGTCGACGAATAATATTCACCTTGAGTTATTTTTTTAGTACTCGTTGGACGATTTTTGAAATCATTGTTGATTGGTATTTACACCGTCGTTCAACAGATGGAGCTGCAAACATCTCCCTCCGATTTACTTATTTTATATTTCGCTTTTTTCGCATTCGAAGTTCATTTGTGTTTTTTTTTTGAACTACACAAATTTTCTTTGAATACTTGCTTTCTTTCTTCATTCTTTTAATGAAGCTTTCGCCGTCGCTCAGTAGATGGCGTTCTCAAATGTTTCTCTTGCTAAATCGGTTTTATCGAGTTTCATGCGTGCAAAGCATCAGTTTCAACAGCGTCGCAGTAAACTCTAAAGCATGTAGCTTTATAAAGTACTGCATAACGCAACCACTTCGCCTCCTGCTTGAGGCGATTTTTTTAAATGTAATAAATCTAATATATGAAGCGCCATCTTTTGACCGACCGTGAAATAAATGTGGCAAAAGTTTCCAAATGAAAGATTGTACACAAGCAATTTAATTAATTAAAAAAGAATGAGATTTATGTAATGTAGAAAGAAGCAAATTGCAGGGTGATATTTGAAGCGCCATCTATTGAGCGACGAGGAAAGTTTCAATTATACAAACGTGGTCAAAGAATGTGGACGAACAATAATCGTGAGTTATTTTGACGACGAGAATCTCATTTTTTAAATACTTGCTTCCATTTGACGGTTTTTGAAATCATTGTTGATTGGTATTTTCACTGTCGTTCAATAGATGGAGCCGCAGACATCTCGCTCCGATTTATTAATTTTTTTTTTGCTTTTTTTTCATATTCGAAGTTCATTTGTATATTATTTTGCAACTAAATTTTTTTAGAATGCTTGTTTTCTTTCCTCATTCTTTTAATGAAGCTTTCGCCATCGTTCAATAGATGGTGCTTCAAATGTCTCATCTGCTAAATTGGTTTTAACGACAACAATTTTTGAGTGAATCCTCGAGAAGAGTTTCATGCGTGCAGAGTAACAGTTTCAACAGCGCCGAAGTGAATTCTAAGGTACTTAGTTTTAGAAAGTACTGCATAACATAGCCATTTTGTCTCCAACTTCAGACAATTTTTTAAAATAAAATAAAATCGAATATGTATACGAAGAGCCAAGAATAAGATCTTTGTAATGTAAAAAATAAAACAAATTGCAGGGTGACATTGGAAGCGCCATCTGTTGAGCGACGGAGAAAGTTTCATCAATGGTGATGAATCCAATATGTTCGAAGTGGGCCGAAATTGTAAGCCTGCTCATGTACGTTTTGATTATTAAGATTTTAATATTGTTCTGCCACCTATGAGAGTAGTAGGGAAATGACCTTGTCCATTGAAGATTATACCCCTCTGCCCTGAAGGCGCCACAATGAACGAAACACTCGCAAGGGGCGCTGTCGGCGTTGGTCTAATTACGCATAATTTTCACAGATAAATGTCATTGTAATTTTGGTTTTCAAAGATTTTCTAATCAAAGTAGGATGTAAAGTCCCTAGATAGTTAAAGTACCGCTAGTACCGCAATTTTTAGTCAAAATAAGCGCGCCAAATTTGAAATCGCATTACCTGTTATGTTCAATTTTAAATTGGCGCGGTGATATTTGTAGCGCCATCTGTTGAGCGAAAGGAAGGTTTTAATTATACAAACGTGGTTAAAAAAAGTCGACGAACAATAATCATCACCCTGATTCATTTTGATGGGGGGAAAATCTAATTTTTTTTAATACTTGCTCTCATTTGACGATTTTTGAAATCGTACTTGGTGATTGGTATTTTCACCGTCACGTCCCTCGTTCTACAGATGGAGTTGCAAACATCTCACTCCGATTTACTTCTGCTTTGTCTTTCTTCGCACACGAACTTTTTTTAATCGTTTGTTTATTTTTTGTAACTAAAGCTCAATTTAAACGTTACGATTTTTCTGTTACAAATAATTTTTTCACAGTGCAATTTTACAAAATGTCAACGTTTAATATGTGAGTGAGAAAAATAATTGCATATAACACGTTGACATTTTGTAGAATTGCGTTGAAAAAAATATGTATAAATGAGAAAAATCGTAACGTCTAAATTGAGCTTAAATTTTCTTCTTTCGCAGTCGCTCAATAGATGAAATATTTGAATTTCACCAGCGAAATCGGTTTCAACGAAACTTTCCGAGTGAATCCTTGAAATGTCTAGCAGTTTTATGCGTGCAAAGCAAACAGTTTCAGTAACACCGGAGTAAACTCTAAAGTACGTAGCTTTATAAAGTACTGCAGCCATTTTGTCTCCAACTTTAGGCGGTAAATTCAAACTGGAGGAACTTCGTCCTTAATATTGCTTTAATGAAACGTAATTTTGAAGGTGTTTTGTTTTGTTTTGACTTTCTCGAAGTCAGGAAGAATGATTTTTTTTGTATCGATCATCTAACCAATGAACAAATTGTACGCAAAAGATATGAGAATCTGTTAGGATGTTTCGAATTTCTTCTTCTTATATATAATAATGGAGGCAATGTCTGCACTGGCCGCCATCTCGTGCGTGATAGGTCATGGGGCAGCAGTATTCGTTCCTATTTGTTCTTCACGGCACACTTTACAGGTCAGAAAATACTTGTGCTGTGTCGCGATTATGTGAATAATGGAGGTTATGAAAATGTTCATTTAAATGATCATCTAATTAGAGAAATTAATTTCAACATTTTGGAGTTCATTCAGATGCCTTTTACTTCACCGTTTAAATTCACAATATCAAAGACGTCGGAAATGAGAAAACTTCAACTTCTAATTTGCTTTTTACATTCACGTTCAATTCCATGCGACTATTGTTTAAGGAATTGTATAACCTTTACGTTATTAAATTCCCAATGAAAATTTGAAACGTACGAACGTTCTCCCGCAAAACAAACGTCGACGCACAAAAGCAACGAACGCCCGCAGAACAAATAAAACTTCCGCAGCTCGGCAAGTTTTTTCGTTTATTTTGTATTTCATTTCCTCCAATTCCATATTTTCGTCGTGTTTGCCGGCAAACAAGAGCTGCTTTCGAGCCGTCGTTATTCATTCGGCGGCGGCGGTACGTTTGCGTCGAAAATAAACACGTCGAGACGGCTGCAGTTTAGAGCTCGTTTGCGACCGAGGTGGAAAAGTTCGCAGACAACAAGTGACAAGTCCTGTTTATTTCTTTATTTGTTTATGCACACGACTAAATCTGCTCAGGAAGTTTGCGTTGTTGAAAACGTGCTAAGTAAATTCAATTTAAACTTAATACTTCATGTCTATGAATGTAAAGCAGAACTCCGCAGAACCGAAAGTATTAATGGTGGAGGCGCCGGACTGGAGTAAATCAACAACGCTTGTAAAGACAGTTTTTTTTTACGGGGATCCATCAGAGAATGATTGATTGACATTTGAGGCGATACATCACGACGACACGAACATATTCCGGTGACGGATTCAAATATGTATCGAGATGTTCATTTATAAAAAGCAGGATGTCGCGGAAATAGCGTTAGATTCCAGCTTCATAATCTCGTTTATGTGAACTGGAAGTTGACAAAAACGGAATTGCTTTTTAGATGGGATCTTTTCGTTTCCTCACTTTTGCTTTGTCGGCTGTTGTGGATGTCGGTCGTAAAACGTAAATAGTTTAACCCAAAACTAAATGCAGGTAGCAGAAGTAAAAGTACAGCTTCTAGAAAAATCAAGTTGCGAGCTATTATTTTTTTGCAGTGTTCCTGTTCATTGAATTTAAAAACGCATCGTGTATGACAAGGGCCAAATTGACATCCTACTCGGCCATTATCACAGCGGATATAAATGCGTAATAAAATTACTTATTGGTTCGTTTCACGTTTACCTGATGTCAGTCACGTCACGGTCGAGCTGAGCTTTCTGCGTGCCGGAGCGAGAACGCACCGGAGCATGCCCGGAATTATCTCGCATGAAAATGTACCATAAAAGAATGTAATTGCATTTGCATACTTCGAACCTGTCACGCTTCCAGCAAGCCGTTATTAAGTCGGACGAGGTCGATTCGATGCACCTCTTGTAAATCCAGACCGGATCTGGCATTCGCAAATATAATTTCGACGTGATGCAATATCGCGAGGATAAAGAGAAGCCTGAAAAAGAATTACTGAAAACGCGTAGGCAAAGGAGTTGCCAGTTTTAACTGACTTATTTCTGAGGAACGTGGCGTAATATTAAAACTGCAACGCCCGCGCATAAAATATTGACAGGATTGCAATTTATGACTCTCTTTTGAAAAATGTTAAGATTGCGAATTCTCTTTTCCGTTCATAGAACGACACAAGTCCTATTTATTCTCTTGCGAGCAAGAAGTTAGGTGCATTCATTATTTCAGCTTAAAAAAAACTCGTTTTGACAATACAAAACTAAACTACATATTATGCGAATTCTTGCCCGACAAAAATTTGTTTAATAATTTCCGATAGCTTAAGAATAATTCTCCACGTTTCGTTCTGTCCCGCTTGATTCTCGAAGAGGCTATCGACTGATAGTGAAACGTCGAGAATGAACATTCACTGATTTAAAAGAATTTTGACGAATTTCAGTCAAAACAAAATTGTCGAAAAAAGTATATACTGTGAAACCTTGGGTTAACTCACTCATAGATGGCGTGACTGTGGCGTGACGTCACGGATGGATTAGTGTCTTAATTTTGAAGCCAAATAAAGAAACAATTTTTTAAAAAAGGTCATTTTCGATGGTAGTTTTTTTTTGTAAAATATTGTCTTCAGACACTGCGGTTATATTTTAATATTGTGTGATTGCATCAGTTCTACAAAAAAAAAGAGATTAATATTTCTCGAACTATAGCTTTTGAGAGATTAAATTTCCCGCCAAAATTTAAATCATCAGGAGTGCTTTCAGCATCTTTACTCCGAGAGCGTCTTGTGCGTGTAATTACCCTTTTCACATCCCACTTGTAAATAGGGCGCTTAGAATGCGCCCGTTGTAATGCAAATAGTCGTTTTAAAACGGATGAGAGAGACGCAAAATATGTTAAAAATCGTGAGTGAGAAAGACGCGATTGATTACACGCTCTCGGAGGTAAAGATTCTGAACGCACCCCAGCTTGATGTGGCCGTATTGTTTAAAACCACATCCAAATTGTTTGGCGCCATCTGTGTAAATTCTCTTGAATCACAGTTTTTCGAGGTGGAATTTAAAATATTTAAAATTCGTTAAAGGTTCTAAAAAAATTAATTCATTGAAGACACTAAAGAATAATTAAAACTCTACAATAAAACTGAATTTAGATCATTTCAAATTATCAAGAAAAAATCGCATTTCTATGGCGCCATCTAGGTACGTAAGTTTTCTCTAAATTATAATTTTTTTAATGAAATTCTTCTGGCGCTGAAAAAAGCATATCGAAATTCTGTGCCTCCGTTTATATAAATCTCGTTGGTCTTATCTTATTTAAATACTGTGTTGTTTACTGCAGTCGACTTTTGCTTCGTTTTGATTAATGTGTAAGAAAATCCAAGCATCTCATAATTAACAAGCCTAGTACAGAAGTTAAATGTAATGCAACGCGACCGCGAAATCCGCCCAGATTATGTAAGTAAGCGTCGCAGCGGCTCGCTTTATCAAAAGCCTTGGCCGAGATGAGACGCGATTGACATTTGCAAATTCGAAGAACTGCAGTGGCATTGATAATCGACCTCGTGAATCATAGAGAAATGGCACACATATGGAATTTTACGTAATCTGTTATGACCTTTGCAAAAATCGTATAAATGACAATGGCATACCATCTCCATACATCTTCAGAGCCCGAAGGAATTTATAGAATGTCATAGTGTGTGTTAATCTCTAAGAAAAGTCCGTTCGTCTCATAGTAGTACTATGGTTGGGTGAGAATTATTTAATTATTGATTTTACTATTTTGGCTATGTTTTTATAAACTAACTTTTGCTATTTTAATTATGAGATGCTGTTTTTCTCGTTATAAAATCATTTTGAATTTGTTTTATGTTGTCTCGTATGTTGTTCTGAAGTAATCTGAAATTGCATTTAAATTTCATATTTTTCAAGAATCAATCATTACGAAACAACTGTTTTTAAAGCAAACAATTAAAGGATGTTTATTCAGTTGTTAAGGGGATTCTTTCAAGCAGAAATCAATGCAATGTTATTTCTTTATTATGGCTTTCGTTATGAATAAAATTTTCTGAAAAAAATATATGTGATTTAAGTAATGATTGCCCGCCGCCCGTTGCAGGTGCAGAGACCGACAGAGACCGCATGCAAGGGATAGCGTTATGCCGACTCCGTTTTGCAGCACAATTTTGTCAACGAATTCCGGAAGTTGTAATTAATCAATACAATTTAAATTTAACCAACATATCAAGGACATGTAAAACAAAGGCTGTGGACCACTATTTTCTTAAAACGTGCATAGTTCACTTCACTACAGCGTTGTACAGTAGAGCCAATTTATTGAAGGTTTGGATTTTTTTTTTGGAAAACCCTACTTGCATTTAATACTCCTATGCGTCAAGGTACCTCGATCATCACTACTTAAATCACATATATTTTTTTCAGAAAGTTTTATTCATAACGAAAGCCACAATTCGCCGACAAAAAATGCATTACATTGCTGCTTGAAAGAATCCCCTTAAGTGGTGGTGTTAAATGAATTTCCGGATTTGTGCACAGATGACGCTACAAATTGAAATCGAAATCAGTCGAATATTTGTAAACGAAAACAGCTTATTCTTTTTTCAAAAGATGGCACTGAAAATTAATTTTTGAATGAGATGTTTTTTTAAAGAAATAATAAAAGACTAATTAACTTGTCGAGAGGTGACGGCGTTATATATATTGTACGTATCGTATAGTATTTGTAAAAATTAACAAAAACACTTCATTGTTTCTTCAATAGATGGCGCTGAGAATTAATTTTTGAATAGATCATTATGAAACGATTGTTTTTAAGCAAATAAATGAAAATTGACAGCAAAAGTGCGAGTATTGTCAGAGAAACAAAAGCTAAAACAATAGAATAAAGAGTCGATGTATCACAGTTGGCAGGTTATATTTGTCTAATTGTAAGTAATGAGTTAACATGTCAATGATTGGCCAAAGGTAACAGTTTTAATGTTAACAGTTGACATCTGCTTTACAACAAATTAAATACGACAATATTTTTCAAAACAACAACTCAAATATGTCGAAGTTGTCAGTGAATAGCTGTCAGAATTAGGGATGGCAACGATATATCGATATATTAGAAATATCGATATATTTATGGAAAATATCGATATATATTATATCGATATTATAATTCAATATATTGGTAAAAATATCGTTATATTTTGCAAATAACCTTTCGATATATTTTTTAACTTGTGCAGTTTTAAAGAACAATGAAATCTCTTACCGGTATCTTTATAGTGATGATACAGAAAACTACTTGACATATTTTTTAATTTCTTTCATTTTACGCTTGCCCTGCCCTCTAGTAAGTAGTAAAAAAAATAAGTTGAACTTTAGCAGAAACCCACAATCATGCATCTCCATAAAATGTATTTTTAAAGATTAGCTATGTAAATCCCCGAACAAATTACATTATTGGTTTTATAAATGGCCGACACAAAGAACTAAAGAACTTTGTGAGTCATTCGTTCTTGTGACTTACGGAAGTAACGGTTTGATTTCTGAAGTGCGGTTTTGAAAATTATTGATTTTTTTAAATTGTGGCTTATGTTTTAAGTTATTTAATAAAATAT
This sequence comes from Dorcus parallelipipedus, assembly GCA_958336345.1. Taxonomy (NCBI): domain Eukaryota; kingdom Metazoa; phylum Arthropoda; class Insecta; order Coleoptera; family Lucanidae; genus Dorcus; species Dorcus parallelipipedus. The sequence goes on from OY284475.1 coordinate 16,281,043, forward strand.
CGTAACGGCACCACCGAAGAGCAATATTAGAAAATATTATTAGTTCTTATGTTATTCATTTTTGTGCGAGTAAATTAAAATCTGCCTTACTAATAAATTGAAATCTATTAAATATGCTGGGACTTATTTTTATTTACCTTTTTTTAACAATCAGTTAAATATATCGATATATTTCTAACGATATATCGAATGTATCGATATATGGTTAACGATATATCATATGAGTCGATATATAATTTTTTTTTGCCATCCCTAGTCAGAATAAATTTTTAATTAATGACGTATTTTTGTAAAAATTAACAAAATCACTTCATTGTTTCTTCAATAGATGGCGTTGAGAATTAATTTTTGAATAGATCATTATGAAACGATTGTTTTTTCTTAACGCAAGTAAAAGCGTGATTCATTCAGTTGTTAATGCTAAATGAGTTTCCGGTTTCGTGTATAGATGACGCTGCAAATTGAAATCGAAATCAGTTGCGTATCGTCCAATACTTATAAAAATAAGCAAAAACACTTCATTCTTTTTCAATCAATTTTTTTAATCAATCATTATGAAGCAACTCTAATAAGCAATTAGAGAATGATTCATTTTTCGATAGGTGAAGCTATTAATTGCATTTGTTTAATTTATTTTTCTTCAGGTGACCTTACAGTAAAACACGAAAAAATTCAATAAATTTCAATGAAGTTTAAAAGAACTCCTAGTGGATAAATGGGCGGGGAGAGTTTTTGATATGTAGAGAGAATAGATTTCTTAACGTCCAGTGAAAAAAGACAAAAATTAACGAACTTTAAAATAATTTCTAGGTCGAAAATCGACCGCAAGATGGCGCGACTCGTAGAATTTTAAAATAAAAGTTTAGATTAAAAATAGTTTTGTTTTGTATCAGTAAAGCAGTATTTAATAGATACTAAAATAACGCAGAAAAATGTCAAAATTAAATCGGATTTAAAAAACTACGACGCAGCTAACTTCCAGTCGTGTTACCAACTGACGTGTATTACCAACCGATCGACGTAAGTTACAAAGACTTTCCGAATACAACACTCCAATTTTAATTAAATTTATTTCAAGGCCAGATATAGATCATGTGAACAACTAGCAATGTCTGTGCTCTTTTACGAGCAAGTCTTTTCATCTCTGGGGAACGTGAATTGGTTTCACTTGCACACTCCACTTGTCACCACCGAAAATGAGAGTGAGAGTTATCCTTTGACCTTTTTCATAATTTGAGCACGAACAAGTTTACATTTTCGTTTCATTTGGACCAGTGCCACAGATGTGTCACAGTTTGTCACTGGCAGAGTGCTTCGTTACATATACTTTGGTAAAAAGGCTCTTTAAATATGTGCGAAACTTTCTTGGATAATATACATATTCTAAAGATAGCTAATTGTTGCGCCTATTTAATCAGGTGCTTCTGCTTACTTTGGCATTGGAAAAGAAAAAGGAAACAAACTTAATGCAATTAGGTTTCCGGTGAACAGTTTTTGCGAGTAAATAACAAATGAGCGATGGCAGCATCGTTTCGAAATTAAATCCTTCGCGACGATAAATCTCCGTCGAACAGGAGTTATAGAAGAATTAATTCCATTCATTCGAGTCGGCAAATTTAATATCTCAGCTGCCGGCAATTACGTCTTCCGAAGCACGATCGGATCTTCCTCATTCCTGCCGCAAGGCCCATAAATTTGGCGCCGACATACTGCTTTTTATTATCTTTCTTTCCGAGTCCTTCTGCCATTTCATTTATCTTCCCTTACGTTCGTCTTCATTTCAGTTTGAAAATGTCCAAGGGCAAGGGTACATATTTGAAAAATTCAGTTCGAGACAGACTGGATTTGTCGAATTTCCCGAATGCAGCGGTCCAATTATGCGTGACATTAAGTTAATTACAGTTTACCATTTGGGCCTGTGTTCATATCAAATGTTCCAATTTGAGACTTGACAGGTCCAATTAGCCGTCCATTTATTTCTAAATTAAATAAATCGTTAACTGGTCCATCGATCGAGAGGTTTTCCAGCTTGAAAATTTACACATCGCTTTTTTGGGGCTCGTTTCATTCTAAGAGAACTAACTTATAATGATTACGAGTCTTACAATTAAACTAATGCTCATTTAATAATTCCAAATCTAATTAAATTACCGACGACTTCTCCAATCAATCAATACTTTCGCGAATTCGTCCCAGAAATTATTTGCCGAAGCTTTATTTGATCAGCGAGGCATGCCTCGCCGAGTATCGGAAATTCGCCGTTCTCCGAGGCGAAATTATATTCAAATAAATTGATACGTCTGGGGAGACTTCATAATAATAATAACAGTAACAACGCAAAGGCGGATTCGCTTTCTAAATAACTCGGTTTTAATGACGCCCCGGCGTATTTCGGTAATTAATCTAATAAGCGGCAGGGCGCTTCATAATTTCAATCCTTTAATTTATTTATTTATTTCCGAGTTCTAATGATGATTTGATGTGAATTGTTATTGCCCGCGATTCACTGAAGCCATTTTCAGAATCGTTTTAAATGAGACAGTGAATGAGGGGTACTTAAGGAAAAAGCTATACAGACGAGACATCAAAAGGCGATTATAAGGAAACGATAAATAAAATATAACTTCAGCGTATATACAGAGTGACTGATAATTTTTCTCATATAAAAAAACCACGAGAAATAATTAATAATCAGCCCCAAAACGACGATGTGCCTCTGGTTAAAAAATAGAGGAGCAGATGAAAGAAATAAAAGTTCTATGGTAGACACGGCGGTGTAGCATCGCGATTCTCTTATCATTTTTTTGTCGCAACAATTGTCATCCACCCTGTACATAGATGTACACTGCAGACTAAAAATATACGTTAAGGAGATTCTTTCAAGCAGAAATCAATGCATTTTTTGTCGGCGAATTGTGGCTTTCGTTATGAATAAAACTTTCTGAAAAAAATATATGTGATTTAAGTAGTGATGATCGAGGTACCTTGATGCATAGGAGTATTAAATGCAAGTAGGGTTTTCCAAAAAAAAAATACAAACCTTCAATTAATTGGCTCTACTGTACAACGCTGTAGTGAAGTGAACTATGCACGTTTTAAGAAAATAGTGATCCACAGCCTTTGTTTTACATGTCTTTGATATGTTGGTTAAATTTAAATTGTATTGATTAATTACAACTTCCGTAATTCGTTGACAAAATTGTGCTGCAAAACGGAGTTAAAGTAGAGTCGGCATAACGTTATCCCTTGCTTGCGGTCTCTGTCGGTCTCTGCACCTGCAACGGGCGGCGGGCAATCACTACTTAAATCACATATATTTTTTTCAGAAAGTTTTATTCATAACGAAAGCCACAATTCGCCGACAAAAAATGCATAACATTGCATTGATTTCTGCTTGAAAGAATCCTCTTAAGTAAACCGTTGTAGGTTAACTGTGCCCAATTCCCAGTAAATCCTGATTTCAGTTTTTTAGCATTTTTACATTTTCAATTTCAATTCTCCAAATCCTTCAGATGTTTCTTCTCTCGTTATTCGCCCCACTTCCATTAAGACCAGACTTTACAGAATTCTATTATTGTTCCTGGTTTCTCATCTTCCTGTCTCGTTCAGTATTAACCACAGGAAGACAAATTTTAGGATTTGTTACGACGATAGGAACTCGAAAAGGAAACATTTCCGGTTACAAACTACGTTTGATAATATAAATGCGCGTCCGTAAAGAATTACATAACGCCAAATTCATGCAATTTTATAGCGAGAGGGGGGGGAGTGGTTGTTTGTTCAATAAAATGTTTTACGCTCTCTCAAAGTAAAAGTTCTACGTTGCAAACGGGAAAAGCGAGGAGTGTCTAAAGAGTTATTTTTGCCACAGTAAACCCCTGATAGACAAACATAAAACCACCTGCCTGGCTCATGAATTAAACATCATTCATTTTCGATGGAAACTCCGAGCGTATTCATGCTTTCAGACACGCAGAAATAAAAAACGAGCCGACACGACGACGTAACTTGATCGGCAGGCCGTTTCTCCCCCCTGAAATTTTAAAGCCTGACGTTCGAAAGGGAATTCGGTGGCACTCGACGTTTTTTAAAAGGGGAAGAAACGAAATTAATAGCGAACGTAATAAATATCGCAGAATTGTATTGTGGGGTGAAAACCTTAAGAAAAGCGCGCGATCCATCTTCATATATTTCATGCCATTCTTAAAGCGTAAATTTAAACAGGGCATTGCTTTAACGCGCTCGAGTTAGATAAGCATCCAAAAATGCTCATTTCGCGGGTCTATCAGATCATAGAAATCCCGTGCCGTCTGCCATCTCTAACAATGAAGCTGTTTCTAGAGCGACGCAACTGCTTTCAGCAGATTTCATTTGGAGATATAAAAGCGGCGAAATCTCAGTAAAACGTTAAAAAGAAACGCAGAAGTTAATTTAGTAATTCGCACGTTCTATACCTTTCGGACGACTTCAAAGGTGGGTTACATCCAAAAACTCGATGTTTACCGCAAACTAAATTATCTAACAGTAATTAAAGGATTTACTCCAGACGCAGTGTTAAATAACCAAATTAAACCGCGCGGGGCTTTGCCTTATCCTTGCGCGAACTTCTCGTCGTAAACTCGGCGTTTTTTGTTGGCACGACGCCCCAACAACTTCATCATCACTCCCCACGACTAATCCGGCTAAAATTGATGGGGTTTAACCACAACAAAAAGCGTCCATGTAATTACCCAAGAAAATTAATTATTTTTATTTCATCCATTTCAGGATATTTTCGACATTTCCAAACAGCGAAGAGATTTCTACATATTCCTTCTATTTTTTTGGGAAGGGAAAAATTAACGATTGTAAGAAATCGGCATTTTGTAAATCATTAAGTTCATTACGTAAGTTAAAGTCGATAGAACGTCGCCAACGCGACCTCGGATAATACGCCCACCTAAAAATAATGAAAACAAATGTTTGCTTTATCAAAGGCTTTGCTGTCATGATAATGGGACTGACCTTTACAATAAAACTGCATTCAAAACAACATGCGAGCTGCATATTGCATCATCAAACAGTCGCCGAGCTGACTTATCAAAGAAGCCCGACATTACGCAAGCATAAACATATATGACTAAGAGCGGACGATTCTAGGAAAACCGAAGACTCATAGGTCCAGTATTTCATTCGGAGTTTAACTTTAAGCTTCGTTTTATTCCCATTGTAATAATTGTAAAGGCAATTGCTTCCGGAGAAATAAAACGAAGCTTAAAGTTAAACGCTGAATGCAATACTGGGCCATAGGGGAAGTGCGTATCTCGATCCCACTGCTGCCACCAAATGTGAGAGACGGTTGATTAAAAAAAATTGATAAATTTGAAAGTAAAGGATAATTCATCCGCTTTTTTTAATCATTTCTAACCACCCATCCCTCACATGCTTTGGATACTACGAACTTTAAGAGGAGTCCAAAACAAAACATCGGAGCCAGTTAAAACAAAGAAATCAGATGTTTTGTTTTATTTAAACAAAATAGGATTGAAGAAGAAAATAGCATTAAGAGAAATAAGAAAAGTATGTCGGACAAAAGAAAGACGAGAAGTTAAAAATGGTGGTGACATCGAAGAAAGTTACCATTATCACTGCCAATGATGAAAAGTAACGCGGATGAAGTAGTTCGCATAAAGGCGTCCATCGATATTCCTCCAAGATGTCAATATGTGTGTGAGGTTGAACAACCCCGCAGATCAACCCCGATGAAACAAGGTGGAACCTATTTGCATATTCAACTTTTCTGAAGAAACAGTTCGTTTGCCCAAGAATCTGGTTGTAGGCTATGGAGAGAAAATACGTTATAAATACGATCCAAAAAAGTTCACCCATAGTATCTACAACCTGACTGAGAGGGAAATCAAACTCAGATAACTTCCATGGCAAGACCTGTGTTGGCACGAATTTATCCCAAACTGGACAGCACCGGTTCCAAACAAAGGACAACGAATTTCTGACAATCATACTCCAAGGCAGGGCGACTCCAAAATCCAGGCGATTTCAATGTACTGATTGGTCAAAAATATTTTAGTTAACGATTGACGTTATAGAGGGTCAGGCAGAATAAATGCATCAATTTCGGACGGCTGTTGCTCCTATATGGAATAGATGGAGATACAAAGGTGTGGTAGGGGTTTGTAGTTGCGCTAACTCAAAAGGTTTCAATATGCCAACATGCCTTGGTCAGGTGAGGAGCGTGTTGAAACTTATTTTTAAAATGGCAGTTCTATGATTTCAATACAAAGAGCGTTCAAACTACATTTCAATTTTCGCCCATTGGATTCAGTGCCAGATCGCAATACGATTATTCGTTGGGTAGCTGCCTTTCGTGTAATAGGTTCAACACTAAAGCAAAATCCTCCTGGTAGGCCAAGAAGTGTTCGAACACCGGAAAATGTTGAAAGATTAAGGCAGTCCGTTCAGCGATCGCCGCGTCGCTTCGCTTGAAAAAGCGGCTGTTCTGTAGTTGTCCGACCGAAGTGTGAGGCGAATGTTACTCGTACATCTAGATCTTAAGTTCCATCCTTACAAGATGGCTCTTCTTGTTCATGTGATACATGAAGGTGACTTTCAAAGGCGTGTAGATGCGTGCCATTCTTCATTCTTATTGGGCAGCAGAAAACCCTCATGAACTTCATGAAACCCCCCTGCATAGTAAGCGAGTGTCAGTTTGGGCGATGGTGTCTGCATTTGGATTGTGGGAGCCTTACATTTTTGAAGAGAACGGAGCGGCTGTTACAGTGACATCCGCTCGTTATGTCCACATGTTACAAATCTTTGTGCAACCAAAATTGCAGCAGTTCAATGGTGAAATATGGTTTCAACAAGATGGGCCCACTCTGCATGCATCTATGCAAGTTTTAAATCAGATGTTTCCCTGCCGCAATATTTCACATCGCCGCGACTTAGCATGGCCGCCGCGCTCATCTGATCTTACGCCTTGTGATTTTTTTCTCTGGGGCTACCTGAAAGAAAAAGTGTACACCAAACGTCCCCAAACCACCAATGCCTTGAAAGCAGCAATCCGTGCGGAAATAACAAGGATACCGCCTGAGATGACAGTGCGCGTTATGGAAAACTTCAGAAATCGCCCAACCCGCTTCATAGCAAACGAGGGACGCCATTTGGAAGACATCATTTTTCATAAATAAAAGATACGATACAATAGATACAAATATTTTGCAAAATGAAGAAAAAGGGTTGCCTAGATTATTAACTCCTTTAAGTAAGGGGGAAGGGATGTAAGAAATCAGTCGGCATCAGTGTGCATCTTGATCCCACCGCTGCTACCAAATATGAGAGGCGGATCATTTAACCACCTGTCCCTCACACTCTTATTGTCTTACTTATGTAGAAGTAAATACTTCAACAGGTTACCCTAAAGAAATTGACCAAATTGACCAAAACGTTAAAAAAGAACGGAATATTGAGGTGATTTACATTTCAGATAATTTGCAAAATAAATGAAAAAGAAACAATCAATGAACAGCAGACAAGATCGAAAAAAAATCGTGATACATTGAAGGAGGGGAGAGGAACGAGCCACTTAAGGAATACATAAATAATACTCGTACATACATTTGAAGACGACCAATTTTTCTGCGTTTTGTGTTCACGTTTTGCAACACGTTTTGCAAAGTTGTTTTCGCCCTGGGTTATTAAAAATCAGATGAATTCGTTTTGAAAAGAGTATACATATTTCATATACAGTACGAGTTTTCTATATTTTCTTTTTTACTTGTGATTAAATTACCTCGCCATAAAAACACCCTAAACCTTCGTAATTCAGGCGGGTTCCAATCCTCGGAGCCTCAGAAGAGACCAAGATATTTTTTTATTCAATTAGAATGGCCCCGAATTCAAGTTCCCATATTTCATGAGGGAAGGGCGACCAATCTCCAACGTACGTTTCTTTAATAATTCCCCACGGCAGCGGCGAGTTTAAAGTCTAACGAAGTTTTGTTTTATTTTTCGTAAATTATTTAGCGGGCTTGTAAACGTAATGATTTGTAATCGGCGACCAGATTTCCCAGGTTTCTCGTAATCTTGCGGTCTTTAAGTAATATCGGAGAGGTGCTCTCTCTGGTGAAGTTTATTTTCAATTTTATAATTTCTTTTTTAAAGAAAGCTGTAAAAGCGTCGGTTTCGATGTTCCATAAACACAAGGCGTTTACTTGCAGTTCGCTTTGCGACAGTTGCAATAAAAGCACTCATAAAACCGGGGAGCTAAATAATTTACGTTTCGCCCCGATTTATGAAAACCGGCGAATACATCTGGTTTGTGTTGTTTGTTTTCCCAAGTCGCGCGCCCCTTTTTTAATAAAGCCGGAAACGTTTAAAATACCTGCCGAATCTAATATTCCCCGTGTTTTTTTTTGTATTAATCGAAAGGTCGCAGTGGAATTTCACGACGAAGCCGGAGATGAAATCAAATAATAATAAAACGGGACAAGCGGTGTGATGCAATGCGCTAAACCGAATTTGCATTTCGTAGTTTAATCGATTTTTAAGTTGTAATTTTGGCTACGTGCACAGGAAGGATTTTGCGACGATTGATTTCGCTGCAACAAAGATGAGGTAGAAACTAGGAAGTTTCCGCGCTTCCGCCATTTATCGTGCAGAATTCCATGGACTAACGTTAAACCATTCATTTGATGGGATTAAATGTTTGCAGCTAATTAGGAAATGAATTGCCTAGAACTGTTGTAGGCGAGGACCTACAAGAGCGATTTATTCTGTAATCTGCATGGAGGAACTGGAATAAAATTTTACTATCGCGTAGTTCAGTGGATTTTATTACGTTTGCCATGATTTAAACCCACTTTCGATGTAAATTAAATACAATTTAGCAAAAATGATATGAGAGAAATAAAGACGATGTCGATTCACAGTCGATAAGGACCCCATATGAAAAACGCTTGGAAATTATAGATAAAAAATTCTGAAATTGAATAACTATGGACGCTCAAGCTCAAAATTCTAAAACGCTGGGGCCTGGAGCTCAAAATTCGATAAGAACTAACATAGGGGTTTCAGGTAGTGTTGCCAATCCACTCTAAGCCGATTACCCTTTTCAAAATTTAAAAAACCCGCTCTTACCCACGTTGAGTAATGAAATTGAAATGAATGAATGAAATGGTATAAAACTTATTTTATTTAAATACCTAATATTATTGGACGTTGCACGACAGATTTTTCAGGTTAAAATCTATATGTGGGACTGTGGGCGGCAATCGGCAACAGTGCTGCCAACCGACCAAGCGAAACATTTCGGAAGATAGTTGTGAAAAATTCCGATAGATGTCTCTGAATTTCGGTTGAGCTAATTTAAATCACTTGATTAAAATCACTGATTTTATTCAGGCGATTTTTATTTTTGAAAATCATTAATAAAATTTTTTTTTAATTTTCATGAAATAAACAAAACTGGGTTCAAATTTGACAGTAATTGTGCAATTTTTGACGCTAAATAAAACAAAAGACGATCGAGAAATAAAGAAAATTTATAAAATTACTATTCTAAAATTAAAAAAAGAAATAAAAATAAAAGAAATCTCATTGAATAAAATTAGAAACAAATAATAAAAATAAGAGAAATCTCATTAAATAAAATTACAAAAAAATTAAAAAAAAAATCTCATTAAATAAACAATACTTTCTATTTTCTATAAATTTACAAAAAATTATAAAAATTACATTTGTATAAAAACTAAAAAAACTATAAAAATTAAGATTTTTTAATTAAATAAGCAAAACTTTCTAAAATTAAGATTTGAAATTTGTGCAATTTTTGACGTCAAATAAAACAAAAGACGATCGACAAATTCATAAAATTCAAAAATAAATAAATATAAAAAAAATCTCATTGAATAAAATTAGAAAAAATAAAAATTACAAAATTCTCATTAAACAATACTTTCTATTCTCTATAAAATTACAAAAAATTATAAAAATTACAAAAATTAAAAAATTCTCATTAAATAAACAAAATTTTTTAAAATAAAGATTTGAGATTTGTGCAATTTTGGACATAAAATAAAACAAGAGACGATCTGTCAAATTTATAAAATTTAAAAAAATAAAAATAAAAAAATCTCATTGAATAAAATTAGAAAAAAATAACAAAAATAAAAAGCCTCATTAAATAAAATTACAAAATATAAAAATTAAAAAATTCTCATTAAATAAACAAAAACTTTCTAAAATTAAGATTTGATATTTGTTCATTTTTGACGAAAATAAAACAAAAGACGATCGACAAATTTCTAAATTAAAGAAAATCTCAAATCAAATTACAAGAAAATAACAAAAATAAAAAATATCTCATTAAATACAATTACAAAAAAATAAATATTAAAAAATGTTCATTAAATAAACAAAACTTAAACCTAAAATTAAGATTTGACAATTGTGCATTTTTTAATGAAAAACAAAACAAGAGACGACCGAGAAATAAAGAAAATTTATAAAATTACTATTGTAAAATAAAAAAAATAAATAAAAATAAAAGAAATCTCATTGAATAAAATTAGAAAAAATAATAAAAATAAAAGAAATCTTATTAAATAAAATTACAAATCAATTAAAATTAAAAAATTTTCATTAAATAAACAATACTTTCTATTTTCTATAAATTTACAAAAAATTATAAAAATTACAAAAAAAATACATTTATATGTATGTTTTATTTTTTATGTATTTATATGTATAAAAACTAAAAAAATTATAAAAATTAAGTTTTTTTAAATAAACAAAACTTTCTAAAATTAAGATTTGAAATTTGTACAATTTTTGACATCAAATAAAACAAAAGACGATCGACAAATTCATAAAATTAAAAAATAAATAAATATAAAAAGAATCTCATTGAATAAAATTAGAAAAAAATAAAAATTAAAAAATTCTCATTAAATAAACAATACTTTCTATTTTCTATAAAATTACAAAAAATTATAAAAATTAAAAAAATTAAAAAATTCTCATTAAATAAAACTTTCTAAACTTTGACATTTATGCAATTTTTGACGTAAAATAAAACAAGAGACGAGCGACAAATTTATAAAATTAAAAAAAAATAAAAATAAAAAAATCTCGTTGAATAAAATTAGAAAAAATAACAAAAATAAAAAAACCTCATTAAATGAAATTACAAAATATAAAAATTCTCATTAAATAAACAAAACTTTCTAAAATTAAGATTTGATAATTGTGCATTTGTTGATGAAAAACAAAACAAGAGACGATCGAGAAATAAAGAAAAATTATTAAATTACGAAAAAATAACGAAAATTAAAAAAATTCTCAATAAATAAAACTTTTTAATATTGATTGACAGCTTCTTTTTTAAATTAAGATTTGAAATTTGTGCAATTTTTGATGTAGAATAAAACAAAAGACGATCTAGAAATAAACAAAATTGATAAAATTACAAAAAAATAAAAATAAAAAAAAAGTTGGGTTCAAAATCGGTAGATGATTCGGTAGAGTTGGCAGCACTGATCGACAATGTGGATTTGGCTGTTAGTTAGTTACTTTAGTTTTTGTCGGCTTCCGGCTTTAGTGATTTCTTTGTTGCCAATAGTAAAGCTATCACTAACAAATCATCAACCAAAAATTTAAAAATTAATCCGTTTTTTTGTTCCAAGGTTGCTTAAATTACCCGTAATTCGGGTAACTGCCCGCACATTGGTAACCCTGGTTTCAGGGGTTGCAAAAAAACGACGGCATGCGTCATCGTAAGATAGAGTTTCGCTCGGTGTACAATAGATGGCGATGAGTTTGTTTACAAGTGATTGGTTGGAAGTGTACATCAGTGTTGCGAACTTTTCAATGCATTTTCCCCTCAATTGATACTAAGTACCCACTAATTTCTTTTTTCAAATTGCTCTAGAAATCAAACTCAAAACTCCTTTTATACTTACAGTTATTTTACACGTGGGTACATAATTTTTCCTTAGTACAAATTTATATGTCTTGCTGTCCTTTGAAATAATAGTCAGCTGTCTTAATCATGATCAACAGGCAGGACAGTTGTGGAGTTCAAAGTCTACTCCTTCACAGTACAAACCCACAAAGTTCCCTCGGTCTGGTCATGATACTGCTGTCCACTGTCAACAGATAGTTGGTTAGCTCACCAACTGTCAAATGCTCAGATATGATCGGTAAGGTAGGCAACCAACTGCACATTTCCAAATAATTAAAGAGGAATGTTAGAAGTAAACATTTTTATTACAAAAAAATTATTAAATTTACTAGTCAAGATATTAACAATTATATACAGGATTATATTAATTTTTAATTGTTTCTTCTCCCCCTAAAAATTATCCTAATGTAGCGTTCACAATCACTTAACGTAACATAAATTAATAATTTGAATGCACTGTTTGTTAATGTAAACGAAGTAATTCTAAATTTAAATGATTTACTGTTCATTTAAATACATTAATTAGTTTCAGTTTAGAATTTTAAATATTTACATTAAAACAAAACGCTTCAAACTTATACTTAGAGGTTAATTTTGTTACGTTAAGTCATTGTGAACGCTGCTTAAAAGAAAATTCCGCCTAAAAAACTCTTTACATAAACATTTAGGGTTGGCTCTGCAGTCATAAAAAGAGCACAAAAGAACTGAAATTACAATAATAATATTTTGACACTTCTTGCCAAGCTGCCATCTATTATCTAAATACCGAAATTTCTTTTTATATTTAATTTATAATCTACAACCTATTCCATTTTACCATAAATTGGAAGATGGAACATAAATTACAGGTAAAAGTAGGGAATCGGTTTCTGTAACATTTGACAACGTTGTAGGTCTATAAAAATTATAGTTTTTTCCGTAAACGGTGTTGCCAGATGATCGAAATAATCCCGCTTTGGAGGGATTTTTAGTATCTGGTGCGATAGAAAGGGATACTTTAATAAACGTATTGCAACAGTAATTTGTATTTGTATGTTACGAACAGCCACTCATCTGTGAGCTATGATCTTTTTGCAAAATTGGTTTTAAACAACGACGAGAACAGATTCTGTATTTCTCTTGAATTAGGCTGCACCACCGCATCATTGTATTCAATATTTATTGTTTCGATAGAAAATTAAATTAAATTAAGGTTCATCAACATAGGCTCACACTTACCTCCGGGAATTGTTCTGTTATGCCTATTAAGTTATATAATCATCTACCTAATGAAATTAAAACGATCACCTCCCAACCTATATTTAAAACCAAGGTACGGGAATACTTATTAAGACATACATTATATTCAGTTGACGAATTTTTTGCTCTAAATCGCGCCAATGCTTAATTTTTAACCATCATCTTGTTAAATAAGTATTGTAAAACCATGCATGTCGTTGTATATATAACACTTAGTATTAGTGACTAACGAATGTTGTGAAATCTTCTGTTTTTTTTTTTTACTTAGGACAACTATTTGTTGTAATTTAAGACTAACCCAATACATGTATAACCATGTCTTAAGGAACCAATAAAATTATTATTATTATTATTATAAATGAAATTCGTGCTCATGTATCTTGATGGTACATTCATCTAATAAGGTAGTAGGGCGGTGGAGGAAATTTTTTTTATGCCGGAGGGATTTGTATTGATTTGAAGTAGAAAAAGCTTCGGATGTGTGTGACAGCACTGACTTTAGATCGTCCCTTCTCCTCCACCGCAATCTTGTTTCACCCGATGTTGCCGCTACCCCACCCCCTCCCCCAGGCACCCTTAACTCTCCCTATTATATACCTGATGAGTTGATGACAAACTGGCCATTATACTGACTTTTGGAATAATTTCATGAGAAGATACGGTATAAGTAAATTGAAAACACTTGTGTAGAAAAGAAATTCAAAGTGAAAGACTGATTAAAGTGTTTAAGAAAGAATGTGTCAAAACGAACAAGGGATATCTGCTTTACAATAACGAATTAAGGGCCGATACTTTCACCACTGATTAATTTTAACCTTTGGTTTATTCCCATGCCTACAATTGTAAGGACAATTATTGTTGCTATAGAATAAACCAAAGATTAAAGTTAATCAGTGTTGAAAATGCCGGCCCTAAAATGTGCTAACGTTGACAATTGACATTCACCAGCGTAACTATGAGACACTACTTTCCTCCCCGCAACTGGAATTGTTGCGCCCAGAATGATCACGAATCACTATTTTCTTCCTCTTGTTTGATGCGCCCCTAAGAAGCCTGTGCCCCCCTCCCCGCGGGGGCGTTATTCATGGCAGTGGTGACATTCCTAAAAATAACAACTCAAATATGTCAAAGTTGCCAGTCACTGTTGATAGATTATATTTCCTTATGTATAATCCATTCACGATCTTTTTAGACTCAGAGTAGGCCATGTTAGGGTGACATTTTTGTTGGTACCTCCAAGTGAATATGTTCCATTTTAATTTGATGGTTATATTTTTGAAAACTGATGCCAAAAAACATTGATGATTTTGAGCATTTTGACTTAGTATTACAAAGTCACAAGTAATTATTTGTTTTAATGCTATTATTTTACTTTCTTCATGCCATCGTAGAGTATAAGAAGCAATATAGTCGATGGGACTGACATTAAAGTGTCAGAAGTTTATATTTGTCACATTTTGAGTTCTATCCACGTTCTATCAAAATTCATGTACGTAACTTAACGAAAAAAAAGCATGGCCCTCTAGAGTCTAAAAAGATCGTGAATGGTGTATAACAACCTAACATGTCAGTTTCTGCCAAAGTTGTAACAGTGTAAAATTCCGTTAGGACGTAGAGTATCTTCAAGATGGCCGCTAAAACCATTCTCGTCAGACAGCGCTTTTGGTCAAGGCGGGTCGCAAGGATGGTTAACTGTATAAGTATGGCTCCAATCTGTCAAATCCGTCTGCCAAGCCCACGTAACACGTAACGTAGCCAACGGGCCTACCATGGACCTACCCCTACAGTCGCATCGAGGAATGCGAGGAGATTACGAGCACAGACTAGAGAGCGCGGTCTTGTACGCCGCGATTAGGCCACGATGAGAGTTGTTTTCCATTCCCATCGTTTCGACAAGACTGCAGATTTTAATTTAGCATTTATATATACACAGTGTCCACAGAATATGGAATATGTTATATACTGCAAAAAATACGCGTTACATCAAAAAACCCTGAAACAGGTAAATTTTTGATTTTTCTTGCGGATCTTATGACATGATTAAAATTTTAATTTCGCTTGTCATTTGTCATTAGTGACGTCATTGACAATTTTTTTAAATGGCATGACTAGGTTTCATTTATATTCAAAGAAAGTACTCTTTACAATGGTATCCTACTTTTGAAGTTTTTCACAAAAGTATTCTAGTTATCCATGCTAAGGCACTACTGAACCTTCTTATTTATCAAAACATTTGCATTCTTCTAAATGTCAGAGTGGTACTTGAACTTAAAGTTACGCTTGTGATTTGGAAGATTTAAAGAAGCACGAAAGTAATAAAACTTATGGCGCATTTATCTGAAAAGCATCGAATTGAAATATTGATGATGTTGGGATATGGAGACAGAAGAAGACGACAGGAAGAAGTTTGCTCCTCCTCATTTCGGTATTAACGTCCGTCATTTTCTGAATGTTACCTTTGCCAATCGATGGATAGGGAGAGGAGGTGCAATAGAATGGCCAGCTCGTTCACCTGATTTAAACCCGTTAGACTTTTTCCTTTGGAGCTATCTTAAAGACAGAGTATACATAAATAAACCAGAAAACATTGAAATCTTAAAAGATAGCATAAGAACAGAGATGAGAGCTATCACACCAGAAATGACTGATAATGTCATTAATGGATTTGAAAATCGAGTTTATCATTGTCTAACAGTAAATGGAATACAATTCGAACATCTTTTGTAGTTTATGAGCGGCAGTTGGATTTTTTCTATTGATTGTGACCCTCGTTTGAAGATTTCATTTATTATTCGAAGAATCATTTAAATTTGTTACATTGTTTACTGTTTACTGTTTTCTCAAAATTGATGAAGGATAAAATAATAGTTTTATATCATCGAAAAATCTCTGTCAAATGAGTATATGGGGGTACCTTATCAGTTAAAAATATTTACTTGTTACTCGTTGTGCTTTTGTCTGTGAAAAAGATAACGATTGGCTACTGTTTCATGATAGAAAACTAAATGTCAAACAACTTTTATTTGAAACATTTTTTGATTAATGCATATTTATTAAAGTAGATATCTACTACATTCCATGCTTTTGGGACAAGGTGTAAAAATTTCTATTTCACCTGAAAAAAGAATGTAAACATACCATTGTAAAGAGTAAAGTAGTGTGCTTTCTTTGAAATAAATGAAACCTAGTCATGCCATTTAAAAAAAATGTCAATGACGTCACTAATGACAAATGACAAGCGAAATTAAAATTTTAATCATGTCATAGGATCCGCAAGAAAAATCAAAAATTTATCTATTTCAGGGTTTTTTGATGTAACGCGTATTTTTTGCAGTATATAACATATTCCATATTCTGTGGACACGGTGTATATATTTTGCACAAATCATAAAATACAAAAGTCAAGAAGAACTGGCGAATTCAAAATTTGGTCACGACATCTGCAGGTATTTTATGGAACTAACGTTTATTAAATGTGCTGTGACCTGTGATAATTAAACAGTGTTTGAAAGAAATTATGAAATTGCTGAGACTTGAAATGCGAAAATAATTTGTTAAGAGTTAGAAATTCCCTGTTGTGCAGATTTCAAACAATGTTTGTTTTACATAAAACGCCACCATCGGAAATTTAAGTAAGCGAGGCCCGTTAGTGACGTCACGTGTGGAGGGGAACGGGCTTACATTGCAGCATAGGAAATGAGCCATCCTGTAAAGAGTTTAGTATCCTTGAGCGGGTCGAAATTATCGATTTTCACAGGAGTATTGGTGTTGGCCAGTTTCGGGCCTTCCCCCTTATTTAGATTTCTCGTGGCGCGTAGAATCCAATAGTTTCTTAACCACATTAGGGTGTACACCGTTTTATTTTCTTGGCCGGAAGTCATTGTGCGCTTCCTTCCAAATGTGTTGTTTGTAAGAAAGCTGAACGGAATGATGTACTCCGGGTCTTGAAAAACGCACCCTACATGATACTGAAGTAATTTGTTATGTTTTCGAAGCCTGATCTCCACTAATAAATCGGGTAGTTATGTCAAGAAAGCTCTGTGCTTAGTTTAGGTCGTAACGTTGTTTTTCATTCTTTTAATTAGTGGGGTTCACCCTGCTGGCACATTTCGATGCCACATCAGAAAGTGTTTTTAGTCGATCGGACACAGTTCCACCAACCAATTGCAAAG
This sequence comes from Dorcus parallelipipedus, assembly GCA_958336345.1. Classification (NCBI taxonomy): domain Eukaryota; kingdom Metazoa; phylum Arthropoda; class Insecta; order Coleoptera; family Lucanidae; genus Dorcus; species Dorcus parallelipipedus. The sequence goes on from OY284475.1 coordinate 16,298,413, forward strand.
CGTGGCGTCTAAGCTAAGGCGAGTTCGCACGGTGACGTTGAACGAAGCGTGGTCACCCACCTCGCTTTTTAGCCGTCACAACCGCACGGCTTTTAATATCACCGCGTCACCGATCACCGAAGTTATAACCGACAAATATTTCAGTATTATTTCTTTGTCAACGGTGAATAAGAAAGAAGGATGGAGTTATGTTTTTTAGGTCTGATTATGCAACGCCAGATGCGTTTTATTTATGACACGGAGCTTTTCTCTTGTGAAAAATTCTAAAAAGTACGCAAAAAAGGCAAATTATTATCAATTAATCAATTAATTAATCAATTTTTAATTAATGACGTGTTTTTTGGTTCGCTGAAAATTGAAATTGAAACTTTTGTAATGATTTTACCAGAAAATATAGTATATCGAAGTAAATAAAAACCACTTGTGTAGAAAAAAAAATTCAACGTATAAGTCTGATTAAAGTGTTTAAAAAAGAATGTGGATGACATCGTCGAAACTCATGTTATTTGATCGTATTTTCCCCGCTTCTATTTTCGCATCCCTCGGGATATATTTATTAAATTTCATTCGCCCCATAAAAAAATAAATGTGACAAGCTCGTTTCTTCAAATTTACGTCACATATCATTCGGTGTTCTCATTACAATTAATGTGAGCTGACACATTATCCATAAAACACATTCGTCCCTTCTTGAATTCGTTCATCCACCACCCACTCGATCCGGCCGCATTCTCCCCTCATATTTGCTCTACCGAGGTGATTTATATTTTAGCGCTAGTTCTTCGAGAATAAATTTGTACGAAACGTCGGACGCGAAGTGCGTAAAACTTGTTATTTCCCTATTTATTTTTGTGTTTTATGTCGAGGCGCGCGTGCCTCCGTGCGTCTGTGTGGGGAGACCCGGAATATAAATGAGATATCTTTCTGTGCAGCCTAAAAGCTTTCCTTTTGAATATCTTTTTTTCGTTATTTTGTTGTGCGCACTGAAAGGCGGACCTGAGATAAAACGTCGCAAATATAAATTCACGCTGTGCCGGGAAAGTCGAGGAGGTTTTTGTAGTTTGCTTTTTAGTTTTTCGATTGGTGTAATATTTAACGGCGGAAAATATGTACGTGACGGAAATCTCGAGAGCGTTTCAATTTATTTTCTCGTTCTGTTTTGACCCCGGTACTTTTGTTTAAAAATATTATACACGCGCGGCGCGGACTTATAAAAGAATTCTAAAACTCATTCACGAATACATCGCAAGCAATTAGAAAATTGATTTTCTTTTCGTGTTTACTGTAACTTGCTTCAACCAACGAATCATTGAAACATTCACAGATCGAAAATTTGCGATATTGAGAAACGATAAAAAATGAATAAATCTGTCTTTGATACGCCACTCGTCGACTTTCACCCCCCAAAATATAGCACCCACGCGATTTCCAAATCGGATTAGAATTTTCGCAACGATCCGATCCGTTAAAAGTAAAACGCTCTGCGGCATGTCGTTTGTTAATAATCAAAGCGAACGAATTTAATTTGTGTAACAAAGTAGAGGTAAATCTAATGAGTTCTATTTCTACCCGCGTACAGGAAATCAATGAATCATTACCCCAAATTAAATAACTTAACACGAAATTACGATTGTGGCTTTGATATTTTCTTTCCGCGTTATTTATCCTGTCCGTTAACAACAACCGAACACTTTATTTATCGAACAAAGTGGATAATGTAATGGGTTCTATTTCCAGCCACCACTGAAACATTACACAGTTTTCATAGCGGAATTACGTGACGCAGGCGGGTGCACGTCAATAACTTCTTTCGCCGTTGACACACGAAGGGGGCAGGCGAACAAAACTGAACGAAATCAGCGCCGGTAATTAATTATGCAGGCCACGGACGCGACGGATACATTCGGGATTACAAGTTAGAGCCATTATTACATCGTTAACACCTTCATAAATCAATACATGCCGGTGCCGCTTCATTAGGCCCAGTGAAAGTCCCTGTCTGCTTCGTCGTTTCATAAAAGGACGACTGAAAAGGACGACGCAGAAAATGTTCGGTTCAGTTGGTTCTGCTTACACGTTGTTCTTAACTCCGTGTTTGAATTGAAAATTCAAAAAAAAAAGCCTCAGTTGAATGTGCCTCGTTTATCCAGCTCTTTTTAATGCAAATCATTCGTAAATGTTTTTTTTTTGTTCCTTAGGGGATGCAGGAGTATCAACTGTAACAGACCAACCAACTTCAGTTCATAGAATTTGCCCACAGTATACGTAACCATTTATCTACTTATACCAAAAAGGTAGAAATAAACGAAGTAGTTTCGCTAGTGTACTTATCTTGAAAAGCTTGTCTTTGAAAAATATATCTGAGAACACTTTTCTAATGTATTCAAGAAAACAAAAGTTCAAAAGATTGAATAAATACTGAATTAAATAAACATATGACTTAAGTTTATGTGGAACTTGTAAAACAAAACGTCTCAGTTCTGATTGGTCAATACTATTGTTAATTGTTAAAAAATGAATTTCGAGAGAAAAAATCTCACGAGGTGTGTTTTAGAACGAGTGAAGTTTATTCTACCTCCTTACCATAAAACTGCACCTCCGTGGGGGGTTTATCATCAGAAGCAATTCGAAACTTTTATCGCGCAGTCGTTTTCCGACTAATCATTGCAAAAAGTCCGATTTTCACGGCGCGAGCAAGACAAAGAAGTTTCCAGATAAATTCAAACTCGGCGAACTTGATACAGCTTTGCAATGCTAATTCGCGTTAATTATTCATTGCGGCAATATTTGATCTTTATTCGGGAGAGTTTCTGCGCGAATGCAGAATTTTAAAAACGGAAAGGCGAGAGGAGGAAGCGCCTTTGCACAAATGAACTTAGAATTCAAACGAGAATTTTGAAACGCGTGAAACAGTAAACATATCTCTTTCTTCCGGGTTTAACAACCCTTTAGTCAATTTGTTTTAACTTAAGGAATCATTTCAGGCAATTATTTCAGTAACTTTTTCAATCGATCCACAAAAAAATGTAGATTATCATAGAAAACCGAATTCCAATTTGTTTGAATTTTTTGCTTCTTGTATTTCCACTCCAACCATTTTTTTTTAAATTTCATTATTTTTCATTAAATTTTGTTTATTTGTTTATGTGTTGTTTTCCTTGAATTATTGTCTCTACTTTGTTATATTGTTCTTCGGGTATTTCTTTGCAATTTTTTGTTCTTTTTGATTCATTCTCGTTTCGTTTTCTCTATCGTCTTATTTTCCTTTATTTTATTTTCCACATTGTGATCAATGATCAACAATAATTATTGAAATATCTGTCTGAAATATGTACAGTGTGTCCCAAAAAGTTTTATACACAATTGGCTGGAATACAGGGAAAATAAAAAATAATGATTTGGACGGAGAGCAAAATACGTTCAAACTGTAGTGGAGAGCAAAATGTTCATTGAAATTGTGATTAAATAGCAAAAAAATTAAGAAAATCTCATTGTCAAATTACAAAAAATAAAAATAAAAAAATCTCACTGGATAAAATTAGAAAAAAATAGTAAAAATAAAGGAAATTTCATTAAATAAAATTACAAAAAAATTAAAAATAAAAAAATTCTAATTAAATAAACAAAACTTTCTAAAATTAAGATTTGAAATTTGTGCAATTCTTGACGTAAAATAAAACAAAGGACGATCTAGAAATAAAGAAAATTGATAAAATTACAAGAAAATAAAAATTAAAACAAAGTTGAGTTCAAAATCGGTAAATCTACCGAATTATCGGTAGAGTTGGCAGCACTGATCGACAATGTGGGTTTGGCTGATTTCTTTGTTACCAATAGTAAAGCTGAAACATGACTAACTAGTCGTAAATCAAAAATTTAAAAATTAATCTGTTTTTTTTCTTCCTTGAAAATACCCATTTTTACCCACGTATTTTTTTTACCCGCAAGGTTGCCTAAATTACTCGTAATTCGAGTAATTGCCCGCACATTGGCAACCCTGGTCAAAAAGCACGCCGACAGATGGAAGATGGCGGTAGTCAGAAACGGGGACCAACGTGAAGTCACATCCCTGGTCAAGAATAACTGTTTGAGTTGGCAATACAATGAAGAGCATTTTTTTATTCGGCTATTTGCAACACTGCAACCGGATATATTTTCTTGTTGGTTTATTTGACGTAACGTAACCTGAACAGCGACAAGACTATAGGTTATGTCAATAAACATTTGAATTTGAAATGTCAAGTGACGGCTTAACACTGTCAACCGTCATTAACCGGAAGTTACTCCAGTTGTACCATTCAAGAAGAAAATTCAGCATTGCCAACATGGAAAACAATTCTTTTTCTGTATTTGTTGATGAGAGTACAGATTTAAGTTGTGATAAAAATTCATGTATTCTTGTTAAATGTAATAATGCAGTAGTGAAATTGTTAGACTACATTAAGTTGTCAACGGCACAAAATCTTTTCGATGCATTTCATAGTAGTTTAAAGTTACATAATTTAGATATATGTATATATATTATCGTTGGTTTTTGTAGTGATATTGCAAATGTTATGTTGGAAAACGTGAAAGCTTTGTTACACATTTGTTAACATGAAACAAAAATGTTTTTATGTTGGCCTACATTTGTCTCATTTCTACTCACTCGACAGCTAGTAATTTTCAGTAATTTTAATACATTGTTGCAATTAGAAAAAATTCTAATAGGTTGTATTTTGCAAGAATCAACACGATTTTTAAAATTATTATGTCATAATTTTATAAAACCGAGTGTATTAAAAAATGAAGATTTTTGCAAAATAAATTATCAACATCCATATAACCTCTTAAATTTGAATGAAATAAATATTGGGAAAACAACTTTAGAAACTGTAAAAGATGCAACAGAGGCTGACGTGACAATATTTAGAACAAAATGTTTAAAATTTTATGAAGTAACAGTAGAACAGGCACTCAAACGTTTGCTTTTAAAAGACCAAATTTTTAATGAATTCCAGTTCATAAAGTCCAATATTTGTTTAAACAACAGTATATCAATGACAAATTTATGTGATAAATTTTCAAACCATGTTAATGAACCAAAAGTTTTGGAAGAGTATGAATTAATACGTTCCTACTTTTAATGGAAGAAAAAGTCAAATTAGAATTACTTTCAGTTCAAGAGTTTTGGTCTGAAATAAAAAAATTAAAAATTTCAAAGATGAATATCTGTTTTTAAATTTAACTCGATTACCTGAAATTGTATTGTCATTACCTCACGCCAATGCCGACGTTGAGAGAGTGTTCAGATAGAATAAAACGAAATAAGCTCAATAGTGCAACAATGTGCTCTTTACTTAGGCCCGATTTATTCATCTCTGAGTAAGTCCCAAGTTATGACTTAGCACAATGCGTTGCCCTATCTTTAATCATCAAGTATTTTATTGGCCACTTACTCAGTGATGAATAAACCGGGCCTTAGACTAAAATTTGATATGAAAAATAAAAAAGCAAGTTGTTTAAGTTATCCTATTGGTAAAGAGTTGCATGAATTGTATCACAAAAACCTTTATTAATTCAAAACTAAAGAAGACAATGGACCTAACCGTCTTTGAAGACGAAGATAGTGATTATTGACATTAACATTTATTATATGAATGTTTTTTTTTAATATTTATTCTGTGTTGAATATATTTATAAGCTGGAGTGTTTTTTTGTTTACTGAAAATTTTAAATATATGTTTGAAATAAATAATTTGTTTTAGTAAATTTACAGTTACGTAAAAAAATTATTTAGTAGACACTCCCCTCCCTTAAATTGTTTTAGTAAATTTACGATTGCGTAATAAAAATGTATTTAGCAGACGTTGTAGTAGACACTCCCCCCCTCCCTTAAATGAGACGCACCATTATCAAAATGCTTGAGAAATGTAGGGGATTTTATCATCAATCAAAAGGGAGAAATCATTTACAGTTGGTGGCAACACTGTGTGTGTCTTTCAGTCTCGTCTGAATGTTTATCGCATTCCAATTTTTCTTCCTTCTTATTTCTTATATTTTTTGTTTCTTTCGTTTTCATTTTATTATTATTTTTTAAAATTTTAGTTACTCATCAATGTTTGTTATTCATCAAAACTGACACACCATGACAATTAATCTAAGTGCGAATTAAAACTAACTCACAGGCAAAATAGAATGGTGGCACGTGCACGTTTGCTATTTGTTCTTCAACTGTCGAATACATGTTTCGACAAATCATCATCAGACTTTCAGTTTAATATAGATTGTTTGTAAAAGCGTATGAGCGTTGGATTCAATATTTGTGTTGCAGTTGCACAAAAAAAAATCTTGATGAAAACAAATAATAACAAATTCAAAGACAACTAAGATAATATCGCGATTTCTTTCTTTATCTTGTTTATAGGTGTCTTACTTTTAACTGTGAAGCATTTTAGTTTATTTAAATGGTTTAATTAATTATAAGAGAACGAAGTTGTATTCGTAGTAAATATCAGAGCCCCGGGGAATGAATAACTTGCCAACTTTTGCAGAACTACGAAATCCAGTTAGTTTAACTCAGTTTCTGAATTCGAGCTTATGCACGACGTACAGTAGATTTCATCTTAATTTAAATTGTTTCTATAATTAATCGCAGCTGTGCATCCTGATGCAAATTGCAACATGCAATTTAATAAATCTTGGTTGAACTACCATCGGCTTTGAGCGTGGCGAAAATTCGGATTTAATTTCGCTTTCGTTTAATAAAATGGACCCTTTCTAAAGAGAATAATGAACTTTAAAATATTATTGACCCCCCAGAACAAGCCGAGCGCTGTTAATTATCGCAATTACAAAGCGAATTTTGCGTTTGCTTTAAAACAATGGCTTTACAACGATCGAATAATTTAATTTCGCCCTCTTCCTCCGCGTTGTGTTTTAGTTCGCACGCAAATTTGATTGGCACTCGTAGAAGAATTTCAGAATTTCCACCCGGCCGCCGGCTTTCGAAATATATCGTCGAGAATTAGCGTTCTCGCCTCCGCGTGTTCGCGAAGATGCGGAAAGGGTTCGAGGTGATTAAGGAGAATTTGCACAGTAAATTATTTGGCTTTATTACTTGTTGAAAGTTGCGGATCGAGATAATTTTATTATGAGTTATTCGCGAGTGAGTGTAAACGTTGTTGGGGGGAGGAAATTCTGCGGATGTTAAGCTCGCACGTTACAGAAGGTGTTTGGTTTTATTGCACACTTCAAATAATGGCTTAAAATTCGTGGGTATACAATTTATCATAATATGAAAATGGAAGGAAGAAATTTAATACTTTGTTTGCACTTTTTACAAGAGGGGAGGTTTTCCTTCTACAAACTCAAATAATAATTAATCTACTTTTTAAGTAGCTTCAGGCCATCCCTAGAAGGACTGTAATACTCACAATCAGTCAAGGTAAAAAGTTCATACTGATTGTAAGCACACAGGGTCACACTAAGCATATTGCTATGTTATTTTAGTTTTGAAGTTTGAAAGTTTTTTTAATAATATTATTTGTATTTATGATTTGAGTTTGTCTGAACATAAATAAAAGTTTCACGCGCACGATTTATGACAACTCATAAATAAGCAGAGATTTCAAAACAAGAGGACTTGTGGTAGGTCAGTTTTTCATTTTTTTAGCTAGGCCATTGACAATTGGAGAATCAATCATTTGGTAACACCCTGTATATGTGGCGTGACGCTTGTACTTATTCTAAGTACGTGGCGCTTTGGTTCCAACCTACGTGTATACATTAGACCGATTAAGTTTATATGTATAATATATGAGCAATGAGTTACTTCAAACAAGTCATCCAACATACATCAAACATGTAAGAGCTCCTGTGAACCACTCGAAGAGAAAGAAAATTAACGCTACGTTCTGCTACAAAATACATTTTTACACTTTATAGGTAATGAGTTTCTTGTTTGTGCGTTTCCAACTTGGCGATTTCAGCAAAATCTATTTTTACTCCAAAATACCTTTGTTTTCTTATCAAACTATTGTAATGAAAATATTAGAATCATCGTACTTTACAAGATAAAATCGCAGAATTTATCGGCCGATTTCACTTTAAATAAAAAAAAGGCCACTCGTTTTCAGTGCTCGGCAAAATGTTTAAGCTAACAGTGCTCTGTGCTTTACTAAGTGCAAGCTACGGTAAGCTCCGCTTTGAAACAGGCATATTAGTTTATCATTTCAATTAGCTCAATTGATTTCGTATTGTGTTCGCTTAGCTCGATTGGTTTCGTTCGTTTAGATTTTGTTGAAATTTTTGCAGCGCTTCCGACGATAAAAATCGTTAATGGCACAGACGCTGCGCCCGGAGAAATTCCGTATATCGTGAGTACCTTGCATTTAATATTCGGGCTGACAAATTTAATTCATATTTTATGCCCTGCAGGTGTCACTCCGCAACAATTTAAGACATACTTGCGGTGGCTCTATATTAAATGAATACCACGTGCTTACTGCCAGTCACTGTGTGGTAGGTGGGTAAGTATACAGAGATTAATTAAAATATAAAAAGCGAATGCAGTTGATTTTAATATTTTCTGATTGCTTGACTGACAAATCAAATCTTAAGTGCTAAACTAATGAAGACAATTAAAAAAGTAGTTGACAAAAAAAAATCTATGAAGTACAGTCGTCCCAGTTTGGTACCGGTTTTATGGTCTTGCTATAAAAAAAAGCGATACAAAACTTGGACGACTATACTAAAGAATTTGATACAAATAAAACCTAGCTAGTGATAAGCCAAAGGAGTCACAAACATTTAAAATTATTGACATCCGATTGATTTGCGATGAATGATAGACAGCGTCATATTATTAAGGTGACTTCAGCTTCGAATTATGTAAATCAATTATCGGTTATGAAATTTGAGTGAAGGGAACTTTGAAATCGAAAGTGAGGGGGTGCAAATTTCAATTTGGAAAGTGAGATAACAATTTAGGGACAGCCATTTTCTGCAATTGATTCTTTTTAAATTTCATTCGGATCTGCATACGATAGAAATGAACAACATAGGCGAACAAGTCCGAAAAATCGCAAGGGAATTTGCTTCTAGTTTTAATATTAACCTCTGAGAGTTGTTTCCATGTTGCAATAAGAATGGTCTCTAGATATCGAACACTCTGTGGAATAGAAAATAATTTTGTTACACAGAGCTTTTGATGGAGTGATTTTTTTGTTTATATTACGTTTCTTCCAACAACAATTTCTGACTTTAGTCAAGCACACTTGACACGCTCGGTATATCTATTTTGTTTCTTCTACAGCTTCTGTAAACAAACGTATTTTATAAGCACCCCAGCTTTATCAGCCTTGTCATAACCATTCTATGGGTTTTGGTGTCCTGAATCACACGATACCTTGATGTAACAACTGTCTAAATAAAAACCATGAATAAATTCTCGATCACAACCTACTTGACCAGGTTTTCATTTAGACGCTCGTTATAAGTATAAAGGTGTCGCTCTATTTGAAAGTAATTATTGACGAGTACCTCTCGAGATGCTACTGATACTACTCTCAGACGTATGTCCATCGACGATGAACGCTTCTGAGAATACTATCAATAGCATCTCGCGAGGTACTTGCCAATAATTACTTTCAAATGGAGCGGCACCTTAAGAAGCCATATATATTTTATGCATAAGTAGAGTTTGGTTATATAGTGCGGTCAAGTAGGCTATAACATGCTCTAATTTTTGTAAAATATTTTGTAAATTAGTAATAAACGTTTATTTTTGAAAACCTTCTTCTAACATCACTCCAACTCAAAAGAGACATTGCAAAAATAAATGTTTATTACTAATTTATTAAACTTTTTACAAAAATTACAGCCTACTTGACCATTTTCTTATTGAATGCACGTTATTAATCATTTCATTTTCGTATCCAGCGCATTACAATTGCATGCTGTGTCTCCTTCATCCTTGCACAGACCTCATTGTATTTACCAATTTGCACAGGTGTTCCTGTTTATTTATTTATCGCTGATTGTTAGTATGATAACATAGCGCTGTCAAGTATAGTAATTAAATACTTAATAAATACTTAGTTGGTAACCTGGAATAAAATACATAAACAAAAAGACATTGATTTAAATGGAAACAATTAATAATACATTTAAAGAGTACGCAATCTATAGGTAAATTTCTTAATAATCTTCTTATATATCGGCAAGGGTTGATTTCTTATATTGTGGAGTACTTGGTTGTACAGTCTATAGGCTCAGTGCCGTCTACCATTTGGTCTTTTTTTTAGTTTTACCAATGGTGGATGGAGATCTTATTTTTGCCTTGTACTGTAAGTGTTGATATCCGAGTTTTTTTTATTGTAGTTTGTAAAGATATGTACTTATATCAAATTGTGAAATATATAAGAGTTAATATTTGTAATTTCAGGAATAAAGGTTTGCAATTCTTTCTATGATGAGCTTTTTCTATAACTCTTATTGCTCTTTTTTTATAACATGAATATTCTACTTGTATAGATGGACATTCCCCAGTTGATGATTCCTTATTCTATTGTATTATGAAATAATGAGTGATAAACCATGAGGGTTGTAGCAACACTTGTAATATGTCTTATTCTTTTATGTAATAAGAATAACGTGCTACTTTGTCAACATAAGCAGACATCAATTTGGATTCCAACTAGGTTTATATTTCCACTGTTGCCTTTCTTCTTTGTTCAGAAAGTTATACATTGAGTTTTTTCTTGGTTTACAATAAAGTTGTTGACAGTAAACCATTTTGCTGTACATATCAGAACCTCTATATTAGTTATATTTTCTTGTTGGAAGATAAATGTCATGTCGTCAGCGAACTGTATTGTCTGAACTTATTTAGAGATGTTTGAAGGTAAGTCATTCGTATAGATTAGGAATAGAATAGGTCCGAGAACGCTGCCTTGTGGTACAACATAATGTAATTTCCTAAACGTCGATTCATCATTTGTACTACTTTTTCATACTTGTTCTACAGGTCATGAGAGATACCTCTGATGCTGTAATACCACAAGTTTTCCATTAAAATTAAATGACTTACCAAATAAAAAGCTTTTGTCAGATCACATAATACCGCAGTAGATTTCTTACCTTCTTCAAGGCGATTCAAAAAGTTATCAGTTAGTACAGTAAGGCTTGTATCATAAATTGGTGTTGTTTAAATCCGAATTGATTCTCATTGGTGATGTTGTTCTCTAGAAAGCTGACGATATCGATGAATGTGTCATCTTTTAATTTTTTAATCATTGAAACAATGCATCCGTGGATTCGAACAGTCCCATAAGATAAATGGTCACCCCAGAATGGACTACCAACTTCCATCTTTCGCTGCAAAGTTATACATTGCCTGATGAGATGAGGTTGGCTGGCTTCGAGCTTGTTAACCAACCACCCGGTTAAATACCCAAGTTCAACTTCTTCTAAATAATTTTCGGATGTCTTACGTCATGGGTTACATGTAGGGATGGCGATTTATTTATTAAAATAATCGTTATTTCTCGGAGCTCAGAAGAACCTTCAATGTCGCCTGGCTGTCTGTTACTTGGATATATGTTAAAAACGCGATTATTTATTGCTGAAGTTAATTTCGAACTATTTTCATAAAGTCAGCATTGAATTTTTCTTTGTGATATATTCGTAGCTAGAGTAGTTGAAAAATGTGAAGGACCTGTCACGTGACCAGCACAGAATACAAATTTGAGTTGGACCAGCCTTTGCAAATACGAGGGGTGTTGTCTTATAAGTCATGGTCGTGTTTTATTGTTGATCTTTCATATTTCAGTGTTTAAACTTCAGTAACTGCCACTACCTGCCGTAAATAACGTACTCCTGCGAAGATAAGCTCCGCCCACAGCTCCTTCACATTTTCCGACTACTCTACTTCATTTATGTCATTTGCAGAAGTGCACATTTTTTTTGAGACAGCAAAAATAAATTAAAAGAAAAGTAATGTGAACAAAAAAAAGAAAATAAATAAAACCATAAGTACAAAAATTAATAATAAAATAATAAAGGAGAACGTGAACATGCAAAAAAAATCAAAATATGAAGAATAAGTTAAGCAAAAATCGAAGGACTAATAGAAACAAAAAAAAAGGAAAAAATAAAAGATAATTGAAATATTCTAAATACGGATTTAGATGAATACAGATGAAAAGAAGATCGATGATTTTTTTCCGGCAGAAAGTGATTGAAAATCAAAAGATTGTGAGTCAACAGAATTTAAACTATACGTGAAATAAATTTGAAAATATTCTAAATTCAAAACTATGGCCGTATGCCATATTTAAATTCAAAAAAAAACTTTGACAAACAAAAGTTTGACATTACTGAGTAACAAACGTCAACATAACAAGTAGCATGTTGATCTTCCAACAAAAAATATTTGTGGTGCGCTATGGACTTGGTAAAATAAATTACGAAGGGGTGGTGAGAAAATTTCAACCACAATTTCCATAATATTCAATGAGCAGCAACACGGTCAAAAATATTGTAACAAAATTTTCCAGAACAGGGAGTATACAAAATCAAAAGAAAAGTATTAAAAATTTTAATGAAGACGAGATGGCTACTGTTGTGGCTATGGCGGACGTTGAGTCCAATGGGAAAAAATCTTTATGGCAAAGGGCGGCAGAATTCATAAAGCAAACAAAATTATTCCATATAGAGCTAAATTTATTTATACACTGCAACCAAGTGATAAAGAAAAACGTTTGGATTTTTGTTTGTGGATTGGGGAAAATGTATGGACAATAGAGATTATTGTAACTGCATAATATTTTCCGATGAAGCTATTCTCACAACCAATGTAGTGGTTTCATCGCAAAATTGTCGGTATTGGTCGGATGTTAACCCAAACTTTAGAATAAACTGCAAAAGACAATATTCAAAAAAAGTAAATGTTTGGTGAGCTATCAGTTATGAAAAAAATTTTGGACGGAAATTTGAATCAGTTTACTTATTCGGAAATATTACAAAATTGTCTGCAAGATTATTTAGACGATATAAATTTGGATAAAATAAAAGAAATAAAACATATTTTCAACAGAACGGTTGCGGCCCACATTTCACATTGTTAATAAGAAATTATTTAAACGCAACTTTTGGGGGAAAATGGATTAGAAGATTTGGACCCCAACAATATTTTCCGAGAAGCCCAGTCAATCCTGGGACACACTGTATGAACATGTCATATCTTCATTGTATTGCATTTCTTCAAACATATCTACTCTGTGCTTTTCTGCAGGTTTTATCCATTTGCTTTCTTTAGATCGGTACGATAAAATTTCTTGAACCAATTTGGCCCATATTACAACACTCTGTATATAAAATTACACAATAAAACGGAAAACGAAAAATTACCTGCCGCGAATTTTTCGTAAAACTCGTTTAAAAATTTTCTTTTAATGAGTGTACAGTTTAAGTATTGTTTACAGGATTCTGTTTTCATGTGGTTAAAACAAGATGAGAATATTCTAAGAGTGCTCTAGAATAGAACAGAATAGAACTTTTAATAGCTCTTTCGATTCACTGTTCTAGAATAGAGCAGTGAAGCGAAAGTTTTTATACATTTTTAACTCTATTCTTTTAGGTGTTATAAGTAAAAAGTGCAAGGTAATAACCAGAGATGCGAATACAAATCACTTACTGGCTACGTTCTAATTAGACTTTACTCGGCTGTCCCATGCAGCAGTGCAATCATCATGAAAAATAAATTATGGCAATAATTGTAAAAGTTGTAAAAATTATCGTTGTATCTGTTGTTAATGCAGTTTTACATTTGCTTTCCAAATCGCTCACTCGACACTCCACAAGACTTCGATCAATTTCATGATCGGGAACCTGTGTACACTCTAAATAGCAAGTTTTCGTTTTTTGTACGTAAACAGTGGACTGAATTCGTATCGCTGGTAATAACTGTTCGCAAAAATTTCCGCACATTTTATTTTAAACTAATCCTGAAATGAAATCTTCCCGCTGAACCAAAGTTTTCTATTCGATTACGGGAATAAAAACTCCGAGGCTCTTTTCTCGGGTGTCACTCTTCAGTAGCACTTGCGAATGCCAGAAGATATATCTCTGCCGTATATCTTTGAATAATCAGCTGCGATACTGATTGTCGTTGTTCGTTGGAACTTCAGCGAGTGAAGGGATGAAATTACTCAGTTATGCAAAACGTCTTACATCTGAATGAGAGCTTCTTTATGAAACATTTTACGTCTAGTTCTCAGACTTACATAAAATTATTCATGTTCTGTAAAATCGAAAACCATATTCGTTCGTTTGAGGAGAAAAAAGGAAATATTTTGGACCCTACAAGAAAGGATTTTGAACAAATTACTTGAAAACATTCGTGTAACTCTTATCTTCCTTTCACGAATAAAACATTGCGAACATTTTTAAGTTCGTTCTTATCGCGACAGTCTTGTAACCAACTGTCTTATCAGCCGCTCAGCTGATACTCGATGGAACGTATTTTTAAAGCGAGCATCGCGCAGCAAAAACAGTCGCTTTAATTACGTTTTTTATTAATTAAATTGGCAATTAATGAATTATTGATTTCCAATATAGTAGTGCGAACCCAATTTACGGCCTGTTGACATAAATAAGCCTGCTGAATTGGTGCTCTGTTGATTCAGCTCGCACTCAGCACGCCAGCTATTATGTTTTTAAAACGTCCGATGCAATTCGCTAATTTTTTAAAATTTTTGGAAGGAACCCCGCCTATTACACCGTCCAGTACGGCGTGCTAAGGATCACGCAGGATTACACCAACTCCGTTCAAGTATCGACGATTACAACCCACGAGAATTACACGCCCGGAAATGGATACATCAACGACGTGGCAGTTTTAAGGGTTGATCACTTAAAAAAAAGTTTTCTGATTTGTTGATTCATGGAAGTAAATTTTAGTTGGCTTCGGCTATTCCATTTGGTGATACTGTGAGGCCCATCATCTTGCCTTCGCTCAATCAACAAACGCCTGGCTGGTCCAAGGCTGTGTTAGCAGGATGGGGCTTACCCTACGTAAGTAGCTAAATACAAAAAAAAATGTGCGTTAAGAAACGAAAATTTCAGACGGGAGGTTCCGTAATGGAGCATTTGCAACGCGTGGATATCTACATCTATGCGGATGAGGCGTGCGAAGCGCCCTTCGGGGGCCTAGTTAGGAGACAATATCACGTCTGTGGGGGCATCCCCGAAGGAGGAAAGGGTCAGTGTAATGTAAGTCGGCTTGGTGATGTCTCGCGCGTGGAGTTAAACCTCATTTACTTCCTAGGGTGATTCTGGTGGACCACTTACGGTTGACGGGGTGCAGTTCGGAGTCGTTTCTTGGTCTGTTAAGCCCTGCACGGTACAAGGGTATCCAGGTGTATTTGCCCGCGTTCCTTCCTACATAGATTGGATTAGTGAACGTTCGCAAATATAATATTAAGTTTGAATAAAATTGTTAATACTTAATTATAATAAATTGCCATGAAGATAAGTTGTTGACTTATTTCTGATCACTGTCCAGGACGTTCATCAACTTCAAATCGTTCAACTTTTCCAAGAAAGAAAATATTAATCATGCCATAATTAATACCATAGATATAAAATAGAATGATTCGTGTTTGGTGCTATTATAAGAAACTGGAATTTATCGAAGCGGAAAAAGTTCGAATGCGGAAATGTTTATTTTAAAAGACCGCCCCCTAACAAAATCAGTGACGTGTAATTCATGGCGGAAATTCTTTCAAACTCGCCGCATAAAACTACACACCTACATTCAGTTCCGCATTCAGCGAACGCCGGAAAAAACAGGCGACGAAGAGTTTATCCACGAAAGCGTGGCACGTAAATGGATATTGATGATATTTACGAGCGGTTTTACGCCAGATTTTAAATTATCATTGCATCATTCGGAGCAAATACCGCAGGGCTTTGGGGGCTTCACAAATTTTTATATTTAATAATTTTCGAAATAAAAACGAAGTGTGTGGAGTTCGTTTTCCATTGTCCTACAGGAATAGTAAATGGTTAAAATTCAATACGATGATATTAACAGTATTTCGTATTTGCAGGGATTTAGTTGTAAGTAGAGATGGGATTAACATATTCTGACGTCACCACGTTAGCAGCGTGTAAAAACCACAAAAGTATTTCATCTGCGTCTATAAGATGTGGCAAATCTGAAAGCAGTGACACAACTGGTCGATCTGGAGTATAAAATCGATCCCTAGTCATAAGTCCTTTCACGGATAATAACTACTTACAGAAAGAAAGAAAGAAATCTTGGCGCACACATTTCGTTAATAGCAGAACGCGGGTGTGACACATACGACGTTTCAGGCCCCAATTTTTCAGAATTATTAGATTTTTTCCTTGTCTCCAATCTACTTATTGCTGCATTTAACTCACTTTTTATAATCCGTCATACCCCTTTACTTCTGATTCTTTTGGTTCACTCACTTGTTATTAACTGTTGCAAAGTCGAATTGGTCGTATCTCCTTGTATAGGTGTTTCTTGCATGTCTTCTTTTCTTATTTCATGCTTTTGATGATTCCTCTTTCTCTCTTCAAGACCTCTGCGTTAGCAATTCAAGTTTCCTAACTTATCGATAGCTTGCGCCTTCTTCGAAGATAGCATCTGCTGAAGAAAAAGTTGGAAACCTTTTATTTGTTTTTTGACATTATTGTTTATAATAATAATTTTTTTACAGCACACTTGAAATCTGCAAAACTACATAATTGAACATCTGTAAAGTTCACGTCGTACAGAAGAGGAGAAAAACAATAGTTTGCACTTCTCGCAGTTCCTTTCAGTTCTGAATTTTCTTTTCACTCGGGTTTTTAAGTATTTCTTCAAGCCATCTCTTTCTTGACCTTCCTTCTTTTCGTCTTCCATTCACGTCTATGTGAATGAAGTTCTCTGCATCGAAATCGTTTCCAAGTATTATAACCAATTGGCCTTACAACCTTACATTAATGCATTCTTTAATTAATCCTTCATCCTTCTTCATTAACCGCTCTCTAAATAGTGTACCTATTTGTCGTCTGTTGCCTTTTACGCTAGCGCGACCTTCTCTACTTCAATGTTCGTTGAACGTTGTCCTTCTATTTTTTCTTGATTTAGCAGAGGTAAGATATCTAGATGTTTTATTACACCGTAAGAAACCAGCTATTCATCATTAAGTTCATTGCTTAAATTAAATTCGATATAACGTCGCAATCGCCTATGCGACCGCGGAAAATTCGCCTACCTCAAAAATTACGTAAACAAACGACTTGCTTTTTCAAGGGATTTGTCATCATGAGTCACGACTGACCCTTGCAATAAAATTGCATTCGAAGAAAAACAACTTCATGTTGCATTAATTGCTTCAACTTATTGACTTTATAATTTCCAAGTTTCCACTTAATTTCAAAGTAATTTGCCCTAGTTTCGCTGTATAACGTTCTCGTTTCTAGTCCGGGAAACTTCGAGAAATCTCTAGAAAATAATAGACTTTTCTAGACAGGTCATTGCCTTCTGTTATGTGGGTGGCCTATACGTCAGGATGTAACGATGCACACTGAGAAGAAAATAAAAAATCCGTTTGTGTATTTTGTGTTTGCAGATTTCTTTTATATCGACGCATTTCAGTCGATTTTTAATGTTGGTCGGTTTCTTTCTTTTTTGATGATGATGGTCTTCCTGGATGTTTTCGACGTGATGATTCTCTTGTGTAATTATTTTGTTTCCCTTCCAACTTATTTTTCGTTGAAACGACCTTCCACTGGTGGAGGCTTTCTTCTCGGCCTCCGGTTTCTTGGGTTTCCTCCTCGACTGCTTCTTCTACGTTATGGGTGATGATTTGTGATCTTTTTCCAGTTCGGCCAGCTCGATTACTTCTCCCGCTTCGATTTGAGAGCTTCCGCTTTCTCAGTTGCTCCTTTGGTTTCGGCGCAGATTTTGGGAGCTCTTTTCCGGCCGAACTGCTTCTTTTCTACGGTTGCACTCTTTGCTTTCGTGACGACGTTGGCAAGGGAAGAAGATGGATGTCTTCGGCCTGACGACCCTCTTCTCTATTTATTTTGTTTCTCTTTCGCTTGGACGGTTTGCTAATTTCGTTTCCGCAGAGATGTGACGGTGCATTTCTTTTCCGATTCCCGGATTTGCTATTACTTCTTCTTTGCTTGTACGGCTTTTTGGTTGCTCCTTTGGTCGCCTTTTTTATTTTTTCGACTTAGAGTCTTTGGGAGTTGCGTTTACCCCATAGCTAAACACAGTGAAAAAGAGGACGAGTTGTTACCTGATGCTTCCATCCGCAGAGGGCGTCCGTTTCCGTAATCGACTGCGCAATCCAGATTGGTCAGTCGTTGAAAATTCAATCGATAGTTGAAGCCACAAACGACTTGCTTTTTCAAGGGATTTGTCATCATGAGTCACGACTGACCCTTGCAATAAAATTGCATTCGGAGAAAAACAACTTCATCTTGCATTACCAAACAGTGCCAGGTGACTTGTCAAAAAAGCAAAATTCGTAATTGTACCTGCTTTTTTTGCATATTTTAATGTGCCGTGCATATTTTGTCAATTTTACAATAATTTTATCCGTTTAAACAAAATTCACATTTCTTCGAACAGGTACAACAAAATTTTCATATCATCTAGAACAGGTAGGGACTATTACCGTACCTACCAGCCCTAAATGTGCGTAGGTTTTTCCTTGAATTTATTTATTCTGCTGAAATTCCCTATTCTCTTAACCTTTTCGAGACGGCAGAGACTCTTGTCTTATTAGACGACAGCGGAAACCGCTTGTCACCGTGGTGGCTTCCCGACTCGAACTCCCAATGAATATACGATACGAATTACAAATAGAATTCAAGTTATTAACTTATTTACATCTCGTTATCATCATCATCATCTGCATTATTTAACAAAATGTCAACATTCTTGATCGGCTAGGAACACAATACCTTTGCATAATTTGCTGCATATTATGCAAAAGCCCTGCGTGGATGTGCATATTGTAGCAATATTTTCTGCATATAAATCCGAGCTTTAATGATGAGTCATAGGGCAAGTGGCCCACATGCAGTTTTTCGTGACTGGAATTTCCGGTCTAGAATCGTATAAAAGGCGACTGGTTTTCATGATATGTATCATACAGCTACAAGTCGTATGGTCGAGTACACCACCCAGAATCCGAAACGGAAAGTAGTATTCACCGAGTGCTATAGTGTGTGACATAATTTTTTTTGTAAGTAGATTCTCACCTGTTTGGTTGCCATAGCTCAGTTTAGTCGGAGGCTGAGGTGGATTCGGAAGGATAATTCTTCGAACTATATTCTTAAAAACATAACTTGCGTAATTCATAAAAAAATAGTAAACGTTAGATGACAAAACGAAAGCTGTTGAGCGCCAAGTAATCTCTTTAAACTGTAATTACTAAAACAGTCCGGAACCAAACTAAAGAACTCGAAACAGATCTTTAGATTACGCAAATTTATTTTAAAGAAATTGTTCTTTAATCGTAACAGAAAATGAAAAAGAATGTTTGAAAATGAAAAATAATATAATTGAAAAATTATGTAACGATTTAACATAAAAAGTAATTCGATCAAACAAAATATATAAATATATACTAGCATGTGTACAAAAAAAACTTAAAGTAGAAAAAATTAATATGATGCAAACTATATATAAATGACCCATACAAATAAAAAATGTAACATAGCACTAGATAAATACGAAGGTGACCCAATATACTATAATTATTGTCCACTGACAATCAAAATAAATTTAATGGATTATTTCCATACGGTACGATAATATTTCCAATACGATAGGGCACGATACGGTAGTTTCTTCAAAACGATACGGACGATAGTTAATTCAATACGATACGATACGGTAATTTTCTCGGTACGATACGATACGATACGGTAAGTTTGTCCATACGAAACGATACTGACAGTTTTGTCGATACGATACGATACTAATACAAATGGTTGTTTCTTACGCAATCCTGACGATAGCTTGACCTGAGTTCCAATTACGACTCCGTTGAATTTATCTTCAAACGACTCCGCAATAACTGGACTTGTTTCCAGGAACAACCACGCCAGATAAAAAAGAGAACTTCTGTCCGGTAGTATCTTCAAAACGAGAGCGGTAATATCTTCAAATGTTCAACACAATTTCGGAAGTCCAAAAAAAACTAATCTTCAAACAATTTCGGAAGTCCAAAAAAAACTAATCTTCAAGAATTATATCTTCAAACGACTCCGGTGATATCTTCAGAACGACAACGCAGTAAATAGCAAGGAATTTTCCCATAAAAACTCGTGCGGTAGGAGAAAAACTTCGGTGACTCAATACAATTTCGGGAATCCAAAAAACTAATCTTCTAAAGTTCAACACAATTTCGGAAGTCCAAAAAAAACTACATAAAGAAAAAAATAACCTTAGAAAATATTCTCCTAAACAACTAGGGTACTTACAATCTTTTGTTAGTTTTTCAGAACCTTAAAGCAACACGTGCTCGAATACGGTAGCGGAACGGTAGCGTTTTGTGGCAAAAAACAAACAGCAAACTGACACAGTTGGGCTTACGAGAATGGAGACGTAAATATTTGCCAAACTGGAATATCTCAAAGCCGTTCAGAGCTTCACAAAACCACAAAAATTTGGAGACGCAAACCACGCGTCTGTAATGGCGTACGAGCACACACCCAAATCTGTGCACGATCATCGAAGAGGACGGAAACTCGTCAAAGATTTTCTACGCAATTTCCGTATACGTCATCAAGAAATATCGATCAATAAAATCGACCAAAGGACCATGTACGACATCTACAGATTAATTTCCGAAACAAACAAATGGCTTTAAGAAGAAATAGAAGTCCGCATTACTATCTGAAATTAAAACACAAATCCTGAGAGATAGAGGCGTGAAAGTCATAAATACGAAATTAATTAAACGAAGGAAACAGTTTTTACTTAAATTTCACCAGCAAAATAACGAGAAAATACGTAAAAAAATAATGTAACGGATAGCGAAAAATGTGAACGTTACAAGTGTGAACAAACTCCGAAAATCTCTCCGTCTCTCTGTACCTAGTACCATGGTTCGGGTGAGAAAACATTAAGTTATTTGCCAGTAATTAGTTACGTTATTAAAAACTAATAGCAGCTTTAATTGATTTACAAAATGCTGATTGTTTCGTTATAATGTCATTTGAAATTTGTTTTGCATCATGTCGTACGATATCGTTTTGAAGTAATCTTTAACTACATTCCCTTGGTTTCGGGTAAAAAAGGGATAAGTCTTTTTTACCTGCCGCTGTAGCTTTGGTAAAAAAGTGAGGAGAGGAAGTGGAAATTGTTGATTATTTCTGTGAAATTACTTCTGTAAAGTTTGAATTTAAGATATAGAGTTTGGGCGTAATAATAGAACTTGTCTCTAATTCTCGTCGTGACATCTAGAGGAACGTAGTGTCTCGACGAGGCCTTGTAAATAAATTTGAAAGTGAACGATAATTCATTCCGTTTCTTTCATCATTTTTATACACTCGTCGCTCACAACACCTTCAGACGACGATGATTTTCATATTTTCATTGTATCGATGATTTCTTTCTCACTCTTCTTTCTACGTCAGTTATTCAATGTATCCAACAATAGTCTCCGCATTTTAAAGACATCAACCCTCTTAAATGAGACCAATACTTTACTGTGTACAGAACAATAAAGGAATCATTATCTATATTTAGGTCTATAGTTGTTTCTCCTCGTGATTCTGGCTTTGTTCTTTCATTTCTCAGTTCCCTTTTCACTCAGGTCTTATACCATATCTGCCCTGTCCTTCCTTTCTTATCTCTCTTCCAGATATATATCACCTTTGCAGTTAATACGATTTGCACAACTCAGGTTGTCTGAATGAATTTATTAATACCTATAGTTTGTCTTTATTATTCATCTTTCTATCGTTTTCTTTCTTCCATAAATCCGGTAACATTAAAATTTCGAAAATAAATCTATTGGTAGTTGCTAAATAAAGAGTTGGGTAGATTGAATGAATTCCTACTTATATTTATTTAGTTAACAAATAGATTCTTTTTGCGATTACGCGTACCAAGCTCATAATTTTTTTATTTAATGTTTTTTTTTGCAAAATCCTGAAAGAGGTAAATTTCTAATTCTAAAAAGATACATTTCAGTGCAAAAATCTTTTCTTGGTCGGCAAACAAGTAAAAATTAATGAAAATATTAAAGCTGTTCTCCGGGAACCAACTGTTCAGATTTTCATCGCAGCATAACATAAATTCTTCAAAAAAATTTCAGACTTCCAGAATTTTGAAGCTGCAGGAATTTTTGCTGTCAGTATTTCTTATACTATCATAAATATCTACCGGTCTCCCAGTGGAAATTTTACTAATTTCCTGTCAGCTCTTACCAGTGTGCTAGAGAAGTTCTGTGCATTTGACAGCAACTTCATAATTGTGGGTGATTTCAACGTAAATTTTTTAGAAGAATCGTCCAGAAAAACAGAACTAAGTGACTTACTGCACTCTTATAATTTAAGTAGTATTGTGGAAGGTTGTATCAGGTTTGCGAACAATCAAGCCTCTATGATCGATAATGTTTTTACTAACATTAATCATCTTCTTGCCAAACCATATGATAATAATTTATCCAATCACAGGTTTTTGCTGGTGAGGAAGTCTTGTCTGATAGTACTATTAAGAACACATTCTTGCTCTATCGACCTCTCACGAACTCCGGATTAACTGGGATGTACAATTTGTTATCAAATGTTGACTGGAGCTTTGTACATGCTATCAGCGATGTAAACGTTGCTTTTAATCAGTTTTTCTCTATTTTGCTCAATGCACATAAACAATTCTTTCCTTTAAAGAACATAAAAAGATCGTGTAGCGGAAGGCCATTAGTGATTTTTTTATTCGATGTAAAAAAAAGATATCCTACTTCGCAACACTTAGTAATTTATAAAGAACTACAAGTTAGTTTACAACAAACAATTAGAATTATCAAAGAAAATTGCATACGAGAAATACATAAAAAATTCGCGTAACAGTGCACGAGCAATGCGGGATATAATTAACATGTAAAGAAGGTGTTCACCTAACGATTTGTCTGTAGAACATAAAATTTCAGTCGATGATTTTGTTACTTTTTTCACTGACATAGCAAAGGAAACTATTTACAAAAGGGATACACCACCAACTTCATTCGATACGTTTCTTCTCGATATCGAGAAACCTGCTCAAGTTTTCCAGTTCAAAAATGCAATTTTCATAGAGATTCTTGACATCATTTTTAAATAATTCTAATAATGATTTAATTTTCAAAAACAGCTACACTATCTAGGCGAATACTTTTGACGCAGGGCTCGTATGTACAATGAATAGGATGGTCAAAAATGAATAGTTTCAAATCTGTAAATATCTATACAGACGTGGAAAGATAACAGGAAATATGTCATTGAATTAAACTCCAGTTATCAATCAAGTGATTGCAAAATATTGTTGAAGTATAGTAGCAATTTTTTTTCCCGCAATCGTACTTAATCTCATACAAAACAACACGATAAGAAAATAATAATTTACAACTAAGTCGCTAATTGTGCGAATTCATTTATGATGATTTTTGTTTTGGAGCGACGGTGTATTTTTCGCTATGAGATGACAATGAAAACTCCCCGGGCGTGTGCGGGCGGGGCGCGTTCGTGGAAAAGAATGTTCAAATCGGAAAACAAGGCACTTAATTTTTTTTGCCAACGTCAAAATTTCTGTTCATAAAAAAAAGATGTAATCCTCTTCAGTGGGCAGACGTTGACGTAAGCACTGAAAAACAAGCTCCAGAAAAAATTAAGTTATACAGAAAAACGAGCAAAAAAAATACAGAAAGCGCCCGCCTGCAGTCGTGGATTAAATAAAATGACTGTAATTTCTTTAACTCCATTTTTTTTTTCTTTTCTGGAGAACAGAAGGAAAGAAATTGTTTTTTTTATGTTGGGCTCAAACAAACTTACAATTAACTAACGAACTACTTACAATTAGAGTGGATGTACAGTTAGGTGTTAACAGTTTGAGTTTTATTCGAAACAATTTCGTAATATCTTTTATCAAATAGCTTAAAAATTATGCAATTTTCAACGTTTCGCTGCCGTATAACAACTTCTTCCAGGAGTGACAAATATCGACGTTTCGCTGCACGTCTGACAGCTTCTTCAGGTATCAAATAAGAAACCGTATTATAAAAGTATTTGTACTAACTTGGATTAAAAAAAAAAACAATATCTACATAATTTATTTGCTTTCATCAAACTTTGTTTATCTGTGGCTTCTAACATCCGTTTTATTTTAAAGCAAAATAAAAATAGGATTAATATTTAAAAAAAAAAAAAAACAAGTGATTTAGATATTTCAAAAATCCCCTTTTCCCAAAAATGTAAACAACAACTGCTTATCTCAATCTAATTCAAAGAAAAAATTCGATATCACTAAGATATAACCATACGATTATAAATAAAAGCAAGAACAATGAGAATAATTATTAGTTGTTGTTTTCGTTAATTAACAAAATGTTAAGTTTGTTGTTCGTGTTGACAGTGGTTTTCTGCGTATGTAACGGTAAGAAAAATTGTTTATACTTATGTAGCAATCCCGATATTTTTTTATTAAAAAAAAAACTTCTTTTAGCTTCTCCCTGGCATAGAATTGTTAATGGAACCAACGCTAAGCCCGGAGAAATCCCGTACATAGTAAGAACGAATCCGGGAGAAGAAACTGGAAAGAACTAAAATCTTTCTTTTTTTGTGTATAGGTCTCAGTGCGGTTTAATTCGATGCACATTTGCGGAGGGTCAATTTTAAACGAGAAACACATTCTCACAGCGGCCCATTGTGTTTACAACTCGTACGTATTACATCGCTTTTAAATTTGAATTAATTTTGATGGGGATGTATTGAAACGGCAAAGGAATTTAATCAAGTTTTGCTTTGAATCAGCCCATACTGTTTGAACATTTTTTTTAGATATTACATTTTATGTTGGTTTTGGGGGGAGGGGTATAGATTGTTGGAGCGTTCGTAAATGATGAAAGGCATTCTCATTGTCAGTACGGTTCATTGTTTTATTATATGCCGATCGATTGATAAGTTTAAGAACTTTTATAAGCTACCTCCTTTTAACTTTCGTGAAACAGCTTACCGCTTACAGGCGGAGGTCACGATTAACTCAGATTAATCCGATTGGCATATAATAAAAAAATTAACTGTAGCTTATTTTTTAACGTTGGCGTTGTTTTACCATAGGCGGGACAATAAAAAATGAAACTGATAAAACAATTCATTGAAATCTTATAATTTTTATTAATTAATAATAATCATTGAAAATGATTATCAAATTACAACATTTACACAAAGTATTCGTCAAGTACATTCAAGTACAAATTTGTTTTCGTTTTCATATTTCTGAAAACACGCAAAATTTTCCTTTACTTCATACCTTCCTTGCTTTCCAAAAGATTGCTAAAGAATTCATCACCGGCTTCATTCTCGAAAGAGGAAGCCTCTGTAAAAGTATAATCGAGTTTCCACTCGAAACTGCCGAGCAGTTTCTATGACCTTGAAACAGTTGTCCTAAATTGGCGTAGTGAAGTAGGCCTGAAACGAATCATACAATGGCATTCAGTTGCGTACAGTTTTCACCAATCAGATTATCTGCCTGGGAATACTCGACAATACGCGAAAGGACATTAAAATGGGCGTAAATCTCTTCTCTTTTCTAATTTGCACTTCTTTGTTCGAGTGTCCTCTCTTGTGTAAGTTAACTACTTTTTGAGCAAAGTGTGTTGTTTAATCGTAGAACGATAAACTAATTGAAATATTTTACTCCGGAATACGTTAAGCAAATGTAGGCATTTCATAAACAATTGTTTCCTTGAATATCGAATTCGTAACACTAGTAAAAGAAACAAACTTCACAGTTTGGAGAGTAAACTCTTTCCAAAAGACTTGTCCTATGAGCAGGTGGCGTAACCAATTTCTTACTTTTAAAATGGTTAAGATTTTTCTTTTTAAATAACAACTTCATACCTTCCATGTTTTCCAAAAGATTGTTAAAGAATTGATTCTTTCATTGCAAAGATTGTCATAGTTTCTGGTAGGACCGTTGAAAACTTTTTCCCTGCAATCCGATCTTTACTTTTGCTTTTCTTTTATCATATTTCTTCTTTCTCGTTAACTTTGTTCGTGACCTGCTTCTTTCTTTGGGTTTCTGACTCTGGAATCTGCAGATATTAGTTTCTCGAATGCCTTAACTATGTTTTGTGTGTTTATGTCAATGCAATTGTTGCTATTCTTATTTTATTCTTCTTCTTCAGGTTTTCTTCATCAATAACACCAACTGAGTTTTAGTCTCCATCCTCTTTTCACATCCGCTATTTTAACATTTTTAATTTCGTCGTCCTCTGCAGCACTTGTTTCATTTTGGTCTTCTTCAGATAGAAAAGAATTTCATTTTTTCATTCTTTCCTTATTTACAAAATTACTTAAATTATTTTAAAGTAGTAGTTTCTTCTTTTTCTTTCGGTTTTGATCTACAAGAACCAAAGGAAAACTAAAGTAAAGAAGTATAAATTTCATAGCGTTTTCGACTTATTACCCCACAGTACTCTGAGACTGAGAGTATGTCATCTATCCCCTGTTAGTACATGAGGTTACAAAAAGGTGAAAATACTCTAGAGCAGTGAGACGAAAACGCAATTAGAAAAGAACACTGCAAGGATTAAAATTGTAACACGGTTTACCGGGTCATCCGATCAAAATCGTTGCAAAATTTTTGGGATGGTCTTTATTGTTGATTAGGTTCTTCCATCCGTCACGATTTTGTGTTAAGGGATTTGGTCCTACCATGGAAGTCGTTCCTCTTCTATTTTCTCTGTTTTTGGATCCGTCTTTTAAGGTCGTATTCTACCTAATTGGGTGACATATCTCAAGTGTTTCATCTTTATTGTCTCCATTCTACGATGAAGCTTCCAGTAAAAAAAAAATTGCCTTCGTTGAATGAACCTTTTTTCTGAACAACCTGTACGTGGAACGATTACCTACACCCAATGATATACAATAGTAGCATTTGAATCTCTGCGAAATATATTTTTCTATAAAAATGAAACCTTAATACTATTTGAACACTTGAACGAAAAACGATAAATTGATTGGGAAAAATGGGCTATATCTTCGGAACAATCTATTTTCTTTCCTGTGAATTATATTTGAACGTCACCTTACCTTTTCATCTAACATATTCTAGGCCATCTCCAGTGAACTATAGCATCCAATATGGGCTTCTACAAATCACATACGACAACACCAACTCGATAGATGTTAGCACTGTGACTTATCACGAGGATTACATCCACGGAGACGGATGGTTTAACGACGTGGCCGTTCTAGAGGTAATTTGTGCAAATGTACACACATTTTCGGTTTATCGACAATAAAGCCGCGCGACATTAACTTTAAAAACGGTTTCGAAATCTATTACAGCTGAAGGCGCCGATTCCTCTGAGCCGAGCTGTTAATGCGATTGCCCTTCCGTCGGCGGACGCCGTGACGCCGGATTGGACGAGCGTCGTTTTAGCAGGATGGGGATATCCATACGTAAGACTAACTTTCTTTTTTTTTTTTCATTAGCAAACATCACTGTTTTAAATCCTTTTATTTGTCACGTTTTTAATTAGCTAAGGGGCGGACAAAAACGTCAAAGGGAGCTCATTAGTAAATTGGGGGCATACACGAAATTAATTTTGCTCGAAGGCAAGGTGGAAGCTGATGAATGTTTACCTTTTTTTCTTTTAATCCTGGAAAATATTTTGCATTTATTATTTTTTGTTAAAAGCGATGAAGCAGCTTCATTATTATTATTATTATTATTAATTTCTTTTCAGACTGGTGGTGGTGTAATGGAAAATTTGCAACGCGTCGACATCTTAATTTTCCCGGACGATGAATGCGAGAAGGCTCACGATGGCGAGGCCCAAAGGAAGTACCACATTTGTGCGGGTGTTGTAGCCGGAGGAAAAGGACAGTGTACTGTAAGTTATGACCGCACGGGGGGGTAGCACGCAATCGATAATTCTTTAATAATAAACAGGGCGACTCCGGAGGACCACTTGTGTTTAATGGGGTGCAGTACGGCATCGTTTCTTGGTCGGTGAAACCCTGTGCGGGCGCAGGATATCCGGGGGTGTTTACCCGAGTCGCTGCTTACATAGACTGGATTAAGAAACACACTCAAAACTAATAGCTGCTCTTTGTTACAAAGTCTTCGACCTTTTGTCTTTTGACAAAGTATTCAATTTAAACGAATAACGAGTCAATTTGCTGTCGCTAGATGTTTTTCTCCTCTTTCATTTTTGTTATTCAGATATAGGAGGCGCTGTATTTTGTGAGACTGAATAAAATCAAATGTACTTTACTATTAAATGATTGTAACATTCTGTTAACTGACTACACTCCCAAAAGAAATATGAAATCGTCCTTTAAATCCTTCCGGATTTCGTTCCTCCGCCCACATACGTTTCAAAGTCGATTTTTCCGAATGCTTTAAAAACCCGAGCGATGAAAGAGAGATTACTCGGCAAGTAAATGGATATTGATGATGTTTATGAGGGATTTTATGTGGGGCTTACCAAATTTTTCGGTTATTATTTTTTCATCCGGCCCGAATGCCGCAGAGCTTTAGGGCTTCCCGGATTTTTATATTTAATAAAGTTGAAGATTGAAAGCGGTGTTTTTGACATCGATTCGCACTGCCCACCGGCGCCTTTACTAAATTAAACCGGCGATGTTGAAGGAAAAAATCTGCGGCCTTTGTGCGAAAGGAAAATAAAAATTTTATTAATACCCGTCCTACGCGGAATTCGTTACCTGAAGTAGTTATTCATTTAGAATCCCCACGAGACGAAAAAAACTTACGTATGCGTTGGTGTGACTGCAGCGATTACGTGGGTGATTTTGTAATTAATATCCTTGATGTTAAGAGGTTTCCTTTGACGGATAATTTTATAAATACATTTTTTATACATAAGTACGCTACGCTCGTGCTAAAAAATAAATTAAAATTTCATGCGTTCTATATGTATCTTGTCCTTCACTTCATACCTTCCCTGTTTTCCAAAAGATTGTTAAAGAATTCTTCACCGGTTCTAGAGCATTCTCGAAAGAGGGAACCTCTGTAAAAGTATAATCGAGTTTCCACTCGAAAGCAAAGAGTAGCTAAGTTATTCAAGAGAAAACACTCGGTGATCTTTGCCGAGCAGTTTCTATGACCTTGAAACAGTTGTCCATTTAAATTGGCGTAGCGAAATAGGCGGGAAACGAATCACACAATGGCATATAGTTGCGTGCGGTTTTCACCAATCAGATTATCTGTCTGGGAACACTCGACAATACGCGTAAATCTCTTCTCTTTTCTAATTTGAACTTCTTTATTCGAGTGTCCTCTCTTGTATTAGTTAACTACTCTTTGAGCAAAGTGTGCTGCTTAATCGTAGAATGAGATAAACTAATTGTAATATTTTACTCCTACTATGTTAAGCAATTATAGACTTTTTTCACAAACAATTGTTTCCTTGAACATCGAATTCGTAACACTAGTAAAATTAACAAACTTCGCAGTTTGGAGAGTAAACTTTTTCCAATTGGTACCATCTTATTTTTAAACAAATGAGAAATGAGATTGTGAACTTCAGTATGTAAGGGAAGCCTCTTTCAAAAAGACTTGTCCTGTGAGCAGGTGGCGTAACCAATTTCTTATTTTAAAAAGACGGTGAAGATTTTTTTGAAATAAGTACATTAGTGTTAATTTTTTTAAATAAATACACATTTAAAAAACTTTCTCACTAATTTGATCCAGGTAATCAATTTCCTAGCCTCTTCAACGCACGCACATCGTTTGTTTTTAGATTCAAATGCTTTGTATGTGACGAAAAGTCACATACACAAAAGAGGTCCTAATGCAGATCCTTACGGCACACCTCCAGGTATTTCACTCAACTGTGATTCTTTTCTTTTTATTACAACTTCTTGAAACTAATTAATTAATTATGTAATTAATAATTTTACGTTGAATGGCGTAAAAGAAATTTAGTTTTCGTACTTGAATCCATAATTTCTTTTGTATTTCCAATCTTTATATTATAATCAAACGTATGAGTAAGTTTCTTATTAAATTAGTTGTTAAATTCTCGATGATATAATAATTCCAGTCCTGGCTCTTTCCCTGGAATTTTATTTAATACATAATTGAATGTGATGCATATACTACTATAAATAATATAAGTATAAAAAGTTAATAGAAAGTAATTTTGAAAAGTGATATTTATCGAGGATTTGAAGTACACAGTTTCAAGTTGTAATTTAAGTTCGAAACCGAGACTTATTCAAATTGAAGCAACACTAATTCTTTTATTAACTATGAATTCCATAGACTCAGTAAATTATTTGGCTTTAGCTGATGTCAGCTATAAAAACAAATTTCTTGAGTTCATTAATAATAGTACAAGTAGATGCCCGATTAATTTATTTGATAATAATAAAAACAGCTTCTCAAAGCTAAAAATAATTAAAAGTACCTGCAGTTTTCATTCAAATTAATTATCTAGCTGACGTATCTGTATGTTTATTATTAATAATGATAATATCTGCTTTTTATTTTATTTATTTTTTTCATTGTGCACCGCTTTTATTTATTTACTTTAAATGTGCCAATAAACCGTAACGATAAGTAAAATATGATATGCCATTTTATTTTTGTTTTAAGTAATTGAATTTAAAGCGAAAAAGCGGACAGAAACACGCATTCGAAATCGCTTATCCAATTACCCCGGAGTTCGGCGGTGTACCAAACAACGCATAAAACGCGCACGTATAAAGGATAATTGGTCGAGGACGATCCTTCGAACCGTTTGAAGTCCTCGCGCGTTCTAATTGTTCCGGCCGAGTATGTTTCGTTTCACGGATTCGTTACGGGCAATTTATTATTAAACGAACTTACCTGGTTCTCGGCTACTGTATGTAAAACTCGCCTCCGGCGAAAACTAATCGAATTCGAATAACGTCTTGTTGAGAAGAGGGAAGAGATATTTTGAAGTTGGGAGAAACTGCGCGCGGAGTTTTCGAAAGAAATTTCGGTGTAATAATAAACTGTGGTTTCGGGGACGCGCACATGCACAAGCGATGTCGGCTACCTGTTGCGAGCGTCTCGACAAGAAGCGTCTCGACGGAGCGCGGACTGGGTTAGCTGCGCGTGTACTGTGTGGCCCGGACAGCCGGTACCTGCCGCGCCTGCTTGCTGCTCCATCTCACCTGGGAACCCATTTCATCTGCCTTAAATCTCCAAAACCACCGAGGCATCTTCAGCATTACCAGAAGATTCAAATAACACAGTCATACACAAGCCCTCTATGTATCGCAGCTTTTGTAAATATAACACCTCGTATTGTACCTAATCCTCAATTTTCTTTACTTATTCAAGATGCCGTGGATACTAATACCAACTATCTGAATCTTGCATTGAGGAATTTCAATTTATAGTATCTAGAATTTACTGTGCTAATGAAGGTACAGTCGTGGGCAGTTAAAAGAAAACGAAAAGCAATAAAACTGTGCCAATTTCGATCTTATTTTTATTATACGTTAGTGCTAAGCAAATTTCCCTGCGTTCTCTTTTAGCTGTCCACGATTATACGTACAAAATAAAGCAAGATTTTTAGATGATGTAATAGCAGAATTATTTCATAATAAGAAAAGAATTTTTGCTCCTAATTAAAGAAAAAAACTAGAACTATACTTCAGAAATGAACTGATCACATTTCAAAAGGACACTGTTCCTATTTCATTAAAATGGAAATGGCCTTCCTCTCCATTACAGGGAAGGCAAATATAGTAGAAGTGGCGAAAAGTGAAGTGATGCCGAAAGGGAAAAGAGGATTAGCGATGAATCACTAATGGCGGATTTCACAAACGCTGCTTAAGTTTAATCATCCGTTAAAAGTAAACGTTGCCATGTTGTTGAAGGTATATGGATGATTATTCTTAATCGATGATTAAAGTTAAGTGACGTTTGTGAAATCCAGCGTGAATGTAGTGAGCGAGAAGATTAATGATAATTAAACAGTCGGTATCATACATATACAAAGATGATTGTAGAACAAATTAAATTAAAAATTAAAAGGTTTCAATCCACAATATTATTTTTATCGCAGGTACGTATTTCTACAAGTACAGTGTCATAGTCAATACACAAATAAACACTTCGTGGATTCTTTGGATATTCATATCTTCAGTGGAAGTGGAGGACATTCTCCTCTCCAAATTTCCAGTACAATGGGAAGCATGATTTTCATCTGTTAAAGATTCCATGAAGTGTTTATTTCTTCATTTTTAATTTGATCTAAGTTTTTGCGATGTAAGAGAATTAAAGTGATCTTTCGACATTTATTGCTACGTTACTCGTTATTGAGAAATTAATTTGTTTATTTTTCAATAACGTACATGTTTATCTATAACATGAAATTCTTTGAGATTCAGGGCGTAATTTTTTCTTTTGTTTTAATTTAATAAAATCTATGAACGCTTTTGGATCCTGTTATTAAATTGGCTAAATTGGACTTGTTTTTGATGTGAGAAGTCTGGCTTCAGAGGTGCCTTCTAAGAACTGCTAATCCTCTATGATGTTGCAACATTGGAACTACTTTTAGACTGGTGTGAGCATCTTTTAATCATTCTCCCCATGTTTGTTTTTCTTAACAAAAAGTTATGTTTCAGTAATAGCAATGAATCACGAACTAAATTACAATTAATACATGAAAATCATAAGTACAAATAATATTGTTACAACAATTCTTACATTTCAAAACCGAAATAACATAGTAACATGTATAAGATAAGTATAGTCGTTTGGCTCAATATGATGGTACTATAAGAACTAGGGCGGGAACAATGTTACACCTACGCGAGAACAATTTCGCCTAAGACTTTAGATATTTTAGGAAATCTTCCTTGGTATATTGTTGGCCTATTCACTAGAATATACAATACCTTATGTGTGTAATTATGTATAAGAATGTTAGTAGTGACACAGTTTCTAATATAACGAAAATTATGAAACAGTGAGACGGAGAATAAGTCCTTGGAAAAGTGGCGCTGAAGAACTTGCTTACTTCGTAAAATATTTTTGGAAGCGTAATAACGCGAGGTATGCCAACCGATACAACTCAGTTGACACTGAAGAGTAGGCAGATTGAGGCCTCAGCAAAGGTTCTTATTCTCTCTTGAGAATGGCTAAAAAATCGCAGCCGAAATGTCTAGCTTAGCTCAGGAACATTATATTTATTTTCCAAATAGATACTTACAACTTAATATACATATACAGGTTGTTTCAGTTAAAACTTAAAAGTAGGCGGAAATTGTTAAGTTTACTATTAACTCTCACTTATGTTGGTGATGTTATTTAATAAATTAGACTTGGTACTATTAACAAGAATCTATTACCTTCGTTTACATGC
This sequence comes from Dorcus parallelipipedus, assembly GCA_958336345.1. Taxonomy (NCBI): domain Eukaryota; kingdom Metazoa; phylum Arthropoda; class Insecta; order Coleoptera; family Lucanidae; genus Dorcus; species Dorcus parallelipipedus. Next base: position 16,332,009 of record OY284475.1, read on the forward strand.
GATATACAATTTAGGTTAACTCTTAACTACTGTTTTCCCCTGGCTCGGCTGGCAACTTCCTTAGGTCAGTGTTGCCAACTTACCATTTACTCTACAGAAATTATCAGAAATGTCTACATTATAAAATAACGGGTGTAAAACGTAAGCATTTGTTAAGCCACGCCTATCTCGTTATACTTTAAGGGCACACGCTGGCAGGGGATTCAAGACAATTGCAGAAAAAACAGAAAAGCCTGATGGACAAGAAAAATTACCTTTTAGGTGACAGGGTATAATTTATTGGAACCCATTTTTTAAATTATACGACGAATAAGTTAAAGTAAACTACCTGAGTGGTTACTTTCGGTTCATGGGAGGAGTTATGGGCGTTATCCTTTCAGCGGATGCCTCGCTTTCATGAGAGTAAAAGTGGGTGCTACTTCATCGTCACGAGCTCTCTGATTGGTCGTTCTCTAATTTGCAGGAGCTAATGAATTACTTTGATTTACCACTAATGGTAAACTTACTGAGCGATTACTGTAGAATTTGTAGTTGGTATTGGAGTAGTCGGAAAATGTAAAGGATCTGCCACTTGACCAGCACAGAATATAGATTTATGTCGGACCATCTTTGCGAATAGGTAAGGCATTTTAACGAAATAATTAAAACGAAGCAGCGGCTGTTCAAACTTAAGTCGGTACTATTGCTAACTTTGTTATTATAAAAGCTACAAATTCGGTTAAATTAGCAAACTAGTAGTAATTTTCACGCTGATTGGCGTAGTCGAAAAGACAATTGAGCGTCGCGTTTATGAGATAAAGTCAAAAAGACACTTTTTTTAAATGGAACATCCTGTATATTATATTACCAATCGATAGAGAATAAAATTCTTAATTAAAATTATTGTTTGTTATTTTTTCGTTAATTAATAAATACAGAAGATATTTTCATTTTTACAAAATCATCAAAGATGCCTGTGCCTTGGAAACAAAACATTTGCAAATCGCCGTAATCAAATTTTTCAGTTGACAGACTATTGTTTTTGAAGTTTCTGATTTATTGATTTATTCAATTGTTTTTTTTTGACTACGTTATTGTAATCAGCGTGAAAATTACTACCACATAGTTTGCTAATTTAACCGAATTTGTAGCTTTTATAATAACAAAATTAGCAATAGTGCCGACTTAAGTTTGAACAGCCTATATATTGTAACTAGGAGGAGAAGACCGCCAACGCAGAAAATCCGCAGCTGCAAAAATTAATCTACCGGAACATTATTATAAACATAAGAATGACTCATTTGCAATTATGTAACGTATGACTCACCTGCGTTGCACATTTGCACCTGCACATCCGAATGCAAATGTCAAGGGGTATGATTCATTCGTGTGCCGTGTGCAAATCCTAAGACAAATGTCAAGGCGACAATTTATGTAATACCCCGGGAACAAAACCCCTATAAAAAGTCGGCAAGCCGAACGTTAGCAGCATAAGAGTAACATCTAGTTCTGTGTCAGATGGTCATGTAGTCTGAATTGTCTGTAAGTGACCAAAATAAAAGATGTAAGTAATTGTAGTTGTAATTAGTTGTTAATAAATGTTTTGTTATACTGAGCTACGACCCTTATTTCATGTTACTTAAATTATTGCCGTAACATTTTTACGCTGTACATAGTATAATTTTAATGAATCATGGAGCCGTTCTCCGCAATTGATTTTTTATGAAGAGAGCAGCACAAAACACAACAAAAACGCAGCGTATCGGCGAGACATTACATTAAATCATTTAGGCAATATAACTGGCAAACTATGATTTTTTTTCTTTTTCGTTTTCTATAAACTTGGACGTTAACTTCCTGGGTATATTTGTTAAAGTTATAGCAAATTTTGATTAAATTTAAACCAAACAATGAATGGCTTTCATTGAATTAAGACGGGAAAATAACGTTGCTTGTATACAGGGTCTCCTCTAGAGTGGCCTATTAAAAGTTTTCGGGGAAGGGAATTTACAAAAATTCTGAAAATTAGTATACTACCCTAAGGCAAAGCGATCTTTCAGATTAAAGTATTTTTACTTTTATATCACTTTCGATTATACCGAAAGTCGCCGTATAGGGAAGCCTTAACATTTTTTATTAAAAATAATGTGTAGAATCAGAATTTGTAATAAAAAGTATAGCATTCCATTTAAAATAAGAAAGTTAACGGCGACTTCTGGTATAACCGGAAATGATATAAAAGTGAAAATATTTTAATCTGAAAGATCGCTTTTCCTTAGGGTAGTGTACTAATTTTCAGAATTTTCATATATTCCCTTCCTCGAAAACTTTTAATAGGCCACTCAACGCCTGAACGGTCTAGTGGTAAGAGGACCGGCCTTGCAATCGCATGGTCGTCGGTTCGAACCGCACTCGGGATTTTTCTCGGGAGTGGTCGGTATCGACTTCAGGCACCCTTCAGTGTTGGGGATAAAATTCGACACTGCTTCCCCTTAAACGGCGAGAAGGTTGGAAGTAACAAAGCCATGGAACACTTTACACACACTCAAATACACTCCCGCTCCTGAGGTCTTGACAAGTCTTTGACTTAGGACCCCGTTGGGCAACCACCACAGATTAAAAAAAAAAAAAAATTCGGAAAACCCTGTATATGCGAGCCCAATACAATTTATGGAATATGTGACCGTCGCGTCGCAAGGTCGGACCTATTTCTCCACCTAATTTCCTTGCTCTAGTTGTATGTTACGGTCGTGTTTCATTGTTGATGTTTTATGTTTCAGAGTTTAAACTTGAATAACTGCCACTGCCTGTCGTAAACAATGATAATTCCGCGGAGATAAGCTCCTCCCACAGGTCCTTTACATTTTCAGACTTCTGTATCATATACGCTGGATTTCACAAACGTCACTTAACTTTAATCATCGATTAAGAAAAATCATTCCTGTACCTTCAACACATGTTACCATGGCAATGTTTATTTTTAACGGACGATTAAATTTAAGGAACGTCTGTGAAATCCGCCACTATACCTTCAACACATGTAACCATGGCAACGTTTACTTTTAACGGTTGATTAATTTTAAGTAACGTTTGTGAAATCCGTCAATAGTCAAATATAATTTAACACTAGAGTTGAACGGACAAATTTTATTTCTCAAGTACGACGTATCACCCCCATAGCGTACTATAGTCGAATTTTGCATTTTGATTTGGACCGAGGCAGAATTTCTTTCTCTATTAATACTGTCGCGTAGAAAAGGAAAGAATTAAATTTATGTTATTGATTAACGAATTATTTTACGAGATTAAAATGATGATAAATGCCTTTCGATTACTTTTATTTTTAATTATAAATTACTGTAAGTCCTTTTTACTTTAAAACTTAATTAATCGTTATAATTATTTTAAACATAATTCTTCCTTAACGAACTTATTTAACCTTTTACTTTAAACTAATACTCAATAACTCTAAGCTCATCCGTACTTCTTTAACTTCACTTATTTTAAACTTATCGAACTTATTTAATCTCCTACTCTTTTAAACTTTAACTTAATTACTTGACTTTAATTAAATTTTACGTTAGTTTACTCGGGGAAAAGGGCTTGGCCCGAGGCGGCCAGCCCTGCACTCGTGGAGAGCTCACTCGCTTGCTTCCAGCTTACGCGCCCTCTTTCACAATTACTAACCAATTAATTATCTTACTAAACTACTAACTAACTACTTTTAATACCCTTCACTACTTTAATACTGCTGTACACTAATACCACTACTACTACTACTGCCCTCGATTCTACCTGCGGGTCTATCTTTTATACATCCCTATCTCTACGTCACAATTGGTTCCTTTGCTCTGGTGGCTGGGGGTTCGGTTCAAAGTACAAAGTGCATCAGCATCAATTGATCCTTGCCAAATTTGTTTTTCTTAAAGCGTTCTAATTGCCTCGATCTTAATTGGCACATGTAAACAACATGCTCGCATTCCGCAAAGCTTGCATTCATGCGAGTAAGTGTAACGCGACTTTGATCTACTTCAATGGTTGCTGATTCGGCATAATTTTGAAATGCACATGATTCCAGTAATTACGAAATGAATTTAAATTTACTTATTTCCTCAGATAATGACATCATGACAATACACATCGTCTGTTTCTTTCCTACACATACAAAAATTTTCGCGTCGCGAAAAATAACAGTGAGGGAAAGGCTGTCGGAAAAGGAGAATAAAATAGATTGTGTTATTAGGAGAGTAAAAAGAATTGGGAATGGTGAAATAAGAAGAGTGAATATGAAAGGAAAAGTTAGTGAGAAGCAGCTATTGCGGTATGGACACGTAAGTACGGGAGAAACATTACGCTTTAATTGTAAAATTAGACCCAACCTTGTAAATACTTAAAGGTTTTAAAATCACCGAGATATCTTCAATGTCTTGCTCTATAAATTTAGCTATCTACGTAAAAAATTATAAAAACTAACAATACAACTCACATCACCGTTAAAGATAAAAAAATTTCAAATTATTCCTATGAAAAATCTGAAGAAATTTAAACAACGTAGATAAAGAATCATAAAAATCTTTCCAGAGTATTTGGGGCGATGCCCATGGAGTTGAGTGCCAAGAGAAAAGAAGAAGAGAGCAAGACTTCAAAGAAGAAGTATTTATGCTTCTTATTGTCATGGAAAATCATTTGTTTAAAGAAACAATTAGATATTGTTTGGACTAATTTCCCCTAATTTCAAAATCTAAGTAGCTGACATTTTTTAACATCACTTTTCAATTTCTCAATTTTTCTGATTTTATGATAAAAACTTATTATTTTATTAAACAAAAATATGTAATCAGTTTTTTCGAATTTCTAAAAATCGCACATCGTTGCTTACCACTAGATGGCACTCCAACGGAATAATATCAATCGATATGCTTAATGTGCGGGACTTTTCTAGTGATTTTCTTTCCGGCAAGTTTAAGTGGCCGACATTGCTAGTGATTTTCTTTCCGGCAAGCTTAAATGGCCGACTTCTCCAGTGATTTTCTTTTCGGCAAGTTCAATCAAATTTAACGCCTGTCAAATAAAAGTGCCCAAGTGTGTCTTTGTGAGCGCTAGACATTTAAATTTCCCGCCAAGATTTTGCACTAAAATGGCGGCTGATTGCGGTACTGTAGTTATTTCGTGATGGTGATATTTAACTTTTAAAATTGATATTATGTAATTTAAGTGGCATTTTTAAATTAGTGACGATAGTTCCTCAACCCGTCTATAGATGGCGTTCTGATGATTTTAATCTTATTTTGTCAAAAAACGTGATTTAAACTTTTTTTACGTTGCGATGCATCTGATTCTATTTAAGAAAAAAAAACACTTTATACTTTTTTGCAATTTTATAATGGGAACGCCAGGTTTGATACTCACCGAAAAATTGGGGGGTTTTGTGATTGACAGGTTCTTTTCAACTCGATTACGTTTGGATTTTTGTTTATTCTGTTTAAAAGAAAATTGTATGTACTCGCCGAGAGATGGTGCCCTGGCGGTTATAAGATCTTTCTTAATTGAGTCTTATTTTTATATTTCTATCTATTCTGTACAAAAAAAAATCGTGTCCGCCGATAGATGGCGCTCTGCATTTTAAGATATGGATATCACCAGATCGCCATTTATCGGCGACTAGAATTTGTTTACTTTTTCAATTTCCATTTCTCCGATAGATGGTGTCCAAAATTCAACATTTTTTTTACATTAAATTAATTAGTGAAATGAAATGTATTATATTTCGGTTGTTTTCTTTCATTTTTTCTCTAACGCGCATTTAAGCAAATAAATTAGAGTCTATAAACCATTTTAAATAATGAGTGTTTCTATGTCTCGTTATTTGATCGAATGGAAAGCAGACTGCAGTTTGAATTAAATGTAAGAAACTGAAAAATCAAAGATGGTCGACTCATAATAGAAATAGGTAGGTTACCGCAAAAAGTAAGACACATCATGTGACCCATCAAATGAAAAGTCAAAGGGACGGACGCGAATGTCACGGCGACGCCATCTTGAAATCAGTGTTGGCAGACTCACAATTGAAACTGGTTGCGGGAGAAAACAAAAAACGTCGTGTGACCTATCAAATGAAAACGCTTCTCGAGGCGAAACCGAATATCACGTTTTGACCGAGGAAAGCCCCCCCCCCCCATTCCACTCCCAAATTCGGCGAGGATGACACTAGTTAAACAATATCAGAAAGTAAGGGAAGTTGAGGCATTTTAGAGAAAGAAAGGCCCATGAAAAGAAAGGTTTTGAAAGGATCAATTCGAATGTCATTTCATCGCCATCTTGAAATCATAATGAAAATTGGTTACGGGAAAAAACAAAACGCGTCGTGTGACGTGTGAAAGCGTTTCGTGAGGCGAGACCGAATATCACATTTTGGCCGAGACAAGCCCCCCCCCCCTCCCCCAAATTCGGCGAGGATGTCACTGGATGAATTCACAAGGATGAATTCGTATGTCATGCCGTCGCCAATTTGAAATCAAAGATGGCCGACTTATGATGTGACGAATCCCGAGACGAGGCCGCGCGACCCTTGCGCTTTCTTCAATTCTTTTGCAGATGATGTGGGGGTGGGTCGTTGTTAGTTACTTAAACGCTATCAGAAACTAGGGGGGAAAAATTAAGCAACGGAATTCACCGGAATTTTGTATTGCGAAACGCGTAAACCGCTAAATCCCGCCGTAATGTAATGCAATAAACTATTGAACAATCACTGTTGACATTGGCTGTTATCTATGCGTTATCTATTTCCATGTTATGCCTTTCATTATTTAAGTGATTAGTAACTAGAATGAGTGAATAGACGAAATGCTTTTCGCACAGGAAAACAACGCAAAACAAACAAATAACTTTCTTCACGACATTACAGTAATTTTTTTCATTTGAGTTTTGTCCCTGAAGATTCTTTAAATAAAGCTTAAAATAACAGACCATGAAACGCCTCTCAACTGAAAACACAAAACTATGTTTAAGGCCTGGCGCACACTTAAGCGAGGTGAAGCAACTTTTTGCTGTTTTTAAAAGCGGGTATCCAACCAACAAAAGCACAGGTAATAAGTATAAATATGGGCTGGGATAGAAAATGAACTACTTTTATTTTCACACTGTATCCAGAAGATTTAAATACTCTTAACTGACAACAGTCAGTTCGACACCTTCATGTGTCTCCTACGGTGGAGAAATCCCATCATATTTGAAATTCTAACATCTTACACCAGTGCCGTAGTAAAAATTGAACAAGTTTGTATGCAAGCATAGTTAGATAAGGATTGTTGTTGACAATTGTAGTTGACAATATTTTTTTTAATCAGTCGGTAAAATGTATATGAGTTCTTTATAACCGCCTATTTACATTGTAAGGGTTGTTATAGCAGCATTTCCTGACTAGTTCGAAACAGTTAAAAGCATTGCAACGACCAAAGCTTTATCCTTGATAGAGCTCCCGAAATCGATTATTACTTTGGTGGTCAACTGGTTCTGATAGTTTCGTAACTAATCACAAAAAAGCTGAGTAAAATTAGAGTGAGAGCGAATAAGTTTTAATACAAGTAAGACTGAGACAAAAATGCGAAAAGAGTAAATAGAGCGAACAGAGTTGAATAAACGAACGCAGTTAAAACAGAAGAAAAAGCCTGTACTACTCGTACATACAAATTGTTTTAGCGTTGCAGTAATAATTAAATATAAAAGCGGGGGAGGGGGGTTAATCTATAAAATGTATCCTCTTTAAATTTATCATGAATACAAATTGTAGTAGTATAGAGAGTAGGAGTTAGTACAGTAAAAATTTATTAACTCTCTGTGAAAAAATTAGTACTTCGTCGTAAACTCTTCATTTCTCCTGTTGCATACGTTCCCATTACACAGGTTACAGTGTTGTTTAAATATGCTCTTTTCTCCGGACCTAATTATGTTTTTCGACCGAAAAAGCCCACGCTTTTCCACCGAATTTACGAACGTCGTTTTTTTTTTTTTTGCTTCAGTTTCTACGACAACACGAAAATATTTTCATATCCACGCTCCGCAATTTTTTTTGACGTTTTTTTTGGCGCGTACTTTTTCAGGCGGAATTTCACGCGAAACTGAAACACGTCGCTCGTCGTTTCCACGGCGGCGCATAATTATCTCGCGTTTTAAACGCCGCGAAAACGTTCTTAATATTACGTGCGCGCCCGACGGAAACATTTCACTTTGTGAAAGACAAATAAAATAAATTGACTTGAAATTCCAATTTCCGCTACTTTTCCTCGAGAGGTATTGTTTGTTTTAAAACGAGGGGGGCCATTATTTTGGCTTTATTAAATCCGCTTTTGTTGCTTAAAATCTTTTTGCAAATTTGTTTTAGATTTTCTTCCTGGCACTTTTTTTTAAAATTGTTTGATGTGAGCGAACTACGAGGAGAGTTTTTAAATTTTTAGTTTTAATAAATCAAGATACTTACATACATAGTTGGTAAATACCAAAGACTTTGTTTTATTTCCATGCCTAAATATTGACAATTGTATCAAACATGTCGGTGATGTACCTAGTTCTGTTGCACCGCGAATTATCATTAAATTTTTGTGCTGAGGTTGAGAAACCTGTAACGAATTAATACCGTTAATGAATCTTAGGTGCAGAATTAATTCCCAGAAAGCAAACAGGATGCCGCCACTCAGATTCATCACCGCCAAAAAATTCAAAGCTGTACCGTCAGCAAGCAACGTGATGGTTGTGAAATTTGGGGATATTCTCAGTCCAATTTGAACGGATTTCTTAATTGGCCGAAAGACTATAAATTCAGAGTTTAAGCCTCTTAGCAGGTACTTGGGACGCAAGATTTTTATGTTGAATGAGTAGCAAACAACCAAAAGAATTTTTCCCTGTTGGTATTCGCAAGCTGCCTGACCGTTAAATCGAAGTTTGTAATAAAGAAAAGACATTATTTTGAAAAATAAAATTTGTTTCATTCAAGTTATTGTTAAGGCTGTATAAGAAAGTCCAGGTCAAATCTATACTCCCCTCATAGTTGGTTTCCACACGTTATATTCAGACTGCGGTGTTTCCACCTGAGAAATGTTTTCTCGTCCGTCTTGTCTCGTTCCTTACGACTGTAATCTTCCTGCCTTATTAGCACTCCGCGTCTGACAACGTAAGTGGTTTTCATTGTTTTGATCCTCCTGCGTTTTCCTGCATGCTTGCCAGTACACGTTTATTCACGCACGTTTCTACCAAAGTACTTTTTTCATGCCATTAAAAATTAGTTTACGTCCTGTAATTCGCATTCTCCCCGCGGATTTTAAAATTAGTCAAATCCTAGGCGGATATTTCAAATCATATCCGACGGAGTTTACTTTAGAATAATAATCCGGTGGAGTAGAGCCTACGTGTACGTCTACTACCGACTACATTCAATAACCAATTACCTGCAGCTAAAACGGGATGCCGGGTGCCCGGAAATGGGTCTACATTTTCCGGGAGGGGATGCCCGTGACACGATGTTAACCTACTTTTACTGCCGCAATGGGGATGCGCCAATTCAAAACATTTGTGTTCCTACATTAAAAAAAAATAAGCATCGAAGTTAAGGAAGTGCCTAGGAAAAGTTAATTTAATGCTATCTGCCAATAAAGTAATGTGCATTGCGCAACTGGATTTTATATTAAATTTTTTGCAACAGCGTCGGAAGCTGAAAGGCTCGGTTTTGTTTTGCCTTTTTGATTTCAGGAGGAAATGACGGGTTTTCTCGAGATGCGTATTAAATGTACCTGTGTTGATTTTACGTAGACGGCGGGCGTTCTTATCGATTTCCTCGTTCAGAATTTATTTTCAGTTCGCTTGACGTGTAAAGCGCTTAGGGAAAAATATAAATTCTTTCAGATTCAGATTTATTTGCGACTGTAGTCGAGAATATTTATAAATCGTGATATTTATAAATCAGTTTTGTAGGCGATCAAAAACACCGATACAAGTACGACCCTGGTTAAGAAAGCACGGCAGATGAACAAATTAAATACAGCCATAAAAGTATTTTATTATTTTGTGATTGTTACGGCACAGCGTCGGGCGTTAACTTGACCTTTAAACGGAATTGACGTGATCAGTTGAAATACCAACTCCAAAGTATTTACTTTTCAAATGCATGCAAATCACCTGAACCGTAAAAATTGCTTAGTTTAAAATAAGGCCCCACTTTGGACACCTACTTTGACAGGTAAACGAATAAATCACTACAACATGAGAACAATTCAAATCTCCGGGTTAAAAATTCCTATAATTTTCCTTAATCTTATATTAAATTGTGTTGTAAATAAAATTTATTCCCATTAGCAACGTGTCCTTCATAAACATTTCGCCATCTTTTATGACCTAGTGTTACGCGTGGGCAGTTGTAAATTGTGGCGTTGTGTTACGGGTGAAAAATTCATTTAAATCAATTTTGGTATTGTCAGTCACCCTGTATTGCGTGGGAAACTCGAAAAGTCCGTTTGTACCTATGTGACTTTCGGCACGTTTCAACATGAGGTGATTTCGTTTGACTATAGTCATCATCACCCCTTGGTGGTCACTCTTTTGCCCGGATAAAATAGAGTCTACCTCGTAACAACCCCGCCCCGATTTATTTAGTCTTTCTTTGACGCGTCACTCTTGCCGCTTAAATCATTGTCAGTGAAATGCCCAGATCATGTTGAATCCTTTGATTGAAGCCAGAAACAGATCGAAGCAATACAAGCTTTCTTATAAGCTTTTTTGAGCCTGTTGCTGCGAGAAAAGAACAGACTTGTAGTCGTACCCCTTTCTGACTACTTCTTTCGCCCTTTGAGACCGACCCTTGTGTGGAAAAGCCGTAAGCGGAGCCTTAGCTGCTAAAGGTCAAAACATCGCTTTCCACCCCTTTCTCACGTTAGAGTTGGACTCGACCGTAGACAATACAAGTCAACAGGAGACATGACATCTTGACGTCATCCTGCATAGTGACGCAATTAGCAACACTGTCCTCCTCCGCCGGATTGTATCTCGATTGGTATTTCCAACCTCACTTCGACAGTGAGCTAAGTGTCAAAGTGGATCAAGGTCGGATTGGTTTTATTTTATTTTAAATTTGTTATCGTCGCATTAGACGCTGCGTTGCGTTAATTTTATTTTAAGTGAATAACTTTGAATAGTCAAATTTTGCATTTTTGTAAACGAAAGGCAGATCTGTTTGTCGGTTAAGGATTTAATTAATCGAAATATCGTTTACTCTCCTTTCTTATAATTTCATTGAGACCCTGTCTGGGTTTATGTGTTAATTTTGAGCGACACCCAATAAAGACAAGTGTGTTCAGCTGGTGGTTTTTATTTTACTTATATTTTATTGTCCCTTTAATTTTTGGGTCTACGTACGACTCATAACCATCTCCACGAGTTAGCCGGCTGTGTTGGAGGTCTTAAATTGCCTTCCTACAATCTGCTGTCCTTAAGGTAGGTAGCAGATGGTTACGTCTTAATCTATGCCGCAGGTTTATCCCCAAAATACTTATAGTAACTTGCGACGAATAATAAATATTTTAATCCTCTCGTCCCTCTTAATGTCTTAGTTAAAGATTGTACACAGTTCTGTTCCTGAAATTAAATCAGAAAAGGGGTGATTAGAGTCATATATATAGCCTTCGACACTTATTGCTTATTCATTATTCGACAAAATGAGTGAGTTAAGAGAAGTAACTAGTGAATGTGGATATCTATTATTAGTGTTGGATAATTTTAAATTTTTTAAAAAGGAACTCTAAAATCTAAACATCAAAACGATGCACGACAAAACTATATACGATTGGAGAGGGTGCCGAGCGAATATTGTCAAGAAAGGATCACCAAGCTGATGCAAGGAAGATTCACAAACAAATTATTAGTGTAAGGCTATGGAAGACATTTCGGCGAGACCTTCAAAAATATGTCGTGATATTTTAAATACTGAGCCAGTGGTTGATCTAAATGTTTCTGGTATCAATGATATCAAGAGAAACATTTATAATTATAATGTTAGGAGAAGAAAATTTCCACCATGGCCAAAATCAATAATGAATATTCACGCTGCTTCATATTCAACAGAGTGGACAACAAATCGGGTTGAAAATTTTGCATTAGTGAACAACAATGAGAATAATGTAATAGTATTTTCATGTACGACAAATTTAATCTTCTTGTGTAATTCCTTTCAAACCATTTACATCGACGGAACACTTTCGTCTTGTACTCGTTATTTTACGCAGTTATTTACTGTTCGGATTCAATATTGGTAACTACATACCGTAAGTTTTTTTGTCTTCTTAAAGACAAAGCCACGTCTTCTTATGAGAAATGTTTGAAGACTATTGTAGAAATATGTAAAATAAACAAATTGGTATTTAAATCAAATCAAATAGCAATAGATTTTGAACAATCTATACATGTGGCCTGATATCGACTTATTGGTATGCCACTTTCACTTAAGCCAAGCATGGTGGCGTAAAATTCAATCTTTAGGATTAGCACTAGAATATAAAAATAAAGATTCTGAGATCGGAAAATTTCTGAAATATACGTTCGGACTTCAGTATTTAAAACCGGAAGAAGTAGGAGATCGCTTGGTATTTGATTTAGGTGAAATACAAGCCCACTGATCCTAGAGTTACCCAATATATTGATTATTTGGTAAATGTTTATATATCGGAAGATTCTCTATTTCTTCCAAAATTTGGGCCTCACCTTCATCAAATATGTATCGCACGACAAATGCATGCTAGTCCTTTAACGGTAATTTTAATAATAATTTTTATAACAGCCATCCTTCATTGTATATACAGAATATATCAAAAATATCTTATAACTGAAAAACTGTTAAAGTTAGGTATAGGGAATGCTAATACAGTTCGACGCAGCATTTAATTCCACATACGACGGTGTATTAAAATATCGGTTGTTCCATTTGGAAAAAAATATTTTTCTGTGTTTGAATATCTTCGAGTGGAGCGGTGCGTTTCAGGCACCCTGTAGCTTAACAGATTATGCTTATGGAATTTTTAAGAACCTTAAAGCTTCAACTACAATATCAGCTATTACAAATAAAATTGCTTCAATCGTAGCTGTGTTATAATTTTTTGAAAATCAGATTTATTCATTGGGACATCATTTTTGAGATTCTTTGTTCTACTAAGAGCTAGTGCACACACTCGTTTGTCTGTTATGGTTAGTGCATTATTTTTTTAGTGTTTAGTTATTTTTAATTACTTAATTAATTCTTATTTCTTATTCAATCAAAGTAGAATTAAATAATTTCTTGCGCTTTTCATATTTCTTTTATACTGTCAAATATTTTCTTTAGTTCGCTTTTATTTCACGTTATTACATCTGATTTTACATTAATATTATTCTAAAACGACTTGTTTTTTCTAAACATTGTATGTTTAGAAAAAACAAGTCGTTTTAGAATAATATGTACAAGTATGTATTTAAAACCGAATTACCTGTATGTAAATTGAAACTAAACTTAGTTTTGCATATCTAAATATACGATCTATTTTTAAAAGTTCTGAATTGTTCAAGGATCATATTACTGAACATTATTATGATCTAATCGGTATTACTGAAACATGGCTTTCGCCTTTGACCTCAGATAATTTAATAAATCTTCCAGGTTATCATCGACTTTTTCGGAAGGACCGTGAGAGCAGAGGAGGTGGTGTTGCAATTTATGTTAACAATACTCTCCAATGCGAATTAACCAATCTCGATTTCTCAAGCACGTATTTAGAGCAACTATGGGTGTCGTTACAAATTGAGGGTAGGAAAACTGCAGTGGGTGTTATTTACAGACCTCCTTCAACAGGTTTGCAGAATACCCTTGATGATTTGGAGGAAGCCTTTTCAGTGATGCTGCCTATGTTCGATGATTTCCTTTTTGGCGGCGACTTCAATGTTAATTTGTTGGCGCCATCAAATAATGCAGCGTTATTTAATGAATTTTTGCAAGCCTATAGCTTGACACAGACAATAAGCGAACCGACACGCAGTCTATTACACAAACCCTACTGGACGTCATTGTTACATCCAACGTAGATGCAGTGGTGAAAACTGATGTTATCTGTCTACATGGGGTATTTGATCACAACTTGGTAAGCTGTACTTTAAAATATACTAAACCCAAAGAAAAATCTCGTATACACACTTACAGGGACTTTAAGTATTTTGATTATAACAGTTTTAAACATGACGTTTCTATGATTAATTGGGATGTAATTTACAAATTCACTGATGTAGATAGTATGGTACACTTTTTTAATCTCAAAGTTCAACAAATTTTCGATCTTCATGCCCCTTATAAAACAATTAAAATTACGAAACCGTTTGCGCTTACTGATACAATCAAATTAATGATTAGAACACGAAATAATGCATTATCCAAATATAACAGAACGGAAAACCCGAATGATTGGATATACTATAAGCAAATGCGGAATTACGTAACGGGGGCCATTCGGCGTAAGATGCGTAACAAATATTCCAGTACAATGTGGAAGGCCTTGCGTAAATTGAATATATACAAAAATGATCGTAACTCCGGTGATATCAACTTTATTAATGCCGATGAACTTAATGCTCATTTCATAGGTTCAATTCCAAATGTTCTCTTACCTAATGATTCCGATGTTATGCTGAAGTACGATTCCAACTCGCCTTTTCCCCGTGATTCTTTGATGTTACACTTTGTCACCACTGAGTTTGTTGAAAAAATATTACATTCTATAAAGTCCAAATCCTGTGGTCATGATAAAATTTCATTAAAAATGATTGACTTAATTTATCCCTTCGTAATTGAACATCTCACGTATATATTTAAGTTCGCCTTTCCATCATGCTGGAAGATTGCTAATGTTGTTCTCTTATCGAAAGTACCACATCCAGAAAACCTGTCGCAATTAAGACCCATCAGTATTCTGCCAGTGCTATCAAAAGTATTAGAAAAAATCATATCATTTCAGTGTATAATATTTATAAATGAGCATAATTTACTACCCGACTGTCAATCTGGCTTTAGGGCTGGTTATGGCACTACGAGTGCTTTGTTGAAAATAACTGATGATGTGATTCGTGCCAAAGACTCCGGTAAATTAACTGTTCTCACTATGATAGATTACAGTAAAGCATTTGATATGTTACAACATGATCTGCTGCTTAAGAAATTAAGATATTTTGGTTTTGATTTAACAACTGTTAACTTTCTACGCAGCTATTTACATAAGTGACAGATCTCAGAGATTTTTGTTGAACGATTCTTCTTCGGCTCTATTATACAATACGCGCGGAGTGCCGCAAGGCTGTATTTTGGGTCCACTCCGGTTCTTATTGTATACTTCAGATTTTCATAACACCATAAAAAACTGCCAACTTCATCAATACGCGGATGATTCACAACGATATAAATCATTTTATTTTTCAGAAACGGAGGATGCAATTGAGAAAATTAATGCGGACGTCTTGCAATTAATTAAGATATCTGAATTGCATGGATTACACCTAAATTCTAATAAATCACACGTAATGCTATTTGGACCGGACAATGTAAGACATTTAGCCACAACTCATATTAAAATCACAATTAATAGTCATATCTTAAAATTAGTATCCGAATGTAGAAATCTTGGTCTGACGATAGACACTAACCTGCGGTATAGTAATCATGTCAGTACGTTAATTAAAGGTGCTTACATCACTCTCAAGGGCTTGTTTATGAACAAGGACATTCTTGATAATAAATTACGGCTGGTTTTAACCGATTCATTAATACTATCTAGAGTTAGTTATTGTGATGTAATTTACGGTCCTGCATTATATAATACCATACCGACAAATCTCTACTTACTGAGCAGTTCAAAACACATGTTTAGAAATAATAGTGCATTCCAATGAATTTATATCCTCTTTACTTTTACTTTATTTTCTTTTCTTTTCTTTTCTTACTATTAAGTTTAAATTAAATGATTAAGTTAAGTTAAGGTTAAGTGTAAGAAAAGCTCTGCTGAACTTCGCCTCATTATATTTACACATATGTATTTCATTGTAAAACTCACATCATAGCTATATTATAATAAAGACCATATTATTATTATTATTATTATTCTTATTATTAGATTGCAGAATACAAATTTTTAAGAAAATTCAAAATATTTCAAAAATTATGCATTTTAGAGATAGGGAAATGTATTGCAATTTAACATATTTTTACATGTAGAATTCAAATTCGTAACAAAAATGATAGGTTGCTATTTAAAATAAGCGAGTTGATAACGACTTCCGGTACAACCGGAAGTGATACAAAGACAATTTTATTTTATTTAAAGAGATCTCTACGGAAAACTCTTGCTCCTTAAATTTCAAATATCTACGTGAACTGCAATCTTGAAAACTTTTAACGAACGGTTTATGTGGATGACCCTGTATAGTCGTTCAAGTTTTGTATCGGTTTTATGATCTTGCTATAAAAAGCAGCTTCAAAGAAACCGGCCTGCGGTCGTCTTTCTGTCGCTTTTTTTTGGCAAGGCCATAAAACCGCTACCAAACTGGGACGACTAGGTATACAGAAATATATAAAATGCGGCGAATGGTCAGTTGTGGACACGATGTTATTAGGTATTAAAAAAACATTTTTTAGATGCAAATATTTAAGCTAAGACTACAAAATGATAATGCAATGTTAAACAAATAAATAATGCAAAACGCATTGGCAAAATATATTTATTAATTAAACATAAATAATTATTTTACATTTCACCAAAATAATGACAGACTTGTTTTATAAAAGTTAGTGTACTTATAGTATTTTTTTCGTAGTACAAGTTTAATCTTAAATGTAAAAATTTCATTTTATTGTTCGTTTGGTTTCCTTATTTCATTGACGCTAATTTTAATATACGAGCCAATTTGAAACCCCAACAATGTTTCAATAAGTAGTACAAAGTCTAACAAAATTCAATACATGCGTTTGTTGTGTTATTTTTTAAAGCGACGGAATTTCCTCTCGTAAATTATTGTTCGCTTCGATATAAACTCCTGTTCAAAATTAACGCACCACTTATATTTTTTATTGCATTTTGATAATTGAAGAAGTGACTGATGTTTTATACTAGATCATAGGTGGCTTGCTTCATAATAAATAAAATTTGACAATATTACGTCCTGTTAATGCATCAAACTGTTCATTAGATGAAGTTGTTTTATTAAGGTATACAATTAGCTTAAGTTCAAATTTAAGTTTAACATTGATTTCCACAAGTAATAAGTTTTGAAAACTAGTGAATATCAAACAGAATATCAGTTTATATTCTTTAATTCCAAAAATATGAATCGACCACGATATTTATCTACTGAGGAGTGCGTAAGAGCATCAACTTTGTTATACGAAGGACGAAGTATGCGTTATGTGGCCAATTTGCTAGGTGTTGACCATTCTACAGTTAGTCGGATGATTAAAAGGTTCAGAGAAACTGGCTCATATGTAAGAAGACGTGGACAGGGTAGAAAGAGGACTACAAGTTTAAGGGATGAGCGTTTTCTTAGGCAACAGGTTTTAAGAAACAGGAGATGCACAAGTTCGGAGCTCAGTAATGAACTCGCAACAGTTAGAAATGTTAGGATATCAACTGTAACTGTGAGGAGAAGGTTAAGAAAATCCGGGTTATCCAGTAGAAGGCCCGCAACTGCACCGCTGCTCACCACAGTACACAGAGTGGCCAGATTAAGATTTGCGAGAGAGCATGAACATTGGTCCGTAGACGATTGGAAGAGAGTCTTGTTTACCGATGAAACAAGAGTAAGCTTAAAATCACCAGATGGTCGTGAACGAGTATGGCGCAGACCTGGAGAAAGATTTGCTGCCTGCAATATTTCTACACGGGAGCCATTTGGTGGAGGGTCAAAAATGTTCTGGGGAGGAATCTCTTTCGACGCCCATACAGACCTAGTTCCTATTCAGCAAAGGTCAATGAATGCTCAGTTTTACCTGAAGAACATTATTCTGAGTTATGTTATGACATTTGCGCCATTTATAGGCAATAACTTTATTTTCATGCAGGATAATGCTCAACCGCACGTTGCAAGAGATGTGTTGAATTACTTAAATGAGGTCAATATTCAAGTATTGGACTGGCCACCTCGCAGCCCAGACTTGAATCCCATCGAGCACTTATGGGATACTTAAAAAAAGCAATGAGGTCTAATCTACCCCCTCCCAGAAATCTTCATGAACTGGGACATCTCGTTCTTTCAAAATGGGATAACGTTTCACAAGAAACTATCCAGAATTTGATAAGAAGCTTACCAAGACGAATTCAGGCAGTCATCAGAGCTAGAAGTGGTGCTACACGTTATTAGACTTTTATAAAATTCAGTTTTTGTTTATTTACGGTGTTCAATAAATTTGTTATTATTTTAAATTTCCATCTCTGACAGTTTAATTTGTGTTTTATTAAAGATTGTTACCATAAATGAATAATAATTGCTGAAATGTTGTCTAATTATCTGTTTTTATGTTAAAATAAACTATTGTTGAATAATAGTTGTAAAAATACAAAGTTATCAGTGATTATTGTAGTGGTGCGTTAATTTTGAACAGGAGTTTATGTATTTCACTTTTGTTCACCTTTGAAAACGTAATTAATCTCACTTGTACGACGCATTCATCATCAGCTGTGCAACTGTGTGTTATTAGTTCACGGTCTAGTTTTAACTCTATTTAAGAATCACCCTGTATATTATTTTAGGGATTATTATTTAGTTCAAATCTTAATTCACACTTTGTTTAATTTTGTTAGGGAAAATCAACAAACAAATAACACGTTGCGTTTCAATTAATAAATATTTCGATGACCACGGCCATAATTTCGGTGTGCTATTTAACATTGTTTACCTTGGAGGCTCAAAGGCAAATTTCTCTTTCCAACTGCATGCATAAAATATGAGCAAGCGTTCATCGTTAATTTATATACGCGCTCAACCCCTCTTCACCGACGCGTTTTAACCGACGACGGGTTTATTATTCCTGGGCCTCATCGATGTAAAATGCACAGGTGCTTGAATGAAATTTCTTGTACTGTCGAGGTGAAGGCATTAAAAAATTATACTGTTTCGAATTCGATTGGCAGCGATGAAATTTGTGATAAAAAAATGAAGGATTCCGGAAACTTACATGAAATTGAATATTCTTATTATTTTTGTAATTGAAACCAAAAATTTGGGAAAGCACGAATGCAGTTTAATTGAAATTTAGAAGAAATTAGAGATTCCAAAAGAAATTAAAAATTGAATCTCTTTTTCTCAGTGCTTATGCCTTCTTCCTTTTTTCGACATACAGTGAATAAAGAACTGTGAAATATTTCTTTTAAGTATTAACGTTCAATGCGTTTATTGATTACCTTATTATACTTGACAAGTAGAAATAATTAAATTATTTGCTAAATTAATTGTAAGTGATTGGATTTGAATCCGAATTCATAACAACACGTCACTCATTACATCGACAAATCAATCAACGCCCTACTTTTTTTGCCTAAATTTTTGAAAACTGCAACGTACAGAAAATGCAATAAAATCATAACATTTACAGAAATTCATAATTAAGATTAAACCTGCGGCACCTATTGCTTGCGAACGAAATCAGAACGTATTTCGAATCAATACTGTAGCACGGCTTGCGACTCGATGTTTAAAGTGAAGCTTTTCATCAAGCGATGTCACGGTTTCGTTCAAAAATCTACAAATTCACAACGAAATAAAATTATTCATTGTAAAATAAACATGATTAAAGCACGTGCGGGCGTAACAAATTAGTGTTAAAATTGAGTCGTAAAATAACATTCGCAATGAGTTTATTGCGTTCTTTTAAATACCGACAACGATTTTGATTTCATTAATTTTTTTTTGTGAAATAAGGAAGTTCATATTGCTTCCTTATTCTATCATAATTTTGAATTAAAGACTAAAAATAGTTTCCAGGAGACAAAGAGCGTTCAGCCACAACTGTAAGGCTGAAGTAAGGGCTTACAGAGCCCCCTGACGAGAAAAAATCTCTTTAAATAGTGACTTTTTAAATTCCACGAATTTTATTTGCTCAATAAATTTTACTTGGCCTTAGTCATTCAAGAGGAAGCAAACGCATTCTGATAACTAAAAAGAAACGAGCGACTAACTAAACAATCCAATTTTTTATTTATTTATAGATAATGGCCTGTGATTTTTTCGAAGCACAAAGACTTGAGTGTTAATTTTCTTCGAAACTTAGGTGACGATGTCTATGCGTTAATAAATAAATAATTATACCTAAACTTATTTGAATGATTAGGTGATTAGGTGATTCCTAAAATAATCGCTTGGTTTCAGTATCCAAAATGAAGTTATGTGCGGCAGTAACATTCGTCATTGTTGTTGTGAATTGTAATGTCGGTGAGCATTGTTGTAAATATAATAATAAATTACATCGGCCACATTTATTTAACTATATCGGTCAATAAATAAACCGGATCTCTTAAAAATGCGTCTTCCAGAAAATTTAATCTAACTTTGAGTACCGCAGGGTTCCACTTGGGTCCAAAGGTTTTATTAATTTTTAATAATATGATGACAAATTCACGAAAAGTTAAGCGTTGCAGAACCTCAAATCTATTAAACGCACACTTTTCTTTCACTTTGAAAAAGTATTTTTATGTAAAAACTAGGACTTTCGTAATAGTATAAAACTATTGGCCGGATAAGAAAATAAACAATAATTTTTTCGAGGCATTCAACCGTTTAAAACATGAATACTTCTTACAGTTCTAGCATTATTAGGAGGAAGAAGGACTTCTATAGATAAATACCCGTTTATGGTGAGTTATTTTCTTAAAACGTTTTAAAAACTTTGAAATTGTGCTAAATTGAGTGCTTAGATCTAAAATTCCGTCCAATTAACTTCAAAGACTTTCAAAAGTTAATCATCATTTCAATTCCCGTCCTCACATCCTTTCGACCTCCTTTAAAATTCGAATTAAGTTTATTTTGATAAAATCTAGTCGTTTGTTGTCATAATGTGAGGAGCCAATAGGAAGGTTTTGTTGGGCCTTTAAAAGTCCTGGTTTTCTTCAGAATCGAGCATTCACTCCTTGCCCCAATCTATTCATTGCAGCTCAAAGCACTATGAATTGCTTGGAAACCCAAAACCCTAACTATCTGTTTGCATTCTGCTTCTTTCTTATCGCAGAGACCGCTTTATAATATCGTATGCTTCGTGCATGAGCACCAATCCTCATCAAATGAATTATTCTCTGTTATCTGGCCACTCTGGCCAGTTGGCGAAGGTCAGTCCATGAAGAGCACTATCCCTTTCTGATTACTACCTTCCAACTCTTGTTTGGTCGTCCTCTCGACTAACTCGATTAGCTTTCATGCCTCCTTCACCTCTTCTGCCTCTGTTATACTCTTGCATTCCAATGATTAGAATCACTGCTACTTCTGACTTCCAACTCTCTTGGTCTTCTACGGATTGTCTTCTTAACTAAACCCTTCACCATGTTAGCTACTTTTATTGCCCCTTTGCGTCTTTGAAAACCTTCTTCTAATTAGTACTTCTGCTTTTCCCTGGTTTTGTTTTGGACAGCATGAAGTTTACCCAAATGAACCTGCACCGAAACACTTGTTACTTATCTAGAGTATAATTTAACAGTAGGTAATCAAAGGTCACTTATTTTCCCACTTATTTTTTTCGTTTCTTCTTGCGCAGAAGAAGATGGGTTGTTGAGGAACCCATTCCCAAAGAGTGTCCTGCAGATTTTCGTTCGAGCGACTACTCAGATGCTTCTTTAGTTTCTCAAAATCTGGATATGTTGAAGTTTGAAGCGTCTCCTATTTGAATTTTGAAAAAAGTAGTGAATGACGTATGTACTTGAAGTATCTACTGTTTGAACGAAACGCAAATAAGACACCTTAGATGAAAGGTAAACTAATACAATCATCACGCGATCGCCATAACGTAAATTTAACTCATCATTTAACATACGGAAGCCTGCTTGTTTTCTCATAAAAATAAAAATTCTACTTGGCCTTCCTCAGCCTATTCTTCCAACTGTATTGACCTTCCATGCCTACTTTACCAAGTTGGTTACAATTAAGACCCTTTCCTGATTAGTTTACTGTTATTTTTGAGTTTTAACCCCTTCTTTAGTCTTCCATGGAGTCTTCTTATTAGAATTGGCCTCCTTCATCAATTCAGCTGCTCTTGTTACGCTTTTGCGTCTTCTGATTAGTATCTGCATCCTTTTTGGCCTTTTGATTTTCCATACCCCATCTTCTTCCGTTCGTGCAAGACGACCAAGAATGACGTGTAGTTTTTTCGTAACCCCCTTTCCCTTTACTCCTTTAAAAGTCTCCTTCGAATTTTCATTTATATGATTTAAGATTTTAGCTCTTCACCGGACCACCTCCTACCATTAAATGTAAATGGCATACCCTTTCCTTTCCCCTAATAGCCACCTGCAGCAAATCAATTTCGATTTCCTTGAGCACTAAGAAAACCCTTGCAGGTCTTTATTGGAAAAATTGAACCGCACCAAGACGACCGGATTATACTGACACATAAATGCAGTGGCACCATCATCAGCCCCCGACATGTACTTACAGCAGCCCATTGTGTTTGCTCGCGCAAGTAAGTATTTGGGCATCCCACGCTGCTCGTAACAACTAAAATAATTCCAGTGCCACGCAGAACTACACCGTAATTTATGGCTTGAGCAAATTTGATTTAAGTATGAATATTAGTTTAAGCAGCAAAATCCTCAATAAAATGATGGATGTGGTTGATACAACCTGTCATAAAGGATACGTAAATGAAAAGGAAACTTGCAATTGTTGTGATCTAGCTATTTTGAAGGTAAAACAATATTAAAGCAAGAATTTTTCTTACGTATTTACAACAGTTACAGTCACCTCTAGATCTTCAGCATGAGTTTGTCAGGCTCAGTTCGGATCAACTTCGTTATACTCCGAGGGAAGGAATTGTGGTATCATGGAAAAATCATAGTGACACATACGATGTGAGTATTGACTTTGCGACATTGCTTTCAGCAAGTTACTTTTTGATTTTTGTAATCGATGTTTAAATTAATTCATTAGTTTTACAACGAATTCCTTTTTAATATGAATTCTCCCGCATTATAATGGCTTTTACTGTGCGACATCAAAAAGTAAATAAACGTACGTACTAGTTAAGCCTCATGATGAATGAGTTCTATCGATCAGTCTTGGGAGGTTACATTTTGATAAAAATCAGAAAGCTAGAAGGAACTAAGCGGTGAAGAAGTTCGAATGACAAGATAAGCGCAGATAAACAGATCTTGGTCTATATATCATCATCAATATCAATTTTGGATATTTAAGGTCACTAGGCGAGCATTATTTACTTTTGATTGCTTCGAATCAGTTATTGAATTGGAATGTTTACAAATCTTTTTCTCCATTGTATTCCAGATAATCGAAATGAGATTTCACTTGCAAGAGATTACCTTCCAGATATACGATAACAATACATGCTTGAAGGCAAACATTTCCCAACACAATTTGGATTATTACTTATGCGCCGGCTGCAATCGGCATGTAACAACGAATTGGGTAAAACAAATTTGCAAAACTGACCAAAATGTAGATTTGGTTTTTCTTTTGGACAGGGCGATTCTGGCAGTCCGTTACTCGTGGACGGTTCATATCAAATTGCTGTTTTATCGCAGGGCTTTCCGTTTTACAGCAACTCCACGTTTCCAAACTGCTTCATCAGAATTTCCCCCATGTTTGATGAATGGATTTTCGATATTATTGGAGACGACCTGGACGATTACATTTTGAAAAGTAAGCTAAATGGTAAGACAAAAACGTTAGAATGGAATGTATAAGCAGAAGAAAGATTCCAGCCCATCTCACCATCAGCGTCTTCTTGCTTGATCCCAATCCCATCATGGGGTGCTCAAGTCAGAATTGAGGCTGGTTCAGATTTTAAAATTAAAGACTTTTGTTTCTGTAATCAAAAGCTAATAAACTTGCACCTTATGGAAGATGATAGAAAGTGGTCAAATAGTCACAAAGTCCATCAAATTACGTACAGTATTAACAACCAACCTCCAGCCCTTTTTACCCTTGTGACACCACTTATAATCGCATAATCCATCATAAAAATAAATTTATAAATCCATTGAAGTGGACCATCGCGATATACTTATCTACATCGCTGTGAAGTATCTCAAAAATCGTTTAGCTCAAGTGCACGAGACTGGTCTCATTAAAGTGCAGACACACACTCACACACACACACACAACAATGATTTGGGTGTTTCTAATTTGTTGTGTTTTACATTTTTCAGAAGGTAAGTGCAAGTAAAAGCCTGAGTTTTTGCTTTAAATAACGCGCAAGTGATCACAGGTCAGAGGATCGTGAATGGGACGGACGCAGGACAGTGGGAGTTTCCTTTTATGGTAAGTATCTACATGGTGTTAGAGTTGAATATACCAGATTTTCAGTAATACAAAAAAAGGATTCGCTTTTATTTCTTTGACGCAAAGACTGTGGTGAAGCTCGTACTCATGTTCAATTGGATCAAAATTGTTAAATGTTGTATTTATTAATTTTATACTGTAGGTTTCTCTGCGCAATTACACGAGTCACACCTGCGGAGCGACCATCGTAAATGAAAACTACGTCTTAACTGCTGCCCATTGTGTTTGCTACGAATACGCGTAAGTTCCTCAACATTTTTTTCTTTCCGGCATAATCTTGACATTTCAATGCGTTTAGTTCACCGCAAGGATTAAGTATACAGTACGGCCTCCTATCCATCTATAGAAACGACACCAATTCAATTCAAGTCACAGAAATCATATGTCACGAAAATTATAACGCCTCGGCGCTCTGGATCAATGACGTGGCCGTGTTGAAGGTATGTGCACTTCCGAAATATGGGCAGCATGGGGGTTCGAAGCTACTTTCTTATGGACAATTAATATTATGTACCAAATGTGAATGTATGGTTGTCTATTGGCGCTCTAGCAGGTGCACCGAGAATCTGTCAGAGTGGCGATAGGCAACCATACATACATATTTGGCACATAAAGTTAATTCTCCATAAGTGAATGTATGGTTGTCTATTGGCGCTCTAGCAGGTGCACCGAGAATCTGTCAGAGTGGCGATAGGCAACCATACATACACACTTGGCACATAAAGTTAATTCTCCATAAGTGGCCTCGAAACTCCATCGTTATACCACTAAGGGTTTAGAGGTTGAGAAACCAAGTTGTTTCAGTTGGCGTCTCCAATACCCGAAGAGTTCCTTTTTACGACCAATTTAGCGCCGACGAATTTTAGCACGGAGGCCGATCAATTGGGAAGTGTTATTGGATGGGGCCGATTATATGTAAGTCGCCCTTCCAGTTATTTTGGAACCCTAATCGAATTGCCCGTGATGTTTCAGACCAACGGCGAACTTCCGGATAGGTTGCAGAAGGTCGACGTCGTGGTGTATAGCAACGAAATATGCAGCAGGAGCCAAGGTGGAAGACTCGATCTTCAACATCACATATGCTCCGGTGTTCCCGAGAACGGGAAGGGATCTTGCCAAGTAAGAAACTCTAACAATTAAGAACTTAAAGATGTGGAGCTTCAAGACTGGGATACTAACTTCCTTTTAGCCTTGTAGATGGCAAGTGCCACCCATAGCAACCAATTAAAGGGGGATCCCGATTTCTTCAAAAGAAGTATAGACACTGACCACGAGGTCTTAACGAAATTTTTTCTTCAAATTGTATCAACAACGACCAGAAGGTCTTAACCAGGTGTGTGTCGATAATAACCAGAAGGGTTTGAGAGGGCTTAGACGAGTCTACAGGTGGCACGCTTGTTTTGCAATCACAAGAACTCGGGTGTTTTTTTATCTTACCTACACATGAAGATTTTTAGTAGATATTGTCACACCCATACTTACTAAAATGCTCTGGTCATTCTTGACACACACTTACCGAGGAACTCTCTCCTTAAGACCTCCTGGTTATAGTCGATACACACCCTGCTGAAGAACTCCTCTTAAGACCTTTGGGTTATTGTTGACACGCACTTGCTAGGGACCTTTTGGTTATTGTTGATATATCTTGCAGCAGAACTTTCCTTATGATCGAAACTTATGGGGAAAATACGCCCTCCTCCCTCCCTTAATTATCAGTCACCTATGTTTTCTAGAAGTTCTTTCTCTCCATTTTTTCTTGTTGTGCTATCTCTCTTTTCCTAATCTGCTACACTTTTTACTGCTTCTGTTCCTTCACTTTGGACTTGTTTCTTAGTTTCTTTTTTTTCATCATTATTATTGTCAATTCTTGAAAAAAAGTATTTTGTCAGTTCCTTCTTTGTTCTCTTTTCGTAATCTTTTCGTAATCGTTTGTTTGTTTTGTCCATTTCTTTTTCGAAGAATTTCCTTTCATATGCTTCAGGATTTTCACCTGAAGTGAGACACTAAATTATTCGTTGGCTAACGTTTGCTTCTCAGGCTCTACGAAGCAGCAGTAACATTGAAAGATCAACAGCAAGAAGAAGAGGAAAAAAACCGCAACTGTGACCTTGAAAATATTCTTCCGCAATGCAGGATGAAATGTAGGCGTTCAGTAGTGACTCAGTTCAACCGGAAACCCTAATTAATATAAAGACAAATTGTTCAACCTAACCAAATCCTAATGAAGAAGTTATCTTTATCTTTCGTCTCGCGTCTCTGTTTGGTCCTAAGTTATATTCTTCATTTCCTTCTTTTTCTTGTATACATGTTTTAATTTTCCTTTTTTGACCAGAATTGCTGCTGCTATTTTTGTCTAAAGTAAATTTTTGTTTAAAGTAAACTCATTCTACCCTTTAAAAACTTTACTTTTCTCTTTTTGTTTTCGTTATTCTTCTTTTCACAGGTTGGTCACAGACCTAATTAGTCTGTAGCTTGACGATATCCCACCATTTTGTTCTGTGTGTGTTTTGAATATCTTCTCATGCAAAATCATCCGTCAATGTTTACATCTATCTTCCTCACGGTCTTTTTTTTTCTACTTAAATCCATTACCATTTTGACACCGGCGTCTCTTCTAGCCTTTCCATGTACCTCAATCATCTTATCTTTTCGCGTCTTCACATTCAGAGTGAATGATTTTCTCAGGTCTTTATTCTTTCCTTCGTCCTCCCAGAGTACATCCCTCCCATATCGCTCCCTTTCTTCCTCAGCTTTGTTCATAGTCCACTTTTATGGCCTTTAAATAATCCATGTTCTAATCAGTCTTTTATAAAGCCTTACTTCGTCTTTCCTTTGTTATTCAGGATTTTAGGCGCCCCCCACATGCTTCTTCTGTTATTTATTTTTTTATTATCAGTTTATATTGAGCAAGTTTCACGATCATGATATATTTCTCTTTCCTTTCTGGCGCCTGGTGTTGTTTTCTTTCACAGTTTCATTATTCGTCATTTATTTTTTTGCGTCCCTGTTCTCCGCTCTTCCTTTATTTATTTCACTTTCATATTTTTCCCCTTTTCGTCTTATATTTTGCTGAACGCAATGTCAGGGTATTATACGTATATCATTAATTAAAATTCTAGATTTTTCATTGGAATCGTTTACAGGGTGATTCTGGTGGACCTTTATTGGTAGGATCCGTCCAAGTAGGGGTCGTTTCATGGGGGACCGGCGGAGATTGCGGCATCAGCAACACCACCAATCCCAAAGTACTGGCGCGGGTTTCCTCTTACAGAAGGTGGATCATCGAGAAAACCTCATCATCGACGACAACTGCCGAAATCTCATTTCTTGTGGTCGCAACTTTCGTTGCAGTGAATATATTGAAGCTGTTATGAATTAGCGATATTTACTTAATTACATACTTAAATAAAGCCGTCTAAATTGGACAATACGTTTAGATTAATGACTTATCGTTATCTCACCATCGACCTTTGTAATAGCAAAGAGAAAACCTCAGCACCATCATCGACGACGACTGCCGAAATCTCATTTCTTGTGGTCGCAACTTTTGTTGCAGTGAATACATTCAAGCTGTTATGAATTAGCGATATTTACTTAATTACATACTTAAATAAAGTCGTCTAAACTGGACAATACGTTTAGATTAATGTCGTTATCGTTATCTCACCATCGACCTTTGTAATAGCTGATAAAGCGTATATTGATTACAATAAATCAAGTCCAATCTCTCCCATCTACGGGGTCATCAAATACATAATGGAAGTCTGCGATGAACACGTGTATAATTGATTAACGGCCGATATCTACGAATAAATAATGCAATGGAAAACTAAAACGATAACGAAATCTTCCTATTTTGATAAATAACGTCGTTTCCTGTCTTTATCTCGGTGTAAACATTGCGATTCTATTTTTGCGCGTTGAATACAATCATTTGAAAATGAATAGGTATGATGAGATCAGCGATAAAAACCTTTTTCCCAATCGCCTATTAACTTTTTTACTGGAACACTTCAGCACACTAACTGATAATATTTTTTTCCTTACTCTATAACACGCATTCAAACTCAACTCGCAGTTCGAAATGTGGAAAATAATCCCAGCGTTTTTCTTGCTTCTTTCAGTTCCACCCCCTGCATCACCACAGGGTAAGTTTGCAACATCTAACATACGAAACTCACTCATTTATTTAAGGTAATCCTGCGACTAGGATCGTAAACGGAACGGATGCTCGGGAAGGAGAGGCACCTTTCGCTGTAAGCAAGTAATTCGACACACACAGGAAGCAAAACGTCACCTCCAAATTGTTTTCAGGTGTCTGTCAGGTACTTTGACATGCATGAATGCGGAGGGTCGATAATCGGGGAGAATTGGGTTCTAACTGCAGCGCACTGTGTTTACCCCGAGTAAGTCTCTTGAAACCCCTTCAAACACAGATTAAGCAAATTGGGTCGTTTTCCTTTAGTTTTATAAATGTGTCTTCGGTATTATACGGGACGGTAGTTCTTCAGAACGGACAAGAACCAGCCGGGCACATCATACCGGTGGCCAGGGGTTTCCAACACGAAAATTACGTTCCTTCAGGGGGCTACGAGAATGATGTTGGTTTGCTTCAGGTAACCCCCTAGTCGTAAGAGTATTTGGTGGTGAAAAACGTCGCTTTTTTTTAGTTGGAAACTTTTTTGCGTTTTGATAAGTACGTTCAAGCTGTGGGCTTACCTCGTTACCTCGAACCAACACCAGAGGGATCCACTGCGTTGCTTGTTGGATGGGGTTTCCCAATGGTAAATATTTACAAAGAAAAACTAGTTTTCCTTCATATAATAAAAAGGTCGCGTCAAATTACTACTAAACAAAAAAATACTAGTAATTAAAAAGGGGGACGAAACATTTCTTTTCCATCTAAAAATATCAATCATTTACCTCGGTGTGTTTCTCGAATGAAGCATTCTGTACATTCTATGATTTACATTTTGTTAGTAACTGCTTTGTCATTAAATGGGGGGGGATTACGATTATCGATTTAAATTTGTTTGTAATTTATAAATCACCCTCTAGTTTAGGCAATGATTTTATTTATTAATTAATTTTTTTATGTTTGTTTCTAGACGGACGGTGATGTAATGAACGTCCTCCAAAGAGTCGATATAATCATCTTTCCGGAAGAATCCTGCCGGCAGGCCCACGCAGGACTAGCGAATCCTTTAGTTCACGTCTGCGCCGGCGTGCCGGAAGGCGGAAAAGGGCAGTGCACTGTAAGCTGAAATTTCCGTTGCAGATACCTACCCCCGATTATCACAATTTTCCCGGATTTCAGGGCGATTCCGGTGGACCGCTGGTGGTAAACGGAACGCAGTACGGCACGGTGTCTTGGTCTGTAAAACCGTGTACGACTCCGGGATATCCGGGGGTGTTCGCCAGGGTGGCTGCCTATCGTGAATGGATCTTCCAACACACAGGGATTTAATACGTCTTAAACTAGTGATGAATAAAATTTGTTTGACCTTCATTTTTTTTAAATCATTTCACTTCTTTCTGGAGAAGAATCAACCCTGCATGAGATGGCGGCACGTACTTCCCAGACGCGGAGAAAGCAAGTGGATGAAAAAATCATTATTCGAAGGGGGCTAGCGTGGCCAAAAAAGAAAAATTAACAGCCCCAAATTGAGTACCTACCGATTTATATTATAAAAAGTTGAGGGGGTTAAAAATTTTAAAATGAAAGAAAAACAACGGAACATGGGAAAAATATGAAAGGTTCGATGAAAGCGTAATAGACAAAATCGAAGCAAAAAATATTCAAAAGAACAATATAAAAAGTGGTTGAAGAAACACGAATTGAAAGAATTTTTTTTTTTTAAATCTACATAGCATTAACGTATATAAAGATGCCCCCCTGGCTTGAAACGAAAGTATAGTAAATATTTATGTACAGAGATCAAATATAAAACTTTCTTTATCAGACCAAAGTTTTAAATACATAATTTAATTATGCTTAGTGTATATTTATGTACACAGAAGTTTTTCAGTACATCACCTAGGGCTAGAGAATAAAATCCTTGGTTATGTTTTCAACCCCGGACTTTTTTACAACCCCAGTGTTGAACTCCCTCGTGCATACCTTTGGGAGGATCGTCTAAGATCCTCCCAAAGTTCTAAGGCCGTCTCTTCCTCGCTTTCATTCTTTTCATTCTTTTTTTTATCTATTTACCATTGTAGAACAGTGTAAGAATCACACAGTAGCGTCACACGAGTATAACTGTTACATATGCCATTTTGTTTTATACCGATTTGCAAATTACATTACATTTTCATAAGGGTATCAAACAGTATGGCGGCTTTCTTGACACTGACGTATAAGTGACGCTACTGGGTAATTACTTATACTGTGATCTGTAATTAGTATGCTGCGAAAATCTAGTGAGAATGTGGTACTCATGTATGTAACTAGAAATTCTTTCAATGAATGTCATGTGAATTTAAATTTTAAGCTTACTCCGAAATTAGGCAATGTTGCTATATTTTCTTTTCATAACGAGGTGTATTAATTACCAAATTCACATTAAGTTGAGAATTGACAACACTCATTAATCAATCTGTAGGATTTTTTCGCGGCTAACCGTGTTAAGATATAGCGGTTATAAACGGTTAGTCCCCCACCTATCAGCTGATGAAGTAACGGTTATCTATTACCGCGAAAACATTTGAATTTCCTAAGTACTAAATTTGAATGATTCATAGCAAATGAAAATAAATTGATTTTGCAATTGTAAACATAAGTGAAACTAATCTTATATGACACTGAAACTTATTTCGTAGAATTTATTACAATTGAGACATTAATGCATGAAACAAAAACAATATGAATTATTCTTAATAAGTATTTTTTTTCGGATTTGTAAATACCTAAGCATAATAATCCACACATGTCAATACAAAAACAAATAGCAAACACGGTCCTAGCCTCACTTTTATAACCGCTTTTCGTTACAAACGTCGAGAGCTGCGTTACTGATTCAATAACACGGTCACAAATGATGACGTTGCTCACATACGTCATAACACCTTCCCCTTGATAACCGCTGTCAAGAAAATGTAGCGGTAATAGTAACGGTTGCGTTCGTCAGTTCAACGGTTACTCGCGAAAAAATCCTAATTGACAAAAGAAGAATAGATGTCTAATAGACAAAAGAAGAATAGATGTCTATCTCAAACGTTGATATAGACAACAGTAAAAGCGCCCTCACACAACTGGGGAAAAAGTTTCTTCAAGAATCGCGCGCAATTCAAATTCAAATGTGTAATTAAGCTCGGATTTTCGATCACTTAAGCCCGGTATTTCAGTCACAGTTTAACTTTAATCTTCAGTTTATTCCTATAGGAACAATTATTTTCATAATTGTGGCTAAGGAAATAAACTAAAAGTTGAAATCTGTGACTGAAATCCCGGGCCTATGAACCTCGCAGAATCTCTTGAGATTCGGCAAATTTTCGGTAGGTTTTGCACTTTGAAAACAAACTATAAACAACTGAAACGGTAATTTAATATTTTTCTATAAAAATAATGTATAAATGTAATTTACAAATATAGTTAATTGTACAAATAATTCGATTGTGTGCACCATAGTGTGTTCTACCTGACTAATTACATGTTTATGGATTAAGCCTCATCCAGACGACATGGCCAACGTCAGCCAACGTTGGTGAATGCATTGGCAACAAAAATTTTAACCAACGTTGGGCCAGTTTACCATTTGCACATTGCCTGTCCACATGATTGGATTTGCTTGTCAAACTTCAAAGATAAAAAAGTTCGGCCAATGTATAGCGAATAGCTCCCAACATTTGTTAAATTAAAAAGATATGGAGAACGAAGAATATAATAATAATAATAATAATAATAAAAAGTCTTTATTTTTACTGGCGAATTCAGCATACTGCTGTTCTACCACTTCACCAGTAACTGCAAATGAATACATAATATGGTACTAATACCAATTACAAATTATTACAAATTATGATACGGTTGTTGCAAGTGCTTGTGTAATTCTTTCGGATCCCAAATGACTGGGTATTTTTCATAAAGCTGAGGAATTCCAAAATTAACGGGTTACTCCATTCGGTCTCTAATGACGACATTTTTTTGCACAAATTTAAAAAACAGTAAACCGAAAGCAGACCCACTTTGCCACCAAGTTAATACAATTCAACGCGTACAACGTACAAAAATAAATAATATTCGAGAAATATCGTGTGCAAATTGTTCAAGTCGTCTGGACGTAAAAACAAACGTGATGGCATATGAAGGCCAACGTTGGTTAAACTCTTTGATGTGTGTCGAGAAAACCGCCCTCATAGCGAATGCGTTCCAATTCCATGGCGATTGGTTGGCGTTCATTGGTATTTCGTCCACACGGCAGGCATGGCAAACTACCCAATAGCCAACATTGGCTAACGTTGGCCATGTCGTCTGGATGAGGCTTTAAAGAGACATAGTTAATGATTGGGTTAAGTAACACTTAACGGACCAGTATTAGCTTGTTGATCTGACTCGAAAATCTAAAAAGACAAGATCATAGAGGCTAACCTTCTGACAGTTTCGGGCTAGTCAGAAGCCGCTGTACGAACAAGCTAATTAATACTTACAAAATGTCCGGGTTTAATAATAAAAACAACGAAATAGTTCAACTTTACACAAAACAAACGAAATGAACACGTGTTTTTAAAACTATTGTCCACCGTGTAACAATTTCTGTACACCACAAAATCACCAGTCGGTATTGTAAGTAATCTTTGACAACCACCACTTTTAGCAGCGCCTCTAAACGACTTGGGAAAAATCTTAATACTGTTTTAAATTCGCAATAACTGATGAACATCTATTTTGTCTATGGTTCAACGGTTACTCGCGAAAAAATCCTACTGATTTAAGTTGTCACAATTTGACGTATAGTCGTGCGCACCTTAAATGCTACAATTCAGTTCTGTGACCCTTGTATCACAAGGTTTTAAGAGTGAGGTTTGTGTGCGGGAGGTGCATTTAACCCATTTACGGCCACTGATGCGTTAATGCAACGCCATTTTCCAATTTTTTTTTTAATTTTAACATTTAATTTTTTCACAGTTTCAAGTTTGCTAACAGTTATTTAGATAGCATTTTACAAAAAAAATTAAATTATCAATTTAATTTAGTAAAAAGTTTAAGAAAACATAATTCAAATTAAAAAATTTTCTCTATATCTGAGCATGCATAACAATTTTTTATTTTCATTTATGTTTTTATTAGAATTTTAGTTAAACCTTTGCATAGTACTCTTTAAAAATAACAACTTTATCTACCATCCGCTTCAGAATTTTTTTTTACGGTTCCTTTTTTTGTAGTGATGACAAAAGCAACAGTGTTGCGTTATCGCAACATCGGCCGAATCTATCAAGTCGAAATCAAATTCCTGTCAGAACTTGCATGATTCATTTCTTGCATTTTTTCTGTAGCCACGTGCATTTTTTATTATAACATTGTTGTGTATGTATCGAAAAGTTGCTGTTCAAAAAAATTTACAAAAAATCTCATTCAAATCGAATTGGAACTAGGTTTAGATGGTATTCAGTTAAAAATTTGATAATAGAGTGTTCGCACATGGCCGCCTTGCATTGGGATGACTTATTATGTAGCGGACTGGCTTCAATTTGTCAATCCTACTGCAATATCAGGTCAACAAGCTATCGAAAGATGTCGCTTAAATGGAAATTATTATTATTATTAATAGACAAATTTTAACAAACGAAAAGGCAAATGAAAAGAGATTGAAAATACTAAAAAGTGAGTCCAGTTTCATTTTTTTTTTAAATTAGCCGCAAGGTCAAACGTCTGTTAATTTTTAATTTTCAAATAACTCTATTATTGTCTTTGGCAGAGATTTTTTCCCCTAAATCATGTGCAACATTTTGATGTTTAGAAAACACTTTTTTTGTAAAAAATAATACTCCCTCTGTCCCAAATTATGGTATACATTGCGGGTTTTGTATTTGTCCCAAATTAAAGTATACAAATCTCTAATATTGGATTTACTTTTTTTATCTTTACTGAAATTCAAAATTAATGTAATCAGAGTGAGTTATGAAGAAAAACGTTTGTTTTATTGACCAATAATATTTTGTAATATTTTGCGATGTCAACTGCATATTGACTACAAAAATAGATACCGGCAAATTCCCTTCGTTGCGAAATTGTTCTTTATTCATAATATCTTGAATTTTAATATTAATTACTTTGATTTGACGTTTCTTCTTTGAAAAATGCTATTTTCCGAATTTATAATTTTTTTTACCTAAACACAACGGGTGTTATTTAACCTTTTGACAATATTGAGATAAACGATAAAATTAAAATAGAACAGATTCATGCAAAGTCATCTATTAATCATTAAGAGTTCTTGATTTTGATAAATATCCATCATTAACAAATTATCATTTTATATAACCATCCATATTCAAAACATCTTTATAGAAATAATTTGGGACAGAGGGAGTAATAAATTAGCCTATTACGCAAAGCATGCTTTTTATAAAAATATTAAAAAGCTCCGTGAAAACAATATCATTGGCGTTATTTTTCAAGCTGTCAAGTTCTTCTCTTATGATCGATTTCTAATTTTTTTTCCATAGCAACTTATATATTGTTGAATTTAGAAAAAAAAATTCTACAACAATAAAATATATAGGTACTTAGTAATAAAAAAAGCAGATTGACAGCAACTTGACATTGAAGTCAATTTCCAAGAAAATCGAAGCTAAACACGGTTTATAGTATTTTTGAAATAATTTCATTTATTTTTTTGTTTATTAAAATTGGTCCATAAATACTGAAGTTATGACTTGAGGCGTTTTCTATAAGACATCCTGTATATTTACTTAAACGAAATGATTTCTAAAAAAGGACATGTTTACAAAAACGCACACGGTTTTTCAGGAAATCGATGTTTTATTTAAAATATTTAAATGATTTTTTTTTAAATAATGTAGTAATGTGCGTTTTAAATAAAAATTATTATTGAACATGATTTCTTTTTTTAATATTTCAGTCTTTATTTGCGTGTCTTTAAGAAATGAGACACAATATTTTAATGTTATTCTCATACTCAAAGTGTGTCTCTGAAGAGTGTTGATTTCTCCACGCCCTGTATACACATGGGAACACTGAATTACAGCTTAAAACCAAACACATAAATCCACGTTAACAAAATAAAAGTCGAAGAAGTTGTTTTTTACCATCGATCGCATTATTTAACTATAATTTAAAGATTGCTAAAGACCATTTAAACTCAAAATTTAACAATGAATTCAATCCCCCACCTAATTATATGGTAATCACTTTAAACTATAAATAAGAATATACTCTACTCATTGCCAGTCCTTTTATTTACAGTAGTGAAAAGACCACTGCAATCAAAATTGTATTTGGATAGAGTAGGTATTTATGCAGCTGGCGTTTATAATGTAAGTAACTTATTTGACATTGCCAAAAATCTGAGGCATCCAATGTCAGAAACTTGAAAAATCATTTCCTACTTGAATCAAATCAAGAAAGAGCAAAAATTTGGCCCATGGGGGGATCGAACCCACGACCTTCGCGTTATTAGCACGACGCTCTAACCAACTGAGCTAATGGGCCGACGTTTTGTACGTCTCTTTCCAACCATTCTCTGATTCCTGATAGCCTTCAGCGGAGTTTCCTTACAAGCGGCAATTATTCGTATTTACAATGATTCGTACTCTGATGTGATGGGAATAGGAGCCAATGACCCTTTTTCTGATCTTATGATTAAAACCGTGCTTAACTAAAGTCGTGATTAAAATAAACAAGAGACAATATAGCTTTATGTCAATTTAATGTGTGAGAGAGTGACGGACGATCGATACCAAGGGAATTAAACACATTATTATGTTTTAACATTTGTTTTGGATAAGTTAATTCAAAATTTACTTTAAAAACTAAGAATTTACATTAAATACCTCTGAATACGTCTTAAAAGCAAAACAATTTCGAGGAAAGTTAGCTAAGCCTTTAAATTCTATACTTACCTTGACATGATTCAAGAATTATTATAAACCTGTCATTCTGCCATTCTTCGCAGTCTTCTTCAGTTTCTTCTTCCGTTTCTTTGAACATATTTACAGTTCGTTTCTGCGGATGCTCCAACTTTGTCTTTTCTTTAACTCTCGCGTGCGTAACCTTTTCTGCTGCTGTTGGTTTCTTCAATAGGACGGGGCCATCTTTGATCTCTTCCCCAATAAATCGATTGTTTCATTGAAACCAGGAAAAAGGCGGAGATGCTAGGATAGTAATGGCTCACTAATGCCAGATTTCTTCATCGCCTTATCTTAAGGTTAAATTTATCTGTTACTTAGAATGTGACACATAGTATGTGTACAGGGAACTGGATGAAACATTCCAACTGACTGATAAATTAACCTCAGGATAAATACGGTGAAGAAATCGGCTATAAGCAACGTCTACATCTCTATAAGTTTTGAGTAAGTGTAAGGCTTGTATGAGGTCAAAAAAAATTGATCGTTTTTGTTGCTAACTAATTAGAGTTACCAGGTCGGTTTATTTATCTAAATTGTTTTCGGTTCAAATAAAATAAATTAGTACAGTAACTTTCTAACGCTTCGAATAAAAGCAAAGGAATCACTAAGAGACTTCCAGAAACGTGTAGGTGATCCATTTTTAAAGTGATGGGGAAAAGGGAAAATTAACCGGGATTGTCTCGTTAAAGATTTTTCGAGCCACTCTGAATTGCATTACTCGCCGGTACGGAATACGGGGAAACAAATAGAATTCGAAGAAGGCGGGAGAGTATTAATTGCGCGTTCCCGACGAAAATTTTTAATTACGTCCAGGCTACAGGTTTTCAATAAACAATCTTTGCACGCGGAAATGGAATCGAGAAGTGCGAGTGCAAGTTCGACGAACGTGATATGAAAATAAAAGGAGAAGCTCTAATTTCTTTCTTTCTTTCTGGTAGGTACATAGTACAAAGTCAATTTGCCGCCCTACGTTCAATTAGATTTATATGAAATTTGAACTTTGGACTGAAAACGCGTCGGCCAAAAAACACTCGGAGAGATGAAAATATTAAAAAGCAATGACCTTTCAAATCCCGAAACAAATGAAAATTTCGCAGAAGATTTTGATGACTCAGGCAAATTGCGAAGTGTCTTTTATCTCTAACGAAAGCCATTGTCTGTTGTAATTACGCCATTCGGCTTTTATTGCAATAATTAAGGAGCTTTTACTCGTCGCGAATCAATACGCTTGGAAAAGAAGTGCGCTCGTGAATTTGCATCCCTCCCAGTCCTAAATATGAAAGTCGACGTATGGGTTTTCGTTTATGTCGGGGGGTTTAATTAAATGTTGCTTCATATTAGATAGCATGTGATTCTCCCTGTGTAATAGCCCCGCTAATCGCCGAATAACGTCCTCTGGGCTGAGGAGTAATGGATTTCCGATAACATTGTAATGAGGCAATTTTGTAATTATTGCAGCAGCAGCCCTGCCATCACTACTACTAAATGCGGTTCTGCTATGCGAAATTGTACAGAACCTCCTAAAATGCCCAGAAACTAAAAAATCGAAAGCAGTTTACAAAACTTTGTTGCTGATTATCAGGATTATCACGCTTTGAACACTTTACACAGGTAAAAAAATGTATGTACTTATGTAACTAATTAACGAAGCGAGTGTTGAACAAAAACATTTCCTACAATGTAAGTGGATGTGAAAACTATGAGATTCCTAGATTTGGCACAGAGTAATATTTTGAAACTTATGCCCCACTCACGCTCTACAAAACTATCTTCGCTTGCAGAGAAAACTTCCAAACAATTCACAACAGCGAACTGCAGCAATAATCCATCAAGTTGCAAAATATTATGAGCTCCTTGCTATACAGTTTTCGAATAGTTACTTAGGTTGCGTTAAATTTTGTCCAGCATCCTCGCCTATGATCCTGCAACAATTAATTCATCATTCATCAATCATCAATATTATTTCTGTTTCTAAGTAGTTGCAATAGTAAAGGACTAACATAGAAAAAAGTGTAGGTAATGAAAATTATGAAGTCGCAAATACGAGTTGATAAATCGAAGACCTGCTCAATAAATACTGGCACAAAAAAGTCATTTGGAATTGATGTTTCCCGTTGCGTCATGTACAAACGCAAACAAAACTGGAGCACGGACCCGGCAGATAATTCAATCTCTTGTCTGCATGTCAATCAATACGCAGAGCGCGCATACGAATGGACGTAGCTTTAATTCACACACGCCAGGAACACAACGCACAAGATTCTAATAACAAGGTTGGTTTACGCGCCGTGATGGGGTGAACCAAAAATAAAAAGCGAAATGTGATTTTGCCCGGTCAGAAATGAATGTACTTTTAAAAAGGACGAAACGTAAAAACAAAACAAGCAAAAGGAATCCCAATTAATTATTCCCCATTCATAACTTGCACTCTAGAATTTGCATTTCCATGTTCAGACTAGACTTCTGCAATCTATCAAATTGTAAACTCCCTTCTCCCCTCCCTATTACAATATGAAAAGTCCTTGGCGTTATTTTCCTCATGTCACTTCTTAACTTTTGGCCACCAAATAGAATTCTGGATCTACCAGCTTTGGTGAATGACCTGTTGGCTTTAAATCCCATGCTCATCTAACTACGCGTAAATGATTTCCAATTTTCTAATTGTCTTACCTTCCAGTGGTAAGCAACGACCACCAGTTACTTAAACTTCACTTGATAACTTGTTAATTTTTTTCTTGATGCTGAAGACCCTCTTGCCTTCTCTTTCCCGTAAACGAGACGATATTAATTTTCTCTCTTTTTAGATCAAATGGATACGACGTGTCTTCAATTGCTCCGACCAAATCGTCCGCTTAATACATCGGATGAATAATTTATGTTTTGTGTCTACTCCATCATTTTTCTTCTTCTATAGTAGATTGAGTGTCTGCTTTTAACAATAATTTTCTCACTTTTCAGTTCACACAGATACGAGGTCGACGTATCTTCAATTGCTCTGACCAGGTCGTCCGCATATACATTGGAAGAATAATTCGTGCCTCATGTCTATCCCACCATTCTTCTTCTTCTTCTTTTGTAGGTGACTGAGTACCTATTTCTCTTGAAACGTCGATTCTATTGACGTTCACCAGCTCTCTGTCGATCCATCCTGGGCCCGAGGCAGAGAGAGGGTGAACAAGTAAACGTAAGTAAAGGTAAACGTTTCTTTCCATTTGCTCTATGTACTAAAACTGTTTGCATTCCAAATTTTCTACCACTTGGGGGACTATCCGCCTTCCTTGGATTTTTTCCCAAAAAATTGACTCTTTAACTTTTAATCAATACCTTCATGCCTTCATTAAATAACCACATATGAACCACGCTCACAACCCTTCACCTATCAATAAATAACTGAGTTCAACTTTTTGCCCTAAAATCCACGTATTTCTCATCAGATCATTTAATTTTGTAATGCTGGCTGGATTAAGTCCATTGATATTGGCATTTCAAACCCTTCTCTCATCAATACCCGTTCCTCGTCATATCGTTTAATTTTGTAATGCTGGCGGGATTAATTCTATCGATTCTTCTGCAACCAAGGATTTAGGTTAAATAAACCCGTGGAAGGGAAGGTATCCTTCTGAGCAGATATCCGTGGATAGATTTCACTCTAGAGTAGGAAGGGCTCATTCTAGCTGATGGCCTCTATCGATCTGGGCTACCACCCCATCCCGCAAAATGTAGCACTTGGATTCTGGTCCTGCGTCACCTAAAGAATCAATGTCAAAGGATTCTTCCATGTTTAGGAATGTCCTCAGGGAAATTTCTTTGTCGACTAGCGCCATTTACACTCTCCCAATGAGATGAGCATGAAATAGGGACCTAAGCTCCCGTACATTAACTCTAATGTGCATATCTAGCAGTTTCTTTTGCCTGAAAGTAATCAATCCGGGCTACTCTTGGTTATAACACAAACCCTGATTGCTTTCCATATTCTCCATAAGTATACCTAATGGAAGGAGTTAGAACTGTAAGGATCTAAGTGGAAAGTTCTTGTGAATTGACTTAAGTGGTAAAAAGGGAGATGAAATACTGTAACAAGGAAATTGGAATGCTGCCTACGCAAGACCTCCGAGATTATAGCTGAATGAAACAGTCCACCATTGCTTCCTGGAAAGACATAAATAAATACATCACTGAACAAGCATAATTCATTCCGATGACGCAAATGTCACGATATGATTTCATAAAGCCTTCCTAGAAAAACTTTCTAAAAAAAGGAACCCTTTAAATACTGACGAAACTCATTTTGTAGTGCATTAGAGTGTTATTCTAGTCAGAGGAGCGTTTCCTCCTCATGTGGTGTTGTGCAAACCATGTAAGTCTACTTATTATTATCTTTCATAAATACATTGTTTATGTGAGCTGCGCCCCTTATTTTGGTTATGTAATTTGATGGCGTAACGAAACAATTGCTTTTACAACATGTAAATAACTGTCAAATATCGAAATTTGTATAAAAGTTTTAGCTCCAAGAAGGATGTAAATGTTCAGGTATATTGTTCATTCCCAACATTCCTGAGAGCTTCTTTTTTTAATTTTTAGTTTGTTTTCATTTCAAGAAGGTTTTTTATATGGCTCCCTGAATCTTTTTGCTTCCTTCGTTTTATCCCATTTGTTCTCTTTGATCGTAATCTATCTACCCTTACTTTTTTTAATGTTTCTACCAGACTAGGTCATTGATAACTTTTTTTGGGGCAAACGCCCTCGAGTACTTTCCAAATTAAAAAAAGGGGATTCCTCCCTATTGATAGCCTTCTCCTACCCAAGCTGCGAGGATCTCATCAAACACGTGCGACATAAACTACGTTAATTTAGAATCTTGGCAATACTTTCAAGGCATGTTTTCAGAGACTTCTAGGTCTAGAAAAGCTGCTAGAAGAATATACTCGTTGCTTAGTTATCTTTCCATCTTCTTAGTGATTTAGACTCTAACAGATCATCCCTAATGTGTATTTTTTCTTCATCTAACGTAAGACTGATGGGCCCATACGATTTTTACTTGACCTCATGAATTTCTTCCTTTCATCTTGCACTAGTTTTCCCTCATTTCTTCTTCTTCTTCTTCTCTTCAGTATGTAATCCATCTGCCTTTGCTCCTTTCAGTTGTCTACTCCAGGCAAGTCTTCTCATATCTACGTGCGTT
Organism: Dorcus parallelipipedus; assembly: GCA_958336345.1. Lineage (NCBI taxonomy): Eukaryota > Metazoa > Arthropoda > Insecta > Coleoptera > Lucanidae > Dorcus > Dorcus parallelipipedus. Next base: position 16,373,803 of record OY284475.1, read on the forward strand.
ATTGGCTATTTTCTTCGCTAAAATGTTGTGGCACATCTTTTCTAGAAGTACTTGGGCTTTGCTTCATATTACAACTCGTACTTACGACGCTTTGTACAACGTAATTTACATAACGACCTTTTGGTCTCTTTGTTACTTGATTTTTCTATGGAATCGAATGCAGATGGCGTTCCATGAGTTGATTTACAGCCTCTTTTGTTATATGTAAAAAGTTTTTATTCACTGCAAGCAGCTTTCGCCCTGAAAGTTCCATTCAATCCAATTCGGAGAATCAATATGTAACCACCAAAGTTTTGATGGGACTATGTCGTCCGTAAACATCCGTTGTTGAGTTTTTAAATTGAGTATGTCGATGGGGTGATTAATCTGTTCGCCAAGTTAAACAGATAAACGTCAACTTTTTGCTGAACCACCTTTGTCGGTAGACGCTTGGCGTGTAGGGCGTATGCAGCGCTGACCTGGATACAGAAACGAGCATTGCGCGGTCCCATAACGCGAAACAGCCTCCGGCTGATCCATACTCAAATAAAACAAAACACCGAGTCATGCTGACTGGTTAAAAATTTAAATCCTTTGAAGTCGCTCCTCTCTAATTACTCGCTTTGAACGTTTTGTTTCGCGAGCAGAGAAGTGGAAGGTGGGCACGCTCTGTTCCGGCGGATTCTTTTAATTATCGAAGCTTTTTTTTTACCCCGGATGCAAATTCGATTCCGATGACTTTCTGCAGCGGGTGAGAGAGTTATGGACGTCGATGGGCGAAGCGCGAACATCGGATAGCTTTTATTCAAAACAAAGACCAGCGGCTCTCTCTTTCTCTGGAACAACTTGTTTTATACATGGTGATTTTATTAGCTTTATTGGACTTTTGGAGTGATTGAAATCAACTATATTCTGGAAACTGGAAATCTGTATTTGTTTTTGAATTTACAACAGTTGAAAGGGAGATATTGTTGGAGGGGGTTAAATAAGTCACAGTTAGTTTACTAAATTGGGATCAATTTGGTCTGATACTTAATGCTTTTTGGCTTTCAAAACAAATTGGTGAAAAGTTCGAAAAATCAAACATTGCTTCATTTAAACTTTGTCAATAAATAAAAAAAAGGTGGTGCGCAATGTTTCACCTGATTCAAAGCGAATACTGTAGCGTCCACGGCAAGGATAAAAAGGACATCGTATTTATAAGAGGTTGATCATCGTTGTGATTGATTTAACACTCGATGTATGAGTTATAATCCAGATAAATAATTAGAATAAACATTAATAATTTATTATCCAATAAAGTTCCCGTTGAATAAACATAATCAATACAAGCGCTTGATTTATGTCTGCATATAATTGTCGCCCCGACAAGCAAACAAACACATCCACGTAAAGCCACCACCGCCGCCATTATTTCACCAACAAAGGAACGAAAACGCTCAAAACTTTCCGATCTATTAGATGCGGAGGAATTCCACAATGAAAACTATCCGCGACACTTATCAGATAATCCCCTTGTTCTACACGGTATAATGGTGGTCTTGCATCCCTAGTTTGCATATCAGCGCCGCGTCGGAAGCAGAAGACGTCGCCCTCATTCATTCCGCGGGGGGAAGGCCATTCATTCGTCACCCGCCACCCGCTCCTTAATCCCGTTAATTAGTGAGGCGGCAAATTGCGGCGGATAGTTTTAGGATTCCTTGCCGACGCACCGCGCCTTGGATATCATATTCACAAGGTGCTACTGAATAATAAGGATTATGTAGCGGGAAGGTGTTTGGTTGAGAAACGTGAGCTCATTTAGTCGGGCCGTGTCAAAAGGAGGAGGGTTACTCTAATGAGACATATTTCATTTGAAGCTCATATTTTATATTTATGCAGGAAACTTCAAAGGGAACCAAAAGTATTTGGACTACAAGAAAAGGAAACGCGATGAAGTGGCTCTGTCTCAAGATGATTCTTTATATGTCACCCAAATTACAGGATACCCACAATTCTATACTTTTACCAACCTAGAAAAGAAGACCATTATAAAATTGTCGTAGCCGAAATTATTTTTAAGGAATGAGTTAGCTTGTAATTTAAAATGCTTAATAAATATCTGTATATCAGGGGATGTTTGTTTATGTTTTGACGATAAGTCTAGCCGAGGGAACGTAAAATATTAAGAGGAGAGGCAGGACAGTTTTCTTGTGATGCAGATTGAGAATGGTCGGTAAAGCGCGTGAGGAATTGTGTTACGCGTCGAGGTGACGGGATGTGTGACCTAGAGGGTGGCTGCAGAGTATTGGCCTAAGAAGGCAATGTTCTGGCAGAAGTAGTATCGCGGTATACCCTGTTTATGTTATTGGCAATGCGGGATGAGGATCATCGATGAGTTGGAGTTATTCTAATATGGCGAATATCGTCCTGATGCCGATGTTCCGGGGCATTACAGGGGGTCATACTGCGCACCAGTATACGATACCGTGTGTGACTTGCCGCAGTGGTCAGCACCGCTGATGAAGTGCACGGTATCGGCAAATGTACAAAAAAAAACGCTCCAACAAAATGTTCACTTTATTGAGAAAAGGTTAAGGGTTGAAGAACCCTCAAATTTTTTTGTAGATTGAGCAGCTTACAATTTGAGTATAGCTCTCTTCACTTTCTTCCAAAAGTAAATCAAGCATTATCTAACACCCCAGAAAAGGTTACCCATTCTAAAACCTCGACCTCTACTTTGTAAAGTTATGGAAGCCTTTGCTTTGATTTTTTAAGTAACACACACTCTTCCCTTTAGTTTCCTGTCTGTAAACACACCCCCTTTTCTTTTTTTCTTTATTGACTCGAAGCCTCGCTCTTAAATATGTATGAAGGCAAGAAGAAGAATGCGTGTTATATACTGGGAAGCTTAGCGCAAAATTTATGGAAAGTATAAAACGTCTCTTAAGCCGGTTGTAAACATCTTTCGTATGATATTTCGTATCCGAACAGCGGCGGCAGGGAAAAAAAATGGAGGAGACGAACGTTTAATGTGGATGGGCGCAGGGTGATTTACAGGCATTATAAACTAGAAGTGACGCGGCCGTAAATTCGAGGACTAGAAGGACGTAATTTTTGCCGCCCGGAATTTAACGCAAAGTCGCAATTTGCGTCCGTCCGTTCTCCTGTTCATTTTTAATGAGACGCCCCGGCGTAATCTGATTTGAGGGATTTGTAAAACGTCGCTGTTTATCAGCGTTTCAAATTAATTGGCAACCTTAATCCAATTATGAAATATGTTTTATATAATTGAAATTAATGACAGTGCAGATTACAATATCTACTCACTTTTGGAGATAGAAGCCTTGACGAGGATGGGTGGCTTAGCCAGTTATAAAAAGTTGAGCAGAAATTTAAAAAGCTTTTATGAAATTTTAAAATACGTTCATCGAATACCTTATTATCTGATAGGGTCGGCCCTGAGCCCGGGTAAAAGAGGAAGGTAGGTCAACGGGGTAACTCCTAGCTAACGTTTCAAATTTCGAACGAATCAAAGAGACTACGACTCAGAAAAATCAGTAAATATCTTTTAAGTACCTAAAAACAGCAATACGGATGATTAACCAAAATAAAGAACAAATGAAGTCCAGAAAACCGAAACGAAGGAATACTACTGCGACGTTAGTGAACCAGTCCTAAAAACACACAAAAAAAATATACACAATAATACGGTCACCTTAAAAGAAGACAACCAGCGCAAGGAGTTGTCTTTGAACGCACAAAAACATATACTAAATTATCATCATTACACTAAGACGAGCCACGGAGGAGATGGAAATAAACGCCACTAAAGAAGAAAAACCGTGGGTAAAACAAAAGCTGGCAAAGGAATGCAGTACCTGGCCAAATATATGAATAAGCCGAAACACCCTTGCACTGCATGCTTCTGGCCCATCTCGACGGCAGCCACGAGCACGAAGAAGAGACGGCTCATTCACCTCGAAGATGGCAGGAGAGAAAGGGTGAACGCAAGCGTGGCCTAGTATGTTATACTATCAAGAATTGCTGGAATGACACCTGAAAATAGTGATATAAATGAAAAAGTGAAGTTATGGTGCACCACACGTATTTTCTTGCGAGTTTCTTTGAAAAAAGTAAATTTCGGGTAAACCATTTGTTGTAAGTAAATTGTTTAGATCTCTTAGCATGTAAATACATTAAGATTAGATTAGAATTGTAATATTAGCAAAATTTAATTTAAATATAGTAAGAAGTTGAGAAAATAACCGAGAGAGGGCGCTGTTTCGCTACGTACCTGGTTGTAAAAGTAAAGAGGTGTCACGCCCGGCAAACTCAGTCGGTAGAGCATGGGACTCTTAATCTCAGGGTCGTGGGTTCGAGCCCCACGTTGGCCGTCAAATTTTGTGACCTTACCTTGTTACGAAAGCAGAGTTGTGTCGATTGAATCATCTCCCGACCGGCTAGACTCGAGGAGATGGATATGGGTCGTACGTAACTCCAAAACTACAAGCACAAATTACTAAACCGAAAGAAATAAGATCCCTCGGCAATGCGCACTTGTTTTTATTTATGACTCGAACCAAAAATTAATTTAACAAAGTACATGAATCGTGTTAAGTCAATGTCAAAAATAAACTATAAATGCTCTTTACGGATTCGTTTACAAAACGCATTAAAATGGACGCAACAACACGAAATCAACACCGTTTATGATTTAAACAATAAGTATCAAAATACGATACAACATAATACATAAACAATTGAAATAAGGAAGATACAAATCCCCAACTTTTGAGTATCCAAAGCGCAAACGTCAAAGTAACGTCCGTCGAGGTTAGACCTAACTCGGCATCACTCCGAATGTCAACTTGGCTTCAGGGCAAAAAAGTTGGAATATAGTGGAGGAACGGCTTCTAATTACCACTTTCGTTCCCATGGAGTGCGCCCTTCTCGATGCACAAAAATTCAAGATGGTCGACCAAGACAACGTTGCCATCATACTTTTCAGCAAGGGCATACCACGAGGACGATCGCCAAGCAGCTCTTATTCCGTGGAACTCCGTGAATCGTTCGGAACAAATGGGAGGAACCCATTAAGAATATTAAAAAAAAAACCTAGATAAAAGAGAACACAAATTACGAACCGACCGTCGCAAGATGTAACGCTAAAACATACCTGCCGTAGATACAACGGGACAAGCTTGGAAGAGCCTCGAAGAAGGCTTCAGTTTTCGTTGCAAACAACGTCGCATCCGAGCCCAAGAGACCGTTTAGTTTTCACTTTAAAACGAATCCGTTTAATGAAAAGTTTGCACAAATTGAGAGGAACCCTCAGTACGGTCTGTTTGCAACCGAGTAGTCACATTGACTGAAAGGAATTTACCTCGAAGCGTCGATCAACGCGAACGGTTCGCGGAAAGGGGCCAATGACAGACCTGTCGTAAGGCATCCTACTCTCGACATGGGCCAGTCTCATTATTAAAGAATAGGGTTGTTCAGGCTCGTATAACGTTTTAATGCGAAATTTTAGGACCAGTCCAAGTTACGAAGTTAAATTTCGACATAGTTATAACGAGCGTCTAAATAAAAACCTGGTCAAGTGGGTTGTGATCGAGAATTTATCCACTGCATTCACTATCAGAATTACTAAATGTAGCCTACTTGACCAGTTTTTTATTTAGACACGATTTACTTTCGTCAATATACAGGATGACTCGAAAGTTATTATTATGCAATTTTTGCATTATGCAATAAGGGGTCTATGCGCGGAATTCGAGTTATCCATTAGATCCATCAAGTCCATTTCGTCCTTCATCAGATCGAGCGGATACAGCACCACAAGAAATAAGTTGTCTGCAAGATCCCTAACCGAATTCATCAACAATAAATAAATTTTCAAACAAAGAGATAAATAAATCTCAAGAAACAAGAAACAGAACATCAAAAAATTAATAAACCCTGAGAATCCAGCAATAAATTAATGAATAAATTATGAAACTGGTCCTTAGGCTCTAAGGGCTAATTTCATAATGGGATTTAAAGGAGACCGTGCGTGGCATACACAGAAATAAAAAGAAATCAACAAACAATACAAGTATATTATTAAAAGCATTGACAGGCTTTTTTAATTTTGCTAAAGATTAACCTCATTTATTTATTTATAATTTTCATTTACGGAGAGCGTGTCCTTGGACTCAGAAGCAGTTGAAAGTTAATTAAAATACAAAAATGTACCCAAAATAGAGGACAACAATCGAGTAAGTGGTTCCTACTTTTCTTGAGGGTGAGACGCAGCAGCAGAGGATCTTTTTACTCGGTGCTTCCTTGAGGTTTTACCGATCGTCCCTGGGGGCTCTATGCAAAGGATCTTCTTTAATTACGTCGTTACCCACACTAAAAATTTTAAGAATTCAATTGGCCATTAATTTAAATAAAATTTTGGACGATGAACATTAAAAATATATTAATTATAATAAAATAAAAGAAAAGAAAAGGAGAGGGCCGTAACCGTTCGCGAAAATGGTTTGGTTGATTAATTTCTTGAAATCCCTACAGAAACGTTTACATTACTCTTTGGTAATGTGGCGCCCCTTTCGACGTTTTCCCCGGTGGTCTGCCCAAGAAGGACATAGAAGTGAATTAAGTTGCCTACCCTATAGGATAATATTACTCAATTTTTGACTGATTGCTTCTTGCCTCGCGAGGGGGCCAACTAGCCGTTCTCGCGCGTCAGGGTTTCTTTATCGATGGGTTCACTTAGGCTGCGTTTAGTTGATAGACGAACCGTCAAAGTTTAACGAGCTCGGGCGGACTGTTTTCTAAACGGAACTCATACCCACTGTGGTTGCCTAATGGTCGCATCTCAAATCACGACCACCGTGACCATTCAGCTGATTAATCAGACAACTACGGACTAAACGAAATCTACAACGTCGCCCATGAACTAAACGCAGCCTTACTTTAGCATATCTAAAGGGCCCTTATCTTAAGGGGCGGGGGGTTAATGTTGAGATTGATCCATTTCCCACAGTGTCCATTAACACCTGATATTGCGACAAATTTGAAAAAGCGCAAAGCACTACTGCCAGATGGAATCAAATATGTTTGATTGATTTATGCCCGATTTCTTCATCGCCTTATCTTGAAGTTAAATTTATCTGTCAGTTAGAATGTGACACTAAGGGCCGATATTTCAATCATGGTTTAACTTTAAGCTTTGTTTTATTCCCATAGAAACAATAGTTAAGACAATTGTTTCTAAGGAAATAAAACGAAGCTTGACGTTAAACCTTGACTGAGATATCGGCCCTATAGTATGTGTACGGCCAACCGTACGTTACATTCCAACTGTTAGATAAATTAACCCTAGGTTAAGAAAGGTGAAGAAATCGGCCATTAAGCCCCAGTTGTACAATGCCAGTTTAAATTTAAGCTGAAACTTGAACCCATAACGATTATTTTAACAATTGTTGTTAAGGGTTTAAGCTTTGGCTTAAAATTAAGCTGGAATTGTACAATTGGGCCTTAGATGATTAAGGCTTTGTTGTGCAATTCTAGCTTAACTTTAAGCCAAAGCTTAAACCCTTAACAACAATTATTGAAATAATCGTGGTTAAGAGTTTAAGCTTCAGCCTAAATTTAAGCTAGCATTGTACAATTGGTCCCAAATGGTTTTCTAAAATGATTCACTGGCAAATAAATACTTTGTGAAATTATTTAATGTGTTCGCCTTCTTTCGGCCGATTCATGTATGTAATTTAATGCCGTTCTAGCTTTCGCAATAAGCGAAATACACTGCAAATTGCGGGAAAGATATCGTCCTTTCAGAAAGTTTAGCAGCTAAATGCAGCTCAAACGAAGTCGAGCTTTTGACAAGTTTTCACGACCGGCGAAGTTTATATTCAGTTTCCGATGAGGTGGAACAAGGTGGGTTCGGATTGCAATACTTTTACAATTCAGAATAAATTTCGTTAAAATTTACTGCATAATTTACACAACGTTCAAGCCAGTGATCACGATTTTATAAAAGCAAAAAAAGAAAAAAAAAAGATTTATAAGTGTTTAGTTATCAAATAAAATTTTAATTATTTCTTTTTTAATTGGAAGCTGGAGAGTTTAATTTTTTTTTTTTTTGAAATAAAATAAATTGAATAAAGTTAGTTTCCGTTTGAGGAACAACACATAATCAAAATGCCGTTCCCGGTTAGTGCTAAACGGGACGCCGCCCCCGCTGTTTTCCGAGAGGCGCACGCCCAGCGTCGGGATGCTTAGTGCCGCGGTGGCAGTGGCGATGATCGGGCGCAACAAGACGGTAACGATGGCGACGCCAGTCGCCGCTTCAGCAGGTGCTTGCACGCTTCCAACCCTCTTAGAATAAACAAAGCCAAGGGGCATAAGTTGCACTGCCGCCGCTTGCCGTGTGTTCTTGTGTTACGATGTTGTAAATACTGATTTATAGTTGTTAAAATTTCTAGAATTTTATGAACTCGAGCATGTTAGTGTCTTATCTTGTCTTAGGAGCTCTAACAGGTACGTTTTTTTTCTGACCTTTCACTAGTTTTCTAGTAGCGTTACATTCATATCTTCACCCCCACAGAAGATTTCAAAAAATATAAGTAATGTGAAATGCTAGTTCACAACTAACATGAACACATTTATTTGTATTTTTTTTAAATATTTATGATATCATCCATTTCTTTTGGTAATTCAAATAAAATTATTTAAGTTCAAGTATTCCAAATTGGTTAAAAAATTGACAAAATACCCTCAGATCCTATTTAGTTTTAACGAATTTGATCCTTGATACTTAGAACAAGTATGGAAGTGAATATTTACTACCCCGTCATAATACTTGTGGATAATATAGTTCTCACGGTTCGGATTATGTTGTTACAACAAGTTATCTTGTTTACTTTGAATTCAAAAGTATACAGGAATAAATTAACGAATTTAATGCTCGAGTGAGTTCTATCCCGCTCATTAGGATGCATGTGAGTTCTATGTAGAACATAGAGTTGGTAAAATTGGTATTCACTAGGTAATAAAACAAAAGCCGGAAAAAAATTAAAATAGAAAGTCGCAGAATTATTAAGATGCTAGGCATCTCCATTCAGATAAGTTCAAGTATCTATTAGGAAATATTGTAAAATGAAAGGAATAAATTAATGAAAGTATGTAATCTAAAACTCCAAGAACTCCAAGAAATTTTACGCAATCTGATTTTTTTTTATCTACTGTATTCATTTCGGAATTTTTACAAATAGAAATCATTGATCTAAAAAGAGCAATTTGCCACATTTTCGGATCGATACTTGAAACAAATATTCCCTTCTGTTTTTATCACGTCATCAGAGTCTAACAACCCTTTAAAACTCGAAGAATATTGACGAAATCCCCCACCTCTGGGGGGGTGTCGTTCCGAAACTGTAAAGTAACGCGGAGAAAATTAAATGGCACTGCTTCTTTGAATGCCAATATCCAGTCTGATAAAAACTCGGATTTGACTCGACAAAGAATTTTATTAGTTGTTAAAGTCTTCCTTTTTTCCATTACCATATCAGAGTATCTTAGAACTCAATAAAAGTCTTGATAATATAAACAAGAAAAGATTTCTTTAACAAGTCCATCTTCTTCTCTAACATCTAAACTGTTCAATGAAGAAAAAATATTCATACGTTGCTTTGTTGCACTAAAAAGAGTCACATATCTTATTATAAAATTATTTATATTTTGAGACATTTTTAAAATTGTAGATTCTCTGACGTGGGAAGGGGCATAGTTATCAAAATGTACACCTACTAATGAATACATACATAATATATTCAATGGCGAAATATCCCCTTTGGGGCTGTGAGGCTTCTGAAGAAGCTCTCTAAAATCTTATTTCGGGGTGGATCAGTCTCCATTAATGCTCCTTACAATGACTGACATATCTTTTCCATGACATCCTATCTTATGCCTTCTTTTTCCACCCTTGATGCCTGCTCTGTTCAGATCTTCTTCTACTTCCTCCATCCACGTTGTTCTAGGCCTGCTGCGTCTCCTCTTCCCACTGTACCCTGTCGTTTAATCTTTTTTGTTATGTCTTCTTCTATCTTAGTACGTATATAGTTCTTGATTCGTTTTTCTTCCTTTCTACTATTCTTAGATCCTCCTCATCTTTTTTCGCCACATTTAATGTTTCTGCTGCATTATCATTATCGGTCTTAGGCCCGATTTGTTCACCTCCTGTTAACTTTATCTGGCGATTAATTCCCATAGTAACGATTGTGATTACAACGATTGTGATTACAATTGTTACTATGGGAATAAACCGTCAGATAAAGTTAACTGGAGGTGAAAAAACCGGGCCTTATATATGTAGGTATATTTGACTTTGTTTTCTTTGTTAGATTTTTATTTGACAGTAGTTTCTTGTTTGCATGAAAAGCTCTGTTTGCCGTCATTATTTTTCCTTTAATTTCTCCCTCTCTATTTCCGTCGCCAGATATCATAATTCCCAGGTACTTAAACCTATCCACTTGTTTGGAGTGTATGTTCTCTTGCCTTGATGTTTCTATTTCCTTCTACTTATCCCCTAAATTTAATTATTTTGGTTTTGATTTCACTTACTTTTAATCCAATTTTCTTTCCTTCTTCTAGTATTGTCTCCAGCATTTTAATTAGTATTTCTCTTCTCTCTGTTATTATTACTTTAACGCCTTTTGTTGTTAGCGTCCTTTATTTATTTCCCTTGTTATGTACTCAAACACTATATCCCCCTGCCTTACACCTTTATTCACTTCAAATCCTTCTGTTTCTCCTTTCAGTGGATTTCATCATCATTACAGTAAGTCTTCTTTTAATTTTGCTGGTATTCCAAGTTGGCCAGTATGCCGGCCAGTATGAGTCTTCTCTTTTCTAGCGAGTCGAAAGCTTGTCTGAAATCGATAAAGAGAAATTCCAATTTCTTTTTTCGTTCACATGCTTTTTCCAAAATTTGTTCCGTTGTATTATTGTAGATAAAATTTTATAGAGCAGTATGGTTCCTCTTTAGTTAATACATTCATGTTGGTTCCCCTCTGTGTATTGTGATTATTAGTTCTTTCTTCCATTCCATTGATACAGTTTCTTCTCCTCAAATTTTCAATATCTGCTTCTCCGCCATATTTAATCAACTCATTGTTTATTATATCTTCTACTTCCGTTGAAGAAGTCCTTGATATTACCTTTAAATTGAAAAGTAAAAGGAGTGCGGGCTTCGACAACTTCCCAATGTTCTTACTAAAAAGAAGTATTCACTAGTTAGTACTTCCCCTCGTGGACATTATAAACACATCTCTAGCAACAGGACAGTTTCCCGAACACCTTAAAACTGCAATCGTTAAGCCAATTTTAAAGAAAGGAGACCCTGATGAAATATCCAACTATAGGCCCATAAGTCTGATATCTTCTTTCTCCAAAATATTTGAAAATGTGATGCTAAATAGATTACAGAAATTCATGCTGCGACACAACCTCCTGAATGCGAATCAACACGGTTTTCTGAAAGGAAAAAGTATCGAAACCGTCCTCATGAATTGGCTTGTGGACTATTCTTGGATCTGACGAAGGCATTCGAGACGTTAGACCACAACATTTTGTCCTCAAGACTGTTTCGCTACGATATCAAGGGAAATGTCCTCGATTGGGTAAAATCCTATCTCTCCAAGGGATTTCAAAAAGTAGTTATGATGGACAAACATGGAAGCCAAAAATCCAAACTAACAAGAATCTCCACAGGGGTACCTCAGGGCAGTGTCCTCGGCCCATTCTTATTCGTCCTCTTTCTAAATGACCTGCCTCTAAAAAATGAAACATCTTTCTCCCACATATTCAACTACGCTGATGATACTTGTATGCTTGTCGCCGGTCCTACCTTCATGGATATAAAGCAACTAGGAAGTCAATCCGTGAGGAACATGGATAAATGGTTGCATACCAATAACTTAATTCAGAATGATGCTAAAACCAAATGTGTATTGTTCAAAAATGTTAACTTCTGTGATACTCCATCCCACATAATCTTAAACAGCAAAAAAATCATTTTGGAAGATAGTGCACCGTACCTCGGAATACACGTTGATGCCAATTTAAACTGGAAGATACACATTGACCGCCTTCGAAATAAGCTAAGCTCTGCGTGTTTTGGGCTAAGAGTCCTCAGTCGATACGTCAGCGCCCAAGTGCTAAAAACTGCGTACTATGCCAACATATACTCCCAGCTACAGTATGGAATCATATTCTGGGGAAGCAGCGCACACATCAAATGCATCTTTACAATGCAAAAAAGAGCAATACGAATCATGTTCAAACTATCTCCGAGAGAATCCTGCAGGGGAATATTCCAATCAAAGCGCCTTCTCACAGTGCACGGAATCTACATCTACAAATGCTTAATATATTTGTTCAGAAACAGACATTTATTTGCAAACTTCGAAAACAAAATGTCAGCAGATACGTCACTAGAAACGATAATTGCTATGTATATCCACTATCCACCTCACAGGTTAACTAAATTTGAGCAAGGCACCCAATACTCTTGTATGAAATTGTTCAATCATTTACCGCTAAGTTACAGGTTAATGTTCAATTTAAACAATCTAAATATTGTTAAGAATAAAATATTCAACTTGTTAATAGAAATTGAACCCTACTTGCTAAATGACTTTTATCAATTTAAGTGTGATAACATTATGTTAATTTTTTTTTCCCGGTTACAGCGCTCAATTCCGGATACAAGCAATAACATAATCTTTTCGCTAACCGTGTTCACGGATATTGTAAATTACCCCCATTGTGACGTTTTCGAACTTATCTGTAGCAGTCTCGAAATAAACATTATTATTATTATTATTATTATATCCTTTTCTAGTGCTTTTTCGTTGCGTTTGTCTCTTATAATATTTTTTCCTTCATCCTCTGTTGGTTCATTTATCATATATTCGTTATTATCTTCTTCTGTTGTTATTGCTTTATTGAGTTGACTGTCAATTAATAGGTTTTTAAAGTAAGTCATTCATACCTTTTTATACTCTTGTTCGCTTTCTGTCAGTTGCCCTTTATTATTCTTTACACCATATAATTTGCCTTTGTATGTTTGCTGCTGCTTCTCGTTAGTCGTTGAGACTGCCTTTGTATGTTTTATTTTGTTGATTGATTTTCTGATAACGATTTTTCTTTTTCTTCCTCTCATTTTCATTGTCTTTTATTTTTTCTTCTAATCAATCTCTCTTACATTTTCTTACTGCTTTTTTCATTCTCTCATATTCTTCTCTGTCTTCACATCTGTTCGACCTTATCCATTTAAGTTTTGCCTGCGTTTTCTTCAGTTTTAATTTCTCAGATATCTCACCGTGCCATTCTTTCTCTACTTTCTTCTCTTCTTTTCCGACGTGTTTTTCCGCAGCTTGTACTATACATGATTACAGTGAAAGCCCTCTTAGGCGGACACCGACCGTGACCAGCAAACTGTCCGTCCATTGGAGATGTCCGCCTAAGAGAGATGCAAATGCATGTAAATTACATAAATGGGAGATTAAAAACTGTCCAGCTAAGAGAGGTGTCCGCTTAAGAGAGCTGTCCCCTACTTTCAGCTGCTTTCACTGTACATACAATGTGTAAGCCAACTTACGTGACATGCGCAAGACTCATATCGCCTTGGCATACTTTGTTGTCTCTATAAAAATATTTGTTGTTCAGAATTTCCAAACAGACGTAAAACTTTCTACTTTAAATATCTCGGAAGTTGTGACTTTTTGGCACCTCTTGCCAATTAGTTACCCTAAAATTGGAATTGTAGTTACTAATTCGATAGTAAATGCCTTTGTTATACTGAATGTCAGACCTTAATCAATTTTCTTGCAGATTGTGATCTTAACTCGCATACAGTGCAGGTGAACTAAGTTTGAACATTGTGGCAGATATAACGCCGGGTACTTTGTAATGAATCTTCATCTCAGGGGGGTTGCAGATACACCCGGAAGTGCACAACTATGTTTGAACACTATAACAAACAGATTCTGATTATCTATCTGCAATTCCAGCGTTGCAAAGTTCTATTTGGTTTCTGTTTTTTCAAAAAAAAAAAAGTTTTCGATCTGAGTTAGAGTCGTTTCATATTAGGGCCTCCCTGAAAGTTATATTCCTCCAGGAATAAAGAACTTTCCCGGCCATTTTGTCATAAAAGCGTATCTGCAGCGGCAAAAATTCATTTACATTAAACTAAAAGCATACCGCTGTATTCAATTACCCACTAACTGGTGTTACGTCGCGGCTTGAAGCTCCTAATGTAGATGGACAATTTAGCCTGCGCGAAAGTTCGCCTCAAAGTTTCGGATTATGTAGATGCAGTTGCGTCGGTTAATTCGCGTGCGGAAAGTTGCCCCCCCCCCCCCTCTCTGTCGTCCGGGGTGAGTTGTTGCCTTGCAATATATTTTTAGTCGTGCCGAACACAAAGTGCCTGGTTTTTTTTTTGTGAAAAACTACGTTTTGCCTAACTAGCTGGAAGTTGAGCGAGAAACGAAATCAATTAGAGCGTTAGCTTGCGCGCTAAATACAGAAAGTTTTGTAATTTTAGCCCCGGACTTTTACTATTAACCGAACAAGTTGTGGTACATTGATCATTGTTTTATATAATTTTATTTATCGCGATGACCCCTCGCATACTTTTTAATCAAGCGAAATTAAACCGCACACTTATACTCGTATACAGTTCGGAAACCGATTTGTGTGACAGAACAATTTGGATATTAGTCAAAACAAAGAAGGAAATACTTTAGAAATGGCATTGATTGAATTCGATACATTCATAACTAGTTATTAACTTAATTTAATATTGTCCATGTTATTTACTCATTATTTTATGCTGAAATTCTTCTACATTTTGATAATAAATAACTGGAGCTTATAATAGGCCATTAGCGCGAAAATTCCGGCGACTCGCAATTACAGACCGAAAACTCCAATTTAAATTGTTTATTATGGATTATCACAAAGCACCTGCAACGTCGACGCTCTACGTAAATCATTAGCCGGGGCTAAGTGCGAACTCGGATTACCGACGCTCGTTAAAATTAAAACCTGACGCTGTATTCAACAAAGACGAAACTGTTCTGTAAATCACATAGCGCGCCGCGCCGCCATTGTGCCTGTGGATGGTCGTGTGAAACGTGTCAGGCGCAGATATACACACATCCATCCACAAATCACCAAAACGTCAGGCGAGTTATGCATACAAATATGCAATAAATTAGTGGAGAGCTAAAGCAACATGAGAGCTGTATAGTTCTATGTATACATAATCAAAAGAGAAAAAAGCAAATCAGAAAGTAATGTTTTATCGGTAAACAATAGTTCAGAATGATTATATATTCAATATATTATGCGTATGTGCATAAGTATAGAATGAATATAGACGTTAGATACATTTTTTTTTTTTGGTTGGTTCAATACTTATCATCAGCTCCTCGTAGATGCACTTCAGCAATTTTCTTAATTTAAAACGCCCTCAAGTAAAGTAAAGTATAAAATCGTATAAATAAAAAGCAAAGTATTAGAAGTCCTACCTGGAATATCAAGAGGAAATCACGAATGCAGCGCAAGGAACGTTATATCGAGCTTCACTGCTCACAGGACATTTCCAGCAATCGGCAAATTCGCAACGGTATTATATTCCGAAACGGCAATGGACGCTAACCGTGCCAACTAAATTTCCATTTCGGCGTCATGCTGCGAAGCGAACTGTCCGTGACGATTTTCTTTCACGTTCACGTTCACGCTCACGTTCACATTCACATTCAGTTAAGCCAGCTCGCGATGGAGGTCGCTGGAAGCTGATGATGCCTGCCGATAATTAAGATGCTATTTCTTGCCCCTGTCGGGGCGATTTGTTTTCTACGCCGCCGGAAGAATTTTTTTAATTAGTTCCAATTAGGAGGAATAATTTGTCTTGCTTAATTCATCGTTGGCTGAATCCCTCTCGACGAGGTGTCGCTCGTCCCTTGCGTGACTTCCTTTAAATGAATCGGTCCTGTGCGTAGCAAATAAAATTCAATTTCGAATTAGTTGTTTAAAACTCGATTTGATAGTCGTAAAAGAAGGAGAAGACGAAGTGCACGTTTAAGCTCGCATTTGCGACGAACGGCACAATAAATTGCGTTCAAAGTCTCGTTATTGGCTTGGCTACGGGGGTAATTCGTAAAATAGCGCGCAATGATTTGCAGGCGTGCACCGCCCGCTCGCGCTGCTCGCGATTCATTCCAATTAAGAAACATATTCACCCTCGGAGGAGTCTTCTGTAACTTGCGCGCAGAAAATCACGTCTCGTTTTCAACGAAGCTGAAATAAAATTTTAGATGCATTCAAGCTGGTAACACTAAATTTGAATTTAACTTCAACTAAGCACAGTGAAATGTAAAAGTAATGGACTCCCCAATAAAATGTTAAACTGACGGCTAACAGCGATTTTTATTGGAGACATTACTTTTGCTTTTCACTGTACATGTAAGAGCAATAATTACTTCTAGACTAATATTAGTACAGTTCTTTCTTATTTGGTTTTTGTGACTGCATTAGAAACTGTCGATGCCAGAAGTGTTGTAGCGGCCTGTTATCAATTATCCTGTCTATTTAATATTTTTTGCTGCGCACTTTCTTTTGTGCTTTCTTTTCTTTACTCAAAGTTTGTTCCATTAGCAGGTTCTAAATAGTTCGGAACCGTCAAAAGCATGCATTCATCAAAGCTGTGCACTTGATGGCGCTGTTGAAACAGGTCATTACTTTGGTGGACAACTGATTTTGATGGTTCCAAACTAGGCAGAACCTCCTAATGGAGCGAACCCTCAATTAAGAATCGCTTATGGTATTTGCAAACCTTTGAAATATACTAGGGGCGCATATATCTTATGGGGTATAAACAAATTTAAACAAAAATCGTTTATCTTGACTTGTAAAGATGCAAAGTTTTGATTAAATCAAATAATACGCCCACATAATAAATAAATAGATAAAATAAGGTTCTGGGTATGAGGATCTAACTGACATTACCAAAACCGTTTGCTGAAATAATGGGATCACATACAATATATCTGAAAAAATGACGTTAAGATTAACCAAAATTCCAGTATGATAGTAATGAAGGCAGGGGTGCCTCATGGTGGTGTGCTAGAACCAATACTTTACCTGTTTTACACTCAAGACGTTACAATTGTCTTATTCGCAGAGGCCATAGCCTTCTCTTGGCATCAACAGTAACGAAACAACTACTAGAATCCAATAGGATAAATGAGTGGAGAGTAAAAATTAACGAAATTAAATTCTGACTTCATTGAATAGTACCTTCATCCCGATACCGTAAAATATCTGCAAATATACTTAGGTTTGCAATTAGGATGGAAGAAGAACAAGAGCAGAAGAGACTTGGAAACTACAAATGCAAAAATGTGCTAACACATAAACAAATGCAAATCAAAACCATTCGGGTTCCGCGTTCTAAAGATTCTGAAGATGTGCAAAACGAACCAATTCAGTTTTCCAAAATGCACTCTGCGGCATCTTGGGAGAGACCACCTATATGGAAATTTCTTCAAATGTCAACAATAAAGAAGAATTTAAAAGGTTCGCTTCAAAATGAAAAGATTTGTTTTAGATTTTCAGAGTAAAGTTGTAGGTCCACCATAATTTGTTAAATGATATTTTTTTAGCCTTTCTTTTCCTATCGGTAATTTTTAGTGTTTCTATACTAAACTGTTCTGTTCTGTTCTGTTCTGTTCCATCTTTCCGCCTTGCCTTAGGACGTCATCTTCTCCTCTTCCCGCCTCTTCCCGTGTTTATCTTTAACAGTTTGTGTACTCTTGTTTGTAGTCATGGTAATCTTTGAAACCTTATAACTCCTATTATATTTGTGTCTTTATGAAGTTTCTTCGACTCATTACTCTTTCCTCTTGTTCAACACCAATTTTCTCTCCCCCAAATGTATTCGGTTAATTGAGAAACCCCATAAGTCACATGTTTGCCAGAATCGAGTTTTTACCAAAAATCGATTGCTTTGGTAAGGACTCACCTTCAACCCAGGCCACCACCAACCAATAGTTGGGTGAAGAATTGTACGTTTATTTGAGAAACCCTATTTGTCAATGACTTCCCACAATCACTAACAGAAAAATTAATGACGTGAGCTACCTTTGGGAAGATACGCACATCGGGGACTTCTATAAAGAAATTGGCCAACAACAACCAATGATGTTCAGGAGTTCTATGTTTGATAAAGCAGATGGTAAACTTTTTTAAACTAGGCTTACTTTGGAAATTTCTTAATTATTGATTAATTAATTAATTGAATTAATTAATTGAATATCGGAAAAACTAAAACAATGTCCCTCAATACCCTCAATGTCCCCATTAAATTAAAACTAAAAAACCAAAAAATACAACAAGGGTCTAGTTATACATATCTGGGAAATATAGTGGCTCGGACATATGGAAAGGATGCAGGAGGGTTGGATTCTTAGAAAATTATTAAGAAGTGACATAGGGGGTAAAAGAGCGAAATTAAGATGGAAGAAGGAAGTAGAAAAGGATTTAAAGCAATAGAAGATTACCAACTGGAGGGAAAAAGCGAAGAACAAGAAAGAATGGAGAAAAATAATTAATCAAGCCATGGGCCTCCTATAGGCTCGAAGTGTTAAGTTGGTGGCTAAGTGTTATGGTGGCTAGCAGGGGAAAAGCAAAAGAAAAAGAAGTAAACAATAGAATACGGCAGCTAATAGGATATACTATGCTTTATAGAAGAAATTCCTGGAAAATATACGTTGTTCACAAATTAATGCATTATGTTGGTATAAAACATAAATCCCCTATAAAACATTATCAAAATAGCAAGGTATTTGAAGTTTGATGTCAAAGTAATTTGTCAAATTAATTTTATTATTATATTGTTTACATTTATATTCATTTTAACGAGCCATTTCAATGCTTCGAAAGCAGAAAAATATTTTAAATGCCAAAATGTTACCAAATTTCTAACTAGGACACTGTTGCCGGTTGTACTTTTCACAAGGCAACATCGCCAGTGGTCGTTTAATTTGTGAGCAGAGTTTAAATACATATCGGAAAAGACGAGAGTATCCATATACAAATCATTATACATACCGACACTGTTACAAAGAGGGGAAAACTGGATATTGACGGAAAGACAAAAACAAGGAATACAGGCCCAAGAGATGAAAAACTTCGGGAAAGTTCTAGAAGTAAGAAGGATGAAGAACACAGAAATTAGAGAAAAATTAAAAGTGAGTCAGTCAAAGAAATTAAGAGAAAATAAAAAGCTGAGCTGGTTTGGACACTTAATTAGGATGGATGGCACAGTGAAGAAGATAGAAAGCAAGGCCGACAGGGAAGAACAAACGGGGAAGACCAAGAAGAAAATGGGATAGTGAGATAAAAGATATCCTAAGAAAAAGGGGACAAGACTGGAAAATAGCTAAGGAAATGGCACAGAACAAAGAACACTGGAGGAGATACGTAACCATGACACCCTAGAGGGTATAAGAGAATCAGATTATGATGATGATGATTAATTGGCAGTAAATTAAACAATATTTCAAGGAATTATCTTGGTTTGTTGCAATCTTTACAGTCTAAGATATGGTCAAAATCAGTTAATTTGAGAAACTCCATAAGTCAACGGACTAAGGAAATCTGGTGAAAAAATGTCTGTCCTGCGTCACAACTAACAGTAACTTATTTTTTTTTAGTTTCTCAAAACCATAACCGATTCAAATACCTTTCTATGTATTTTCCTTTCCCACACATCCACTTTGTTCTGTTTGTCCAGGTTTCGCATGTGTAGGCAACTCTGGGTCTTATAACCGATTGTTGTATTATTTTTGCTTTCCTAGAAAAATTCTCATTCTTTAATATTCTGTTAAATCCTCCTTTACACCGACCTCCTGACATTATTGTTGCTTGTATAGCAGAGTCTATTTTTGGTTTTACTGTAAATACAGCTCTCAGATGCTTGTATTTATCTACCTCTTCAAACTTGTATTCCCTCCACATTTCCGTAGTGTTACTTTCAGGTAGTTTCCTTTTTTTAAATTTTGATCCATCCACTCCATATATTTGTTTTTTTCTTCGTTTAAGTACTAACCCATTTTCCTTGTCTTTTTCGTCAGTCTCTCGGTCACATTCATTAACTCTTCTTCACGTCTTGTAATGAACACAAGGTCCATCTACCACTGCTAAGTCTTTTCTTCCCAGTTCTGTTAATGTTCGCATCTCTTAAGAATCGGCGACAGTTGATTATTAACGTTGGTAAGTCAATTAAAGAAAAAAAAATTAAACTCTATTGCAGTGACCTTCGAGTGCATTGAATGAATAGTTGCTATTTATTATAAAATTTACAATTTCGATACAGATTAATATCTGTCATAGAAGAAGAGAGAGTATTTCTAGTTTTCACGCGAATTTTGTCACGCTTACGAATGCCCTTCATTTATTAAAAAATCCCTTTTATTGTACCAGCGCAGCGCTGAGATTAGGTGCCCATACATTGACAGTGTTTCTGAACGTCTTTGACTGTGAAGGGATTTGCCTGTCGATAATACTGCTGGTTAATGCGTAACGCGCACGCCAGGCTTTTTCATGCTGCTTATGGCCGACAGAGGGATTGATGTACTGGACCAGTGCTGTCAGTCCAGCCCCGTCGTCAGGCCAAGCCTGTCAGTAATCCCGCTAATGTATGGGTAGCTAATCCCTCACAAAGAGGAATCATCTCTCCCACCTGGCAACACTGATCTCTGAATGTATACACGTCAAAAGTTACGTGACTTTCAACTATTTCTAGAGGGGTTGTATTTTTCTGGATAAAATAGGCACAAATAATAATTATAATTTTTTTAACAGTGAAGTCAATTATCCTTTTGCCATTTCCAGTGGTTCCATCACCTTCATTTCTGAGTTTCTTTTACCACAACCTTTATACTTTCATTTGCTAACAAGTTATCTCCTGTATTCAGTAATCTCTTCTTCATCTTGTTCCCCTTTCTCTTCACCAGGCACATCTTCATTACACTTTATTTGTATATACAGTGAAAGCTCCCATTAGGACAGCTCTCTTAAGCGGACACCTCTCTTAGCTGGACAGTTTTTAATCTCTCATTTATGTAATTTACATGCATTTGCATCTCCCTTAGGCAGACACCTCTAATGGATGGACAGTTTGCTGGTCACGATCGGTGTCCGCCTAAGAGAGCTTTCACTATAATAAATTCTATCATTATCATCTTTTTGAGAGAAAAAGAAATTCACAATAAAAAAAATTGTTGCAAGTCAGTTTTGATTGCAATGGATTCCTCGAGCATCGTTTGGACAGTGTTCCAGCCCTGTTTGGGGTCTCTTCAGCAGTCTCTTCACTACTATCAAACCGACCTGTCCTAGTTATGTTAGTTATGTGAAAAAATTGGCCGCAGGATGTCGCGGATGTCAGAGTTAGATAATGAATGGTATTTCCATTGCTAACATTTTAGAAGAAGAAAAAATCTTGAAGTCCACTATGAATTTTGAAATTTTCGTAATAATTATGCAATACTTAATACATAATTTGTAAATGTACAAGGTGTCCTATTTTCAATGGTATTCTATACGTATTTTTGTTAATAATGGAAATCATTCATTTCAATTTTTTGTAATGTTGTTTACTCCATCATTTCATATGCAATCTATTTTATACTTACACGGAATTTATGTAACTGTAAATTATTTGATGTCCCAAATTTACCTTTATTGAAAACAATGAGAAAATTCTTGCGTTTCCTCGTGCAAATGCAGAAACTACGTAGCTCATGTATCTTACTGCTGCAAAAGTTACAAATGCATTTCTGGAATGCTTTCGCCCTCTAGAATTTCCAGACTCCGGAAATGTTACATTTAATAACGAGGAATACTCCGGCAAATAAACGCCGCGCCAGGAACAGGCCCGGAAATTGCAGTCTGTCATTCATTTTGAGATCTTATCAGAAATGCCCTCTCAGGCGATTCCTAATCAATTAATTAATTACGTAAGCAAATGAAATATTTATTTCTGGTTGTTAATTCGTTAAAGCTATGATGCTATATAATACACGCCGCAAAGATAACATTTGACTAACTTTCCCCGAGTTGTACACACACACAATATACAAAACGACACTAAAAAGGCGAACTGGGACATTTGCTGCTGCATAAATAAATCTCGCGCGTACTTGTTGATGATGATATACAAATTCTGATAGCGAGAAAGTTTCTCAGTTTGCGCGAGTTTTGAGGCAGTGCTCGTCATTAAATTAGATTATGAAGTTACGACGGATCCATAACCCCCACAGATTTTGTTCCAAATTTAATTGACTGCACCCTCGAGAGCAAATTACTACTTACGAATTATAATGTCGAAATGGTTACCTTTTATTTGAATTCGTTATGTTTCTCTAGCTATTCTTTACTCCGAAAAGAAATCGCAACTATGGTGGATGAAAGAAGTAGTACAGATTGTTTTTAGACTTCAAGCTTAAAGAATGTAAGTACGAGCACCTGAAGGTTTTTAATTTGAGTATTGGTTGTCATATGTCTGCGTTCGAATGCTCGGGGCTTTTCAGAGGGCCCCCAATATGGAAGTTCCTTATCAGATCGTTGATGACGTGAAACGAATTAAAGATGGACTAAGGTCAAAGGTAAAGTCTTCATTGGAGGAGATGTGTGAGGATTTTTGGAGATGGCAGACTTTGTTGGATATGCGCTAAATTAAAGAAGCCGTCTGCCAATGCATCCAACAATGGTAGGATCCAGAAGCAAGTTTGTGTGTCCATTTTGCAAGGTGATGAAGTATGTGTCATACCATTATAGACAATGCCATAATTCCGAAATCGTTTTGACTGCCCCTTTTATTTCCCATTCCCGGGTATAAAAATGTATCAATTTTATTAAAGAATAAATAAACAAGGAAGTGATAATTTAAGTACGAACATAAACATTTAAAACTGGCACGAAGTTAATGAACTCCCGCGAGCGTTAAAGAAGGGGGCCGACCCAGATATAAATCGCGCAGGACTCGCATGGGTAATCCGAAATTAATTGAGCGTGGCTTGTATTTGAACAGCGGGAATCTGCAAGCCGAAGATACGTCTCTCAAAACGTCTCCATTTATAATTCAGGGCGAGTGTCCTTTGGTGTCAGGCGACTCAGGGATGGGGTTGAATTCGTCATAGGTAGCGCCCTGGTATAAAACTTGCAGAGTAATCGTCTGACCTATTTCCTAACAATGCGACTTAACTATTCAAAAATTTAAATTCCAGAGTCTCGGTAAGAACGAGAACGAGAACGGGAACGTCGTGTTCTATTAGAATTAATTTCTTTTATTTGAAACAAAAACATCTGGACTGATATTCACTTAATCTTCTCCGGGCTAACTAGTTCCATCCGTAATCGATTAATTCTGGTCGACCCTTCTATTATGCATGCCCAAATGGCCACGTATGCTTCAATTATTCTGACCTAATAGACAAAGATTGCTGAAATTATATATTTTGCATTGAAATTGTAAAATCATATCGAAATTTGTTTAAAAATTATCTGCTAACCACATCGGTGTATGCATTCGGTAGACTGAAATGAATCGTTGCAAAATTTATTGCTTTTCTGAAAATGATTATTCCAGAACAACGAGCTCTGCATCCAGTCTGTACATAAATTTTTCAACTTGACGCAAATTCGAACCGATCACTCACAAATGAACGGAAAATGTAATAACGTGGATGAGCAAAATATGCATACACTGTGATGCCCATATTTATTATACGCCCCGTAGAAAGTAATTTGGCCGCCGATTAATGGGCCAATTTTGTCGGCGGGTAAGCCGCATCTGCTGTACCTATTAAGCTCGAAGTAACACCGCTTAAGGATAGATTAGAAGTCGTATATGTACGAGGGCGATTCAAATTTGACTTGGATTTTATTTTATCTGATCTTAAGTGGAATTACTGGGACACTTTTCTAGCCGTAATGACCGTTTAAGGGCAATTGTACCATCTGTAAATTATATGTACAACAAAGGCAGAGACATTAAGGGAACTGTTTAAAGAAGAATGATATAATATGGAAAAGAAAGCAAATTTATATCGAGTAAAAGTACATTAAGGCCTGATTTTACAATCGTCATTGTATTATCGATTAACAATTAAGACAATTTTAATAAAGAAACATATAATAATTCAGAGCATAATTTAGGCACACGTAAAATTTTACAGATTGCTTCAAAACGATATACGAGACACTATAAAACAAATTCAAAATAATTTAATAACGGGAAGAAAATAGCATTTTGTAAATCAAATAAAGCAATTGTCAATTTCTAAAAACATAACAAATTGGCAATTAAATTAATGTTTTCTCACCCAAACCTTGGTAGTAGATAATACAGAGAGACGGACGGGTATGTCACACTATGACACTCGATGAATACTACTTTCGGCTTTCAGCTTTGGCTGATGTACTCAACCGTACTTGTGGCTGCATGATCTCTGATTGTGAAACCCAGTCCCTTTTATATGGTTTTAGACCGGAAATTCCGATTATAACGCTTGGTCATTCGCATTTACTTATGTTTACATAATGCGGTCCTTTGATGAGTCAACTCGGCGACTGTTTGGTAATGCAAAATGCAACTGAAAATTCTTCGAATGCAGTTTTATTTTAAAGGTCAGTTTTGACTCATGATGGTAAAGCCTTTGAAAAAGCAAGTCGTTTGCTTACTTAATTTTTAAATTGACTTTAAATTACGCACTGAGCTTAATGATTTACGAAATTTCCGATTTCTTACAGAACTAAAGAAGAAACATACCTAATTTAAAGTGTTCAAGAAGTTGAATCTTATTGTACAAGATACGACTTTTAAAGTAGTAATTACAGGGTAATTAGCCGAAATGCTACTATTTACGATTAGAGAAGATAGATTGTGTTGTTAAAAGAATGGCAAACATGAAAAACGGGACACCACTTTTTACTTTTTTTTTTTTAGATAGCATCCAACTTAACGTTATACGTATTACAACTTAGGTTATGTTACGATGATCAAACTTCAGTAAATTATTTAAAAAATATCTTAACATTAGATCTAATAACTTCAATAGAAGTTTTTAAACATATTCTAGATACAATTGGTTTTATATTAATATTTGGTTATGGTGCTATTTTTATCCATTACATGTCATTTCAACGATGATTATAGTTTCCTGTATTCGAAAAGTACGACCACGTAGCTAAAGTTTGACCATTTAAGGCTTGGCCTGTTTTTAATGCTGTTGAGACTGTGAATTAGCCGTATTCTGAGCACACGCATTTAACAAATTAAATGTATTGCGAATCTTGCAACAGAAGCTTCTATTTGCATGCGTTTGTATTTGAGGCCTTTAATATAATTATGACGAAAATAGAAACTGGAACTTTTCGAATTTGAGACTCATCCCATTCGCTTCTGCCCTTAAGTCTGGCTTCTTTCTTGTGCTGCTTCGAACGCTTCAATGCTTGATACTGCTTCTACTTTTCTTCGAAGAAACAAACTTTCATATCCGGCTTGAAGGACCATAAATTTTACTCGTAATGAAGATCGTGTTGGTTTCTAAAAGTTCTTCAATTGAATAAAAATTCTGAATGTTGTCAATTCTTTTGTAAAACAATGTTCACAGACAAGTCTTTGAAAGACGTAAAATCTTCGAACGTTTTTAATAATAATAGAGTTTTCGGTGTACCCTACCGGATACTGTCTCTTAAATGCGAACCCCATATTGAAAAAAAAACACAGAAAACGAAAATAATTAAAAGAAGCAATTAACAAAGTTGGCTTTACTGAAGGTTGTCAATTATATTAGAGGAAGTCATAATATCTAAGGATAGCTAAAGGACAGCGCCCTCTTACGGATATTAATCCAGTTTAAAGCCTACTTTAGAATTTCGACAGCCACAAGATGGCGCAGCGCATTTCGCCGATGACAGTCAATAAAGCACGGAGCAGATTTAGCTTTGCTGAAGGATTTTACTGGCAAAGAAAGTCATCAATGTCCAAATTCTTTGGACATTGAGAAAACAACACATTGTACTAGATGCAGAGAGACGGACGGATTTTCGGAGTTTGAGCACTCACTATGACATTCTGTGAATGCTAATTACGCCTTCGAACTTTGGGTGATATGTTCGACTATACGACTACTAGCTGTATGATATGTATCATGAAACCCAGTCGCCTTTTATATGGTTTATACTGGAAATTCTGATTATGAAAAATCTTGCATGTGGAACACTTGCCCTACGAGTCATCGTAATTTTGAATCATCATCATCATCATCATTTGTCATCGATATTTGAATTTGTTCTTCTCAGTTTAACGTTGATGTGCCAGTTAAAGGATAACACTCATCATTCATTTTCGAGAAATCGACTTTGACTTGTTTCCATTCTTAAATGTCATCCTCATTTCAGTAGTTCGTAGCACAAAAGCACTAATAGATAGTCTTTCATGTAAAGGTGTTTTTGATTTTGTGAATGGATTGCCATCTAGTGAGAAAATAGCAAATTCGGATAAGAGGAAGCAATGCACTCGTTGAGAGGTACCAGGAATTGAGAAAAAAGATAGTGTAGTGTCGTATGGGCTGAGTTCAGCCAAAGATATCGCTCCGTATTACTAAACATGTGCTTCATTCTGAACAGATGTCGCCATCTAGTGACAAAGTAGCAGATTCGAACAGCTGAAGCAATACATACATGGAGGGGTCTCGGAAATGGAGACAATCAATAGCATAATGACGTTCAGCTGAGGATATCGAAGCACTCAACATTTCATCCATTTTTACTCGCTGGGATTCGCTTTAACAACACCTGGAAGTAGTCGCTATTTTTGGCTGAACACAAGCTTCTCATAATAAAAAAAATTGAAAGAGGTGTTCGTTGTATTTATGTGAATATTTAGAGCTTACTTGATCCCCAACATGTTTCGACTAAAAAGAAAAGGCTTAACGCAATTCACAAGTGACATTAAGCGCTGAACCGTTCAGCCAATTTTGATTCGCTACGATTTAAAAACAAGAAGGAAAGTAATCGCTATTTTGGCTGAACGGAAACCACAGAAAATGAAATTTTGCGGTACTAAACAAAAAAGGATCTGCAGAAGGCGGGAGTCAATGGGCATTTTCTTCAATTCGAAACTCTGTATTTGACAAAAGAAGCGTGAAAGTTATTTTCCGCTGCGTGGCTTAAAATTTTAATTAAAATTTGGAGAGCCCAAACAAAAGCGAATTGTTTTAATTCAGTTTCGTTTGAAAGCTAATGCTTATTCAGCAAAGTTTCTAATTTATAAAAAGTGTCTCGGCTTACATTACTTCTGACGACGTTTCGTCCTTTATCAAAAGGGTTTCCTCAAACTCATTTATTAATAAAGGACGAAACGTCGGCGGAAGAATAATAAACAATGTCGTTCTACCAGATGTCACAAAAGAAGAAGGATCACGGTGCGAAGGTCTTCAAACTAATCTTTATATGTACTTAGAAGAGAATTTTAAACATAGATAGTCTTCAGACGGTGAGTAACATTCGAAACTAATAAATAACTTTAGGGGCATGTAAAGCATTAAAAATTATTCATTTTTTTTAAAGAAAACAGACAATTTAAATAAATTGTAGTGCATTTATGATTTCTTTAAAGGTATGGGATGCCCATTTTTAAATGTGATGCCTTAACGTTAAAAATAGGCAACCCACTCTACTCCTGAAATGTTGCTGTGATGAAAACACGGTTGTTTGATGGGTTGCCTATTCCAAATTCTCCAGGGGTCCCGGGGTGTCTGTTGATGTCTTCAAATACAGTTTGTTTTACGCACGTCATCGATTTTTTCCGTAAAAAACACATCAATACTCTCAAGCTAAGTAATAAATCGTAAGTTTTACTTCACAAAGATTCGTATAAAGACGTTCCTTTTTCAATCCTAACGACTAGGTACAATAGTTACATATAAAAATTGATTTTAATAGTACCGCTTGTCAATGACGTGCGTAAAAAGATCCATTTAACAAACTGTATTTCTGATTTATTAAATTGAAACACTAACGTTACGTGTATATTAATTCAATTTATCTCTATTTCCACGAATTTTCTTGTTGAATAGATAATAATTATTTCGAATACTTAGAATCAAAATGTGAGCTTCAAAAGCAACAAACAAACGAGCGAAGCACAAAGTGCAGTTCGAGGAGAACACATAGTTTGCATGCAAGCAAAGTTTAAGTAATGAGAACCTGCAGAGCACTTAGTCGAACCTGAAATCATGACCTTAATTTCCAATTAAGTGCCGTGTTTAATGCACGATGTGAATGTCGTAGGTGTATTGCATAATTAAACGCCATAATCAAACCAAGATTTACATTTAATTGAACAAAACAACTCTTTTCAATCGGTATATATTTTTTTAAAAAATTCCGAATTGGTTAAATTTGTAGAATTACTATCGTCAGCACAAATACCATCAATTCGATTCGAGTTTATCGTATTAAGGGCATTGATTTTTTTATTTCCCTGAAAGCGTCCTGAAACGAGAGAAAGCAGGAAGAAAAGAGAGGCGAGCGAGACTGGATGTCGTTGGGTAAATGTAAAGTGACAGGCTGACGAGTTCGCGGTCCTGTGTCTACCTCCTGTCATTTTGCATGAACGATATTGATCCAGTGTGCATCCTCTACCCTTCTCGCCGTGTTCAACACCCCCGCGGGAACAACACAGCGAGCGTTGCGAATAAAACGCATGCAACAAAACACGATGATTATGCGCGGTGGCTATGCGATGCATTCAACTATGTTGTGAGCTAATATTCCGGATGTTTATCTTGGCTTTCATATTCGGGTTTGATGTGCATAACGATATTTGAACGCAAAGCCACCATTGCATTGGCAAAAATATGAGAGGGATGCAGGACACTATTATATTATGTAGGTAGGTATTTACTGTGAATTGGAATAAGAAACGAAGCGATTCTATTTGTCAAATGAAAATGTAATAATATCAGCAAGTTGCACAAACACTTCATAACGTTACGGGAAAATTCGAATCGAGATGTTTACAAATGTCATCGCAGTAGCTAAATAAAAATTATTAACCCCGAAGGATAAAGGACGAGAAATAAATATGTATTTGTGATGCCCGTACCTATTTTTGCGTACTTCAATTACAGCTCCTCAAATATGAAAAAGGCAGTAAAAGTGAACCTCGCCTCACGAGTCTCTTGCATAAATCAATTGAACAAAATGGGAGATCACAGGACAATCAGAGGAAGGGTTTAGGAAATTGCAAAACTGGAACATCGATTTTCCGCCCCGGCATAATTAACTCCTCCAGTAGTAACTGCATATAGAAGCAGTAACAATTGCATTCATATTAAGTGATGCTAATAACAGCTGGTGAATTACGTACGCGAAAGTTCTGGAGCATCTCGTACAACGTACACAGCCCCAAGTTGGTGGCTGAATAACAATAGTTCATTCAATAATTTCACGGATATTAACCGAATTATTGGCAACAATGGGGGGTGTCGAAGTATGACGAGTTCATACATGTACAATATAGGAAGAGGAAGTTAGTTACCCTCGCAGACCTCAATTTGAAACTAATTGTAACTACGTTAAAAATGTAATTCCTTACATTCACAGTTATATTCACATTCACATCGAACTTGCAGTTTGCAGACGTGTATCACTTTGTAGAGGGATATTAATTTTAACTGTCAGGAGAGCAGATCTGGGATTTAGAATTCCGGAAGTGTGTTCAACTGTAGATATGGTGTACAAGGAAAGGGATGGGAACCGCAGATTGCGCTATTGTGCGACAGGAGTAGCTCTGGAGAGTCCATTTGCATCACTTTATCGGCAATGCATTCTATTCTGCTTACTACACCTAGCCAGTTTATATGGTGATCAGGAACGTTAACTTACCAACGCGGTTAAATACGGTTCGGCATGTTGAATACGAAGGAAACGTATCGATGTTAAGTCTTAATTGCTCCAACTTATTGACTTTATAGTTTCCAAGTTTCCACTTAATTTTAAAGTAATTTGCCCTAGTTTCGCTGTATAACGTTCTCGTTTTTAGTCCGGGAAACTTCGAGAAATCTCTAGAAAATAATAGACTTTTCTAGACAGGTCATTGCCCTCTGTTATGTGGGTGGCCTATACGTCAGGATGTAACGATGCACACTGAGAAGAAAATAAAAAATCCGTTTGTGTATTTTGTGTTGGCAGATTTCTTTTATATCGACGCATCTCAGTCGATTTTTAATGTTGGTCGGTTTCTTTCTTTTTTGATGATGATGGTCTTCCTGGATGTTTTCGACGTGATGATTCTCTTGTGTAATTATTTTGTTTCCCTTCCAACTTATTTTTCGTTGAAACGACCTTCCACTGGTGGAGGCTTTCTTCTCGGCCTCCGGTTTCTTGGGTTTCCTCTTGGACTGCTTCTTCTACGTTATGGGTTTCTTTGTGATCTTTTTCCAGTTCGGCCAGCTCGATTACTTCTCCCGCTTCGATTTGAGAGCTTCCGGTTTCTCAGTTGCTCCTTTGGTTTCGGCGCAGATTTTGGGAGCTCTTTTCCGGCCGAACTGCTTCTTTTCTACGGTTGCACTCTTTGCTTTCGTGACGACGTTGGCGAGGGAAGAAGATGAATGTCTTCGGCCTGACGACCATCTTCTCTATTTATTTTGTTTCTCTTTCGCTTGGACGGTTTGCTAACTTCGTTTCCGCAGAGATGTGACGGTGCATTTCTTTTCCGATTCCCGGATTTGCTATTGCTTCTTCTTTGCTTGTACGGCTTTTTGGTTGCTCCTTTGGTCGCCTTTTTTATTTTTTCGACTTAGAGTCTTTGGGAGTTGCGTTTACCCCATAGCTAAACACAGTGAAAAAGAGGACGAGTTGTTACCTGATGCTTCCATCCGCAGAGGGCGTCCGTTTCCGTAATCGACTGCGCAATCCAGATTGGTCAGTCGTTGAAAATTCAATCGATAGTTGAAGCCCGTAGCGGGCAACGTATACGAATTGCCTTTGCAAATATATACAGTGTGTCCCAGATTGAGTAGGCTACCATGAGTAACTTTCTTATTAGTGAAGATAGAGATTTGGTTAAATGGGCAATATTTTGCAGTTTTATATGCTGATTCAGATTCCGTTGAGAAAATTTGAAAATTCCGAATAGTTCAGATATTATCGCAGAAAAACTGAAAATCGCTATTTTCTTTAATGTCCAATAACTTCGCAATTATAAAAATATGAAAAAATGTTTCATATAAAAGTTACTATGTTTGATAAAATACAGCTGAAAATACAGTCAAAATAAAATTCAAGATGGCGGCTGTCAAGATATTGATAGCAACTTTCTTATTTTAAATAGACGCCATATTGAATTTTTGTACGATTAAATAGCATTTTTTTTTCTCGTTTCAACCGTGTATCACAACCCATATCTAAAAAAAAATTATTTAAAAAATTTAATATTTTTTTTTAAAATCAAGTAAGCGGGTTGCCTTTACCTATTACTAATCAAGTAAGCGGGTTGCCTTTACTTGATTAGTAATAAGTAAAGGCAACCCGCTTACTTGATTTTAAAAAAAAATATTAAATTTTTTAAATAATTTTTTTTTAGATATGGGTTGTGATACACTGTTGAAACGAGAAAAAAAAATGCTATTTAATCGTACAAAAATTCAATATGGCGTCCATTTAAAATAAGAAAGTTGCTATCACACAGTTACAGTTGACTGTATTTTCAGCTGTATTTTATCAAACATAGTAACTTTTATATGAAACATTTTTTCATATTTTTATAATTGCGAAGTTATTGGACATTAAAGAAAATAGCGATTTTCAGTTTTTCTGCGATAATATCTGAACTATTCGGAATTTTAAAATTTTCTCAACGGAATCTGGATCAGCACATAAAACTGCAAAATATTGCCCATTTAACCAAATCTCTATCTTCACTAATAAGAAAGTTACCCATGGTAGCCTACTCAATCTGGGACACACTGTATATCCAAACAAACGTATGTACACGAAAAGTATCCGCGTAAAAAGAGGTACCTATCTAGAAAAAAAAGGAGGCCCACTTGAAAAAGTATTCACTTAGGAAAAATGCCTAACGAAGCTGTTTTTGCAGTTTCTAGAAGAAGGTGTGTGTATAAATTTCGGCTTTGGCCGTACACTCAAGAATTTTTGTCCTACTTCACAAATTTTTCGATCGAACGATAAACTACTCCTCTGTTTGAATGGTCGATTCAAAGTCTTGGTCAAAGCTCGAAACACTTTTGGTGTTTCAACCTTTGACCAGGAATGTTTGATCGAAGTTTAGGAGAGAGTACTATGACTTGTCAAAAAAAAATACTTCGGGCCTAGCCAATTCTAAATGTGCTAGAAGTGTTCAATAAAAAGTGTTTTTTTTTTGTTTGACCGATCAGTTTAGTCTTTCTTAGAATTGGTTAACGGTACGCCAGTCAAAGGCCGTAACTTTGGGGCTTTGATCAAAGCAATTGCTTGTCTATTTCCAGGAATAATCGCGCTCTGACCGTTTACCATAAATTCTTGAGAAACCGTTGACTTACGTCGATTATGGCATTACATTAGGAAAACCTCAACTGAAACTAGAAAAGATTTGATGACGTCATTTGAACTTTAACAGAAACGTTTATTGAAGGATTTAGGCAATTATTTTCTGCAGAACTCTTGAAGGTGTTAACGGAGCACTACGAACAACAACCGCAACGATGGTAAAGAACGTATAAGTGTTCCCACAAGGGATGCAAGACGTAATGTAAATTTGGTTCTTTTTCTGCTTTGAGTGCAGCTGGAACTGTGAAACGGTTTCGGTTAAGTTTTGCATCCCTGGTCCCCATCTTGCCATGGCGGAGGGGTTTGAGTAGAACAATAAACCACTGGATTTTGTTACTACTGGCAGGGTTACCGAAATAGTCAGTGGTGAGTTGCCAAACTAAGAGGAACACATCAGTTTTTTTTAATGTGGAGGGTTGAGGTATGGTAAAGTACAAACAAGTGCTTTTATCTTGCCATAGTGGAGTGGCTCGATCATCAGAGAATTTTGATGCTAGTGGATTACTACTAACCGAAGAGGTCGATCGTGAGATACGAGACTAAGGAAAACACATCAGAATTCTAAAGATGGGGGTAGGCAATTACAACAGTAAGATTTATGAAAACCAACAAAGATGAATACATTAAATTGGACCACCCCATAAAACTCAAAACAGGCTACATAGTAACGAACCCTCGGATGCAGCAGGGTTTCTACAGTTGCTGACACAAAAGGCGCAATCAGTCTGGCGTATAACACCGCGCCCGTGTCTCATGTCGCTTGCAATCTTCGCGCCTATCTCCCTAGAGACGCCCACCCCCCCGGAGCCGCCGCCGCCACCTTCCGCTCCGTAATTTCCGCCGCGAATTCCATGACAGCCGGCTTTCTGATTCGCCGTCATAACTCGCTGGCTCGGGTTTGACAACTCTCGAGCTGAAGCGGAAAGGACAGGGACTCGCGGGCCCGCTCCAGGATTCGCCTCGAAAGTGATTAGCACCGTCCCTGAAGTGACGGCGGACAAGTTTTAATGAGACCTGCGAAATTGCGGAATCATGTTTGTAACTGTGCGGATGAAAGTTCCTCGAATAATTTGGAATATTTTACGGCCGGGCTGCGGGGGATGTAATATCGTTGGGAACGACATTAAAACTGTATCTGATAGCTTATAAAATATAATCTCACTTTTAAAGCTGTATCATAATAGACAGTATTTGTTAAATGGTAATTTGTGAAGTAAAAAAGAAAACAACTTGAGAATAGGCTACCCGCAAATCAGGAAGGAATGACCTGTTAATAAATAATCATCGCGCGTTTCGTGCGTTATCGTCGATTCTTCGTCCGGTCGCGTCGGAGCGCGAAGTTTGAATTGTTTTTTTTTTAATTATTCGTCAATTCAGCGAGCAAAAACAACTTACTTTGTTAGATGCCTTCACATAGTACAGACAAGCCCCCAAGGCTCTAATTACTTCGAATATGAAAAGCAAACCGTAGAGAAACAGCTTCTTGCTTGTATCAAATATTTTCCAGGCGACTGCGCCAAATTAGTCCTGCTTCTGCGAACAGGAGTTTGTGGTCCTGTGCTTAAGGACGCTGCGGCGTCGTATCCATTGTTACGCGATGCCCGCTCGAGTTCTTTGAGGACCACGTGCATTTGACGTATGTACACTACAGGGAGGGTGGCGGCCATTGCGGTTCTTTTCAAGTGCGTTTTTACGCCGCTTTAGCGTCGGAATAAAGAGTAAATGTTAAGAGAGCGAATTAAAATGTTTGCTCGCTCGTGTTTTCGGCTCGGATATTTATGTTATGGCGGAATCTTATTAGCTTTGGAACGCAGCGTGGCATGAAACACTTTCTTGAAATATTACCGCGGCGCGGCGCCAGCGTTCAGTTCTTTTGTTTAGCGGTTACGTAATTAAGGATAAATTAACGAAGAGTATAAACAAATGTGCAAATTTTTGTTTCGCTTGGCAATAGTTAACCCCAGCCCTCCTCACCACTTCCTGATTCAATTCTTATTCATTTTATTTTAGTAAAAAAGAAAAGTTTGCCTGGGTTTTTATAATTTTCCATCGAGCAGCAAAGTTTACTTACCCTCCGAGGTAATACATGCATACCAATTCTGCTTTCGGCGTTTATTTGAAGACCTACGTGCGTAACTAATGTTATTAAACCGCTTTGTATCCTTTGTAATTACAATAAGGTCGCCTAATTATCTAGTAGTGCATGAACCGAGCCAAGATCAACATAACCACACCTTGAAAGTTCGCAAGTCGGTGTGTTCTAACTTCGCCCCGAAATTGGGGTACATTTCCTCGGGAGTTTATTCCCCGATAGAATTTGAATACATCCAGCTAATTCAAGTCTCATTTCGGGATTCCCTTCTTCTTTTACCGTACGCGGACCAGACACGAATTATGGAATTTATCGTCGAAGTTCCCCCGAAAGTATTTTAATAGACATTTGAAACTCGGGGAAACTTTTGAATTCGGAAGGATTTAGGGGCGCGCCCGACGTCGTTCGCGTAATCCGCTTGTTCCGTTCGAAATAGCAAGTTTAGTTTTAATTAAATCAATGTAGTCAGACTTTCGCGGCGGCGGCTTCATTTCACAAACAAACGACTGCAGTTGGCAATATTTCGGGCGGCCCCGGTGGTGGTGGTGTAGACTTGCTGCTATTTATGCGCCGCTTCATTACGGCCGAGTATGTTAGGAGTTTCAAACATGCATCTGTTATTTCAGCTATTTTACGGAGGAAGCAAATTTGCGCCGGTAATATTTTCATTAAGTCATGTGCGTAATTTAAATTCCAAACTTAATGGACGAGTACATTAAAGGCTCGACACTCGAGAAGTATTCGAAAGGAACACGTTTCACAATTCCTTTGGAATTCGCCCAACTCCAGAAGAATAGATTGACAAGTCTTTAGATGGTACAGCAACCCTAGTCAGAGAAAGAAAAAATCCTTAAGGAGTTTCACTCAACAGGCCACGTCGTAAAGGTTACACATCCCTCATCTTCTGGTCACGTCACTTCTTCCGATTTTAGTAACGTACGCAAAAATTTCCTTCCATCTAAAAAGGGCGCAGAAAACAATTCCTCGCTACTAACACTTAAACCAGAAACGTACAAACAAAGGATTTGCGACTTGGAACTTTTATGGTTTGACCGTGTGAAGGTACGGCAAAGTATGAGGGTCACATTTCACAATTCTTTTGTGAATTCGCTCAACCCGGCAAAAATAGATCAAATGAAAGTGGATCGGCAAGTCCTTAGATGGTACAGCAATTGGTATAGACTCTGGTCGAAAATAAAGTCCTTAAGGAATTTCACTCAACAGGAAAGCACCTGGACGACGGGTCCTGAAGAACTGTCCCAAGGATATCTACACATTCCTTATGTTCTGGTTACTCTTTTCGGTTTTGATTGAGTATGCTACGGCTAAAATTTCATTCTATTTAAAAAGGGCGCAGAGAATGATTCCTGACTAAAACTCAAACCACAAACTTACAAACAAAGGAATTGCGACTTGGGTCTCTCAACCCGGCAAGAATAGATCAACTGAAAGTCCTTAGATGGTACAGCAACTCGTATGGACTCTGGTCAGAGAAAGAAAAAAACCTTAAGGAACTTCACTCAACAGGAAAGTATCTGGACGACGGGTTCTGAAGAACTGCCCCAAGGATTTTACACCAAGAGCGTTTCCTGGCTACTTAAAACCCAAACCACAAACGTACAAACAAAGGAATTTGCGACTTGGATCTTTTATGATACGCCAAAGTACACATTCCTTTAAGAAAGTCCTTAGAAGGTACAGCAACTGGTGTAGACACTGGTTAAAAAAGAAGTCTTTAAGGAGTTTCACTCAACAGGAAATTTCCTACACGTCAGGTCCAGAAGAAGGAAACCTATACAGGCCTCGCTTTCTAGTCACTTCTTCCAGTTTTGATGGTGTACGCTCTCTTAGTTCACATTCCTAGTGGTAGAGAACACCGTCATCGATTTCTTCACCAATGGTACAGACTGGTCAGAAAATGTTTCACTCAACTCAAATTCAAGTTCTTTTGGTTACTTCTTTCGGTTTCATCATCTGAAATGTACTTCAGATACCTTCTGATAATACACACCCTCTTTTTGATAGCGGCGGTGATGCAGACTTTAGTCAGAGAAAGGAAAAGTTCTTAAAGGAACTTCAAAAACTGAAAAACCATCTTTACATCTTTCATATTGTAACTAAGACGAAAAGACCACCAAAGAATGTGCAGCTGAAAATCAGTCGAACGTAACATAAACATAAGATGATAACATAAACATAAGAATGACTCATTTTCAATTATGTAACGTATGACTCACCCGCGTTGCGGAAAATCCACCTGCACATATCACAGCGATGATTCATTCGTGTGCCGTGCGCAAAATCTTATGACTCATCTAGGTGCATGGATCTAACGACGAGCCGTGTGCACAAATATCAAGGCAACAATTGACGTAATACCCCGGAAACGAAACCCCTATAAAAAGGCGACAAATCGAACGCTAGCGCATAATTAGAACAATACTAGTCAAAGTGTCATCTAGTCTAATTGTCCGTAAGTGCCCCAAATGTTATGTGAGTATTAGTTGTAATTTACTGTTAATAAATGTTTTGTTATATTAAGCTACGTCCCTTATTTCATGTTACTTAAATTATTACCGTAACAATATTCTGGCTACTTTTGCTAGTGTTGATGGCGTACGCGTCAACAGTAAGGCAGACTTTAATCAGAGAAAGGAAAAGTCCTTAAAGGAATTTCAGAACCTGAAGAGCCTTGTTTGAATTGGCTTCCGGTTGCAACCGCGTCACGTTGACTTCTACTGCCGATGTTTCGTTCTTTCTTCGTTTCGTGCTTCTGGTTAGTCGTTGAGACTGTCTCAACGACTAACTAGAAGCAGCAGCAACACCACCAGCAGCAGCAGCCCTGAAGAAGTTCTTCTGCAATGAAGAACGAAACATCGGCAGTAGAAGTCAATGTGACGCGGTTCCAACCGGAAGCCAATGTAATGGAGCCAATGAACGACGGCCGCGGAAGCCTTCAAGTTAAATTCTGAAGAGCCTTCTTCACATCCCTCATATTCTGGTCACTTTTCCTGGTGTTGATGGCGTACACGACTTAACTCAAATGTACTTCAGATCCCTGGTGGTACTGTGCACCCTCCTTTTGAAAATTGCCAATTTCACTGATGATTTCCAGGACTTTGATTCACCTCTCCTACAAAGATCAATCCGCCATGTTGTAATTTGCCTTTTACAACATGCCCGGCCACCATTTTGTTATTGCTCATTCGTTTCTGCTGTTCCTGGGTCAGCAATGTCCTCTCATAGTGTCTCCAGTGTCCTCAGGAGGGCAACAGTGCTTACTCTGAAAAATTATGACCTCCAGATGTCTCGACCTCCCACTGGGGGAAGCTGGGCCTATTTTGTGAAACTATAGCCTCTACAAAGAAGTAAGATATGATTAAGTTGATGCTCATAAAAGACAAGTCCTTCGTACTGTAAGAAATCGGCAATATGTAAATCATTAAGTTATCAGTAAGTTAAAATTCGATACAACGTCGTCCACGCGACCGAGGAAAATTTGCCCACATAAAATAATAACGTAAACAAACGATTTGCTTTGCCGCAATAAAATTGCACTCGGAGAATTTCAGCTGTACAGATTGCTCCGGCGATTATGCAAGCATAAGAGCGGAAGATAATTACGATAACTCATAGGGCAAGTAGCCCACATGCAAGATATTTTGTAATCGAAATTTCCGGTATAAAACGATATAAAAGACGACTGAGTTTTAAGAGAGGTATCATGCAGCTAGTAATCGTATGGTCGTGAACATCACCAGAATCCGAATGTCATAGTGTGTGGTCAGACTTCGAAAATCCGTCCCTTTCTCTGTATCTAGTACCATGGTTTGAGTGAGAAAACATTAACTTATTTGCCAATTAGTTATGTTATTCGAAACTAACCAGTGCTTTAATTGATTTAGAAAATGCTGATTCAAACAAAGAAATAGAGCAATAGAGCTTCTCTCTCACTCTCGTTGTGATACCTAGAGGAGTAGTGTCTCGACGAGGCCTTGTAAAATTGATAAAACTAAAAGTAAAGGATAATTCATCCCCTTTCTTTTATCATTTTTAACCATACGACCCTCACATTACAATTAACAAAGATACGTAGAAAGAAAAGCGCTTATTCACCCCTAATAGTTCAAGAACATCCTACCCCATGGCTAACTTAGTTATGGAGATTATCTACTACCTGTTTCTTATCTGTTATTTATAAGCTGCTACCTGCTACTTTTTTTAAACTACTAGCCAAGGCACCTCCAGAACAGTTCAAACCAAGCAGGCAGAAGTCACCACGACCGCACGATTCTTGAACGGTTATGTTATTTTACCACCTTTACCACCTTTTAAATAAACACGCTCAACTTGCTTCACAACCTAGTTGTCGTAAACGACGCATTACGAGTTCGAATTATTTTCAATCAAAAAAAAAAAAATTTTGAATCCCTTCGCCTAGCACTTAGGCAACTTCTTCAGCCTACATCGATGCGTGACCGCCAACGCCTAAAGAAGGCAAAGATAGGCAACCATACGTGCAAGTTTGATACGTCCATGTAAAATATCCATAAGAAAGTGAACCAGAACCTCCGTAGTATATCAGTGATACTCAGTGTAAGGGTGTGTTGGTTCTGCAAAATGAAGGGTCAATAGAAGCCAGCAATTTCCGAACCGACTGAATTTACGAACTGCGAATGACAATGCAGATATTGATCATCGTGTTCCGCCGGAGGGTTTCAACTGACATTAATCAGGTCACTCTAAGCCGGAGCAGAGACATCACTTATTTAAACAGTTAAATTTAGCGCGACGGCGCGTCAAAACTGTCCGTGATTTATTCGAGCCGCTCTCCCCGAGATTAATGCATCATCGGGGTATTTTTTTTTAAATCGGATGAAAAAAATTCTTTCTTATTTTATTAGACGTCGGAATACATCCGCGCTCGTTTATTTACGAAACCTAATTAAATTTTAACGCGTGGATGGATGCCTCGACTCACCTCAAACCCCGTTGTTTAATTTAAAACTTGCAAAATCAGCAGCGGCTTTGCCTCCCCCCCTCCCCGAAAAGGGTCCAGCTTTTCCGATAAGTCGTTAAAGTAATTGACTCGTTACCTCCTCGCTTATTAAATCTTTTAATAGAGGAGTGCGTTAGAGAATGAGGTCCGAAGCAAATTACTCGCCGGATAAAAATAAACCCTTTTAAATGTGATAACGGCTCAATAAATCATTCAATTTGAGAACACGCTGCTCCGGATGCCTGAAGAAGATTAATCGAACGGACGCTCGGAAGACACCGCTCGCGTCTCTTCTATTAGGTGCCTAGTTCGTTCGGGGGCTTATTTACATACCCTCTCCGTCTCTCTCCGCCTTTCATAACTTCGGCCTTCTACTTAGATTGTTTATGAATTCTGAATGGCAAACTTTCAGATGAAGAGATTTACTTGCCTCGCGTTTTTATTCAGCAGTAATTTATTTCTCTCGTGAATTTTTAATATAAGAGGACGGAGGAACACCTTACTCTCTCTCTCTTTTCTATAGCTTCTATAGTCTACTTGACTCGAACTTTTTACGAAAATTACGTCTAACTTTTGTATATATACAGGTAATAAGATTTTATCGCCATGATTGGCGATCGTGAATCCACAGTTGTTGTAGGACTCTCGGGACACCTGTATATAACCACACAACGGATTTTAATGAATAAATAAATTTGCAAATGATGAAAGGGGCCAAACTTTTCACTCTGTTAAAAGTTGTTTTGTTATGAATGAACAATTCTAAACGGTATTAAACAAGAATGGTTCCTTCGTTACTTTCATCTAATAATAAAGTCATTACCGCAACTAATTTTCCAGAGTACGAAAACGCATTGAAATTATTTATTGTACTGTCAGGCAGTACTTGCTCGCAGTGACAATGGACTCGCTACGAGGGAATTATCTTTAATAATAATTGTTCAAAACTTGCAGCTTGCTGAAGTTAACGGTGATTTGCATAATGTGTACGAGCCCTGGCAACGTTTGTGGATGCAACAATGCCGTTGTGCGCGATATATAATAAATTGCGAGCAGATTGCGTTTAAAGCCGTCTGTGAAATTTACATTATTGAGCTCGTAAACATTAGCAAGTGCATATGGAATTCGTTTCGAAATTAGTTTGGGTTTAAGCAAAACTGTTAACCCCCTCTCCCGCCGCCTCCAATGTCTTCCGTAAAGAATAAAATATACATAACTGAAATACGAGGGTCGTACCAAAATTATCAGAACAAGTTCACAAAGGCTTAAGAACCATGAAGTAGGTATCATTTATTCACAATCGGTTAAAATCAAAACGGAAAATGGGGAAAGGCTTACTGATAAGCAGTTTTATTCAAATAAATAGGGTGGACAGTTTCAAATATACATCGCGATATGAAAGGGATTGAAACAATTGTAGAGTAACGGGTCGAAGAGCAAAAACAATTATTAATGAAATGTGCGAGCGGAGGAGGGAAGAAGAAAGGAAAAAAGAAGCGGAGATTAAACCCTTCGACCGTACTCAGGGGCACTTGAAAGGGTGCTGACCGTAGTAGAATCCGTTCACAGATGGCAGCAGCAGCGGTAGCAGCAGAGGGAAAGCACAGAGACAATAGCCACTTGGATCGGTGCTCCATACAATACCCATTGTGCCTTAGGCGGGTTGCAACGACTGCTTTTCGGCACATGTCGACAGATAACGAGCGTTTGGCACGAACGAGCTTACGAACAATAGCTGAC
The DNA here is from genome assembly GCA_958336345.1 of Dorcus parallelipipedus. NCBI lineage: Eukaryota > Metazoa > Arthropoda > Insecta > Coleoptera > Lucanidae > Dorcus > Dorcus parallelipipedus. The sequence continues at coordinate 16,415,271 of OY284475.1, forward strand.
ATAATTAAACTCGGGCACGACATGAAATATGTTGTCGAGATGTGGCGTATGCGCACGCTGAAATGAAATATCGGAATGTGATAGCTTCACGCCATGAAATTGGATGGTTTTTAGTAGACACGACGCGAGGCGGCTTGAAAAATTGCATTGCCCGGGAAAAGTGTATAATACGTTCCTTTATTAAATGTGTTCTGGGATGTTCCCCCTCGCCCTCACTCATATTGGATGCGGGCATGATTTTCAATTCATAACCATCATAGAAAATAGTGTTGCAATAAAGTTTATTGATATTTTCTTTCGGGGAAAATTAATTCAACATTTCAAGAAATCCAGAAAGGATTTCTTTTATTCACATTCGTTCTTCCTCTTCCTTATCAGATCAGAAAACTAAAGACGATGATCACAAAATTTGAAACAAAATTAGCAAGGAGTGTTTTTTTGTATTAAAAATGAGATGACGTTGTAGTTTTAAAAGTTTTAGAAAATATCGTTTAAGAAACACAAAATTCTGATTTTACTGTAAAAAAAAACTAATCTAAATCATAGACAAGATCAAACAGAGAAAGTTGCAATAACACGTAGACAGTCAAAACTGAAAGAACACAAAACATTAACAAATTAATAGCGAGGACTTTACAGACATAAGACAAACGAATTAAAAAATAGCATTTCAGTATCATTAGCAACAAACGAAGAAAAGAAATAGTCAAACACAAAAACTTCCAGATGGAAATAGAGAAAAACAGAAACGAATAGACAATACATCAAATAACCAATGGATACCTACACTGCAATAGACGAAAAGATGCAATAACCAGATAAAGGCAAACAAATTAGGCAAAAGAAGTAGAAGTAGATAAACAAAATAAAAAGACAGAAGAAAATATACCGACAAACAGATGGTCCTATTTTGTAAACCAAATTTCTGTTTAGTTTCTGTTTCAATTTGTTTTGATGAAGTGGAGGAAAATTAGAAACTACGAAAGACAAGCAGACACTCAAAACTAGACAGAGAGAAACAACAGACAAAGGCAAAGCAATGAAAAACAGGCAGACAGAACTAGACAAACAAAAACACCTCGCAGAAAAATCTAGAATCTACACGACTGTTCAAAAACATTTGTAGTCAAATTGGCGTTGAAAATTCAAATTTTACACAATTAAGAATACGAGGGGGTACACAAAACTAATCAGAATTTTGCTGTAGAGGTAGCCGCAAGGTCACTGCACTAAACACTTCTAATAGCGTTTTCCAATGGATGTATTAGTGCACACTCAGTGCATCTTCATCTCTTATTATTACTTGAGATTAAAATGAGATGAGAATACATTGAATGTTCATTAGTACTGCCATTGGAAAATTCAAAATACTATAATAATTGTTAGCCACACGCATGTATGCACTACATATAAGCAAAATTGTCGTGAGAAGTTCAGTTTGAATACTTTTTTGAAGTCATTTGCTAATGTGATAGTCGTTTCTTAGATGGTTAAAAAAGAGGAGCAACAAATCTATTTCCTTTTTGGGGAAACTACTTTAATGATTCATGAAGCACTCAAAGATTAAGCTCTGAGTAAAATACAAGGTTCCCTGCTACAAGCTTGGCGAAATGTTGCTTGAAGGTCAACTGAGGTGAGGTCGACAATGAACGAACTAAACTGGAGATTACTGAAGCCACCTGGAGCTATTGCCAGAGAATTTTGACCTGTTTTAATCCTTGTTGAAGAACTTAAAGAGGAAGCTCCGAGTAAGATACAAAGTGTCTTGCTTCAAGCTTGGCAAAATATTGCTCGAAGATCAATTTCGTTACTGAGGTCACCTGGAGCCATTGCCAAGAATTTTGACCCGTTTTAATGCTTCATGAAGCACTTAAAGAGGAAGCTCTTAGTAGAACCTGAGGTTTCCTGCTTCAAGCTTGTCAAAATGTTGCTTGAAGGTCAACTGAGGTGAGGTCGACAATGAACGAACTAAACTGGAGATTACTGAAGCCACCTGGAGCTATTGCCAGTGAATTTTGACCTGTTTTAATCCTTGTTGAAGAACTTAAAGAGGAAGCTCCGAGTAAGATACAAAGTGTCCTGCTTCAAGCTTGGCAAAATATTGCTCGAAGATCAATTTCGTTACTGAGGTCACCTGGAACCATTGCCAAGAATTTTGACCCGTTTTAATGCTTCATGAAGCACTTAAAGAGGAAGCTCTAAGTAGAACCTGAGGTTTCCTGCTTCAAGCTTGGCAAAATGTTGCTTGAAGGTCAACTGAGGTGAGGTCGACAATGAATGAACTAAACTGGAGATTACTGAAGCCACCTGGAGCTATTGCCAGTGAATTTTGACCTGTTTTAATCCTTGTTGAAGAACTTAAAGAGGAAGCTCCGAGTAAGATACAAAGTGTCCTGCTTCAAGCTTGGCAAAATATTGCTCGAAGATCAATTTCGTTACTGAGGTCACCTGGAGCCATTGCCAAGAATTTTGACCCGTTTTAATACTTCATGAAGCACTTAAAGAGGAAGCTCTAAGTAGAACCTGAGGTTTCCTGCTTCAAGCTTGGCAAAATGTTGCTTGAAGATCAATCGGGTTCAGGTCGACCTTCAACGAGTTAAACTAACAGAAATGTGGAAATAGTTCGTCAAGTAATCCCTCGTTAGACCATTGAAGAGGTTCTGTGGATTACTGAGGTCACCTGGAACTTTTGCCAATGAATTTTGACCTGTCATAACGCCTGATGATGAAGCACTTAAAGAAGAAGCTCGAAGTAAAATACAAGGTTTCCTGTTTCAAGCTTGACAAAATATTGCTTGAAGACCAATTTCGTTCAGCTCGACCTTCAACGAGCTGAACTGATGACAATATTTCATAAGTAATCCCTCGTTAGAACATTGAAGAGGTTCTGGGAGTTATTGAGGTCACCTGCAGCTATTGCTAACGAATTTTGACCTCTTTTAATCCTTGATGAAGCACTTAAACAGGAAACTTCGAATATAATAGGAATTTCTTGCTTCAAACTTAGCTTGACGATCAATTTCGTCCAAGTCGAGCTGAACTGACAAAAATGTGGAAATAGTTCATCAATATTCCTCGTTAGACCATTGAAGGGGTTTCGGATGTTGCTGAGTTAACTTCGAGCTATTGCCAATGAATTTTGACCTGCTTTAATCCTTGATGAAGCACTTAAACAGGACGCTTTGAATAAAATAGAAGGTTTTAATTTCGTTCAAGTAGAGCTGAACTGACGAAAATGTGGAAATAATTCATTAGGTAACCCTCGTTAGATTATCAGAGAGGTTCTGGAGGTTACTGGATAGTAAATGAATTTTGACCTGTTTTAGTCCACAATGAAGTACTTAAAGAGGAAGCTTTGAATATAATAGAAGGTTGTTTGAAACTTAGCTTGAAGATCAATTCCGTTCAAGTCGAGCTGAACTGACGAAAATGTGGAAATAGTTCATTAAGTAATCCCTCGTTAGACCATTAAAGAGATTTCGGAGATTGCTGAGCTAACCTAGAGCTATTTCCAATTATTTTTAACCTGATTTACAATCAGATCTTGAAACCAGTATGGCTCTATGGTATCCAGCTTTGGAGCTGTGCCAGTGATTCCAACATTAAGTGTATTCAAACATTACAAAATAAAGTGTTACGCAACATAGTAAATGCCCCCTGGTATGCTCGAAATTCCGGTCTTCATAGAGACCTCCAAATTTCAACCGTTAAGGAAGAAATCAAAAGGTTTGCTGGAAAGCATGACGCTAGGTTTCACCTTCGCTTTAATGGAGAGGCTCTTCGACTGCTGGACAACCAACGCCATGTCCGAAGATTGAAGAGGAGAAAACCAGCTGATCTTGTGTAGTGTGTTGTGTACCAAAACAGAGCACCGTGTGTGAGTGAGGTATAAATACTCCAGGAAAATCTAGAAGACAACAATGGATAGACTCTAGCCAATAAGTATATAACTTCCAAAAAGACTAGTTTAATTGAAGACACTGAATAAAATATAAGTTTCTTGCTTCAAACTTACTTGAAGATCAATTTAGTTCAAGTCGACCTTCAACGAGCTAAATTACAAAAATGTGGAAATAGTTCGTTAGACCATTGAAGAGGTCGTGGAGATTAATGAGTTACCTAGCCCAACGAATCTTGACTGGCAGGACCATGAGTTGCGTGGCTGCTACGTTTATTTTCAGATGACTAAAGAGTCCTCAAGGATTCCAAATTTCTTTCCAAGGCCATCACCATCAGCAGAGGCAATTCTGAGCCTACCCTTTAGGAATGCCGAGCTTTCAGAAATGCGTTATTTCCTTCTTCAAGTGGCCATAACACAATGTACCATGTACCATGTACCATAACACAAAAATAAGTTATGGGTAACAACACTGGATTGTTCAAGGAAAACGATGTTTGTAAAATGTGAAAGTCCTTGAAATGCAACTAATTTTTTGAGAGGAAGTTTTGAAAAGCAGTTTAGTCTGTAGGTATAGTTAGAAAGATATGCAAGACGCAGAGGAGTCGCAGCACTCACATTAGATTGTAAAACTAAAAACTTATCAAAATTGCTTAAGTCGGGTGGGAATTGGATTTCCATTCTCCTACAACTTGGGTTTTAACTTTAGCAAGTTGGTTTTAGTTAGGATCCTAAATCAAAGCCAAAGGTTGGAACACTTGGAACTCAAAGACTGAAGTAGGTACATCAAGGATAGCCCAAGGTAAAAGCAATGCCGATTTATTTATCTTATCGGAAACGACTGTGCTCCACTAGGGTGAACAATTCTGCTCCAAAATTTTGCACCAAGGGCACATCATCACTCACTATTCATCACTCCTTACCCACTTAGGACTTCATTCATTCTTAGGACTTTCATTTCCTCGGCTGGAGAAGGGCCCAAGAGGGAAAAGTTTTGTGGATTTGGAAGAAGAGATGGAAAAAGATGACTGACGCTAAAATCAACAGAGTTGAGGAGTTCCACATGTGTTCTGACAACTGAAAGAAACGTTGGGACAAGAGGATCATATTTAACGGAGAGCATTTCAGAGTGGTTAACATATAAAATAATAATAATAAATTATTTGTAAAAAATATTTTCGGTTTATAGGATTCTAATAAAACATTTTATTATTAACGAATACATGAAACGGGAGCTTAAACTCACAAAAGTCAGTCTTTTCTTGTAACAGGCTTAACAATTAGAGCCATTCGTTTGCCAAATAATAACTCAAGACATTCTCGGCCATAAAACCTTCCTTTACGACACAGTTAAAACCCTGAAATCCCCCCTAATTAAAATCGAGATATTTAGAGCGACGTTAATTTTTTGCACAGGGTTCCAATAATGCAAATTCGAGCTCGCGCGCTTAAAGTCAACAAACGGTCTCCTTTCCTTCTGTTAATGACTGGGGGGCGGCGGCGGGGAAAGCGCCCCGTTCGCCAGACATTAAAAATCGATCTCCGGCTAATTAGTGCCGAAGTTCGAGTCACGTGCCTCGTTTAATAGTTCGGAGATTTGCTGCTGATGTATACATTATGGAACTGGAACTTCTCCAGTGCAGAAAAATTTCTTCGATTGGGAATTTATCTTGACGACGTTTCCCAACGATTGTTGTATTATATTTCTATATTAGATAAGAGGATTCCGCAGCGATTTTTACGGGGAATTGGGGATGAATTCTCCTAATCCTTTATTCATGAGAACTGCGTACTAACTTTTATCAATCCAATGCAAATCCAATAGGAAACTTTCAATGAAGAATTTACCTTAACAATGTTTTACGAAAGTCGGTTTCTTTTATTTTTTATTTTCTGCCTTCCTCTTTATCGTCTTCCAATCAAAATCATGTTAGTTTCCAAGATGGTTAGATTTGAAATTAAAGATGCGCTCGTTTGGTTCTTCTCAGGGACATGCCTTCAAAATACGACCTACAAGGAAGAAAATGTGGGAAAAGAACGAAAAAAGGATGGGCAAAAGCTGTGAAGGAGTACTTGAATGGGGTTGCAATTGAATCCTGGATGGAAAAACAGAAATAAAATAAAATAGTTCCGAAAGTTGAAGCCAAAGGCTCCCTTAATGAATTTGGTTACCACTTTGAGAAGGTGATTGCATTGTCGTGGCAATGTTCTTGCTCTTTGGAAGATTTCTTTGAAAAATACAACTATGTTAGATAGGGACGAAACGATGTGGTATTTTATATTCTCCAGAAAGAATCTCGACGACTGTTGAGAAGGCCATCATCAACTTCATTAATGCCATCGCTTTTCGATTTTGTACTTGCTTACAAACCTCACAAAGGTTACTCAGCCAGAGGATCTCCTCTGGCCGAGTAACATTTGTGAGGTTTTAGCCTTCCTGACTTTGCCTCTTCATCCCGAAAAACGATATTTATAATTTTGTGGCATAAAGCTTCAATATTTTAATCATAAGTAAATAAATCAATAACAACGAACGAGGAAAATCGTAACTCCTTCTCGCAAGGGAAAACGTTTGGTTGCGAGATTTTTCCGGCACAAAACTATCGGATATAAAATTCCGTCCGTGGCTCGGCTCTGAGCGAAGCAAGTAAATAGATGGTGCTCTCTAAAATTCCACCGCGACGTCTGCCGAATAAGAAATAGTTTTTTGTCCCGGCACAGGTGTCTTTAAATCTAATTTGGTGCTTCAATTCCCTGAACGTATAATGCTGAAGATGATGTTAAGCCAGTTCCTTTCTTTCCGAGCCACCCCGAATTTGTTCACAAGTCATCAAATTAAGTTGCCGAATCATTACTTTAAAGAATAAATAAATAATTTCAAATTACAGGTCTGTTAATCACAAAAAAAGCTATTAATTAAAAACAGTAAAAAGGAAACACACAAGAAACGATTAGAGACAATTTAATTATGCAAGAGCCTGTAAGACGTAGTAGGGCATCCCCAAACAAACTGGAGACACATATTTGAATAATATGATTAATCAACAGCTCTTGTTATTGTGTCATTTTGGCTCGTTGTGGAACGACGTGTTTTCAATTTTAATACCATATAATGGTGGAGGGTGGTAAATATAATACATATCTAATCGATTATATTCGAGATACGACACAAAAATAAAGAAACTGTCCCTGTATTGTCACGATGTCATTATCTGGGAAAATAAGTAAATTTAAATTGGTTTCGTAATTATTGCAATTGTGTGCGTTTCAAAATTATGCAGGATCAGCACCCATTGACAATTAGTAGGACAGCCGCGTTACACATGCTCACATTTCATTATGCAAGCTCTGCGGAATGTAAGGGTGTTTGTTTACATGTGCCAATTAAGATTGAAGAAACAAATTTGGCAAGGGTTCATTGATGCTGACACCTTTAGAACTTTGTACCTTGGACCGAACCCCAGCCACCAGGACAAAAGAACTGATCGTGACGTAGAGTTAGAAATGTATAAAACATAAGAGACCAACCCGCAGGTGATAGAAAAATAGGTGGTAGTAACAAAACAGTCGATAGCATAGATAGTCAGGTAGTAGTGATAGTCAAGCAGTAAAAATGTAGCAGTGAAAGTATGGTAATTTTGTAGTCAAGTAGTAGTAATTAAGTGTCGGATAAGTGATTAGTAAAAGCCAAGCGAGTGATTCTACGAGCCAGGGCTGGCCGCTATGGCCAGACTCTCCCCTAAGTAAAGTTAAGTGATTGAGTCTAAAATAAGTAAAGCTAAGTAGAGTTAAGTGATTAAGTCTAAAATAATTAAAGTTAGGTAACTAAGATTAGAGTTATTAAGTATAAAGTTAAAAGAAGTTAGTTTAATTAAAAGTTTAATTAAAGTTTAAAAATAGATAAAATAATTAAAATTAAAAAGGACTTAGAGTAATTATAAGTTAAAATAAGCCAGATTAAATAAAATTAGATAAGAGACACTTCCGTAGTTTATTGCCATAAATATACCCGTAAATATACACGACGCGGATCCTCAACAACCTTACAGAAAATGATCTACAGAATTGTGCAGTTGTGTCTCAAATCGGAATTGTTGAATAAGAGACAGTATCGTTATTTGTATGTCGGACCTCGTATATAAAGACAAGAAGACATTTAAGCCCATAGTTACTTCCTTTCGTCTCTATTTCCTGACGATCCTTCGTTGGCGTTCTAAATTCTCAGCTGCCACTTAGTTCAATTTCTCTTTTGGTCTGCACTTTCCATCTGCTTGCTTCCATCCTATTCAGCGACCGAGCTACTGCTGATATTTGGTTCCTAATACAATATGTAAATCGTCTTCTCCAGTTCTCTCTCTCTCTCTTCCAAATACCTTTCCCGGGTCTTTATTTCTTGGTCTAATTCTTTTGTATCGGAACTCGCATATGAAGACAATAAGTCATTTAAGCCCAAAGCTTCCTCCTTTCGTCTCTCTTTCTTAAAATCCTTCCAGTTCTAGATTATTTGTTCTTATAAATTCGCAGCTATCACTTAGTTCAATTTCATTTTTGGTCTTTACCTTTTCCTCCTTCCAATTGCTTGTTCACATACCATCCTTCTCAGCAACCGAACTGCTCCTGATAATTGGTTCCTAATACAATATGTAAATTTCTGCTTTAAATCGTCTTTCCCAGTTCTCTATTTCTTCCAAATATTCTCTTCTGTATTCTCCTTTTCCAGGTCTTTAATTCTTGCTTTAATTCTTTTGTGTCGGATCTCGTTTATGAAGGCAATAAGTCATTTAAGCCCAAAACTTCCTCCTTTCGTCTCTCTCCCCTAAAATCCTTCCAGTTGTAGGTGTCTTGTTCTTCTAAATTCTTAGCTACTACTTGTTTCAGTTTCTTTTTTGGTCTTTGCCTTTTCCTCTTTCCAATTGCTTAATTACTTACTGTTGTCCATCTTTTTCAGTGACCTAGCTGCTGCTGATCATATAACTGATTCCTTATATGTAAATTTCTGCTTTAAATAGTCTTTCCTAGTTCTCTTTTTCTTCCAATTATTCTTCCTTTCCGGGGGTCTTTATTGCGTGGTTTAATTCTTTTGTATCGGACCTCGTAAATGAAGACAATACGTCAGCCCAAAGCTTCCTCCTTTCGTCTCTCTTCCCTACAATCCTTTTAATTGTAGATTCGTTGTTCCTCTAAATTCTTAGCTGCCACTGACCTCAATTTCCTTTTTGGTGTCCACCAACTCTTTCGAGTTGCTTGCCTCTATACTGTTATCCTTCCATTTCAGTCACCGAGTTGCTCCTGAGAATTGGTTCCTTGTACTGGTTCCTTATATAGGTTCCTCATCCTTTCGAAGGGTCTTCAATTCTTGGTGTTCGTAGACCATGTTTCCATATATGAACACTGTGTACGACATTTCTTTTTGCCTCTTTATTTTATTAAGTCTTTCAGTACACTTGCCACTTTCTGCTATATTCTTAGCTTCCTCATCACCTCTGTTGTCAATTAAAGCATCCAATTTTATATCAGTTGCTGCAAATTGAAAAAATTCTTCGCTGTCTGTTTTAATTATGAAGAATTTTGCCTGTTCCTAATTTCCAAAAATTACTTCTACGTTTATTAACTTGCGTAACTGCCGCCTCCATCAACTTTATACTTTGTAGTTCCTTCCTTCTTCTGGACAATAGTAATACATTATCCGGATAGGAAAACTACTGATGACTTCGGTAGAAAAGAGTTCCTTGTCTCTTATACACTTTTCTATTTATCAAATTCTTCTATTTTTTATTTCTTGCCAACATTCGGCCCTATCCCCATATCTTCCGCTCTCTGTTTAATGTTCCTGTCGCAACTTAATCTCACCTTTCCCCGTTCCCTTATTTTAGTGACTTTGATTTGATGATTTCCACCGATCTTGTTTCTTCCAATCTTTGATGAGTATCCCCTACAACTCGAGGACTTTCTGCTTAATTCTATACTTACAATTTTCTTGTTTTCTTGTGACTTCTCCCACTCCTCTCTTCTTCCACCTTCCTTCCAGTATCGGTGACACAAATGCTTATAGTTAACGGATATTTAAGTAGCGACATCTTTCGATCGCTTGTTGACCTGACATTGCAGTAGGATTGACAAATTGAAGCCAGTTCGCTACATAATAAGTCATCCCATGCAAGGCGGCCATGCTTGCTGTCAAAGCATATGAGAATTTAAAAAAAATTTGTGCAAATCGGTTCTGCTGACGAAGGCCCAACTAGGCCTGAAACAGCTGTACAGAGCCTGCTCGAGGAATCCGTTGCAATCAAAACCGATTTGCACAAAATTTCTTAACATATTTAACGTTTGTAACGATCTTCCTCTTTCCTTATTTTCTGACATTTCGATCCCTACCAATCTTGTTCCTTCCCATCTCTTGTTTTCCAATTCTCTTCTTGTTTTTGTATTCCTTGTTCTTTTTTTTTTCTTTGTGATTTCTACGACACTTCTTAGGCCTTCATTTTCACATCTCTCTCCATCAGTATCCCTGTTTCGCGTTCAGCCTGATCCTGAAGATCGTCTTAAATGCCTTCATCCTTGTTCTTCGCGACACTTCTTTTCTATGCATATATTCCATATTGTTAATATCTTATTGAAAAGATTTTGTCCTATCTGCATATTCAGCTCTTCTTTATCTTCTCCTATTGTCATTATTTTGGTTTTACTTTCACTTTATCTTCGATCACTTTTTCTTCTGAATTTACCGGAGTAGATGTCGATGTGGGATTGGTACCCTTGAATGCTTCAGTTTTGGGAGTTTCCGCTGGTTGGCCTTAGTTCATCTGTTAGTCCTTAGACCTAAGGAATTTGTGATGATCATTTTCGAATAAGACAATTGATTTTCTTGTACACAAATTTGGTCCTTTAACTCAGTGTCCTTTTCACATGATTTTTTTACAGATAAAGATAGTTGTAGAACAGCATGAGAAACTATTTTATTATTTTGTGTTATTCTGCGTTTGCCACTCGTGCACGTCAATTGCTTTACATACTGTTTGCGGCGTAGGCATTCCAGCAACATTCATAAACTGTATAACTGCGAGCAGGAAAATTCAGTTCGAGTTTATTCTGTATTCTGGCCGACTATTTGCAACACAAAAGGGCTATAACTTATGATTGTGCGGGGGAAATTACGGCAGGAATCGCGACGACGTGTTCGCCATGGCAAAGCAACCCTTCACGGGGTGCGTTTGGAGTTGAATGATTGCGGTTCAAGAGAAAGTTCGTGTCAATTAAAATACTATTTATTTTGAGTCGTAAAAGCAAAGATTCATTTATTAATCGAAATTTAGTTCAGAATTAGTTTTATATCTCCAGTCTGTTTTATTTTGAATTCGAAATTCCCAGATTTTATGGGTTTCTTTTGCCCGGAAAATATTGTGAGCAAACGAACACTGTTTTATATCCTTTCTTTATTTTATAATGTAGCCATTTCTGTTCGGTTTTCCAAGTTTCATGAAACCTTCAGTACGACATTACTCATTAACATCAAAACAGTATTTAATAAGAGAAGAAATGAGGTATTTTGATTAAATAATTTTTATGTGTTTCAGTTCAATTTCTGTCGGTAATTTCCTCCTAAACTGAAATAGCTGCGTTTCGTGTGAATCATTAACTTTCAGACAATGCCCAAGGAGTTTTATCGCCGGCCGTAAATTCGTATAGATTATCGGCACCTAGATTGAAAATTGAAAGTGCGCTCGCGTCCCGACGGGGCGTTTTTATGGGGGGTATAAACTGCGAGAGCGTCCGCAAGGCGATGCGGGGCGGCCACATCCGCAGTTTTGGATCAGTTTTCAATTTTGCCATGAAATTGTGCCCCGGTGCATTTAACGGAAACGATTCAATATTGTTTGCGAGATGCTACACATTTTCTGCATATAAATGCCATATTCGAAAGGGGAAATGATGATGTGCATTTTTGGGGGGCGGATTGGAATGGTGCGATTCCCTCACTTTGCCTTTACAAATTTATATCTAAAAGTGTTAAAATTGTATTCGTGTACATACTTCATGATCATTTAGGGCGTTATTGTTTTATCACTTTCCACTTATGCAAATTGCATCAAAAAAAAAAAAAAACAAACATTCGTTTTAGCCCCTAATTGTGTTCAGATTTCGCGGGTGGTTGAGATCTATTTCGTTTTCAACCTCCGATTTCATGAATATATTTTGTTTTATCGGCGTTATCTTCTTTCAATCTCTTTAGATTTCAATTCCCCTTTGATTCTCTCCGAGAATAAATTTTCTCTTCTGAGTCACGTACGTTGCTCTCCCCCCAATCTCGAGTACATAAGTCATTCTCGACTGCGATTTCATTGTGCCCCACAAAATACAAACAAACAATAAAAACATCCGTGTTTGTTCAGCATTTGAATTTTTATTGAAAAAAGTGCTGGATGAGGTCCAACCGAGAGGGCCACAAATGCAATTAGGGTGCCATTATATTCCGGCGAAATTCACTTTTGCAAAAAAAGACTTACTCCGGGGGCCTAGGGGAAATCTAGTGTAATTCTCATAGCCCGAGCCTGAAACAAGACATTTCGCCTTGCCGTAGGATTTTTATTAGTAGTCTCGCAGGGGGCGAAGTATTACTGTCGTGTAATTTGACCCCATCCGAGTTTTACGTCCTTTAATGCCGGGGAAAATAAAGCAGCCATTATCTTACGTACGCGCCGACGTTTAATGAAAGGGCGAAAATAGGGCGGGGCGGGGGAGGAAATTTACATTTCTTTTGCAGTAAACATTTAACGAGGACGATATTAAGCAACCACGCATTAAACTTACTTTACAGTTGCGAATGTGTTCATAATTCGCGTTTGTAATTTTTGAGGCCCGCATGGAAAAATTTCCTGTTGAAAATCGCTTATCTTCGTGCGTGAATTAGAACGCTAGGGGGAGCAGTAAATAAAAATATTTGATGCGAGGCATACAAACAAGCTCATCATAAACGGAGATAGCATCTCGGGGTATTTGCAAAAGCGTGTTGAGCACGCACGCCGACGCTGTTGATAATTCACCCCTCGATTTTATTTTAATGACGGAAGGCTTTTGTTACTTTTTGTTTTTTTTTTATAAAGCTTCAGAGTTCATAATTCTCACCACTGTAAAAGCATTTCGCTTCTAATGCAGTATAATCAGCACTAGCATCACTGCATTTAAGAATGCATGACTTGAGTGGAATTAGAATCATATTAGAATCATACAACTATCAGGATTCCGCAATATTGCATTTACTTTTATCCACTTTTTTAATCGCTGCTTCTAGCTCCAAATCACGCCTATTCAACCCCAATTAACTTGTCATACAGCATCGCGGTGGTAAATTCGAATTCTTTAATAATTTGAAGCGTTCAATTTCACGTGTCCTTAAAACGATTACAGAGAAGTATAATCATAGGCGTATGTTGTTAGCCAATGTTTCATTCTTTAGTTCGGATAATTTACGCCTGGCAATTACAACGTGCAGCTTGCGAGGCATTAAATGGAAATGCCGTCCTGTATTCATGGGCGCATTAAATTAAAACATACTGTAAATACGTAGCCGGCGAGCCATCCGGCAGGGGCGAGCACCGAACGAACTTTCAGGCGCAAAACTCGGTCCATCGCTTCGTTCTGGAATTGTTAATTAATTCGTTCCACGCCGGCTCGATAGATGTCGCTGCCGCGCCGTTACTGCCAGACCTTACAATCAAATATGCCACTTCAATTACCGCAGTTAATCAGAACGCATTGTATATTACACTGGATACCAGTTTTTAAACTGTGTTCTATTCGATGTTTGGGGGCCGTTTGTTTGAACTAACGTTCCAGATACATCACATTGTCTGTTGTACGACAGGAAATTCATGTAATTCCCAAATTCTGAACATAAATCTCGAGATCTCTTCGCCTTTCCTGAAAGAACACAATGACCAAACAAACATTGAGTTAATTACAAGTTTTAAGATTTAAAAAAGAGACAAACATGATTTCTTTTACTCCGCAAAGCGTGCAACGATAATTTTAACGGATTGAAAATAATGTTTGTTCACTTGTTTGATCATACGTCAATCATCACTTCCTCAAACATTTTATGAGCATTAATCATATTGCAAATTAGAACACAAATATCTAATAAGTGGATCTGATTCGATATTTCATGGCAGTTCTTTTTTTTTTTGGACTCAATCAATAGAAAAGAACTTATTCTATTCTAGCAAGCAAACAAGAAACTGTAAATCTACTTATGTGACCAACACAAAATGTTTTCGTATTCTTTCGCAAAACGTTCCTGTCCCTGTTGGCCGTGAAAAACTTTTGCTTGACACCAACTTTATGCCTCACACGGTTACACATAGCATTGTTGCAAGTTTCGTGCCGAACTTTGTTCCGGGCTGTTTTACTTTCATCGTTGAAGCTTTCGCGGTTTCCTTCTTTATTTTAATTTTTATGCTCGCGGTGTCCGACCCAATTAAATTAAATTAAAAACGGAAGTTGTAAATTAGCACGGCTATTTACGGTTGCGTTGAGGAACTGAAACCGCGAATTTTATTCTGCATTAAGTAGCCTAGCACTTGAGAGGAACGCAATTCGTTCACGTTTTAATTAAAACAAAAAAAAAAGAGTGGCAAAATGAGTAACTCAGATTAAAAAAATTAAATATTATTTATTTGTAAATATTTTTCTACTACTGGGATTAAAAAGTATCAGAAATTAAGCTCCAAAAAAAATTTGCGTTCGAAAGTTCATCCTTCATCCTTCATCCACGTCAGCTCTCATCTAAAAGTCAAGGAACCAAAGTTAAAAGCCAAGACAAAAAAGGCCGTCTCGCCAAATTTTAAGAGGATGAAAGTTGCTGTAAGTCACGAACTTACATTTATAGCACACAGGGCACAAGAGCATCTAATGCCCTTGGGCTAAGAAAATTTATAGCTTGTTTTTAAACCAGGAGGAGTAAGTGTTCTGGGCAATTTGACACTGTAAAATGCCATACAAATTAATTTGGCTTGCTTGGCCAGTTTACAGTTCTCAGAATACGAAATTATAATAGTAACAGATTTTTTAAATTGATGAAACTATCATAAAGATCACTTTACAGTTTGCAATCTTCATTGCCGGCAACAAATAATTGCAGCGATTGGTATTACACGCAAGCGCAGTATTTGTATTTTAACCAGCTGTGCAATTGCAGAAAGTAGCTCCGAACCTATTTTTCTTGCACTTCCACGGCGATTCTGCGGAATTCGTTGGTTATTGGCGAAATACCAACTTTATAAAAAAAGTGACCGATAACAGGTGACGACTAGATTGACTTTCTACTATTAACACCGAACTTGCAATAAGTATGCACAAAGTAGCACTTATCTCTTTCCGACAATTGTTGGAAAACGTTGCTACTTTTATTACTTTTCTGCTACAAACAAATTTAATACGCTCAATATTAAAGTGATTTTTTTAGTAAGTTTTAAATTTGATGTTTGATTCATCAGGAACCTTTATTGCCAAGTGTTCAGCAATAAAAATTGCTGCAATTATTTATTGGCGGCAATGAAAATTGCGAATTCTATAGTGGCCTTAATATTTACGGCGAACATAGCTTTTCAATTTAAATTGAAGGCGTGTGTGAAACTGTCTGTCAAGCAGTGAATGACATACCCACTAAAACTCTTCCTAGCTTAAAAGCAAGATATAAGCGTCTCTATTCTTTGCGTTTGGATATACAGGCTGTTCTTGGTATCTATGTTTCAACAGATTCGTCATGAAATTCACAAATTCGTAAACTCTAATAGAAATGCACCGTTATAGAGATTAAGGCTGTTAAAATTTCTCCAAAAGTTTTGATTTTTTTTGCTTGAGATTGCAGGGTCGAATTAAAATCAAATTTGTTAACACTGCTTTTAGCACTTTTATATTTATTTGCACGTAATATATTTCATTGATATATCTGTATATATACACACCAGAATGGACTTAATTATTCCCTTGTTAGTGTTAACAGACGTCACTATATCTTGACGCTCCCGTATCTTAGCGCCTCTAGATAAAGATTTAAGCTGAAAGTAGAAAATTAACATCGTTTGTTTATGTTATTCTACTTTTAAAAACAATTTATCTGTATCAATTAATTCACTTTATGTTTTATTTTTTAAAATAATATTTAAGTTAATCCAGTTACTTACGCGACTTGCTTTAAAATGACAGTAACAATTTTTTTGGCTTTACTGTAAAATCATCGCTTTTTTACTGTTTTATTTCTTATTGCATCCGACAATTTTATTATGCTCTTACAATTCCCAATTGTTTTTAACTTTATAAGAATTACACGATGACTTTATCTTTCGTTCGTAACCATAAAGTTTCACCTTATAAGGCCAGTTTTAAAACCAATAACTAAATGGTCAGGGAAAAACAAAAATAAAAAGGTTTCTATAATCAGAATCATCACAATCTTTATTTTGAAAATAAGTACAATTGTACACTGTCAGGGTTAAAATTAAAGTTCAATTTGTAGCACATATAATTCATGTTACACAGGAGTATAATTGAAGTACTTCTCAAGAAAGTAGAAACATTGCTCAGCAAGAAACTTTTTTTTTGCTGAAATTCCCATACTTTGATACTCGTCGCCAACTTATTGAAGACCCTTGGACTCAGAGAATTAGATGATTCTACGGAAGTTTTATACTTATAATATTGTTACGGTGTAGATTGAAACAAGGGGCATAGCTTAAATGTTATATTAAACAGATGACTAGACAAACATTAATTATACAAGTTTTAACAAACCAAATTACAAGAATCTACATGCTCTTATGGCAGCTGATTATGATCTCATCACTTTAGGCAGACAGCGGGGTTTTTATAGAGAGTGCAACTCGAGCAATTCCGAATTCTAACGATACCGGAAAGCTACGACAGATTACGAGATAATTTAAATTCGTTTCAACGTGTCCAAGGTTTTTCACCTGCATAGGACGCACGTGTCGAGGTCGCGTTGTTTACGTCGACGAGTTGCATTTTCTCTTATCACAAGTTCGCTAAATGAATTCAATGCATAAATTTACTTGCATCTTGTCACAATATGAGATATAAAAAAGGGCATCACTTGCGAAAAGTGGGCGCTTCCATTGAAAATATCGAAGCTGATTCTAAAGAAATCATCAACGGCAATGCCTGTACATGATTTGGATGATACTTTAAGATGCATCGTCCAAGACATCTCCATAGAAGAAATGACGGTCGGCTATTGTGGTGCCAGCGAAAGATAACTTCTTACATGAACGTCAGTGTCCAAAACTTTCACCTTTCGTTCAAGAATGATCTTGGCTTCTGCGTCCACACCGCACTGAGCTCTTTGATTACAATAAACTATAGAAAAATACGTCTTTGGAGAATCTGAACACTGCCTTTGTTGTTGTCGAGAAGGAACCCGACATTCCGATTATGTTGGTTCCTGAAACAACTTATAGAATACGCAATGCCAGATGAAAGAGCGCACAACAAACTTAAACGGCAGCGAATAGAATTTGCAAAGTACTGAAAGTCAATCAAGAAAATGAACGTCTTGTGGAGGAATGCAAATGCCTTGCCAGTGGCCTCCTAGAATTGATACGGTTTATTTTATTTGTATAATACGTTTAATTAAATCTGGAAAGTAGAATAGCTTTGTCGCGCCGGTCTTGCGTCAATTTTCCCATAGAGTTCTATGCGGGCGTTCCAAAAGTGTAGGTTTGGTTGCCTAACTAACAGTTTCTATTAAGCATTCTTGAAGATTTCTCTTGACTGGATGTACTTATGGAGAAGGGGAAGATTGTTTTTTTAACGTTTTCGTTATAAATTCATTCTTCTTCAGGTTCGTTACTGATTTTTTTTATAACAGTTGACGCAAGCTGTTTAGAGTTCTAAATCTCTCTACACGTGCGTAGACTGAAATGTGCTGTTTAAAATATTGCTAAATATTTGTCAAAAAAAAGAAACTCATTGGTTTACATCGGCCAGCCTTCCCAGTGTTACAATTGTTGATAATTGATCTATTTGATCTATTACTTAATTGATTACAGTCAGTTCTATGATTATTTTTTTGTTATACAGGTCATTGCTAAAATATTCTTTTGAAACGGTTTCGATTTGCAAGGGCAATTTTTGCTTGCAAATTTTTTTTTAATGTCGTATTGTCGATTAACCAAGAGCATATTTGATTAAATGGATAGCAATTCTATTAAATAGGTAACAAAATGGGCAACAGGCATGCCAGTTAGTTAGGCAACCGTACCTACATATTTGGAACGTCCACATAAAACTACATGGGGAAATTGGCTCACAATCAGTACTATTCTACTGTGGAATAACTGAAAGAAACCAGCCTGAAAATAGAGAATCGATATCAACTCTAAAGTTGCAGAGAAAAATGCTACTACCTACCTGTCAGCAGCAGCAAGATTGTAGAAGGAAAAATCAACAAACCTCCTAATGCCGGCTAGTCCAATGAGACGGGCAGGTTCAAACGAAAACCAAATAAAGGGAGGCAATATAAATAAAGTCAACAGTTTCCACACACGTGTCTTTATTTCTACCAGTGTGATATGTAAATCTTTTGTCAATACATTGGCTCCAATAAACAAATGAAATTCCAAACAAGAAAAACGTACGTATTCACAAGTTAAAATTACGAATAAGGGGGCCTGATTTCCGTTTAGGTATATGTACCTAGGTTACTTAGGTTATCAAGATTAATCAGGTAAATAAACTATTTAGTGCGATAACGTACCGCCAAACATTGCAATACATAAAGTAAAAGAAAAAAATCGGCGAAATCTCTGGCCTAGTCCCGAAGTCGTTCGCGTAACGTGGTGCGCGGAGGCAAAAGGGCAGCACAATTCACTACCTTCCCATGTGACGTCTCCTTTATCGATGTTTGCAGTACGAGTTTCGTCAGAGGGGTCTGGCCCGATCCAAACAGGATGGGATCACCGATTCTCCCCACAAGAAAATCGAAATACCCCAACGACAAGCCTAAATAATAAAGAACGTAAACAATGTTACAATCTAATTTGCGCAAATAATTCGCTCACAATATATTACCTGATTTATTTGCAAAAGTCAGGGTGCGAGAAGCATTTGAAGATACTTGTATTTCACGTAGAGTGCTTATTTCCAGATCACGGATTAAGTCTTCCCGTTCGGCATTCACATGTAGTTTGAGGAAAAACAACAAAACGGCTTTAGCACACTATAAACAATGCATACTCCAACGTGAATAGGAGTATCTCGAGAACTCAAATCATTTATGGCAGAGTCGGCTCCAGGAACTCCAAATATTACTATAACATCGCATTACAAACATTCTTCATTAATTTTGCCTTTCGAATTTTTTTCATTTCCCACAATGAAACAACCGGGGAAAAAGTGAAATTGTCCAGAAATGATTGATTTTTCAACTGGACCCCCCAATCTCGACAACTTAAATTCGATATTGTTACAAGCTTCGAGGTACACGGTTTATGTTGCGTTTTCCCAGTAAATTATAATAAAGGGCGATGGAGCGCGGATGCTTTGTTCCATGCGCCCCAATGTTCTCTGCAATATCCGGTTCGCAAAGTCCTATCGGACATTGGCGGTTCGCAGAATTACCAACCGCAGAACATCAGACGGCAACGCTAATACAAACTCTCGCCGCTACACACACTTCGTTAATTAAACCGGTAACGAATTCGTTCTGTAGAGGGACGCGGCATGATGAAGTACCTTGATTACCAAAAAAAGTAAAAAAAAAATAGAGCGCGCGGATTTAATTATTCGTCCTTTAACGAAGGAATTCCGATAGAAATGCGCTCGCGCAATTTGCGACGCTTGTCTAACTCTATACGATTTGCTCCGTGGAGAATACGATTTAATTTCAAAAATTGAGGCCTCACATATATATTTCAGTTACAAATTCAATATTGAGTGCGCTCGATAGCACGTAGTTTACCGACTGTAGAAATACCCTTTGATGAAACGGCTTTCTGCAACATATTTCTCGACCCGGTGCATCAAAAGGAGAACGTTATACATATATATGTAGTAAAAGATTCGTGCGTTCTGAAGCGCGAAAAGGGATCATTTGAATGCGTTCAGGACTTATGTACTTGCCTCCTTTGAAAGTAGCACATGTTTCCGTTTCCTTTAATTCCCAATTTTATTTCTATGTTGGAATCGACCTTAGATATTGCAAAATGGAATGATGTTCTCGGGAAAAATACGAAATAAAAATTAAAAGACATTCAACTCCAGAAACTAATTTATTAATCATGCTGTATAAAATTATACTATCTGTGCTTCATATACCGATAGTTTTATGGAAACTTGAAAATAGGCGCAGACAGGAATTGAAATGACTGACGATTATTTTCCTGTAAGAATAATAAATCAAAAACGCAAGACGTAAACAAAAACGCAACTTAATATTTAAAGAGGCGCGCCTCACGTTAATTTCGGCCCCCCAAATTAGATTCTCCTTCGCCAGCGACGTTATTTACGGCCCACTCTTAACGCCTGATTAAAAATTCAGATTTGAGGGAATTTAATTTTCACCCGCGGCCCGTATTTAAATATCACGGATTAATAATAGAGAAGGCGTCGAGGAATCAATCGGGCGCTCCTTATCTAAATGCGCGCATGATAAAAAAAAATGGGGGGCGAGATGCCCCGACGTAATTTCAGATGGCTCGCAAAATCGAAAATCGCGTTTGCAGGCCACGACAAAATCCAATTTCAATCTCATCTAGTGCCAAGTCATTTTTATTTTCAATTTGCGATGATGGTGTTGAGGTGAAGTTTTTTTTTAATAGCTGAGTTATGCAATCCATCTTTTATCCTTTGAGTTTCACGTTGGAATCTCATGAAACTTAATTATCAACATTTCAGATTTGCGCCGCCAATCGATCGCCCATAAAAGCACTTGTTACCGAAATATAATTATGGCCCTCCGGAGGGAACTTGCCGCGTATAGATTAGCTGTTTAATTCGGAGTCTATTGTGTACGTTTAAGCTCGGCTGGTAGACGTAACACTGCGGGCTTTAACTTATTAAATTTTCAGAACGAGTTCGGAACTTACGTGATAATGTAATCAGGGCGTAAGGAAATGACAGCCGGTGTATGATATACACAGTACAGCCCGAGGCGGGGCTGCTCGTTAGCCACTTCGGCAACCGGAGTCCGGGTGACGCCGAGGACGAGCCTGATTTCCCCGGAGACCGGATCCGACGCCATCACTATACCTGACGTGTGTCAAATTTCTATCTTATACTTTATCAATAGTCTACACATGGTTGCTACTTACTTCCAGATCATTATTAATTTCAATACAACACATTCGGCGGCGCAATTTCATCTTGACAGTATCAGCAAGTATATTTTGTTATTAAAAAATGAGTCGTTTTATAACTTGGTCAATATCTGCGAAGGCGACATGCACATAAAATAAAATAACCCACTTCAACTTCTCTACAACAAACTCATTATCTGCCGTGCCCTGCGGAAAGTGACAATTTCCACCGTTCCAGTTGTCGTTGGGGATGGGTTTCATTTTCGTTCTGGTGAACGTTACGGCCGCGCTAATAAGTTATTACGGAGGAATGAGACGTTAAATTCGCAATACGTTTCTTTTCCAGGCTTTTTCACTGCGTATAAGCCGAGAGCAATTTACTAGAACGACTGTCACGGTTTCATTTAATTATTTTATGGCAATTTTTTTTGTCGTGGCTTGATATTTATTTACAAATAACATCCAATCCCTTATTCTAGTTGTTTTGTCTCTTAACTTCGTCATATACAGAGTGACTTACTCTCAGACACACAAGCCTTTTGCTAAAAGCATCTTTTTTACGAACTTAAAGAAATTCATGGGAAAGATATGGTGAAGGCCTAAAAAAAACTGAAAGAAATGGAAGAGTCCTATAAAGGATTTTTAATAGATATACACGGGAAAAGACGACTGCTGAAAAGAAAAAAGGAAATAAAGCAAAAATTGGACGAACTTAAAAGAGAACTTTTGGAAAAAAAACTAGGTGAGATCTAAAGAAAACGAGAAAGAAACGGAAAAGTCCTAAAAGATCTGGAAAAGGAAGCAGAAAAAAATGGAAGGGCTATAAATCATACACAGAGAAAGACAGTACCTAGAGGACAAAGATGGAAAATAAAACAAAAAATCGTACGTTTGGTAGGGTTACCATAAGAGAGGTGAGAGTGCGCAAGCGCATGGTATGCTTGTTTCAGTATATCTAGGGTTACTTCGTCTTTCAATTGTCTTATTGCATAATGTGCACGTGATAAATGATTACACACTTGATCAATATGATCGTTCCAGGAAAGGTTATCATCTAATTTCAGTCCTAAGAAGCTAACGCTATTGGTGATATTTATGTCTTTCATGCGCAGAGTGTCCCTCATATTGAATAATAGACATTGGGCTTTTTCACAGTTTAGGATCAGTTTGTTCTTATGGCACCACTGTTTTAGTTCACTATAAACTGTCGACACAGACTCTTTAAGTTTACCAACTTGCTTATGTGCGCCGGGAGATCATTTACGAACATAATAAAGATGAGTGGTCCTAACACTGAGCCTTGGCCGACGCCGCAATCTACAGAATGGTTATTTGAAGTGGTCGCATTAACAGTTACCGCGAACTTTCTATCCATTAAAAATAATTCGATCCATTTTTAGATGTTGCCTCTTATACCTAAGTTGAATAGTTTACAAATGATGAAGTTCCTGTCGATACTATCGAAGGCGCACGATAGATCAAAGAAGAGCGCGGCAGTGTGATTTTTTTCATCAATGGCTTTGTGAATGTAGTTGATAAAGTCGATGCATGCGGTGTCTGTCGCACGACCAGACCGAAATCCATGCTGGAAGTCACTAAGGGCACCTGTCTTCTCTACCTTCCACGATTACCCGACGCACCAAAACGTTGAATTATGGACAACTAAAACAAATACATGAGATGCTAAAAATTTCAGAGAAGAAGGAACGTTAGGGATTGGATAAAAAGCGAAGATGGAAAATCGTTAAAGACAAAAGAGGAAATTAAACAAATATGGAAGGAATATTTCTGTGGGGTATAGAAGACAAGGGCAAAAAGGTAGAGCACACAAGAGGTAGAAGCTAAAAGGAAAATGTAAAATAGTAGTAAAGATGCTGCAAATGGGAGAGGTGATATACAGCTGAATAAATTGAAGAAGGTAGATAGAGATAGAACATAAAGATGCTGCAAATTAAGAAAAGACGAAAAGTATTCCAAAGCCTTCGGATATTTTATGCCTTTTTATCCATCCCAAGCAATAGTAATAGTAAGTAATAGTTAATTAATAGTTAATAGTAAGTAATAGTAAGTAATAGTTAGTAGTAAGAAAAATGTTTAATTTTCAAAAGAAAAATCGTTACACTGATGCATGAACCGAAAAAAATAAACGATGAAGAGCACAGAAGATTAAATGAGACATTAAAAGATGAGGATACTGTAAAAATAATAAAACCGAAGTGATTAAGATGGTCCGGTGATATACAGGTTGAATCACGGTTCTGTATTTTCGAAATACACGCAAGTTCTTGTGAAGATGTGCTGTTCACCATAAACCTGTTCTTTCAAATCAAACACAAAATGCAAGGAAGAAAAATTCGGCTGGCGCCATATGTTCCTAGTTACTGAAAGAAATTCACATCTTTTAAAAATCGTGGCGCCAGCTATTGGGCAAAAAAGATAAACGATGAAGAGCACAGAAGGTTAGATGAGATTTCAAATTCTGAGGATATGGTAACTTTTCTTAAAGATTTGGTGTGTCTCTCTCAAAATAAGAAAGTTATTTTGAAAATACAGAAGATAATACCATAATAAAGAAAATAACAAAATGGAAATCATTTGAACATAGATCAAAGGGGAGGCCGAAAATGAGTTGGGGAAAAGCAGATTATTGAGGTTATTATAAGAACATGGGAAGTGCTGAATGAGGAAAAAAGATAATAGAGAGAAAGGACCGAGGAAGCAAAGAAACATAACAACCAGTAGCGAGACGGAAAGAAAACGTGGAGAGATGTGACCAATTCCGCCAGGAATGTATAGTTTGTGTTTATATCTATCTCTCTTAAGTTGCTTCTAGTTTCTCAACCATTCCTTCTTTAATTTTCTTCATTTTCTCTCCTTTTTCTTTAACTGTCTCCCTTATTTTCTTCCATCTTGTTTTTGTGTCCAAACCATCGAAGTTGTTTTTTCCTCGAATCGCTTTAGCCTTATCTTGTTAATTGTCTAATTTATTTGTTTAAGCCACTTTTTGGACACGCCATTTCTACCGTATTATCTTTCTTTTTCCTTGTTATACAGGCTGTCCCATGACGAAATGTCACCACTTCATATACGTGACAAGCAATAATTCAAACGAAGTAAAAAAAACTTTCGTTTTAAAGCAATCCGTTTCAGAAATACAAGGTGTTTCCATTTTTAGTGTGACATGTACATTTTAAGATTAGTACTCGAATGAATTGCAGAGTCGGGGAATCACCGTCATGTCTGTATTAGTGGCAGAAGAAAAAACATCTGTTTTATTAATTAATCAATTATTTAAAAAAATTGTATGAATACTAATTCTGTCTGATTGATTCTCTTGCGGTTTTTTTTTATTATGTTTAGCTACTCCTGAATCAAATCAATTCATAATACTTTTTTTTCTACTTTGCGTTCACAATGGATTCATTGTGACACCAAAAACAGTTTCACAATGAAGCTCATTGTGACACTGTTTTTGGGGAAATTTTAGTCATTTTTAATTGAAAATATTTAATAGATTTTACAAAATAACTCAGTATTTATTTGTTACTTAACAATATACTCACAATGAAGCTGGATAAGAAAAATTAATAACTTGTTAATGTGACTTTTGATTAAAACGAAAGGTTTTCAGTGTTGCCACGCATTACAACTAAAATTCCCCATATACTAAGAAGATCCAATATTTTTCATATTTTTGTTCAATAAGTGACGCAAAGTAGAAAAAATAGTATATTATACACGTTTCACAAGAGGCATTGTAACACTCGTTCCGTTCCAACCCCACTCGTGTTACAATAAGCCTTCTTGTGAAACTTGTGTAATAATATACTATTGTTTTTTTACATAAATATCTCTCATCATGCAGCGCTACCGTGGATAAATACACAGTACAAATACACAAGTTGATTCAATGTGAATGTCACATATAACACAATCCTGATACATCATACACTCAGGATCGACGCCAAAACACAATTTGTTGTGTAGCATACAAGAGTTTGTTTAGTTGACACCAGGTGGCGAACGCTTAGCTGCAAACTCCAATAGGTATATTTTCCTCTTTAAATAACCCATTTAACTCATACACGATTTTTTTTATTTTCCGATCTTAAACTGGCCCTGAAATTTGGAAGGTTTACACGTTGGCCCAAAAGACACTCTCACGTTTTATGTACGACATCAAATACACACACATCGTGGACAGTTAAAACAGAACACTCGGATATTTGCTCACCACTAATGAATAATAGAGATAAGTTCGAATTTGGGACGTTCCCTTTTAAGCGTCCGCGACTGTATGTACTATTGTTCGATGATACATATTTTGCTCCGTTCAATTGCAATTGGTTTTTATTGTATCCTTCTGCCACATTCTAGTAACATAAGAAAACCAATAATTACAAAAAAAAATATTGTTTATGGTATCTCAAAGGCCCCTGAGTCATGGACCCTTTATCCACCGTACCCACTGCACTCCCACTAGTTAGGGGAGTCCTACGTATGGTAGCCAGAAAACTGAACGCTCAAAAATTTTACCCGCCAAGTGTAGGGCCCCTTATAAAAAAATACCAGCTGATTCGTTGTATAGGGCCCACCAAATTGAATTCTGGAGGAAAGAAATATACGGTGGTTTTGAAAATCCATGCACAGACCTAATAGGTTTATAACATATCTGACAAGTGTATAAACATTAACAGGTTGCCCTTTAAGCTTGATAATTGTTTTTCGATTCTTTGCAATCTTTAGCTTTTAATCTCGAATTTTGTACTCCCTTCTTCTCTTGTAAGGCCTGATTTTTTCATCTGCAATTAACTTTATCTGGCGATTAATTCCCATAGTAACAATTGTTACTATGAGAATAAACCGTCGGATAAAGTTAACTGGAGATGAAAGGACCGGGCCTAAGTCTCTTTCTACCGTCTGCAGCCATTCATTTCTTGGTCGTCCCAGCCTTTTGCTTACCATGGGATTTACGTTCAGCACTCTTTTTACTATTCGCTCATCTTCTCTTCTTTCGACATGACCCAATCATTTTACTCATTGAGCACTAATAAACGGGGTTAGCGTTACCACTCCGTAGAGTTGTCTTAGTTCCTCGTTGCTCCTTCTTTCCCATACACCACCTTCCTTCCGAAAATCCTGTTCAGAATCGTTTCTCTCCCAGATTTCTAAATGTCCTTTTTCTTTTCTTTCATGACCCAAAGTACATAGCCATAGGTTTAACCGTACTATTATATGTACAGGGTGAGTTGTTAAGCGCCCTTTCCTCCACAGCTCATTTACAGAACGAGATAGAGTTTTTTCTTTCACGTGGACATTCTACCTATTGAGCACTATAACCTAAAATTATTTTGGTACATACAGAGTGTTACGTAAAGTAATGGCAGCATGTAGCAGGATTTTTTTAAATGGAACACCCTGTGTATTTTCTTATAGAAAGACATAACACTCGATCCTCTAAACAGTAACGCATAAGATATTTATATTTAATTAACCAACTAAGAGTAAATTAATATTTTATTGAAAACGGTCTGATTTTCAACTTCTCTTGAAATACTAACTGTAAACGTATTGTTTATAGTACGGCAATAAAAATCGGTAGTGTTATAAATTAAAATGTAAGGAATAACCTAGATATAAATTCTTTTAGTCTTACTTCTTTTTTCAAATGTTCAAGCCTGCGTAATTGTCAGAATTTCAAACTGTCGTTATTCAATTTTTTTAAATGCAACCCCCCATATCTCTTTTCACGAATAGATAGTGTTCATGTTCCTCTTCAATTTTGTTATAGGTTTTCTGTATCTAATCCTTAAAGTTTTTTTGCTATAATAAACTTTTTGATTTTTACTCTGAAATCAATATTAAAATAGTATATTATTATACAAGGCTTATTGTAACACGAGTGGGGTTGGGGTACGACTAGCGAAGCGTAGCGAGGAGTGCCCCAACGGAACGAGTGTTACAATGCCTCTTGTGAAACGTGTATAGTATACTATTTTTTCTACTTTGCGTCACTTATTGAACAAAAATATGAAAAATATTGGATCTTCTTAGTATATGGGTATATGGGTATATATATATACAATTTTAGTTGTAATGCGTGACAACACTGAAAACCTTTCGTTTTAATCAAAAGTCACATTAACAAGTTATTAATTTTTATTATCCAGCTTCATTGTGAGTATATTGTTAAGTAACAAATAAATACTGAGTTATTTTGTAAAATCTATTAAATATTTTCAATTAAAAATGACTAAAATTTCCCCAAAAACAGTGTCACAATGAGCTTCATTGTGAAACTGTTTTTGGTGTCACAATGAATCCATTGTGAACGCAAAGTAGAAAAAGTTATTTAATGTACCGTATTTTAATTTCTTTAAGACAACGCCATAACACAGATTTATAATATCAAGTTTAAAATTGATTACATTACTTATTACATTATAATAATCGTATTTTTGTTATAATACAGTTCTTTTACTTTGTTTTAATTAAGAATGCCTTAAAATTGTAGTTCCTAAGCTTCAATTGTCTTCATTAACATTTGATTTAATAAAATCTGAATACTTGAACAAAAGAAATTCATCGATTTTCATTTATTTGTTAGATTATTAATTTATTATTTGTATATTTTTTTAAAGTACAACAATTTTTACATTAAGGTAATTATTTGCAAACACTGATGTTTTCTTTTGTTGTAAACCACATCGAATCAATTTTAAGACGTTAATAATTACAACAAAGTGAAAGAACTGTATTACAATAAAAATACGATGATTATAATGTAATAAGAGTCTGTAATCAACTGTAAGCTTGATATTATCCATCTGTTTTATGAAATACAGGGCGCTGTCTTAAAGAAATTAGAATACGGTACGTTAAATAACTTTTCAATATTGATTTTAGAGTAAAACTGTAAAAAGTTTATTATAGCAAAAAAACTGTAAGGATTAGATGCAGAAAACCTATAACAGAATTGAAGAGGAATATGAACACTATCTATTCATGAAGAGTAGAGGGGGTTGCATTTAAGAAAATTGGATAACGGCAAGTTGAAAATCTGACAATTACACAGGCTTGAACACTTGAAAAAACAAATGAAACTAAATGAATTTATATCTGGGTTATTCCCTATACTTTAATTTATAACACTACCTATTTTTATTCCCGTACGACAAACGATACGTTTACAGTTAGTATTTTAAGAGAAGTTGAAAATCAGACCGTTTTCAATAAAATATTAATTTACTCTTAATTGGTCAAATAAATATAAATATTTTATGTGCTGCTGCATAGAGGATCGAGTGTTATATCTTTCTATAGGAAAATACACAGGGTGTTCCATTAAAAAAAATCCCGCTGCATGCTGCCATTACTTTAAGTAACACTCTGTATGTACCAAAATAATTTTAGGTTATAGTGCTCAATAGGTAGAATGTCCATGTGAAAGAAAAAAATTCTATCTCGTTCTGTAAATGTGCTATGGAAGGGCGCTTAACAACTCACCCTGTATATTCTTATTTTTGTTTTACGTGACATATTTTTTGACTTTCAAGAGTTTGTTCAATACGTCCCCACTATGTTCTCCTTTTACTATTGTTGCCTTGATTTTTTAATTGGTGTCTCCACTCTCTGATAACCACGCTCCCAAATAAGTAAAATTTTGCAATTGCTCTATTTTCAATACTCTGCCATTTTTTAGGTCAATATCCAGATCCCTGTATACAGTTTCTTTGCTAGTTGCTCTCCTCATTCGCGTATATTTATTTTTTTTCTTTGTTTATTAACAGTCCCACTTTCTTAGCTTTGGATTCTAGCATCCTGGTCACGTTTTGCAATTCTTTTTGGTTCATGCTAGGAGGGTGATGCCATCAGCATACACCAAGCATTGGTGATTTCTGTTTGCCAAATTCCAGTGCGATTTAAAACCTGTGAATCAAAAAAACTTTCAATCGAAGGATGTCGTGACAAATAAAGATAGATATAACGTGCATGTCTGAGATACCACAATTGATGACATTTCAAAATTACAATTGTCAGATCTGTCAGATCTAAATTTTGATTATTCTCTCACATTTCAACGTTTCTTGGCTTTCACTGATCATAAAAAAATGCTGTATCTTAGAAATGTATTTTAGAAACAGTGATGTTTTATGAATTTATTTAACACGTAACGCATTGGAATACTTGACATTCAAATTTTATATTCGGCCGTACGTAATTTTGTTCGTGATACACTTTGATGAAAGTTTTATTGAATCACAAGTTATTAGTTTCTCCTACAACATTTTCTAGGACTAGTTTAAACACTGTAGTTGACAGGGGGACCCCTTGCCTTAGTCCCACATCTGTCCTAAAAGATTCATAGTCTCCTCTATTGCCATTTTCACTAACCTTACTATTTTATTTGGGATATTCAGCCCTTTTCATTGCTTTTTTCTTAATACAGAGTCATAGGTTCGCTGAAAATTAATAAAGACAGGATGTACTTCTATATTATGCTCATCCCTCATCGCTTGTATTGCTTTTAAAGTAAAGATTTGGTCTGTTACTGATCGGTTTGGTTTGAATCCACATT
This sequence comes from Dorcus parallelipipedus, assembly GCA_958336345.1. NCBI lineage: Eukaryota > Metazoa > Arthropoda > Insecta > Coleoptera > Lucanidae > Dorcus > Dorcus parallelipipedus. The sequence continues at coordinate 16,445,056 of OY284475.1, forward strand.
GACATTCTCCAATTTCTTTTTCTGAATGGAAATTTAGTCTATTTCGAATTGCAATAGCCAATATCTTGTATACTGTATTTTCTATAATTCTTCATTCTATACAATGGTATAATTAATGCCTCTTTCCAACCTCCTGACATTTGCTTCTGTTCCCATTTGTCTGTGATTAGGTTGCATATATCTTTATTTCAATAGCATCCTCCATTCTTAATTAAATCTTCAGCTATTCCATTTTCTCCTGGAGCTTTTCCACTTTTCAGTAGGGAAATTATTGTTTGTGAATTACTGTGTATTGTTTCATCCTCTTCCCTGAGTATTCAACATTCCAATGAAATACTCCCTCTATAAAACATGTCTCATTGAAAATCAATATTCATACGATTTAATTAATGCCGTCATTAAAAAAAATAACACTGATAACTCCAATAACAATCAAAAAAAGTCTCAATGATAAAAGAAATTGAATTTGCTCCTTACATTCAAAATATTTTTGTAAAGAAAATCGAAATACTATTTAAATACTATTTCGCCACTATTTTTCGTTGAATGAGTTTCAAAAATTGGGGAAACTTTAACAGTAAGACACTTTTAAATAACTTTAAAGATAGAATAAATTAATTGCTCGGAGTGTGATGGAGTACGCTTAGGACAAACAAGAAACTGTATTAAGAATAGAATATACAATCATAGGTACAAAATAAACAAATAATAAAGAATAATTCAATATTATCTTAACATGCAATATACAATACCCATAAGTTTGATTTTGACATTATTGATATTTTAAAAATAATTTTTACTCCCCAATATTGAAAAGATCTTCTCCCCCGACGAGTGGGAAAAATTTTGGCAATCGCTGACAAAGCGAGACTCAAATTAATTTCTGTAAGTACTGCTGTTAATTAAAATGAATCGCCTTTTACTGCTGACAAACTTTTATAATTAAAGCACGGATTCACCTGCATTTTTAGGTCTTGAATCATCATTTATAATGCGTACGCCTGACTAAAAAGCTGACTCATGGCCTAAAAGTGCACTTAATTCCGGATTTTGTTCATAATTTAAAAGAATGTAGGCACTGAAGATGAACCTGTCCGGGTTTGAAAACTCGGTGATTCACCAAAAAAATTCTGCACTGATCAAGAAGGAAAAACGAAAATTTCGAAACGCAACAGTAAGCAAAATAACGCCACGTCTCCAATTACGCCATGCGCCATTATTTTGAATTCTAGGAAAGCTGTATAAAATTTGCTCATGGCAGCCTTTTAGGTTCCTACCACAGAAAACAACGCACCATATAATACCGTTTTATTCAAACATAAGATGTGATTATTTTCGGCGTATAATTTCAGTTGCTAAATTATCAGAAGTCACTGAATATTTAAGGAGCTTTTATTTATCTGTTACAAACATTGTGTTTGTTAGTGTCAGCATAATCTTCGGTACGTATATAAGTAGTTTAAGATTAAGCCACATTCAATTGTATTAAGTATGGCGTTATTTGGTACATGTACCTTACATCACTTCCGGTTGTACCGGAAATAGTCACTAACTTGCTTATTTCAAATGGACCATTACACTCTATTTTTTAAAACGAAAGGCCCTGTATTTAATTGCGATTTCTTACTGACATTAAAAACCTACACAAATTGTTATAAGGTATTTATTTCAACCACAGTGTAGTCTCTATAACGTGAACGTCCCCTAACATCAACACCCCTAAACGTTATATTGCTTATTTGATTTTTTTTTTAATAAAACAAATAAATGTAATTGAAATTTTAGGTAATTAAATTGGAAAGTAAGAAGTTTATTTTAATTGTTTTTTAATCGAAATTACCTCTTGTAATTAATTGTGTATAGAAACAACCCCTCCCCCCATTAATTTCTAATTAGACTTTGCACTCAAGTCAGAACCGAAACCGAAAATTTTTTAACTTTCCGCCCGTGTCACGTCGCGCCCCGTTAACGAGTTTTTGTTTGCCCCCCGAAACAATCCATTTATTTCCAGCAAAAAAAGTGTTCCGTCTCTTATTACCGTAAAAGCATCCGTCTTTGGACGTCCGGAATGTGTCATATTAAAACATACGACGGCGATTTTTCTTTCATTTTTCCCTCCCAACCGAGCGCTAAATCATCGGCGGTGACCTTCCGGGAATACATAACATTCATTTTGGGAAAAATTACACTCTTTTACGAATTAAAGAAAAAACAACACACTTTAGTGATTTGCCGTGAATTACTTACCGTGAATTGAAATTTAGTAAAGTTTGAATCAAAAGCGCTCGTTTGAAATGTTATTAAAGTGTTATCTGGAATTTTTCCATCGGGCGGGCGTCTCGTGGAAACGTGTATCCTGCAAGTGAAATATTAAATATTTCGTGCGCAAGAAGCGATATATATTAAACTGCGAAATAGTCCGTCTGCAGCGGAAGCAAACTGCAAAAGTAGAGCAAAAACTGCGAACGAATTGTTTTTCTTGTCGCGTCGCGGACGCTTCGAGTCAATATTTAACTTGTCTTTGTCGCAGTGATAAAGATGGGGGCTCGAATCTCGAGAAGCGCAACACCTAAGCTTTAGTTTCACTTTTTCTATTACTGTCGCAGCAAAAATCCTCATATGTATCAATTGATGCAACCTACTGTATATGTCGATGTAACAAAATCTGAATTCCTTTTTTATTCTTTTTGCAACTACGTATCGATTGATGCAACCTACTGTATATGTCGATATAACGAAATATGGAAACTAATTGAAAGAATTCTTTTTTTATTCTATTTGCAACTATGTATCGATTGAGGCAACCTACGGTATACGTATGTCGATGAAACAGACTGAAGAAATTGTTTGAATGAATTCTTTTCTTATTCTATTTATCAATATTTTTTTTTAATAATTGTACCTAATATATTGTAAATCGTACCTCTTGATATGTAACAAAAATGTTTTCTAATTTTGATTAACTCCCCTAAGAAAATATTTTGCACGATTTATCTTCATCCAGGCTTCCGTTTCGCAAAGCAACAAAAATACTCCAAATCTAACTCCTGCATCGCAACAATTCGATTCGTTTCTGCTTTGTATCTGAAACTAATGAAAACCCCTTCCTCCGGCGCTCATTTATTACACACTTTATGATGCAGAGCGTAGGCAAAATTCATTTCGCGGACGGTTCTCCTGGAAACCATTGTCGTGTTCGGAATGATTGATCGATTCTTATAAATCACCAGGCGAGCTCAAACTTTAAAACAAAGGATGCATTAAACCCTAATGCATCCCGGGCGAATCCGCATACTATAAAAGCTCCGGCGTTTAAAGCTTTTATACGTTTGCATTGCTAGCCCGGAGATTACCCCGGTGTTTACGGCCTACTAATAATTATCATTCGGTTTTAAATCAGACGCAAAATTTTCATCATTCTCAGCGATACAGAGATTGGAATTGTGAGCCCGGAATGTCGCAGGGGAATCCCGGTTGCATTCTGTGTACGGGGGAGCGATATTTTATCCAAGATTTGTATGAGGTTTTGGTCTCGTTTTAAGCTTGTTATAATTTAACGATGTTCGGGTTTTCTCTGCGGACAAATCGTACGAGTCAGAATGCTGAAATATTAGGTGTACTTTCGAGGAGGAATTTTCATGCCAGAATCATTGCAAGAGTAAAAATACACCAAAATTTATTCAAGTAATTTAAAGCGAAAGCTTCCCTCTCTCGTTCTAAATTAAATTATGCAAATGTTATTTTATATTATATTAATACCAGAAACGATTCTAATTACAGTTTAACAAAATTATTTTTGAAAATTGTCCGTTAACAAAACGTGCTCAAACATTTCGTTTTTATTTTAAACTCGTGTTTGCCCACTTCGCTCGCGTTTCCGGATGAGTTACAAGTCAAATACAGCCTGAAATCCTGAAAGCACAGGGCGAGATACGATCTTTTATGAAACTGTGCGTAAGCACGCCACGCACTCTGCGATCATCCCCTGAAAATCGTCGCATATGAAACGATGACTTTTGCAAGCAAGTAAAATAAAAAAGTGTTCTAAAGAGAACGATTTAATTCTACGTGTAACACAATAGTCTAAAGTTCAGATAAGATCCAATCAAGTCCTTCCGAGGAACTCTCAAATTACACTACACGTTTGTTTCCGGCGAGAGAAATTTCTCTCAAGAATCTTGTACGGCATTAAAGAATTCCAATAACGCGGGGAGGAGACGGAATTAAACTGGAGGTATTTCTTTGTGTTGGAAGTCGCTCGAATTTCAATATTTCCGCGATTTTCCGAGCTAAGTGAGACGAGGGTGATACAGATCGCGCGATCGCCGATTTATATCGGCCAAGTGTGAAACATTTGTCAAATGGAATGAGTGTTCTGAGCGGCGTGATATGTGGCGGTATCGCTGGATGTACCGGAAACTAGACTGTCGAAGGTCGGCTCCGGGAGCTATCATTACCGAGAGATGTGGTTCCTCTTATCTCGAAACGGTTCTAAATACATAAAGTTGAAATGACCAGTATCTCCCTTAACTTCCGTGCAACTCTGTTTTATGCGGTGGTCATTAACGGAAATTCTGTGGAACACGCGCTTTCAACAATGCCAGACGATATTTATTATATAGGTATAATAACATAAAACATTGTACGTATAAAATTCGAAACATTAATCCTCGTTTTTTATTATAACAATCCTTTCCTTGCTGGCGATTTTAAAACAATTTTAGTTTTCGAATACCTTCGCCCGAAACGAACTAAAACGACGAAAATCCGCAGATCATTCCTTTCTGTAGTGTGGGTGGCCTACTCAGCAGGATTATAAATTAGAAAAAAATATTTGTAATCTAAATCGCTTTCAACTTTAGGGCGGTGTAAGAATGAATTTTAAATAGTAGCGTTCAATTTATTACATTAAACCACCCTTTCCGATGAGGGGGTGGGGACGGGAAGATTAGCATCTGGCGCATTATAAGTCACTCCCCGAGGAAAAAAAATTACTCGAGGTTTGACAGGATTAATTCGATGGAAGGTGCTTTTACTTTAATTAAGTCGTTAACGGTATAAAACCATCATGAATTATTAACGACGTTCGGTTAAAATGGTTTTACTTTTGCACCAAAATCCCACGTCCTTATAAAACAGGGCGCAGAAAGAAAAAAATTGGGGGCGTTAGTGTTTAGACTTGATTAATTGCTTCTCTCACGCGTTTCGTACATCTTGTACATCCGAGTTTTTTGTGTGCATCTATGCTAATTACGCGAGGAGCTTTTCATGCTGCAGCAAGCTCGGGGAATCAAAGGAACGCGAAACTGCAAAACACGAGTGAGAAGTGAAGAAGCGCATTACTAAATTCAGAATTATGGGGAGGAGGGTCGTGTTGGGATTTGTTAGCTCTGCTATTACTCATCATTCAGAATGCGAGCGCAAGCCATTATCTCATTTAACTTTTAGCTGAAAATCCCACCTGAAATTTAGTAGTATGTGTAATGGCAGCCTCGTAAGGATTAGGCGAATTCATGTCCTATTTTTTTTACATCTGGAAAAACCTATATATTCTATCAACCTTACAGTTAATTCGATTAGGGCTCGCCGTTCCAATGTTGAATGAAAAAGAGGAAACATATTTCCGCCAGCGCGCGAGCGATTCCCAATAATCCAATTAGCTTTATAGAATTATATTCCTCCGAATGTCATTTTTCAATTTGAATAAAATTAGCATGTGTTCCGCCGAAATAAATTCGATCGAAGAAAGGCGGGGGAACCGCGATCGCATCGGCAATACGAAAGAGCACTTTTTGATTCTGTTTTACAACGTGTGCTTAAATGAAGAATGAAAAATTCCCGCTGACTTGAATGGGGGGCAGCAATATCCATAAATTACTTACATAAATCGTATGTACCGCACTCGGCGGAGATACATATTTTACAAATTACTCGGTAATCTCCTTCATAAATCGGATGTTATATCAAAGCTCATATTCAGCTGGGCCGACACGAGGCTTTTTTCAGCGGGACATATGTTACCGCCGTCTGAAAGATAAATCAAGTCCGCAAACTATCTCGGAAGTTGTTAAATTTTTTTTCGGGGAGTTATCTGAAATAAATCAGTTTGCACACAAGGGCTGTTACTCAAGTTAAGACTCCCATATCTTACCGAGGCGTTCTACTGTCCACTTTTTTTCAGAAAGTCACAAGTTACGCAAAAAATAAAAGTGAGGGCTTTCACTGAAAGAACGTTTATTATTAGCAAGAATCGGAATAACATATTTTGACGTCATCATGTCAGGCACTGATGTACCAAATCTGTAACTGGTCGACGTGAAGCATAACACAACCTAAAAGCCTCGTACAACATTTCCCTTTTAGTCACGCCTTCGTAGTTCTAATGAAACGCCCTGTGCATTTCGGGGAAGCCCACTCGCTTAGCCCGGCCAACAAAACACGTTTATTACGAATTTAATTTTTCGCCGGCAAAGAAATTTATGGATTTTTAAGAACGCGCCGCTTTCATTATTGTGTTTGCCCCGTTCTAATTAAACAGCGCCGAGATTGTCCCGAAGATTGTAAATTTCATGTAAATTTCAGGCGCCTGAACAAGTTCAAGTTTGTTTCGGCGAAAGACAATTGTTTCCAGGCTTTTGCGTCTCGTTTTTAGTTGAGCGCGGTTCGTTTGGGACGAAACAAACTTCAATATTTAAAAATATGAAAGTAAACAGTTCTTCTTGTCTTTTTTCGAGCTACTTTAAAGTAAAGTTTACTTTCATGCAACTTTTAATTAGATCTAGAACGACGTTGATGGATGTTTTAACCACATTGCTATGTTATTTGGAAACACCTGCATATTCATCTGCGGTTATGTATATTCAGTTTTATACATAATAGTAACCAGTGATCAATATAAAAACGAATTAGAGTAGACGTTGGAATTTAAATGCATGTCTTGGATAACGTCAGAACAAAACTAAATTGTCAATAAATTGTGACATAAATAACACGCCAGAAATGTTGTTTAACGTTAATCACACTATTGTTCGTAGAATTCAAAAGTATCTTAATGCAGGCAGTGGTTATTTTACGACCTACTTTAATTTTTTTTAACAAAACGTTTTTCTTGTTTTGGTTGTCTTGACTTCAAATTAAGGTTAAGTTCAAATAGAAACGTCAAATGTGACTGAAGGAACATTCGATGAACTAAATGTACACATGCGTGTTTGGTTGCATCGCCGACTCTAATTCATTTTTCATTTGATCACTTCTTAAAATATTAAATAAACTATTGAACGACCTGGCAGGAGAAGCCACCAAGAAACAAGAAGGCAATTCGAGTCTCGAACGTGAAAAGGAGCCTTTGACTCTTGTGTTTTCTGAAGATGTGTCAACTGGACCGACCTTCTGCACATACTCAGGCGATGTCGGAATTGGAGTTCACTGTAGTAAGAAAGCCAAAGAAGTTTCTCGTTAAAAATAATGTTTTTGTAATGATTCCTTATCTATACTTACATATAAAGACCTCGCCAACCTGTCAATTTCATCAATGGTTTAGTTTTCAATTATCAAACAGTTGCCAGTAATAATTTTGCCTTTGTTAAAGTTGGTGTTTTTTTTCAATAGATTTACATGATTAAGCGTTTTGCTAATGAAAGTAAAAGTATTATTTTCACACACTTTATAAGAAAAACTTCAACACATCATAAATAAAACTTACAAACGTAACTTAAATCAAACACTAACTGATTTTAGATCAAGCAAGTCAACTAAGTAGCTATTAACTAATTAATTTTATCAAATTAAATTCTATACATCACTCTCTTGCCTTCTCGTTCTCCCTTCATCGGTTTTCGGCCTACAATTTTCTTTGGCTTCAAGCCATCCTCCACAACACATCGTCGATACAGTTCGTACTTCAGCCCATTCTTCAGCTTCACGCTTTTCACTATGTTACGCCCATATGCACTTGAAGGCCCCATCCTCGTCACCATCACACCTTGATTTGGCGTGGTCAAAATCTCCACGTTACGCTTCTTCCTTTCTTGGATCTCAGCCCTTAGTCGACAACGAAGAATTTGGTCACCCAAGCAGATGCTCACCTTCGTAGCATTGATAGAGCGCTTCAGGTTCCAAACACCTGCAAAATATAACGCAGATAAATAACAAAAATAAAAAACAAAAATAAGACACCTTAAAATCAGGACGCCCAATTCCACTAGAAGTTCGGCGACGTCGAAGCTCCTCTCGTAGACTGCTCTCGAAAACACCTTGAAAATCATCTTGCTATTTCTTCACTAGAACTGATTTCGAAAGGGGAAAAGGAGCCGCTTTTATACCCCCAGTAAGTTAATGATGCGTTACGTTACGATTGAAGGAACCGTAACGGTTGAAATATTTTGGAAAAATTTACTCCTATTGGCGATTCCTCTAGAATTTTCTTTAGCCACTTTCTTTACTGCGCCTGCACATCTTCATTTAATCACCTTCTGAATTCTCCATTTAACTGTTTTTACTGAGACCTCCTCACATCTCTATTTCTCTTTTCAGTTCTTCTCCACTATAATCGACAACGAAAACAAAAAACATTCTCTGACCCACAGCAATTTCCAGTTACTGGTATTTGCTTCCTATATCTTTATTTACATCGTCCAGAACAATGTCAAGTAATAAGGGACTCAAAATATCTCCTTGGTTGTAAATTTCGTCGGAGTTTACTGCTGTGGTTTCTCTTTACTAAAATATACGTCACCAAATGTTGATATAGGAAGGGGTCAATGGGGTTAATTAATTAATCTTTCTTACTGTGGTAGCGTGATTTAGAAAGAAACTTAACTAAGCATATTAACAAATGATCAAATAGAAAAATTGGACAAAGTTAATGTGTTGCCACCACCGGAGTTTGAGGGAAGTTCCGGACCCTATTATGCTTAATTAAAGTCGATGGCCGTTTAATAATCCTTCGAAGGAAGGTTCTTTCTCACTATGTAACTCTATAACTCCTCACGGGGGCGTCAATATCGGCTCTCAGGCTCTAAGTGAAGAGTTTTCTTCTACACCTCCAAGGACACTCTCACCAGAATTAAATTTAACATAAGTTAGTAAAAGGTGCTAAACGAAAAATAAAGGGGGAAGTTAATACTAAATTCTAGAGAAAAGAACGTTCGTGTCGAACAAGGCTTAAGCGAACATTAGTTTATTTTTTGAAACTCCGCTAGAACCGCGAAGGCTCACTGTTTACAATTTTAAACCAAAAGGCTACATCCCATCCGTACACTACCTGGTGCGCTCTTTAATGGGAAGCTCAAGAAGATAACTAAAGTTGTCTACCTTTAAGGCGCAAGTTGGCCAATTTTGACCGATCATTTCTCCGCGCGCGCTGGTATAAGTTTCGGTTCCCACGTATTGAATTTACTTTGTATTAGTGTATCTTAATTACTTTTATCCGAATGTTGAGCCTAGTCTACTTCGAGAGCCTAAGATCGTTGTTTTCATTACAATTAATTTTGAAATTTCTTTATGGTTATGGTTAAAGGAAATACCGATTTGAATTTTAAAATTTCAGCGTTTAAGACTTCCGGCCTTCAATAATCACTAATTTTTATGCACCCCAGAAGTACCCAAATATCTACAGACCACCAAAAATTGGGCACACGAAAAAATGGTTGAAAATCACCCAAAATCAAGCAAAATTATCTCAAAAGCATCCAAAAACCTTACAAAATCCCTTGTTTTTAGACACTCCAAAATGACTTTTTACTTCTGGACCAGACCAATTGGCACATAAAAAAATCACTGAAAAAACCAAAAATAATCTAATATTTAGATATCCCAAAATGGATGTTTATTTCTGGACCAGATCAATTGGCGCATGCAAAGAAACAAGAATTTTCTTCATAGCACAGTTTGATGAAAGTTTTTTTGAATCGATTGTAGAGTGGTTTTGAACTGATCGAAGGATTGCTGGCATTCGCGCATCCATGCCCATCTTGTGCCTTTTTTCGTTAAGTTGTCCAAGGGTTTACGTAGGATGTGCATTCTTTTAATGTGTTTTCCGTAGTCATTGATTGCACCCAGATAAGAACGAAGTGTTGAGATGTCGTGAGGCGGACTCATTCGGACGATTACTTCTGTTCTTACTGGATCTGGTTGTAACTCTTGTGCATTTATGAATTGACCTACATAGATACTTGATTTCGGAGAGACGGAATTTACACTTTTGGATCTTGAGGTGAAACCCAAATTCTTTAATACGATTGAGGACGTTAAATAAGTTTTGATCGTGGTCCTCTTCCATTTTGCCGAAGATAAGGATATCATCGATGTAAGCTGCCTGAGAGACCCGAAATCATCATTCTATGATTTGTTGAAAACAACCGGAGCAGTCTTGATTCCAAATAGAAGGCGGTTATATTGGAATAACCCTGTATGAGTGTTGATGGTGATGATTTGTCGCGACTCTCCGTCTACTTCTACTTGGAGAAAGTCATCTGACATAATCAATTACCGTAAACATCTTATGGTTTGCTCTTTTTGAGAAGATTTCTCTGGGTGTCGGAAGTGGATAAAGATGGGTTAATTAAGGTGATTCAACATGCATCTCTTTAAAAATTCTTCTCGATGTTTCTTTGCTCTTACAATTTGGATGCTGTAACATCTCTTTGACAATTTCATCAGATCAACTGTTTCTCGTTAATTTTTAAGGCAAGATTTGTAATTGTTTTTACTTTTTCTGAATAAATACATTTACATACACACTGTGTAGCATTTAACCGAGTTTCTTCATTTACGCCGTTCCTATTGAAAATATGAAAAAATGTTTTATACAAAAGTATCATCCTTTCAAGCTCCGCATAATTTAAAATTACTTTCGAATATACAGGATGTCCCAGTTTGGCTGTACGATGTGTTACTTCGTTATTTTAAATGGAACACCCTATATTTTATAACGAATTTGAGCTTGTCAGGTTATTTTAGGGTAAGTTTGGTAAAGATTCCCTATACCTATGTCCTAAAGTTTTTAAGATATTAGGCTTTGTTTACGGTTTTTGGAAAATACGGATATAACTTTGATATAATTAATATCTCAATAACGAAGAATGTTAGAAAGCAGATATTGTGGTGCTGTTGCGAGCTAAGTGGAAGGTATCTAACGCAGTAACAAAATTTACTTTTCATTAAGCAGGGATTCAGTAAAACTATTTCCATTTCGACAACAGTTGAAAGGCAATCACTTTTGTTTTTTAAATGGAACGCTGTCATTTTTATATCGTTGTTAGATGCTCCATAAAAGTATCTTTCCAATTAGCTAACACTTTCCTATACCAATTACTGACGGTTCAGGAGATATCTAACGTTATTTCATAATTTCTGCATTTTAACATATTACAGTTTTTTTCTTTTGGTTTTCCCCTTTTGTCAAATTTGTTTCCTTATTTGTCAAATGACTTTCCAATCCGCAGGCTTACTATACTTTGAACGGATTGGAAAGTCATTTGACAAATAAGGAAACACATTTGACAAAAGGGGAAAAGCAATAGAAAAAGACTGTAATTAAAATCAGGAGTGAATGTTTACCCAAACTTTCAATAAATTGTCAATTTTCTATGTTTATTAATCTCTGTTATATTAAATGCATACATTTTGAACACTTATTGTAAAATTACAAGACATCGTAGAATTATTTTGTTGTTCCTACAGTTTTCAAAAGTTTCGTATTTATTTTGGAAGACCAGTGTTCAATTTTGTTAGTTGTTGTTGTATCATTCAAATATGATTAATAAATATTTCGTCAATAATATTTAGAGCGCACTTTATTATTTGACATAAACAAAAAGTTAAACTGAAGTACAAGTCTTAGGGCCAATTGTATGAAACGTAGTTAACCAAACAATCAAGTTAATCGTGTGATTAAGCAATATCACTTGAGGAAGCTTAACAATACTTAAAAATACCAATCAAAATTATTTCTCTCGTTACTGTTTAACCTATCACAAGCCTTAACAATGGAATTAAATAATCATGTATTTAACAATTTAAATTTGACATTTAACTCAAACCAAGTATTATGTTTGAATAAATACTCACTTCTGCTTTTAATTAAAATGTTAAAATGTAGAAATTATGAAATTAAATATCTCCTGAACCGTCAGTAATTGGTATAGGGAAGTGTATAGTTAATTGAAAGATACTTTTATGGAGCATCTAACAACGATATAAAAATGACACGGTTCCATTTAAAAAACAAAAGTTATTGCCTTTCAACTGTTGTCGAAATGGAAATAGTTTTGCTGAATCCCTGTTTAATGAAAAGTAAATTTTGTTCCTGCGGTAGATACCTTCCACTTAGCTCGCAACAGCACCACAATATCTGCTTTCTAACATTCTTCGTTATTGAGTTATTAATTATCAAAGTTATATCCGTATTTTCCAAAAACCATAAACAAAGCCTAATATATTAAAAACTATAGGACTTAGGTATAGGGAACCCTTATCAAACTTACCCTAAAATAACCTGACAAGCTCAAATTCGTTATAAAATATAGGGTGTTCCATTTAAAATAACGAAGTAACACATCGTACAGTCAAACTGGGACATCTTGTATATTCGAAAATAATTTTACATTATGCAGAGCTTGAAAGTATGAAACTTTTGTATAAAACATTTTCCATATTTTCAATAGAAACGGCGTAAATGAAGAAACCTGGTTAAATGCCACACACTGTAGAGCTAAAATCTCACTCCATATAAAGGGGATATTGAGAGCAATCTCTGGCTAAAAAGCTCAAACCAGATACGTACATACAAACAAAGCAATTGATACTTGATCCTTTGTGGTTAACTATGTATGTACTTCCTTTCTACGATTTTTTTCAAGTTTCAACGAAACGATCGGTATATCCAATAACATTTACGAACCAGAATTTATTCTTTGTTTTACGCATTACGTAACGAAATGCGTATACGAACATTTTATGGATATTGCAATAAATAATTTAGTCGCCCCCCAATACGAAATAGTTTCGGCAATAAAACGACACCGTGCTCGTAGCAGCAGCCAGGCAGTAAAATAACTTATTCGTCGGGGAATCCCACGACTCATCCATTCTCATTCGAAACCGGTAGAGCCGTGCTTGAGAGCACGCGACTCTATACGGAATTCGTGAATCTTACACGAGTTCGCGATTCCCTCATAGCCCCGAGCCCATCCAACGTAAGGACGTATCCTTCGCGCGTTAATACCGTTCCGGATTTGCATCTCGTAATAATATTTAGTTCGCAAATCCTCGAGGTTCGCACACAAAAGCCCGCAAGTTTAATTGTATTAGCATAAAGTTGTCGGTTATTGCGTCGTTAACCTGAAAATATTTTGTTGTGATCCGCAATAATTAGGTGGCGTTTAATTAATTCGATTCGAAGGCGCACGCGAGTACTGGATTTTAATAATTGCGTCTCGCGAAAACAAATTACGTTACACAAACTTACTATCAAAGTTGAGCTTGCACCCCGAGGATGTTTACTCTCATAACACTGTTGAGAATAAACTCCGACGCGTTGATTTTTTTTTTCTTAAGTGCTTTTGGAATAATTTCAGTAGATTAAATGAATTTCACAACTAAATTATTTAATTAGGATTATGATAGGGAGACAGTGAAATCCATTGTTATTGGGGTTTAGTATTAACCGTGCCTGTGACGCACGCACCCTCCCCCTCACCCCCGAACGTGTACATGACAGGAGCTTAGCGCTGAAATAATTCATAACTACAATACCTGAAATTCTGTATCATTAATAATAGATGGGCCATTTACACTATTCATGTAGTGGGCTGCAGCAGTGTAATATTTGAAAATTGAAAGCGGGCCGGGCAGTAAATCAAAGCTGCAAGCTCGGTTCAGTGAAAAGCTCTGCACGGTCATGCCCCAGCAGGGGGTAGTGTGCAGGGCAGGATTGATTGTCCACTCGGACTAGGACAATGCGAATGTAACTGGCTGTTCAATACGCACAGCGCAATCATCCGATGCCCGTTAATGGGATCAATGCAAGTCCAGGGTTCAATCCTGCGCGTTATGCAAAGCACATTGACCTATTTACCGAGCTGACCAGGGACTAGGTGCAATTCGATAGCACGACCCCAACGTCATAAACCTCCATAAAAAAAAACGTTATTATCGCCGCACGCCATTTCTGCTTCGATTCATGATTTCAGCCTGAAAATTATTTACGACGTCTCCGCGGTGCAAATAACATCCGCTTTATTGAATTATCCTAATTGCTAACCTAACCCCCAGCTCTCCGTTTCGTTTATGAATTTCTGAGTTTCGTGATTAATTAAATTTCGAATTATACATGACTATTTCGTCCGCTTCACGTTCTAAAGTCAATCCTCGATTTAATTTCCGTTCTTCATTCAGGATCACCTCTATTTCTTTTTTTTTTTCAAAAAATTCGCTTTTGATCGCTTGATCATTTCGCAATTCTAAAATAATTCTAATTTTCATAATCATTCAATGTTGTCATCGTCATTAAATTGCTTCATCAAATTTAGCATTTGCTATGTATATAAATTTGTCATATTGTATTATATTTCGTCATCGTCGTTCAATTGTTTCAACTTAGCAATATTTTCAATTTTCAATTGCTTCAAATCAGCAATATTTTGACGGATGCTGTCATCAATACTTGAATTGTTTGAAATTTTGGTAAAGCTTTGATAGATGTTCTCATTGACGCTTGAATTGTTTAAAATTTAATCGGTCGACACTTTGATAAATCAAAATTAAATCAACAATATTTTGACAGATTCTGAGATCAATACTTGAATTGTTTCAAATTTCGGCAAGGCACTGGCAGATTGATACTTGAATTGTTTAAAAATTCATCGGTACTTTCACAGACGCTGTGATTGACATTCAATTGTTTCAAAATTTCAACAATATGTTGACAGATGCTGTCGTCAATGTTCAATTATTTTAAAAATACTCAGACGGATACTTTCATCGACATTCAGTTCTTTCAAATTTCGACTATATTCTGACAGATGCTTCGTCGATTCTGATTTCATCAAATTCTAAATATTTTGACAGATACTTTATTGATACCTGAATTGTTTCAAATTCCGGCAATATATTAACAATATTGTCATCGACGTTGAATTGTTTCATCAAATTTAGTAACATTTTAACAGACGCTATCGGCGATACTTGAAATGTTTTGTCATCGACGTTCGATTGTTTCAAATTTGACCGTAGTATTTTGACAGGTACTATAAAAAATAATTTGGTTGTTCCAGTCGGCCGAGCACATTAATCGAACTGGAATATTTGGATCGAAAGTAACACTTCAAATTGTTTATTCGCTGATAATATTCGCTTACTCACGGTCTTATAAAAATAATTAAAATCTCGCGCTAGATTCTGCTTCTACAGAGAGATCAGGAAACATTCCAGAACCGGTTTTTTTATCAACTCTTGCCATGGAATTTGGACGGCATGTCTTGGCTTTACTGTAAATCAGCATCAGGGAGTGCAATGGACGCGTTCAGCCGGGACAGCGCTGAGACAGTGATCGCTTTGAACGCCTTGCTGACTTATAGCGCGGTGGCTTTGCTGTGAAAGCGGTAGTCATTTTTCTCAGCAAAATTATTTGCTTGATTACTCAGCGAATGTGATGATTTTGAAATCGTAAACAAAAGCCATAAAGTGCGAATTTTTTCAATAGCTATGGATAATGAAACTATCACGCTGGCCTCATTTGTCTTTTGCGTCCAAATTAAGCAACTGCAAAATGTCTTCGTTATTTTCTGCTAGTGGAATGGATGAATTTTCATTACATCTTGCACAATCTCCAGTACTAAGCGATTATTAATAATTTGTTCCAAGTCACAAATCACAAAAATACGAATTATTAAAGACAACACACTGTCGCTTTTGTTTGTAAACACAGCCAGCACACGATGCTGTCAAACTTACATCTGTCAAACTGTCAATTAGAGGGAGTAGGTGGTTCGGCCGCTCAAAGCTATTGTAACTTAGTAACAGCGTTGTTCTGGCTGAACGCGCCCAATGACGTACTTTTCACTTAAGCTAAGACATGCCGTCCAGATTTCATGGCAATACTTGATAAAAAATTTAAAAATCACTCAGTACAATCCGCATCGTTTCCTCAAGGTGGGAACTCCACAACAAAGCTTCGAGAATTCTAAACGAAGCTACTAAATGGCGTGATAATTATAAACAAGTCAGAGCCAATAGATATGATAAAGTGCTGACATGAAGCGAAAGCAACACGAACGAATTTTTGTCCGGTAGAGGACGCACATGTTTGTTACTTTAAACAATTTGTAAATTATAGTAAAAATAATATGGAGGTAGATAAAGGTGTTGCTTATTTTTTATATTTTGATTAGAAAATCTTTCAAAACCAATCTGATAATGATAGTTATCTATAATAATTGCATAATTAAACCAATGCCAACAGCTGCTCTTGTGAGTGTTTGATCGTTGTGGTGTCTTATTATTATATTATGTTGGTGGCGGCAGTGTACAACAATATGTATTTTAATATTTTTGATTCAACAACAAGTCACTCATTTAGTATTTCAGCCTAATTTTTGATAATAACTCAGAAAGTAATTAGCGAAGAGAAGCTAAAAACAGCAGGACGACAGGCGGCAAAAGCAAGGTTATGTTGAGGCCTTGAAACTGTCAAATATAGCGCGCGTTTAATCTGCGCCATAAGTCCATTGTTTTGTCCATGTTTTTAGAATGCCGCTCCGCGATAATAATTATAAGCAGGACGTTCCTTTCTGTCATGCGGGTGGCCTATTCAACAGGATTCATTACACCTGTTAGATACTAAGAAAAAATTTCTTGACAATAAAGTCGAAAGTCGATAAAATTAGATTAAATTTCATTAACACTTAAATAAATCAAGAAAAATATTATATTTCATAAGAAACTTAAGCTGCATTTATACTTCTTTAATATCAAACACGTTTTACTCTTAATGTCTCTATAAATTATGTACTAATATTATACCGAGTGATTTTTTATCAACTCATGTCATGGAATTTGAATCACATGTCTTAGTTTTACCCCCTATTCTGTAACTCATGACCAAACAGCGGATTCTCGTCGGGAATAGAGCTGGAGTAGGAAGGTCAACCCATATACGACTCGTACAGCAGATCCCACTACCAAACTTGCAATCACTTGAATCGAAGACCATGTATTAGTTTATATAATTACAATTATATTATAGTCCTTGTATTAGTTTATACCGAAACTTTCTATCAACTGTTGCCATGAGATCTGGAGGACATGTCTTAGTTTAAATGCTATTCTACCACAGTATAAGTAATTATCCAGTAGCGTCAAAAAAGCGGCCAACTGTTTAATGTCCTTATGAAAATGTAATGTAATTTGCAAATCGGTAAGTATCAAACAAAATGTCAAATGTGACTCGTGTTATGTGTTATACTCGAGTGACGCTACTGTGGTTCTACAGCAAAACTACGACATGCCGCCCTAATTCCACAAGACAAGAATAGATAAAAAAATTGTGAGGCACGTGAGGTTAAAACTGAATGATAACAGAAAAAAGGGGATGAATTATCCCTTACTTTCAACTTTATCAATTTTAGTACAAGGCTTCGTCAAAAAAATGTCCGTCTAGATATCTCGACGAGAGTAAGGGAGAAGTTCTATTGTGATGCCCAAACTAGGTCTTAATTGTCAAAATTAATCACACCACAATAATCAACAATTTCTACTTCTTCTCCTCACTCTTTTATTGAAATTTGAATCAGACCGTAAAGGACCCAAGTAACAATTTCTTTGTTTGTAGGTATCTGGTTTGAGCTTTTGAGCCAGATATTGCTATTACGCCCTCTTTATACGGAATGGGATTTCAGCCCTTGCCCGCCACTACATATATTTTTCGGGATTGACGAAAAATTACGTTCTTTCTTTTAAGAATAACATTGACTTGAAAATAAAGACAAAACAAGACAAGACAACCATCTAGTCAAATTACTAGAGATCAAAACTTGGACAAATGTGAAATTTAAACGCAATTTCAGATTACTGAAAACATAACACAAATTCAAAATAATTTTAGAACGAGAAAAACAGCATCTTATAATTAAAATAAGCAATGTTAGTTTATAAACATAGCCAAAATAGTAAAAAAAAATCAAATTATTAAAATTCTTACCCAACCATAGCACTAGATACAGAGACAAACGGACTTTTGGACAACAGCAACTATGACATTCTATAAATGCCTTCGGGCTCTTGGAGATGTACGCGACCAAACTGCTTGAAGCTGTTTGATAATTTTAAATTTTAAATTTTAAAATATTCTAAACAATATTATAACAGTATTATTTAAGCGTTTTATTCACTCCATAATTTGGATTCTGAAAACGATTAATTCATTTGCGTTATTCGCAGCTACTGGTTACCTATTTTTCGCCTGTTCGACACGTCCCCCCTCTCGCTTGCCCGACAGGCGTCCGCTGGTTACTCATGACGACATCGTTAAATAACGATAATCAATCAATACGTAGAAATGCGTTATATCTAATTAGTGATTGGTCAAAATAAGTCGCTTAACGATAGTCCTTATTTAACGATATCGTTAGGAGTTACAGAATGGGGGGTTAAACAGCATCAAGGAGTAGGATAAACTTGCCTACTTCGTACCTGCGCCTAAATCGTAGCTCCACAATTTCTCGTAAGTCGTAATGGTAATAAGCGCTTGTAGCAGTGGTTTAAGCTAGCCATGTTACTGTGGTAGGCAGTGTAGGCACTCTATGTGAAATTATTGAAAAGATAAGTTTTTGGACTAGTACGTTTTTGGAACATCGATCTTAAATCGTACTTTGTCCGTGTTTTTTAAAAACATTTGTTTCTTAAGAATTCGTAATTTTTCATTTTTGTTTGCTTGTAAAATTATTGACTTTGTTAACAAGGAGTTTATTATTGCTATTGCGGTTTATTTTTCTTCAAATTTCGTAAACTTATAGGCATATGTTCTTGATGGTTCTTAAGGCAAGTTTACCCTACTAAGACATGCCTCCCATATTTCATGCAAGAGTTGATAAATTTTTTTTTTTAATATTCGGTATATATTATTTAATCAATGTAAAAGAGATGATGTAATTCATTTTTGAAGGAAACGATGCGAATTTAAAATTCAATGAAAATTTCCGTATTCGTAAGAAGAGCGCCAAAACATTTGAATATTACATTGAGACGTTCCTGCGGCGTTGAAATGATCAATTTGTGTTCCCTCTCATAGACAATAAAACCAACCTCCGTCTGTAAGAATCAATTTGCAAGCGGCGAACTAAGAACAAAAAAGACCCATTAGAGACACGACTCGGCTGAACTCTCGAAACTTTTATTTATTAAGTTGAAAGAAAGGGAGGACTCGGAAAGGGAGAGTTGCGGGCAAACATGTTTATCCGCCTTTGAAATCGCGCGGGCAGCCGATATATTTTATTGCTTCACTGGAATCTTTAATGATGATGACGGTGGTGGTGGTACCTTGCGAGGCAAATGGAATGCTGAGATTACATCGTAATTCCGTTACACCGGTTTGGAGGAGGTACGCGAAGCATGAAAGAATCTAATTCCGGGGAATTGCACGCCCGACGAAAATAAACTCTAATTACTTTCGCACGCTGCATTGTCGAAATTAAATTTAATTTATTCCATCAGCACTCTCACAGATTCGGAGGTAAGTCTGATTCCAAATCATTTTAGACCTGAAAGGAATGTTGTTACTTTTGAGTTTGGAATTTTGTGAACGTTGTACGCATCGGCTGCTTTCCCGGAAGCAAAATTTAAATTGCTAAGCTGTCCAAGTAATTTTAATGGAACTCCTTTAAGTTCTTAACACTTCATTTATAACGCATAAAATTGCCTAATTTATATTCACTGGCGAAACTCTGACTGACTTTGTGACAAGCCAATTTCCTACCGTGACCGTTTTGTTACATAGACTTTCGTCTTCCATTATCATGTTGTAACGTTTTTAATAAAAGTATAAATTAAAAATAGTCGGTTTTAAATAAAATGAATATTTAATAACGAGTTAAGAACTATTAAAGAAACACTAACGTTCTATCGAACGGGGTGAGCTTTTAAGTCTCATTCAATTCTTCTAGAACGCATCTGGAAAGTCCTCGAGTGTCTTCGAAGACACTCATGACGTGCACTGGCTTCGTCTAGGCAGTGACGTCACTTCATCTCGCTAGCTCGTCACAATATTAATTAAAGACGAATAAATTTGCAGTAAGTACGAAATCTTCTGCATTAAAAATCAAAAATTGAGTCCTTTAAAAATCGTAAAAAATTTCCATCGTATAAAGTTATGTAATTGGACGCCGAGTTTTATAGATTTTTATACTAGCCGTTTCAAGAAGGCATTGCGCAGTTATTACAATAATTTAAACCATCTTTACGATCCGAACAGAAGTGTGTTATTAAATGCTTTTAAAATAAAGAACGTTTAAGGAGAAAACTAAAGACTACTCGTCGTTGAATGTTTCTAGCTTCGGCGAACGATAAATTCGACGGTAGAATTAATGTTTCAATTCGTGGAGCAGCTGCTGGGGCTGGAAGATGCTCGATTTTTTCTTTGTTAGGTTAATGTGCTTCAACTCTGATTCGATTTTGTCGAGGAAAAGAGAAATGACGCAATTTGTTAGGTATTTGTCAGACGGACAAGGCCCAGGAGCGCATCGGCCTTTTTCAAACTCGAGGGGAAACTTTGTTTTCAGTTCTTTAATGAAAAGCTCCTTTACTACTACTCTAAGGGATCGTGGAAAAGTAAAAGTAAAATCAAATTTTTAAATTTTTAAAACGTTCTGAACAGATACTCTTATGTTTAATCCTTGTATTATGATTCTTTTATCTTTTGGAAAATCATTATTTATTTACTTATTCCAAATATATTTGACTTAATCCCTAAATCTGTATTGAAATTGCAAGACTCACTTCTATTCTAATTTCAGAGAGATTTTTTCCCTACGTTTCCGATCTTTCTCCATTTATTTGAATGACTTCATTTCAAGCTTAAAATAATAGTCCATAAACAAATCCATTTCAATTTATTATTATTTAACGTCAATTGAGGATGATAACATAGATAACAAATAAAAACAAAGTAGAAAAACATTTTTCACTCCTGGAAAAATTTAATTGGAATGGAAATAAAAGAAAACGACAACTTCACAAGGAAAAGAAGAAAAAGAAAAACAAATCGATCGCAATGAGCAGATAACTTTCGACGCTGCGATCGCCTTCTTTTATATGGTTTACCCCGTAATCGCGCCTGTGATGTCCGGTCTTCCTGGGTGCTTCTTATTGGCCGTGGGGTAATTAATTTAAATGGCGTGATCGCATGTCCAATCATCTGATGTCGTTGCCTCATGATCACTTAATTCCTTTTCAGCGGCGGGGCAAGACCTAAATTTGATGTGGGAAAGATAAATTTTGCGAGGCCCTCTGGTGGCGCAAGAGGACATAAAATATTTTTCATGAGTTAAAGAAAGCTTCGAGGCGCGAGGCCCCTCGGACCGAGAGGCCTAGGCGATGGCCCACGTCCCCTACACCTTACGCCGCTTCTGTTCCTTTTGGCCGGCCGTCTTACGTCATCGCTGTGGCCAATCAACGTTGTCTTACTTCACCGCCGTGGCCAATCAGCGTTTTCAGAGTTCGTAACATGTTTATCTGCTGTTGTTGATGACAATACCGACAAGATCACCACACCTCATCGAGGAAAATAATAAAATGGGTTTTAAAAAAAATTAAGGAGAATGAATGAACGAAAGGAACGTTATTTAATGAAAGTAAGAAAGAAAACAACGTAACAGAGAAGAAAGGTCGTTGAATAAGGTAACGGAGGATACTAAATTTGAGAGAATATAAGGAAAGACGTATCCAGGCGATGAAAGATGCCGAGCAAAATAATAAAGTGGGTTTTAAAGGAAATAAAAAGGAGAAGAAAAAATAAAAAATAATGAAAGAGGACAAAGCAACAGAGAAGAAGATAGTGGGTATATAGGAACCATGTAGAATTGTGAAACAAAATTATCATGATTAATATCCTAAGTGTCAAATTCCTCAATTACTCTCCTGCATTTCGTGGACTCGACAGTGACATGACAATGACATGATTTTGAAAAATTTAAGAGATTTGATTGCTATTTTACTTTACATCCAAGACATCAAATTAAAAGAAACACTGTGGAGACACTTTTGCTTACTTTTTTAATTTTTAAGCTTTTTACCTTTCTTTGTAAAGGTAATTGGAAGTCCAGCTTGTGGAAGTCACTATTCACTATTCTTTGCTTGTACATCTACCTCTTTGATCTTCCCTCCCCTTTTCTTTTCTCTTCTGCTCTCATGGTGTATCGCTGTTGTGTCATTGGCACAACATCCTCTACTTCATTCTGTCTCTCCACGTATTCTTTTAATCTGTACCAGGAATCTCATCTCTTTGCTTATAGGTCCTTTGACTGTTGTTTAGACTGTTGTCTAAAAAAGTTGATTTAATGCTTTTTCTTTTTGAGAGTTATCTGATTTCATTACATATTGTCACGAGGGGGAATTTTCTAAAAACCGCGAGTGTTCCGCGAATAAAAAACATAAAAAGTATTTAAACGCGAACTTGTGTAATTGAGGGCAAATTGCGACCGTGTCGAAATGTAAACACAATAAGGAGGTAACTAATACAACGTAACGTAAAGGTTTATATTTCATAATAACACATCAGCGGAATTTGTTACAAACGGGGCCACGCGCGTATACTAATGACGCAAACAGACACAAAGCAAGTGACGAAAAATGCAACGCGCGAATAGGCAAAAAACGTGTATTTAAAGTGCGGGCCAAAATTGGGAAGTCAGTCGTTGCCACCGGACCGACTCAGTGGGCACTAGTGCCAACGCTACGAGGGGACGCCCAACATTGCCGACGCTGCCGCCCAGCAGCGCGTCATCGCCACCCCAGCATCAGCATCGCTGCACCCACATCATCTGCCACTGCCGCCGACAACATTGCCGAACCCGTCCTAAGAGAACGAGGACCATCTCCCTCGCCAGCTGTCCGAGAGAAGACACCACCGTAGTCCTGCCCTGGCCACGCTGTTCCAACCCGATTACCCGTAGGCTGAGCAAGGACGTGTCGTGCTCCAGCCAAGGAACATTGTCACTGAGACCGACCTTGACCCACCACGCCAGTCACGGACCGGCCTCGAACTTCGCCAGTCTTCCCCGGCTAAGGAAACGTCACCCGCTGTTCCGTCTTAGACCAATCAACAACCTCAGTCGCCGCGAAAGACCCAGGACCGCACCCCCAGTTTTAACGGACAAACCACCCTCAACTAAATTAATTATTTAACGTAATAAAAAGGTATAAATTTTTTTTAAATCATTGTCTTAAAGCTCTACCCTCTGATAAACCTACGCACCCCAATCAACCCGAAGGCTAAGAACATACCGTCGCGACATAGTAGAGGCTTAGCGCGACATGGTGAAGGCCCTTAGCGTGACATGGTGCAGGCAGCCGTCCTACATCGCGACATGGTGGAGGCAGCCGTCCTTCATCGAGACAATATTCAGCTCTATAGGCCTTGGAGACTCGGTTGGTAATTCTTCGCCAGCTTCCTTTATTTCTTGCTGACTGTTCTCAATTACGTATATTTCACGTCTGTTAGCCCTTTTCTACTTCTTCTTTCCATTTCTTTCTCAGTCTTCCTCTTTCCTTCTTACCTTCTACTGTCCTCTTCAATACCATTTTCGTTGGTCTATTTTCTGTCAACCTTGCTACACGTCCGAGCCATCTTATTCTTTGGAATCTTACTGCTTGCGTGTATAATTCTGTTAGCTTCTTGTTTACTGCTCATCTATTTTCTTCCCTCCATATTATGCGTCTCAGCATTTTCCTTTCCCCAATTTCGGGCTGTTCTTTTTCTCTGGCGGTCATTATCCTTAACTCTGATCCATACAAAACTGCCGGTCGTGTAACTATTTGATAGATCCTTTTATTTGTGTTTTTGGTACTGACTTTGATGTCATAACTTTTCTTAGAGCTCTTATACTTTTATTTTCTTTAGCTAGCGTTGCGTTTTTCTTGCGCCGTCGCGAAAGAAAATGAAATAATAAAGACTGATAAATTTCAAACAAAAACGGTAACAACAAAAAAGAAAATTTCAAAAGAATATTTTGAAGACGAATCTCTAACTCAGAAACAAATGACGATAGTGAAAAAAACCAAAGAAGGATGGAAATATTTCAACTCACTGCATTTTTAGGGCGTAAAGACATTATGACCTAAAAATGCACGTAAATCCGTGCTTTAGTTATTATTAGTAAGTATTATTATTTTGGCTGCATTATCACTAGCAAAATGTCATTTTATAATTCTCTCTTTAATACGTACAGAAAATACAACGAATTTTCAGCCAAAAGCAATTTCGTAACTGAAAAAAAAACGAACATCCAAGCTCGTTATCTTTGGTGATGAAACACGCAACGTTACCTGAAACAAAGGATGACCCGATCGTAATTTTTTGCGACACATTAAAAACAAAAAGCATTCATTTCCGGGGCGTACATTTCAGCGAGGGAATTTATCGCGACCTTTTTCGTCCGTGGTAATTATTTCAAATTCAAAAACTCCCCCCAGCTTCGTCGAAAAACGCGAGCGAATATTTCTCGCAAGTGCTTAACGTCACATGTTCGCCCGCGGTCACGAATAAATCTCGAAAGTGTTTTTCTCTCCGTAGGCTTTTCTCCGACGTATTATCGAGGATTAGAATGTCTTATTAAAAAGTTTCCAAGTCCTGCTGAACGGTTCGGCTGCATTATTAATTCTGGTCTTGTTTCGCGACGTGCGTCGAATTGGGATCAGGGGAGAGCTTTTATCACTCCGACTTGACCGGTACAGTTACAATTCGCTCGTTTAATTGCCGTTTAACTTTTTTATAAAGGTCAGGACCCTTGTTACGAAATTAAAAGAAAAAAAAAGTAATTAGATTTCTTACGTTTTCCGTGCGCATTTTTCCGTGCGCAAATGCTTCGCGTTTCGGATAACGAACGATACAAGAAAAAAGTGTGCTTTCGTTGTCAACAGGGTATTTCATATTTAAATACTTATGGCAAAATAAAACAGTTCTTATTCACCTAAGTTTCAAAAGAACTAAGGGCGGTTCGAGAGCAAATGGGTCGGATTATAAAAGTTTATATTCGAACTAACATAGTGAATGGAGTTTTGTTATATTGTAGCTCGTTTATTATTCCAGTTCACTTTCTCTCGTGATTAATTAAACTCGATCGGTTGAAGATCAGTTTGCAACATGTACGGGAAGCTTTTAGAATTATTATAAAATTTATTTTCTACGCGATCTTGTTTCTCGCTGAAATCCGATATTTCCAATAAGGCCCGCAGAATGAGAAGAAGAAGAAAATTTCATTCCGCAACACTTTCGACTAATTTTAGGACCGCCATTGAAAATTTATACCACGAGGGGTTTTATTCTACGCATAAAAAATTTATCGCCGCGCCCGAGGAGGAATCTTATTGTTTTTCATCCCTTTTTAATTCGCCCTTGAAATCCAGCGTAATATTTAAGCGACTTTTATGGCGCGATGTGATGGGAGGGGTGGGCGATGCCATTTTTCATTTCTTGGCCTATTCTTTTTCATTATTTGCATATTAGAGAAGATCTACGGCAGCTGCTTTGGCTCTAATATATTGCCGAGCTTTTCATGTTAAGCACATACGACGTCTTTGCCTAAACCGTCGAGCTTTGTCACGACAATGTTTAATTTATTTTTTGAATGCAAATCGAGGTTTTATTTTTCGTTCAACTATACCATAACAATCAAATAAAACTGTGACATCTTTGCATCACGTAATAAACAAATATGAAAAAATGAAACAAAGACGATAGCTAATAAGTACACGTAGGAAATAGATATTTCGACGTCATGTCAGCAGCACACTATAATTACATTCTATGACAGAGAACAAAGCACACTGAAAAAGCGAAAAGATGGATGTGACAGTGAATTTAAAGAAACGCCTAGGCCCAGCACCTAAGTCATGTTTAATCCATTTAATCTGGGCCCGGGCATCTGTAGTTGTGGTAAGAGCAAAATACGACATTCTGCGAAAGGTTACGATAAAAAACCTGTAGAACTTAAAAAAAAAGATGAATTACTAAGTCATTCTTTTACATGTGCATATTTGCGCCATCCTTTTGTATCCTTGTAAAGGACCCCATCGTAAGTTATATGCATGACCTCTAGCACATGTCATGTTTTGTATTTTTATGTTGCCACTTATACATATACTATTCTTTCCTTCATGATCCTTTAATGTACGATCTTTAGCGTGATCCTTGGTGCTTGATTTCTTTGTGGACCGCAGTAACCTTCTTGTATTTGTTCAGTTAGTTGATCGCCACCTTGTTTATTATCCTTTCTTATATGATTCCTTTGCATATGATGTATATTATTCTGTTCTGCATGGTTCTTTCGTGTACGATCTTCTTTAATGCCTTCGAGAACTTTAGCGCAGCTTCGTACATGATTATTTTGTTGCATTTTTTTTTATATATGGCAGTAACCTTCTTGATTTTTTTCAGTTTATACAACGCCATCTTGCGTATT
Organism: Dorcus parallelipipedus; assembly: GCA_958336345.1. Taxonomy (NCBI): domain Eukaryota; kingdom Metazoa; phylum Arthropoda; class Insecta; order Coleoptera; family Lucanidae; genus Dorcus; species Dorcus parallelipipedus. The sequence goes on from OY284475.1 coordinate 16,471,728, forward strand.
ACCCTTTTTTATATAATCGTTTTGTGTATGACACTTTTGCAAATCAATCATTTAAGTACTCTTTTTATTTGGCTCTATCGTGCATGACCTAACTTGTTGATTTCTATGACTTTTGCTCTATTATATATATAATATAATATAATATAATATAATATAATATTATATATAATATAATATAATATAATATTATATTTTTATATATAATATTATATGTGACTTTCTTGCATTTGGTAACTTTGCATATTTCCAATTTGCAATATATTATCCTTTTCTACACGTCTCTGCAAGTCAAATTATTTTAAGGAAGTTTTGCACATGACCTTTTTTAGATGATAGATGATTTTATATTCGATTATTTTGTGTTTGATCATTCCATATGACACTTTTCTATGTATATGTACTTAATGGAGTTTTGTATATGTCCTTTTCGTACATGACCCTTTTGTATATGATACCTTTTATATTCGATCATTTTGTGTATGATTTCATTGTATCTGATAAATACTTTGTACAACCTTTGGTTCGATTAATTTAATGAAGTTTTTTATATGACTCTTGTGTACATGATCCTTTTGTATATGATGTCTTTTATATTCACTTTGTGTATGACTTCATCGTATGTGATACTTTTCTGTATATATATTTTATACAGCCTCTGTTTCAAATAATTTAATGGAGTTTTGTATACGTACTTTTTGTACATGGTCCTTTTGCATATGATACCTTTTGTATTCGATCATTTTGTATATGATTTCATTGAATATGACACTTTTTTATATGACCTTTGTGTACATGACCCTTTTGTATATGATATGATAACTTTTATATTCGATCATTTTGTGACTTCATCATACACGAAAATATGACCGAGCTTTTCATGTTATGCACATACGACGTCCTTGTCTAAACCGTCGAGCTTCGCCACAACAGTACCTAATTAATTTTTGAAATGCAAATCCACGTTTAATTTATTTTTCGTCACATTCGAGGGAATACCAAAAATTAATTCCGATAAATCGACGAATGTAAATGCACGAAAACGCTCCCACGTTAAAGCGCGTAACACCGGGACCCTTACTAATAGCCGTTTTAAATATTGATGAGGGGGCGCTTTACGGAAAGGCCCGTTGCACATAGTATTCGTGAGATTACGCCGCAAAAATACTCTGAAGTAAGCCGATCTATTCCACGGAAAAATTTTATACTTTCTTTTATTTTAACTTCCAATGGGCGTGATGAATCTGAACTTTGGGAAACAGCAGAAAAGTTATGATGGATGGGATTCATTTATTATATAAATATGTATACCGGCTGTTTCAAATTGAGTGTGCATTAGGCACACTGACAAAGAGTAGGTAAGTTATTCAGAAGAAGACACTCCGTGATCTTTGCCGAGTAGTTTCAATGACCTCGAACCAGTTGTCCCTTTAAATTGGCGTACAACGAACAACAAAAGGCGTTGGCGTGGCACAAGGTGTAGAATAGAGTTTTCACCAATCAGATTATCGCACCCAATTTCTGTCCGGAAACACTCGATATCATACGAAAGGACATTTCTAATTTGCATTTCCTTGTTCAAGTGTCCCCTCTTGTATAAATTATCTACTCTTTGCCGTCGGTTAAATCAAAGAAAAGTAAGTAACTACTTTACAAACCCCCGAGAGGTGTTGTGGAGGAAAATTTCCTTACTTCTCACAAAGCAGCAGCACCAAGGAAGTCCTTTTATAAGCAAAGACGAAACATCGGCAAATAAAAATACAACCGGAAGCGATAAAAATAGATGGACAACGACCTTGGAAGTCATCAAGTTAAACCACCCTCATATATCACATGGCATTCAATATCGTATATGTAGTCATATAAATAGAGATTCCACTTTTTGATCTAATTTATACGTCTTTCTCGACTGCCTCAACCTCTCCGAAAGGCGTTCTCCTTCTGCAAACAAGCACACGTCCACGAGCTTTTATCTTTTGCCTCGGGGAAGTAATACACGTGAAAATGTAGGGGCGCGCCTGTCGCCTAGGTCGGCTATTAACTTCTTGCGAGTACTCCTAGAGCAACAGCAAGATTGTATTGTATCTCGGTGGTTTTATTGCCCCCCATAAATTTGAGTCGCGCCCGGCCCCGACGCTCCGCCGTTCCGCTCTTTGATTAATCTTCCAATTCACTTGTTGAGTTATGTAAGATGTATGGAATCGATCAATATATTCTCGAACTGTGAGGTATTAGCTGATTAAATGAATGCTGGGAAATTGGGGGCGTTAATCCGAGTGATATAATTTTCTTAATGTTCGGGCGCCCCGAGGAAATTTATGGGGCATTATTGACTTTCCCCGGCCGATAATAATTCGTGCGAAGTGGAATTAATGAATGATGTAATTTCTATTTTCATGTGTTTTATGTCAGAAGTTTATATACCTACTGTTTATCAAAAGTAATTTCAGAAACAAAATAGAATTGATTAATAGTTTGCTACTCTTATTTATTCTGAGTATAATAAACTTCGTACTTAAGAAATAGTCAAGTAACTCATTAAACTGTTTCTTGTATTTTGTAATGATTAGTTTCGAACAGCTTTTAAAACCACAAAGTAGTATCTACCGAATAAGCCAAAAAGTATTTATTTCGTGGTCGAATTAGAACGGAAAGGATGTATCGCGTCCGGAAGTTAAGGTAGGTACACAGAATAAATCACAACCTTCCATTTACTATATCCACTCACGCCTCTGCACTAATCACTCGCAGAGCTTTTACACGGAAGCTTTAGCCTTTAAAATCCACGTGCGCCTTTGTGCGCAAACCTTTTATCATTGATTTATACTGAAAACGAAAAAGACTCTTTTAACTTTTTACATGTGACTTTCATATATTATGTAATACATAGTCTTCACATAATTATTCGAATAATTACGTGAATGGTTTTGGTGATCGGTATTATTTATTTTGTTCATGGATTCTGTGTGTACAGGTGTTGTGTGCATTTCGGATTAGCGTGTAGGTAATGCAAACCGAATGCAATTTCAGGGGGAAATTAATCTTGCAACCGATCTAATCCGACGTTTATGATAAAAAAAAGCGGTACCATAAAATCATATTAGTAGCGAATTCGTTCGCAGAATCGGATATCTGCATGTACGGGCCCGCAATTAATCAATTAGATTTATTGCGAAGTAGGTTACTGCAGACGTGAAAGGGGCAGAGCCTGATCGGCCGTTTATATTCAATAACGTCGGGTTTAATTAACGAATTCTAATCTGAAAAGTTTGCTGACCCAGTTTACAAAATTTTCTTGAGGATTTTCAGTTTATTTAAAACTTACCGAGAAAAGTTATAGTAGCAACTTCACGCATTTTCATACGAGTAAAATCAATTGAAATTAAAGAATTAAAGAATTTTCCTCTTAACAGTTTGAATAGGTAGTAGGTATATTATTATATGAACGATTATAACAGCCATTATTCACAAGGATGAATCCGTATTCCTATTCGTATTAAATAATTTAAAATTAAGTTTTCGTTTTTCAATAAACACCATTTTTTTCAACGTTGAAACTGAGTTTACTACACTGTGAGCAACAATGATTGAAGGTTTGCATCTGGAATGTTCAGATATAAGAAGTAATAAAAACACATTAAATAACCCCAAGACTCAAGTAAATAATTGACGCACGGCACTGTCTAGAAGTTATTATTGATATCCCAATAGTACGGACTAAAAAGTTGATAACATATTTGAAATATTTCAGCCGCAAACCTTCAGTCATTGTTGATCACAGTGTACTTAGACATAGATGTACAGATCGGGGAGTCACCGTCATGTAGGAATTTATTCCTAAATTGTGCTGTTCTTGGTTGCCCGCTGAATGATGTGACGTAATGAATTATGAATAGACGTGCTCCTTCCTTCCTTGCTACATCCTTCAGACAACAAATTGAAGGAGGGCAATTTAAGTTCTCCAACACGTGGAGATGGGGGGTGGATCGAACGTAACCCCGAATCAAAGGGGGAGTAGAATAAAAATAAAATAGAAGTCATCAGCTGAGCACACTTGTTTTTATTTGGTGACACTCAAAAATTTAAAACAATAATCGTAAGCAAGTCTCGTAGAGCCCAGACGAAGTCTCAAAACTTGAGTAAAAAAATAGTAAACGGTAACCGATTAGTTAAAACGTTAATCGAGAAACAGATCTGCCTTTCGTTTACAAAATGCAAAAAGTAACTATTCAAAATTATTCAGTTAAAATAAAAGTAACGCAATCCGGCGTTTAATGCGATAATCACGAAATAATAAAGTAAAACAAGTCCGACCTAGTGATAAATCCTCTTTGATATATACGCAACTAGTTGTCAAGACGAGGTTGAAAAAAGCTTTGTTCCAAAACAGTTCCGGACTAGTTCGAAACTGTCAAATATATTCGCCCGTCGAATTAATCACCGCTTTCAAGAGCTGCGTTAAATGCGAAACTTTGATCGGCGCATGCTTCTGACAGTTTCGGACTAGTCAAAGGCTGTTGTTGGAACAGGCCTAAAACCAACGAGATACAAACGGGTGGAGGATGTTGGTGTCGCAAAGTCCGTCACTACACAAGACGGCATCAAGATGTCACGTCACAGTCCCTCCTGTTGACTCGTATCATCGACGGTCGAGTCCAACTCCAACGGGAGGAAGGGGGATTTGACCTTTAGCAGATAGGGGGCGCCTCTTACGAATTTTCCACTTAAAGGTCCGTCTCAGAGGGCGTTACAATAAAACGTACGACTACAAGTCTGTCCTTTTCTCGCAGTAACAGGCTCAGAGAAGCTTATAAGTAAGTTTGTATTGCTTAGCGTGCACTTACGCAAATCTCGGAATAAATAACTTCCGTTTTAGGCTTCGATCAAAAGATCCAACATGATCAAGGCACAAAATCGTGGGCACTTCACTCACAATGGGTCAGTGTCAGGGTGATTCGCAAATATTAAAGACTTTTTAATGAAAATTTTGGCACCGTAACAGACGTTGTATGACACGATGACATTTATTTCATTTATGATTCACGTACAAAGTTATTCTTATAGCATTTTCGATTGACTGCACTTTAGAGTATCTTCATCTCGTATTATTACATGAGGTTAAAACACTAAGGGTCGATATATCAATTACAAGTTAACTATCAGTTTTTTTCCCATAGTAACAATTATGAAAACAATTGTTCCTATGGGAATAAATTGAAGGTTAAAGTTATCTTATGATTGAAAAACTGACCCTTAGGCTGCGTTGTATAAAAGGTTTAAGCCAAGATTAAAGTTAATCCTCACTTAGAAGGTGACACACAGAATGCAGTACTTCATAACAAGTGTCACATTCTAAACCTTTTATACAACGCAGCCTTAGTGCTACCAGTACAGGTGAATAGAAAACGCTTTCAAATAACCAAATAAAACCAATAAGAAAGTGTCATAGATAACGAGACAACTGTTAAATCTAAGAATGCGACCTTGAAATTGGAATCGAAATTTGTAAATTCAGTTGTACCTATATCTGAAAAATTATTTACCAAAGAAGAAACATACACTCGTGGAAATTTGCAAAATTGCAATAAAATTGCAAATTAAATTTCTTATATTTTGCAAAAATTTTGAATACTCTTAAGTGTCCAGAATACCATACTGGAGAATTCAGGCGCCATTTTTGCATCACCTTGTATATTATTATAAAATCTGTTGGGAAAAATCAAAAACTTTTTAATATAAAATCACTTCAGATAAATAAAAAAGTTAAATCTGGCGATTTCGCGTGATCACCCTGTATTTATAGAATAAACTTAAAAAAGATTCAGGTAACAAACTTTTCTAGCCATCCATTTTAAATTAATAAAATTAAAGTGTAAGAAACGCATTTGTTGAATATTATTCTATTAGAAAATTTTGTTATCGAATGTAAATGTGGTTATTATTCATATAGGGCCAGTTGTACAAAGTAGGTTTAAACTGACGCTCAACCGAACCAGGTTCAAAGTGAACAAAATCGTATCAAATTTTATTTATGAATGCATTAATTGCCATATGTCATTAAGATCCTATGCGAATTTGTTTACTTTGAACCTGGTTCAGTTGAGCGTCAGTTTAAACCTACTTTATACAACTGGCCCTTAGAGAGTAAAGAGGCATGGTTTCAACCCACGTAACTCCGTCGTCTAGGCAACACATACATAGGTGCTCTGTTGGTAACGACGCAATGCGAAGTGATCTCAACCCTCGTGACTCTGGCATATAGGCAACACACTGTACTCTTTTGGCAACAATGCAATGCTTTGTGTTAAATCGTTGGAGGATGTAATACCTGCGATTTACAAAGGTATCGCAATTTACGTCAGCATCTGGGAATGCTTGAATGAAACAGAACAGAACACCTACAGCCACGAACGTCAATGACAATTTGAAACAGCGACCTCACTTTTTTTTTCAATGTTACCACTCCTAAGAAAGCTAAACCTAATTCAAATTGGCCACGTGGGTTGAAATCATTTTTGATGTCATTGTATAAGCATGTACGGTTGACTTCTTCTACTTTACATTACTATCAAGCAAATTTCAAGCATTCTCTTTAAGGTGTACATGATTGTACGTAGTGTTAGGTAATATTTTGGCCTGTAGAATATTGAAGGATATGAGGATTCAGAAAGTAGAAAGATAACTAGATTTTTTTATGACAAACGGCCCTCCAAAAGTATATGGACATTGCACATTTTTTTTTTGCTGCAAGTCAGAAACAGTCGTGCGATGTCGCGACTATGTTGTACTTGGACATTGCCTTAATTAAAAATGGAATTTTCCAGCACTTGGAGATACATAAGAGTGATCATACATCCCTCTTTGAGAAAGTTCCTCTAAACGTCCTTCCTTTTAAAAAAAGTACCATAAAATTGTATTTAATTTAAAAATCGTGTTACGTGATTATTATAGTATTTCTTTTGGTACATTAGGAAATTGGTTTCAACGAAGTATGGGCACTTTATTTGAGGTCATACTGTCCCTAAGAAACATTAAATGAGATCTGCTACCATAAGTACTGCTGGCTCACACCATAATCCCAACAGTTAAATAATAATTAATCCGTTCTACATAAAATCCAATCCAAAATACTGTGACACACATATTCTCCCCTAAAAATCGCCCTCGCGTACATTGACCTGTCACCATAAACTCTCGTTAAAGCAAGACATAAAATACAAATTAACCTTTTATGCCCAATGAATGGAGAGTCCAGAATGTAACTCCGGATTGTGGAGAGCGTACGCGGGGCGAAAGGCATTGTCGTTAAATTTTATTTTTCGCGGTTTACCTTGCGAGCGTAAATCACCACACGGTCGCCCCCCTCAAGCCCCGAAAATTCGAAAGCGCCGCCGTGACAATACACCAAAGAATAATAAATGCGATTCCACATTTTGTTTCCTGATTCATATTTACGACCGAGCTAGATTTTTGTCCGACGCGAATTTGTTTACAACTCATCAGCAAGCAACTTGAAAAATACCAAAAAACTCAACGTTTCGCTTTCGTTTGACAGCTGTCAATGTGAAATATGAAAAATAAAACTTTGTCTTTATGTGTTATTATCTGTCTTATTCGTAATGAATTCTTAATAAATTTTTGTAATCTTTTGTTCGGCTTACTCTTCGTATTTCACTTTTCCTTTGCGTAAACGACGTTGACCAACAGAACAAATTCTTGATTGCGTGAGTTTGCTTCAGTACATTTTTATTAACTGTTTCGTGACGCTGCGTTGTTAAAGTGCGAATTTTCGACAGAATTTACGCGTTTTATCATGTGATGTAAATTGTTGCAGAAATAAGACCGATTTGATCTGACGTATCGAATAGAGGAAATAAATAAACTGTACACTCGGGTACAACATTCTTGAGTCACATTAGACATAGTGTAACGGCGACCCTTTGTCGTATATGATTAACCTGTTTGTGAAGCTGTGCTTCTGTAATTAAAGCAATTACCCTAAACGTGCAAGTGAGTTTTAACTCTTAATTAAATCTTCTGTGATTGTTGCGAACGATAAACTGCAAGGCCAATACACCTAGGGAACACTGTCGAGGTCTATTTCGAATCAGCTAGGTATTTTGTTCACCCTGGCGCCTACTTTAAGATCTAATTACCCGCGCCCATTCTTCACTGTTGCTAGTCGAGGAAAAGCTGATGAAAGATAAAGCGCAGATCGCTTGCGAAGGTATTTTTTAAAATTTTGCCAATATTTTATTAATACATAAATACATTTTGCCGTTATTAACAAAATAGAGTAAATAATGAACGTGAACGGTGTTTATTAGTGCTGCCCTGCAATTAACGTGCGTAAACAAATTTCATCAAAACAATCACAACTATAATTAAAACTTCGGACGTAATTAAACATGTTGATTTGTTTTGTTTTTTTATATAAAATGGACGTGCAAACAAGTTTCTAGCCGCTTTAATTAAGCCCGTGTTTCATTTTTCAGTTAATTGGGAAAAACGAGGAAAAACAGTGTGACCCCATTCTTTTTAAATAGCGCTTTATTTTTACGTTGGTCCTTGAATTATCTTTTAGTTACTATTATTGTTGATTCGAATCACACAGAAGGAAGGGGGTTTACTTTGCTTGCTGTGTGATTGATACGGTTGCATCTAAGGGCGTTTTTTTTCCGTGTCACTTGCAATTTATTACCTTTAGCACTTCTAACTCCGCGCAGAAATGAAATAAATATAAAGCACATCCATTTCTTAGCGTTACCAAGCCATTTCTTTCCGTATTTCTCCGAGGACAAGTATTGAAGCTCGCTCAGGTGCTTGCGAGAGTCCTTCAACATCCGGAGCACTATCTTTCCTTTCCAATGTATTTCCGAAAGCAATTCATTATTCTCGCGCCGGTAGATATTCCTTCTGACATGAAAGTATAAAAAATGAAGCGCCGGCTTCTTCATAAATATGTATCGGAAGCTACAACCGCAACGACTCTGCGAGCGCCGAGCAAAAGGACCTTACTTTAATTGGGGACGTTAATCCTCCGTTGTTTCGTGCGTTTTTATTTATCAGATGCGTCCGGCCCCGTTTGTTCTTTCATTAATCACGGGGTGAGTGCCCGGGGTGTAAATTATCGTTCGCAAGTGTTTTAGAGACGTAAAGGATTATCCTTCGGATTGATCCTAACGGGACGGCGTGAATTAAATTATATATTTATAAGGATTTCTTCGAATATCCTTTCAACAAATTTTATTTAAAAAGAAACTAAAATGTAGTAATTATTTATTCACACACTACCGCTTAGTCGCCCCATCCCACGGCTGAGTTCTGACCTTAAATTATTAATTAATTAATCAACTAAATTAAATACGTATAAATTTAATTAAAACGTTTTGCACTTGTGTCTTGCTTGTTTGAATTCGTTGGTTGCTGTTAACCACATTCGGGTGGGTGGTAAAAAATTGCGCCTCCCGCGAAGCGGCGGGGCGGCGGTGTAAGATAAATTTCTCATTATTCGAGCAAAGCCGGCTAATAAAACTTTGATGTAAGTCGAATCCGACTAGGAGTTTCAGGTGGCTGAAAGATTCAAGGCCTACAAATAACAATAAATTTCGCCGAAGGGTTTCGCGTTGCGCTCCTGGTTAGGCGACGCTTCCGAAGGATCGATGATAATTCTTCCCTAAAACAAGGGACGTCTCGCTTTTGTGGCAATTTCCTTCTTTCTCTTTTTTTTAATAGGTATTTATGTCCCGATCCTGAAATGTTACTCTCTTCTCTCCCGTTTCACACGTCTCAGTCACCTTCTTTGTAAACTTTTGGAACTTTGATTACTTCAGTTTCTTTTTCTTAATACTCTTCTCAGAATTATTTCTAATTTCGTTTCAACTTTCTCATTTAATTTTATGCTCACGTAAAACTACTTGAATTGGGTCAAAATGTGATGCCAGAATAGCAATATCGTGTGCAAACGTAGCAACTGTTATAAAGGGTAGAAAAAATCAAACAAAGGATCGGTCCCAAGAGACTCCTTTGTGGCACACCAGATAGCATTGTGGTAATCATTATTTGCGTAATTAGGAGGGCTTCAGACTTTTAGGTGTAATTTTAAGATTAGGAAGTGCTTCTTTTCTCAGTGAGCTTTTGTTGGACGACTGGACTAATTTTGTTTTTAATTTATTACTTTCTTTTCTTCCTTGAATATTTTTATTTCTTTTGAGTGTTATTCTGTCCTAGCAAGCAGCAACCTGAATGTTTCTAGTTAATGAAACTGTAGTATAGAAAAAAAATTTAATCAAGAAGCAAAATTTCAAACTTACGCTTCGTCTGCGAGCGCCGCCGCATCGTAATTAACTTCAAAGAATGTCGCAAGTTTAATTAAGCCCAACGCTGGCTGATATTGACACAATTTTGAATCAATTGTGAGTTAATGAAAATCCTTCGATTGCAGTTTTAACCCGACTTGACAAGACGTAGCCGGGACAAGGTTCGATATCGCCGACAAATACATGGAGCAATTAAGGTCCCGCATTCGACATCAAACGCACTGATTAAAAGCAAACATTGCAATTTTAAATCGAAAAACATAAAAGCAAAAAAAGACATGAAAGTCATTAATTAATCAACAATAAATACACAACGACGAGTGTGCAATTATAGACGGGAATTTGTAGACACAACTGAAGATATTGTTACATCAGACAAATGTTTTAAGGTATACGAGTATTTGCTGATTGTTGTGAAGTTTACCATGAGAGACGGAAGAAGTTTTATTCTTTGACTTGGATAAAGAAAGTGTAATTTTTGTACAGCATACGTCATCAGTAGGTTTAATTTGTAGAGCGACCTAATAATCATAAATGTTTACCGTTTCTATTTTCATTCTATAAAATTTTATTTCTGTTTTTTTTTAATAATAATTGTGCCGTATCATCATTATCCTTAACTTCAAAACTGCAAGCTTCAGATGTTTCTCAGAACTCACCCAAAGAAAACGCAACGCTGCAAACGACGTAAGGACACATTGTCATAACAAGGACGAGCTTCTCCATCTGCCAAAAGCCGTACGAGTGCTTGAAGCACACGGCCGCGCCGCGCCGCGACGTCATGTACAGACTTTTATGGCGTCATCCAGCGATGCTTTTATGGGCGTCACGTTGCATATGAGACTTTTCAGTACACCGCTCGCGCGGAAAATGCCTCGGATAGGTTCGAAGATGCGATCGCCGAAATCGCTGACGCGAGCCGTCGCGACGCCCGAAGTCGCTGACGTCCGCTTTATTATAATTATTGCATCGCGCAATGAATATTCAGCGCGTTTTAAAATGTCGTTTACGTTAAACATCAACGGAGTTTGAATTATTTATGGTGCGTCGTTCGTCCGAGTTGGCTTACATGAAACATGATTTGCATTGAAATGAAACTCACATTAAGGCGGAAATTTTGTAAGTTTTACAGTTGAACTTATATTTAAAACAAAAGTCATTGTTTATTAACTACTTAAGTTAACCATGAAATATCAGGATTCCAATTCTACTAAAAAATCTTCTAAGTTCTAAAACAATCCCGATAAAGGAAACATTTATAAAAACAGTATTAGGCGCGAAATTTCAACAGTTTTTATAAGTCAGCGAAATATGCTGGTTAATAGTTGAATCTAAGGAAATGAAAACGATCATCAATTTATGTTTACGTTCTCCCTTTTGATTAATAAATCAAATTTGCTTAAAACCGTTCGAATTAAGAGCTTAAATATTTTGCGGCGTTCAAATCAATACTGCTTGAACCAAACGAACCGATGTCGAAAGAATTATTTTCTTTTGTTAAGTGAAGGAAGAAAAATTATGCAGCCGAAAATAAAATGAAGATTTATTCAATCCGATTTTAAAAAAAAAGTAAAATCGCGGAAGTTGTTAATCGGCCCGCTTATTCCATCCCACTTCTTCGTTTCCTCGTTTTCCCCGGCGAGTTTTACATCGTCAGCAGACTACCGCTCCAGACATTGCATAATCTATATACATCCACCCTCCTTCTTCCTAATTTGTATATTCGAAAAAATTTTAAACATCTTTCAATTCATTGTATTGGCACGCTAACGTGTTGCCTCCACCATGTCGCAGTATCGTGTCCAGCGGTTCACGTTAGCCGTTTAGGGGCGTAGATAGAGCTTGAAAACAATTTGATACAAAATATCCTCTTTATTAGTTTTCTAAATTAATTTAGTATTGATGCGGGGAAATGTCAGTCCGGGAAACTTGAAGGATGACACGGCGCAGACAGGGTTGCTCCTTGGGGTTGATAGGATGAGTATAGTTGGAGTCTCGGCGGTGTCTCGTCGATCCTACCGAATCGGAAGGTACCAACAATAACAGTGCGGATACGTGGACCTTAATGGACGCCTCAGGGGTTGCATAGATCCAGTGAAGTGATGGAGGTAAAATTCAATAACGTCTTAGATGATTTGTTTTAAAATAGCTATAAACACCTTGTATAGTAGAATATAGTAGTGAAATTCACAAACCTCCTCAGGACAGTCGTTGGATGTCTTATGCGGCATTCGATGACCTGTTTGAAAAGATCACACACAATCAGAAAGAATTATAACCCAAAAGTTTAAAACAAAAGCAACAATCAAATTATATTTCGTGACAATATTTGAGTACCTAATACAAATATATATGTAATAACTTTATTGATTCATAAGTACAAGCTTTATCTAAGCTTCTGTGAACAACACAAGACTGCTTTAAGAAGTTTTGTCCGGACCGTTCTCTATAGAAAACGGCCGCGGAGTCAATTATAAATGATCTATATTATGAGCTCTATTATTAAGAATTATTATTGTTATGTACGCATCAAGCATGATATTAGTAAACAAGATCAAAGTTGGGCAGCTGCAAGTTATGAACACCTGAAATACGATATTAGTAAATAAGATCAATGTTTCGCAGCTGCACTATTTACATAATGGGATTCTTTGTTGCCATAGATATAACTAATAGTAAATTCTGAAATGTCACATACTCAACTCACACTCAAATAGATGTTTGACGTTACTTGAAATTCAGAAATGCTTTTATATTTTATATTTATTCGTGTAACCAAGTTTATGGTCAGCATAGGTATTTTGATCATTAGTGATTTACGATAGAAAGTCGGAAAATCATTTTAAACGAAGGTTAAAGCGTTTCTAACTTTCAGAACTGTCAATTTTAGTGCGAGTTGAGTGTGAGTGATGTTTCAGAATTTGCTCCTAAACTATTACTAAACTATCACTATTAGCTATAGTAATACTCTGCGTGTGCTGTGATTTCAAATGAATTCCTGATTAAAGTACGCTTATTATTTATTCACAAAACACAATAATATTTCAGCAATATAATATAAATATGTAGTAACTTATTTTATACATGTGAACATCAGAAGAGTTCTACCAAGACTATTTTATGAAGATAACAATTACCGAAGTATGACGTCAGTAAACAAGATCAAGATTGTGCAGCTGCGAGTCATGAACACCTGAAATATAACATTAGTAAACAAGATCAAGGTTACGCAGCCGCACTATTGACACAATGGGTTCTTTATTGTCACCGATATAACTAACAGCACTATTTTCTTAATTGACAAGAGAGATTGAAAGTGAAAACGTGGTACAACGGCGGGACATTTTCGGTTTTATTCCTTATACACACGTTGCCGGAAACCAGGAGACCCGAAACAACGTGTGCCGCAAAAAGCTCGACGTAAATTTTTCATCGGTTGGAAGCTGCGCGCAAACCGAATTGCCCAAAGCGCTCGTCTACATCTGCGACGGCTTTCAAGAATTCGCGTAGTTTATTAAACCCCCGGAAATTCATCTTTAAAGAGCAGAACACATTCGCGACGAAAGTAGGCACGTTGTTTACACTAGATAGAATGAGGATGGCGGAGATTAAGCCTCTGTACTTACGTTACGAGACTGAACTTCATCGCAAAGAAAAACGTGCTTTCCACTAGCAACATTAAGGCACAATAAAACCTCCATGGTTTGGAAGTCCGCAGCTTTTTCGCGGCGAAATCGTAATTTGGCGCCAGGACCAACCATTTGGATAAGCGGAAAAGGGGGCGCAAGCAAAACAAATCGTCCATTACCCTCCGATTTGTAAGACAATGAACGCGGAGATCTTGCTTTTAAAAGCCAAACACCGTTAAAGTTAAATGCATTGATAGGTCAACATCATTAAAGTAATGTGGATGAAACGAGGGATATCTTCGGCCTCGAGGTAAAGAGTCCGTCCAGAGAGCAACGATGCTGTGGTGATCTGGATGCGTCGGCAGCAAGGGATGTCTTCAGCCTGGTATAGATGACAGGTCTGGAGCAACCGCGTAACGACGTCAGTCGTTCGGTGAAGATGAGGGCAACGCATCTCATCTAGTAAATCGGTACTCCGAATCAGTACAACGATTACAGTGAATTATCTATATAATGATTTCATAATTGGAACATAAATCGTAATGAAACTCGGAGGATGTAAAGAAATAATTACACTGCAATGCTTAGGAGCTGGAAATATACTTCTGTGCTGGTGACCCAATGACTTGGAGCTAAGCGCTGAATTTGTGGTTTCGAAATGTGAATGCGATTACATTAATTTTAAACTGTCCTAATAAATTTTTTCCGATTAAAGTTTTTAGTTAAGGCTGTAATTATTCTAACGCGATAGTATATAAATTTCACTTATAGGTAAGGTACTAATTTATTCGACCATCGATAATATAAAAGAGATTCAAAGTTACCAATTTTTTTTTTTTTAATTAAAAAACTGGGCCTTCTATTTTGGTGCTTTTCAATTTTCTTGCAGAACTTTGTATGTCAGTGCCTTTTTGGGGGGTGGAAAAACCTGCATAGATTTTTTTTATCGGGGTCCTAAAAATGTACCCATGTTACATCGCCAGTGAAAATAGATTTGGATTCGTCTCTAAATTGCGGCAAAATTCTTTTCCTGGCGTCAATAGCCTAGGAACCTAACGTACGTAAGGCCTAAATCTAAGCAAATGACACATTCACACGTCAGTCCTTGATCTGTAAATCTTGAACTTTTTTAACCCTCTCTGTATTTCAAACTTTTCAGGGATCGTCCTGCATGAATTCTCTGCTTCAAGCAAACTGTTTGCCTTGATGGGCACACATCCGTCATTCTCTCATGAATTTTTTTAGCCAAAAAATTATTGCATTTCGATGTTCTAACTTTTCCATTTTAACTGGTTTTTTTGATCAAATGAATTGAATTTTTACACAGATGTGTTAAAAACTTGTCAATTCATAACTCAACGGCGTAACTCTTCGAACTATTATTTCGGACGTTCGACGTTTCCTTGCATCATTCCAAAAGGTTTAGATTTCTTTCCTCAAAAATACCTCATTTTTTTCTTTTCTCGTATATGAAGGATAAACCAGAAAAAAAGACAAACTGAGAACGGAACCCTATAAGATTCTTCTTAAGTAAGAGGTCCCCCTCCGAAGTGCTTGCAGGTTTTATATACTTTTACAATTTATTTAATTTATGTCGAGGTATTCTTTCTTTCTCTGATAAAGAGTTCACCTGGGGAGATCAATTCTAAAACATCCCCCCAACATATTGCGGTGTATATGAGCAGCACGTATTGTTTCTCTTTAAATTTCATAAAGAAATAATTTTGTAAATAATAAAGTAAATTGAGAGTATGTATCAAATGTGTTTTACGGGAATCGTTTGTGAAATTGTTGAATTCAAGTGTGTTTTTCGGATATATTAAGTTTTATCACACAACAAATACACTCTACAAGCAAGAATTGGTCTACGAAATACACTGCAAAAATCCACCATCGCAGCAGGACACTACGCAAGTAAACAACGAAGCAAGAAGGCAGATAAGAATAACAATGAACAAATAAGATTAAGAAGACAGAAAAAAAAGTTGCAAAATACCCTGAGATATCATATCATTGCATAAAATTGGCTTCAACAACGTGGGGTCAGAAAGAGAAAATTTGCGACAAAAGCTAAAATCTGGAAGGGTCCAGATCACATTGCAATATGCCGGAAAGGTCAAGGTCAGAGAAGGTTCCAGAATGGATCTATCCCCGGTTTCGATCTTGCCAGATCATTGATGTCGCAGAAGGTTCTATGTAGAACGGCATATTCCTAACGTAGATGTTCTGCAAGGTCAGAGTTCAGTTGCGATTGTCCTTCTGTAAGGTTAAGATTCCCCTGCCCTCGTCTCAAGTGCTTACAAGCTTTATATACTTTTGCAATTTAATTTTTTCAATTCATTCCATAGAGATTTTCTTTCTTTCAGTATCTTATATTATACAGCCCTACAAATAAAAAATTCTAGTCTGGTTGACTGTTTTTGGTGTGCTGAATCCAAAAATGAAACATTTTTACCATTCAACCCATTGTTATAAACCATATAGGGGTGCGACGTTAACATATTTACCTACGTTTTTCCTAATTTATGGAAAATTGATAAAATCTGGCAACGCTGCTAGACGGGAATATTCTGAGCGACTTTGGAACGATTGTAGTGGAATATGCATTGTGGACAAGAAGTTTGGAATACCCTAAATATTTTCTGATTGCAAAAACACTCGGACACGGCAATTAGTACTTTTAATTTAAAGTAGGTTTCCGAAAACTCCCTATTATCCAAAAAATTAGAACGTTTATGCGAAACGTAGTAACTAGGGTGAATATGTCGTATCTCGGAAAGTAGATCTGTTAGACCAAATTTGCACAAAATACCTAAAAACACTTGCAAAATCCCAGGCACCAAGATGTGTAAACACACAGTCCAACGGCTGTGTTATCTTAAATCTAATAAATGATAATTTCCTTCGAACCTGAATTCGTAATATTTTTAATTTCGTTAAAAAAAATTAAAACTCACTACGCAAACAACGAAACAAGAAGGTTATGTTGTACAATATGCTGTCTAGATCCTGGATTGAGTTACCTGTTAACCAATTTAGATTTAAAATCAAGAATTTTCTTATTAATCACCCCTTTTATAATTATACAAGAATTTATTGATGCTACCTCTGATAAGAAGCTAACATAACTCAATACATATTGCGGTGCAGCACGTAATGTTTTTTTTTACTTCATAAAAAAATAATTTTGTAAATAATAAAGTAAATTGAGAGTAAAGTATTAAATGTGTTTTACAGGATTTGTTTGTGAAATTGTTGAATTCGAGTGTGTTTTTCAAATATTTTAAGTTTATGTAAATATTTTTAGAAATAGGCAATTTAAAACTAAATGTTTATTATAAATAAATTATTTACAATTTTTGAAAAGTAAATATGTAGGGATTAAGCTTAGAATTGTAAATATTCGAATAATTAATTTAATAATATCAAGACAATCCGGATGTTAGTAGGAAACTGTAGGTAGTAGTAAGGAGTTCGGAAAATGAACAAGTGAGGGCGTCGTGTAGCTACCGTAAGTGAAAGTTCCCGGTCGCGCTTCATAACCCATAAGGCCCGCAATACGAATGAGTTAAACACGCGATTCGGAACTTGATGTAAGTAAGGTAACAAGTGTCTAAATAAAAACCTGGTCAAGTGGGTTGTGATCGAGAATTTTTCCATTGCATTTACATAGCAGAGTTACTAAATGTAGCCTACTTGACCAGGTTTTTATTTAGACACGAGTTACAAGGTACGTACAACGTTGTAGGTACAACGTATTAAACTGCTTCTCTTTAAAACTCCGAACTTCTTTATAGAATGAATTTGCTTGTGCGACTCTTTGAAATTGAACTAAGAAACTTTTTTTACGTTTTATTCTACGAAATATCTTCTTATTTATTCACCCAGACACACACACACACTGATAGATAATTTTGAATGTGAAGGCTCGCCAGTGCCATCTACATCCAAAATTTATAACACAACAAATACACTCTACAAGCAAGAATCAGTCTACGAGATACACTGCAAAATACATCACCAAAGCAGGAGCCGTTACAAGAAAAACAACGAAGTAAGAAAACAAATAAGAATAACATTAAACAAATAAGATTTAAACAAAATAAGAAACAGAAAAAATTGCAAAATACCCTGAGATATTATAATATTGCATAAAATTGGCTTCACCAACGTGGGATCAGAAAGACAAAATTTGCAACAAAAGCTAAAATCTGGAAGAATCCAGATAATATTGCAATATGCACTTATACTTATGTATTTTTATTTTTACTTGACTTGAGCTTAAAATAAATGATTTGAAGAAACAAAGGAAGATCGACGATTCTCCGGCAGAGAGTTAAAAAATTAAAAATTAACAAATAGAATGTTGCTTCGTTAAGTCTCTTCTAATTCTGTTTATTTATTTAATAATGTTTTTTTAGACTTCTTTATCTTTCTTTCAGTTTTACTGTTTTTGAAAACTCTGTGGGAGAATTGTTGATATCTTTGTTTCAATTTTCTTTCAATTCTTTTATTAAATTTTTTGTGTTGTATCGGGACTTTCACGGTTTCAGTTTCTTGTCAGTTTATTAAATTTAAATACTCTTTTCAATCCTTTTTTTTTTTTCAATCAACTTATTTGTCGTATTTCGGTATGGTTTATTTCATTTGTTCGCTTTGTTTCTTCTGTTGAAATAAATTTTTGTATTTAATTTAACTGACGTTACTTAAAGTTTCATTTTGCCTTCTGACAGTCTTTGATCGTCGAATTCGTTGAAATTTGATTAATTCTTTTTAATTTTATATACGTATTTTGTTTCCTTTTGTCTATATGTTGCTTAGCATGTTATTGAGCTTTTGAATTTAAATTTCCTTTCGTTTTATTTTTTTTGAATTAATTTTTAATAGGTGCTTTTGATTGATTTTCTTTTTTTACACAATTATTACAATCCACTAATTGCTATTCATACGTCTTTAGTGTTTGCTGTAAAACGTAATCCCCACTACATTGTGCTCACTACAAACGTTAAGGCAAATAAAAAGACAGTACTTTTTCTTTTGAATATATTGCGATTGCATACTCTTTGCAGCTCTTTATGAAACCATTATTGGTCAAAGTCTTAAATCTGTATATGTACATATATACACAACTCGATAATTTGTTATCTGGATATATCGCGATTTTATATTTTTAAGTAGAAAGTAAACTTCATTCAATTTTTATTGTAAAATCATAAAAGGAATATATTTTTTGACAACTTACATGGACGGATGAACGTTGGGTTTCTTTAAAGTTAGTTACAAGTTTAAAGTCCGTTTTTATCTACTACAAGGAAGGCATAATTTAAAATTTAAGGCCAAACCCGAATCCTCAGAGAAGGAACGCGTACTCCTGAGACAATAAAAAAAAACTTTCAGACAAAGCACGGAGAGTTGATCAGAAAAAGCAAAGGCCGGTATTTCCTTCAGTCGAAAGCTCCTTTGAATTCAAACAAAACTACGAAATTAACATACGCCGCCGCCGCTTTTACACCGAATTTACAGATAAGCGTTTTATGAACTACATCGTATAAAGTTACGTCAGCCCTTATCGCGCGGGGCGTATAACGAAATTGCCCGTTTTAATTAGAGCCACTGCGTTATCGGCGCAAAATTTCTGGTTTGTTTTCGAACAGCTTCGAGTGCGCGAGCTCGTAAATTCAAAACGGCCGGCTTATGTTGTTGCAGGATTATTCAGCAGGAGCGGCGCGGCGGGCGGTTGGTCCTTCGGGGGCTGAAACGTACCGCCGTCTTACAATTATTCCAACTTTGCATAAACTTTACGTACGGCCGAAGTATGTAGCGACGTTAATTATTATACACCACCCGACAAGCTGCTTTTTGATTACGTTAATATAACTAGTTCACGCCAAGGATTAATTTGGATGCTGCGGGGCTTCATAAAGAAGATTTATGGGGGAGGGTATTGTCAGAATTTCTCGCTAAATTCGAGATACTGTTTAATACTCTAAACACAAAAGATGTTGTGCATAGGCAACCCCCACGTGGTTACTTTCTTTTTATGAATCGTGTCTTCAAATCAAAATTAAGTTAAACCCGAAATATTTGCTTTGTCCGTAACTATTACCATTTCGTTAAAACTTTGCAATTTTGCCCCCCTTTAGTAATTGCCTCGGGCGTATAATTGAGATGGCTCTGCAAGGTCCGATAAGTTTCCGGAATTTTCTGGGCTTATCACTCGGTAAATTACCCGCTCTTCCATCCTCCCCCTCGTAAAGTCTCCTGTTCATCTTAGTTGACCACTCTCCATTCATCCCCTTGATAGCCAACAATGGCAATTCTCGTAGAACTTAATGAGGGCGATTCCTGTATAACATAATATCCTACACTGAGTTGGAAGCTAGAAAGAACGTGCATCTATTTTCACCCCCCCCCCCCCGCCCCCCAAACGTAGGCGTCTAATAAAATCGGTTTCAGTTCTAGACTTCGCGCTGTCGAAGTATTGTTTGTTTCCGAATCGCCCGTTTGCGCTTTCAACCCTTATTTATTTGCTTACGAACTTGCGAAGGCCACGTCGTAGTAGTCCGAGCAGTGCACAAGTGGTTCGTATATCATTCACAGGTACGAAATTCGTACCGGAAAGATGAATATTCCGCCCCGGAATCGAGCGGGGGCGGACGTTTTGCATACGTTCCGTGTTTTACGATATTTGACTTCTATCGACCGAACGAGGAGACACTTCGGAAATTTATCGGGGCTCGTTTTGGAGCAGTATTTTCAGGCTGGGATCTCTATGGGTGTTTTATGCGACTGCAGCGACAGTATTGAGGTAATAAACGTTACTAGACGACGCTGGATGAAGTCGGTTATTTAAATTTATGATTTGTGTTCGCGAAATGGCTCGTTTGTTTGTCTTGTAGAATTGAAACACATACTGGAAGATAGGCAACCAACAAAACAGAAAAGAATGACCTGTACGCAGTTGCCGCCACATTTCAACAAACTTCCCGTCCCGCGTCATTTTTCATAAAGCTCTCTAAAGAATCGATTATTATATTCTGGAGAATAGGCAACCAACAAAACAGAAAGGCATGACCTGTTCGTAGGCATTCAAAAATCTCAGAACAAACATATTTTAGATTAACTGACTATCGTCTTATTTGTTGTGCTTAGAGAGTCTTCAAGGATACGAATAATTTATCCACGTGTACCAGACAAAAGCAATGCAGACACCTCAGGCTTAAAGCATCGCGTTCCAGCTTAAGCAGACTTTAACATTCATCATTTGTTGTATAATTACGTATCCCAGTTTCCCAGCAGAAGATTTAAGTGCTCCCCACTAGATTACGTTAAGCTTTGGTAATGCAGATAATTTACGAAACTATGCATCACGAAGACTAGTTTAATCCTTCGTCCTTCGAATGAAACTACCGAATGTAATCCCCGAACTCACCAGGCAATAACTTAAAAATTGTTTTTACGTTTCGAGCTTCGTGCCGTTCTTTTTGACTACATAATTTATTTAATAACAGTTTATTGACACCAACGTGCAATTAATTCATGCTCTAGTTAGTTAGCGTTGGAATGGAAATGGTGATGCTTTCCGTCCATGAATGGCGCGCAGGTACTATGCATATACATAACTCTCGACGTGAAGTGCACATAAATGTTAACCAGCCAATTACCGGGCAAACAAATAAAACGGAATTTAAAATTACGTATTTTTTTTTGTTACTAAAACGCATCCTGTGATGCAATCCTGGACTAGAAATATGCAAACGCCCGCTCTGTATAATTAAGCCATGAATATGGAGCAAAAAAAAAACTATGAAATTGTAATTACGAAACGTGAGGCGCGCGCGCTCGCTCAAAAAATTATTTTTACATCGCCTGTGAAACTGAATTTTATATCAGATGGTTTTGTTTTATATTTGATTAAAAATATCGCTTGCATAATTGGTGCAGGAATAAATAAAAAATGATTGTAGGTAAACATTTATGTACATATTAATTTTTCCCGGTCAAATATCAACATCAGTTAAACTGGTTTGGGATTTGACGAGAATGAAGAACTATAGACAGACAAAATTAAATTCTTTTGGAAAATCAAAATTCATTAACAAAAACTGAATAAAAAAGAAGACTCATCACAAAATATCAGTAAATTGACCTATTAAAAATAAGATAAAACGGGAACTGTCTATTTTTCTCTTACGGCGGCTATTTAAGCTTTCGCCACCACCCCGAAACACCGAAGAGGGACTGTTTCAAAAGTCAGCACTATTTCCAAAATCCCACGGTTCGTTCGTAGCTTCTAGCGGCGAGTCGCTCTCCACGAGATGGCGTACTCGTCTTGCTTTTACCGTTTCTACCCGCGTGTCGCGCGGTCAAGGGCAGAGGCGCCAAGCCAAATGGTGTGATTTCCGAATGCTGAGTCCATGGGAATGAAAAATTTTATCACCGTAACCTAATATCGCCTCTGCTTTGAAAACACATTCTAGGTTCATAAAAGCGATACGTGTTTTCTGCTCTCTGGTTTCTGTCAGGAAGAGGTAAAACTAAACTAAAACCAGTTATTGATATAATTTCAGTCCAAAGCTTTAAAAACGACGCTTCTAATTTTGTTCCTCTTGATTAACTGTGTGAGAAAACTTCACCCAACAGTTTTTTAACGTCAAAAATTACAAAGCCTCCAACGAACGCTCCTCGAAAGAACCCACCAAGAACTAGTTACTTTTCCCAACTCCGCACAATTTACAGAAAACCAATTAAAGTTTCCCAATAATTTACTTATCAAACACTGCCCGAACGAATAACTTCGCTAATATCGGAGCGAACTTCACGCAATAAAGGCCGTGAGCGAGGGCAAGCAGACGGAGATTGTTATTTGCCCTGCGTTCGTCATCATCGGAGCTATACCGTTTAATTTCCGCGCGCCTCATTGAGCCCACGTTCTTACAAAATCTGCTGCGAACACAGGTTAATTAGACGGGGAGGATATTGCTTTCGTTCAGCGACGAAGATACCTTAGAACGAGCCTCGCGAACTTCCAATGTTGTATTGGCGAAAGGAATATTTTTGCAATTCCAATAATTCATTACAAAACGAACTTGTAGATTGTATCTATCTCTTTCGGTACTTTTATCTTTTCATTCATTTGATATCGATCGATTTGCTTTGTATTCGTGTTTCTTTATTGTTGTTGTTTTTCCGGTATTGTTGACACTCTCCGGGCTTCAGGCGAATTACTTAAACCATTAAGTAAACAGATTTCACAGAGAGATTATTTCAACTAAAAAGCGTTAGGGGTTGGATGGAAAGACGTCGTTGATTAATTATCTAGGTTAAGGACGTTGATAGCGACAGATGTTCTTAGCAGTTAGTTCATCTCGTTCTAGAACTGAGCGCAATTATTTTTCATTTGCCCCCGAATTGCTCGCCGTCTGCTTGATAATTGAAACTAAGCGCCCAATCTCCTCGATTATTAGGATCCGGGTAGGCGGTGATATTTCACCCCCCGAAACAAACTGCACAGGTCACAGGGTCGATTTTTCAATCACCACTGCATTATATCGAAAATTAAATTAATTAACGTGCGCATTGTTCCAACGTTCGTTATTGTAACCAACGCGAACTTAATTTGCAAAGTTGTATAATAATTTTGGCGCCACAATGAAACCAAAATGTTTGATTTTGTCGCTTAATTATTCACCGTCAATTTTGTTTTATTGCTTGAAGTACCAGGGTGTGTTTGTTCAAGCTCGAAATGATGCGGATGTGTTTTGAATAATTACGGTGGAAATTCTTTTCCGGATTTTGGGAAAACAAATTAATGGCTTTTAAATGCGTGCGCAAACAGCAATTAATTCGCAGTGACGTGTGTGCGAGCGCGTTATGATGGCCACACTGACATGTAATTAACGAAATTGCTGCGATAACACCGCCGAGGCATTAACGAGGAACTGTCGATGGACTCGACTCGTAAAAGTCGCAAATCAATACGTCTGCTCCTCCTAATGCAATTACGTGGAACTTGTGTATTTTTTCGTTCCGTACCGGAGGCACGGACACAAAGGAAGGATTTAATCGGATTGCCGGAAGCGGCGCGCACGAAATAAATGACAAAACATAAAAGTCTGAACATGATATATTGTTTTCTTGGGGGTTATCAATCTGCTTCTATTTTCAGCGCCGGGGGTATTTAGAAAACCTCAGAAGGAATTTGCCAGACTGAATTCTCATTATCAACTGTTGCTTTTCGGGATTTAGTTTTCTTCGAGCTAGAGATTCGGAAAACATGCAATTTCATTATTTACTTCACGAAAAGAATACTTTTAGAACGATGCATTGAATGAATCCTTATTTGCCAGAAAGTATTCTTTTATAATTCTTTCTTTTTTTACAACGAAGACTAAAATAACTGCAACTCACGCATCCCACACAAAAGGACACTGAGGAGTAGGCAGATTGAGGACTTAGCGAGGACTCTAATAATTCTCTATTGCGAATAGCTACAAAAATGTAATAATTTTAATCACAAACTATTTTTTAGAAAGAAAAACTAATTACTACATCAGTGGAATGAATTAAGAAATAAAACAACCATTAGATTAATAAATTCTGTAAAGTGCAACTTTCTTGTACGTCTTTTAATTAAATTAAAAGAAGTGCAGAGGTATTTAATTTTAGTAAATCCGTAACATCACGTCCAACAACAAAAGAACAAATAAAGTACTCGGAATTAATTAAACTAAATATCACGCCGCCTCCAAGCTCTCCATCTCCCCCTAGCTTGCACCCTTGCATGTTCAATCTGGCAGAAGAGGCTTTTAACAGAATTGATTCAACATTGCGCTCTTCCGTTTCCATGGAGATTTTTTGTCCCGTGCCTAAAACAATACGCCGCCACCGTCTCCCATTTATTCGCTTCCGGTCTCTCGGATGAATTAATCCTGCGATGTTATGCAGTCATTATGAATCGGGAAGAGGCGAGCCCGGTTTTCCCCCCGGGAGCTCCATAGTAATATAGCTCATAATTCGACAAACAGACTCCGATGTAAGTTGACAGGTCGAAGATTTGTGTTTTATATCCGGTCGCTCACCTTACACGCTGAGAGAGCAATCAATCGAAGGGCTTTCGGCGGGCAGGGTGGATTGAGGAAATGGGAAATCGATGATGAGGGAAAAAGTGAAAACTCCTACGAAATTATTTTTCAAGCTTATATAGGAAGGAACTGCACAGAAAGAAATATGCCCTTTGAAGTTACAGAAGGTTCCAAGTTCCAAAAGTGAATTCAAAACATTTCACATGAAAATGTATGTATGTATGTTACATGTCATTAATCAAGTTACATCATTCACTTTCGACTGGAATTAACTACGTTCTCTTTGAAGTACTGTCAGTATTCAACGTTTGCTTCAACTTGTGTCCTCTTAGTTACTCGAGTGCCTTGCTAATGTTTGTGCTTGTTCAAGTGCGAAATAGGTAAGCACATGCATACCTACTACTTAAAGCCAACCGATCGATCACCCAAGAAGTTGTAATGTAGGGGGAAAAAATATAAATAAAGAAAAGTTTTTAAAACAGAAGACTATGTAAACAAAGGGGTGATGAATTCTACCCCAAAGGACTCAAAGGCCTAAATTGTGTTTGACAAACACGTCGGAGACATCCTGAAAATTTTATCTAGTCATTAGAGTCGAGTTACATTCGTTCGGTTTACTTAAGTAAGTCAATTTTACATTGTACAACATGATCTCCAAAGATCTACGTCTACTGAACGTCTTTTGGGCAGTAACTATATTATGTATAAATTACTAAAGAGATACAACTTTCGCTTTCAAATCCAACCCATCTTTGTGAGTGTGAAAATGAGCAGTAGCATCTATGTAGGTGAGAAAGAGAAAAGCATTAAAACCGCCTGCTTGCAAGATTACTCAATTTAGAGGAGTGATATTTTACGTCGTATTAAACCGAGGCATAAATTGCTCGTAAAATTTACTTTCTACCTTAATATGGCGCATTCACGACTCCTCCTGCGCACCCAATGTTTACGCTGGAGCGAGTAAGCAAGGATTATTACGGCTCATTAGTATTTATTTACATTTAACAGTGTCGGAGATCATAATTTAATAATAACGTGCGCCCGTGTACATTTATTATGGCGCAAATAACTCCAATTAACTTGTACACGGGAATATAAAGAGTATCATCAACATAACTTTTTCAAATTATTTCCTTTATGAGAAAATTCTTCGATGTTGTTTGTTTTAATATTTCTTGTAGGTATTGTAAAAGTCTCTTCAACTTTTTCTTCAGATAACTTTTCAAAAGCATGGAATATTTTCGTTTCGCTGTACATTGTTAACTTTCCCAAAGATTGAAAATTTAGTTAAAGATCTATCTGAATTTTATAGCTCATCGTCTGTAGATCGAAACCCGGATCATAACTGGATTAGCGCGAGTCCTCGAGTGGTGGCGAAGCATATTGTAATCAGGTCATAGGGTTGACCTCCCCCACACTAAATTAGGGTAAATTAAATGAATGAAGGACAACATTAAATGACACAGATTTCGTTAGCATTAAATAATTTATAAGCGCGTTATGACCATTTGAAAATTTCAGAGCGCCATCTATTTGTTGGAAAAAAAGTGCCATTGGTGAAAATGAAACGCATTTTCATGGGTGACGCAAAATGTCTCATTTTTTAAATCCTATTTACAAACATAAAAGGTTTCATTGTTGTCACTGTTGCAACTTCAACTTTAGTTATACGCTGTTATTAATTTGGTGATATCTTCTTTCACAACAAATAGATGGCGCTCGGAAATTTTCAAATGTCTATGTAACATGTGCGTAAATCATTCAAATCGATGTTAATTTTGGGGCCTAGAGCCTAATCAAGTGCAAAGTAGGTTCAAAATTTTAGGGTTTTCTGCAGACGGCCAAGTATCAATTCAATTATGATTTTATAAAATTTAAACGGGGAGTTAATAAATATAATCCCTTAACTATCGTTTATTTAAATATTTAGTTTAACTGTCACACTTTCAGCGTCCTGTCAACTATCGCACACATGGTTTCCCCAGGGTGGTAGTTTTTTTTTTATTAATGTTATAGCGTGCGATTCAAAAACACTTCCATCGAAGTGTGCCATAATAAATAAAGATAGATATAACGTGCATGTTTGAAATACCACAGTTAATTCATTTCAAAACTACATTTGTCATTAATTTAAGTAAATACATATTCGTAAAGGATACCAATGACGTGGCGATATTCGGACGATTCGATCGATCGCAATCAATTGGATTGCTTCAATATCGCTACAGAATAGGCAGTGACGATGAGATTGCAGGCAATATTTTGATCGCCCACCAATTTTTACGTGGCCGTTTATAGGTCTGTAATTTAATTTAAATCGTGAGGCCTGTATTTATTACTATTATTATTATTATTATTACGAAGTCGTCTTAGCCTGGATTATGATGCTTAATCTGGATTCTTAAGCCCGATGATTCTCGGACCTAAGACGACTAATATTTGTCAGTTCTGTCCGATTTATATTTTGATTATTCTCTCACATTTCAACGTTATGGCTTTCACTGATCACAAAAAATGCTGTATGTTAGAAAGATATTTTATAAACGGTAAATAATTGATGGTTTGTAAATTTGTTTAACACGTAACGCATTTGAAGATTTGGTATAGTTCCAACCATGATGTAAATACATAAGGTGACACACTAAAACGGATGCGCGTTAGTCAACCAATGAGGAACCATCCAAAAGGAGGCACAGGAAACACGTGAATCTCGGCATCTGACGTTTGTCATGACACTAATAATCGATTGACAAGTGCTTTTTCTAAATTGTGTTTGTAATTTTTAATATTTCACTAATATTCAATGTTTATTCTACGTAGGTAAGTGGATTTAATTAATCAATTACCGTGATTTGACTTGCCTGTAATGTTCAGTTTAGCTGAAGCATAACCTATATTATGGCTACACATATGCGCACGAAAATATCTGGCAAGCGAAACAAATTATGGGCGCCTCGAATTGCCGTGCAAAAGAAAAACGCATTTAAATCATTTAAATTTATAATTAGAGTAGGCTATGAATTTTGAATTAAATTGGCAACACTAACTGTTGACAAGTTAATTTGAGTTTGAATTGTCAAAGTGACGCTTCAAAATGTTTAATTAGTTGCCGTGGGTGAACACTTTGAACATTTGCTATGGTTGGCACTAAAACTATTTCACTTCCCTTAAATTAAAATGATTGAACCCGATAAAAATCTTATAAACGTCAAAATATTTACATAACCTCTAATCTACACAGCGGGACAATTGGCAAGGTGCACAACCGTATAAAAAATATCCCGCCTACTTTAATTATAAATTTAAATGATCGCGTGGTATTTTTGGAATTGGTGCGTCCCTTTTCCGATGACACTTGATTGGCTGGTACCCCACCATGAAAAATTTCATGCGTAACGTTTCACCTATATGATTACACCATGGTTCCAATGTTGAAATTTTACATTCAGACATAAGTAATTTTTTTCGTAACACACTTTGGTGAAAAATCACAGCTTGCATTATTTGAAACAATTTGGAAGAAATTTGACAACACCGATCGTGCTTCATTGCGTTTCATAAATGTCTCGTCCGGAAGAAATCTTTGTATAGGTAACAGCACTGCCCATTGTTGTTGTTGAAAAATTAAAAGAAATTTTGAAAATAGTTGCATCAATTTGACGTCACGTCGATGATGTTTGAGCTTCAGAAAAAAGCTCATTCCTCGTTAAAAAGAAACTTTTTGGTATTTCGGAACCAGATTACTTTTAGTTAGTTGGTCATTTGAATCCTGGTACTCTCCAAAGCAATTTGGTAACAATTTTTAAGTACACCGCCGTCTGCTACCCATTTTCCAATTTTTATAAACGGAATAACCTAAAATTAAAATCCCCTATCCAACCTCCACTGCAAACTATGTACTGTCAGCCGTTATTTATTGCTGTCAATTGTTAAACCTGTGATTGATGACGTGATTTAAGTTCAGTGTTAGCAATTTTTTCCTTCATGTTGTATATTAAAATTGATTATTAAATATCTATACCCAAAATTGAAATTTGGCACTCAAATATTACCAACTCAAAATATCCCTAGGGAAAGCAACATTACCCGTGACAACACTGGCTTTGGCTAGATATCCTTGCTTCTTTTACTGAGGCGATTTCTAAATTTCTTCCACTTTTTCTGTATTTCCGTATAATATTTTTTTTTTTCTTTTTGATCTTCTTCTTAGTCTTTGCTTCTAAGAATCGAAAAAAAATGTTTTCGAACGAAGTACTTCACATTTGTTTAATTAAAAAAAAAATTACTTCAGAACGATATCATACGAGACATTTGCAAAACAAATTCAAAACATTTTTATAAAGAGAAAAATCAGCATTTTGTGAATCAATTAAATTAGTTATTAGTTCTTAATAACACAGCTAATTGCAAACAAACTAATGTTTTCTCACTCAAACCATGGTACTAGATACAGAGAGACGGACGGATTTTCGGAGTCTGACCACACACTATGACATTCGGCAAATGCTGGTTACGCCTTCGGACTTTGGTGTTGTTCTCGACCATACTAGTTGTATACCTATCTTAAAACTCAGTTGCTTTTTATATCGTTTTATACGGGAAATTCCGAAAGCGTCTGCTTTGTATGGCTTTTTCGACGAGTCGTCTATTCAGTTTCCCCAAATGTATATATATTTTTTTTTGTAATTTGTTGGAACCTCTGCATGACAAATAGCTACGTTTTTGTAGAAGAATTTCCAAACCGTAATGTTAAATCGATTTAGTGCAGTAATAAATTCCGAAATGTTTTAAAATGATTTTTCGGCGACATAAAAGAAAAAGAAAAGCAAGCAAGTTAACTCTATAAATTTCGACATTTTCGTGTCGTTCCTTTTACGCCACGGGAAGATTCTTCCGGCCCTTTTTTCCACAATAGAAGTCTCCAGCCATATAAAAGATTTATGCGAATAATTTACCGGCGAAAAAACCCGGCGAATGCCGCGGCGTACGCGGAGCGTAATGGCCCGTTGAAAGTACAACATAACGCCCCATAAATTATGCATGTCGGAATGCAGGGCGCATTCCTGCTGCATTCCCCATCCGAGCGTGGTTAACCTTAGCGATCTGTTTCAGGGCTGGTTCTCGCTTTCGATTCTCACTTACGAGGTCCGGCTTTCGTAATGGAACCCCCCACTAGACTCGAGTTTTCCAATTCTAGCGGAGGGTGGTTGGATTGCTCGGCTTCTGGAAGCCCTCAGCCTTCTATAGACTGGCTGTCGGTTGATGGAACATCCGTTGGAGACGTTTCCGGGATCCGGAGGGTCCTTAGAAACGGAACTTTGGTGCTACTCCCGTTCGCCGCCGCCGCTTACAGACAAGACATTCACAGCACCGTCTATCGTTGCGTTGCTTCGAATAATGTTGGAAGGATAATAAGCAGGGATGTACAAGTACGAGCAGGTACTATTTTTTTTTCCTCACTCTTTACACCCTTTACATAGTAAACAAGCAAGAAAAAGTAGTATCTATTATTAAACACTAAACAGGAGTTCGTTGCTTAACCAAGCGTTCGAATCTCTTGTTGCGCATTCGCTTATGACTTGGTTTAACGCAATTGAGCTTTAAAATTTCAAATTTAGCCTTAGCTTGTTTTTACTCGTTTATTTAAATGTTTTGATTGAATTGTTTGTGTATTGTTAAATACTTAAACGTTAAAGGGATGCTTTTATTGATCGTTTAATTTCCTCATCGATGCTAAAGCGCGGCGAACATGCATCTCCATAAACACTATCTCATAATTAAATTCACTATCAGTGGATGTGTATCCACAGCCCAGTAATGGAATTCGCTATCAAAATAACGGGAGCGGGGGGGGGGGGTAATTTATAAACAAGCTCATTGCGACGTGTGCCCGAACAGAATTGAGCGATGCGCGGGGATAATTTAAAATCTAATTTTCATTTGAAACGGACGGCCTTTTTCCTTTTGCCTGTTAATTTCGTTGCTCGTTGATTTCGCCTCTCTCTTTCAAATCAGTCGCCTTTGACCCATGGAAATAATCCGATTCTGTGAAATAACGAATGCAAATATAATAGAAACTGATTAGGTATTTGTTTAAGCGACAAAAATATATTGGTTGGGTGCTCTTTCAATTTCTGTTTTCTTTTCTTAGCTATCCAAGGGTATAGTATAGGGGTGTCTAAATTTAATTTCTAAAGGGGCAACCAAACCTGAGAAAGAGACGACTTATACTCTACTTCTCAAGTAAAATTCTACACACGTTTTCATGCTTGTATGTGACGCTTTCAATTTTATAGATCACGCAACGTCGATAGCCCAGAAAAATTTGCTATTATATAAACTTGAGGGAAGGGGGGGGGGGGGGTAGGATTACGAGCGGCGCGGTATTTTCCAAAGTCCGTCGTAAAGCACGGGGGCGGACTTAAATCCGAATATTTTTTATGAAAGCACGGCCCTGATTCCACTCCACTCCAAACCGGCCCACACTTTCCCCGGATTACATTTCCCTTAACAAAATGGAACATAAAATAAAAAAATAATAATTCAAGGCTACTCTTTCGCTCCGTTTTATCACAGCATAAAATTTAGGATTCACAAAAGAAATTCTTTAGATAATTATAGCATATTGATTTCAGGTCAAAATTGTCGACGTGGAATGGACATGTTTGGTGTTTATTTATTGAACTCAGAAACCAATAGCACGTTATGCCTACGTATTAATAACACAATACCAATTTGCAGGGCCGCAATCTCTCGGGGTCCCTTCGGGACGTGCGCCTGCTAATTTTAAAATTAATCTGACAATTACTGCGGAGCGTCGTAAAATTATACGAATTAAGGGGGCGCAATTGGGAAATTGCTGAATTTAATTAATTAATTTGGTGGGCACGCGCTTAAAATTTTCGCAGGAACGTATACGTACCTATAATAAATCACCCCTGACTATCAGATTTAAGCAATCATAATTTATTTAAAAGGCAATAATTTATATTAAATTGTTTTTATATTAGAGGGTTGTTGATGAAGTTAGCTTGGAACTGTGTAAAACAAAAACCAGAGAAATCAATTTCGCAAACCCTTCATACAAATGGAGGTCTCCTCCGCAACGCTCCGCTTTATTTACTTCGTCGAGTTCATTACGGAGCTAAGTTATGAAGAGAGAGAGCGCAACTAAGTTCCGCACTTAATCTAAATAACTTTTAAATCATATTTATGAATATTGGAAGCTGTGTTAAGGACTTTATTAAAACAAACTGCTCGAAACGGTCACGTTTTATGCGTTTCGCCGGCGCTGTAAATTTCGTGGGCCCGACGACTTGATTAATTCCTTGAATTTCTCTCTCTCTCTGTCTTTTCCTGTGGCTGGCGGCGAATAATTTTCGTATGAAGTGTAGGTGAGAGGTAATTTATATTTGTCGTTGTCTGGATTATATTCCAACAGGAAATTGAATTGAATAGGATAAATAATTTTACATTAGTTTTTTTTTTAAATAGATAATTTTGCGCCCCAATAACGTATTTAACACGAAAACAGGAGAAGAAAAGTGAGCAATCGAAAAATTTGGAATCTTATAAAAATGCAACAAAAAAAACTGCTGGGGAAGAAAAAAAATGGCAAAGCTATCGAAAGTAATAAAAAAGAAAATAAGAATTAATAAATAAAACAGCAGAAAGACAGTTTAATGTAAAGAAGAAGAAGTGGTTTGACGTAGAGTGCAAAAATGAAAAAGAAAAGAGAAATGAGGCTGAAGTGATTAAGTCACAAGAAAAAAGGCGAAACCAAATGACAAATATACGAACAAATGAATAAAATAGAAAAGTTAAAGGAGACGATGGAAAGTACAACGCGAATAAAGCAACAAAAAAAGGGAATATATTTTTTTTTAACTACATATATGAAATCCGAAAATGTGGAATGAAATTGGAAGAGAAAGGGAACTATACTTGGATCTTATTAAACAAAACAGAAGACGAATGAACGCACTAAAACAAAAGCAAATCAAACAATAAAAGCGAAATTTCAACGTACAAAGAAAACAGAGAAAATGGAAAAGTTCCTAAAGATGAGAAAATACACAGAGATTAGACAAAGTATGGCGAAGAAAAAGTATCTAGTAGAAAGTGCAAATTAATAAAGGAGAAAAAATCTGGAACAAAAAAGAAATGTCCATCGCCCATCGATTGGGGAGAAAAGATAACATAAATTTATTTTTAAAAAATGGTAAAGATAGTTGTAAGAAGTATAGAGCTGCAAAAAAGAAAATATAACTTTTCGCATAATTTTGGTAGATTCGAAACAAGCTTTTGATAGTACAAAGATAAAAAGAAAAAAGAGAAATGAAAGGATGTCTCATGACGTGTTTCATACCTTGCACTTATTTGATAACAAAAAGTTATTAAAGAGCAAAGACTTGCGAATTCGAGCTTCAAAAAAAATTATCTTTTATTAAAATAAAAATAATTCTTCTCTTTTGTATTTTATATTGTATTAGATATTCGTTGTTGTGTATCATGCTACATAAATAAATAAATAAAAAAAAATAAAAAAAAAATCGAAAGAAAAAAACCTCGATATACAACTAAGCTGTAACATGGGTCAGGAATAGGCCGTTCAAGAACCTTCTGCGACCCTAATAACCTTGCAAGAGCAAGATTGAGAATAGGCCCATTCTGGAACCTCCCCTGACCTTGGCCTTCTCGGCATATGTCGGAGGAGGTTCCAAACTTGACCTCTCCAGGTGAACCCTAACTTTATCAAACAAAGGAAGATTTCCTCGATAACTATTGAATCAATTAAAAAAATTTCTTTCCGATAATAAATTAAATTTCAAAAGTATGTAAGACCTGCAAGCACTTCGAAGGAGAACAGGGGAGCCTCGACCTTACAAAAGGACATTCGCAGTTGAACTCTGACTTTGTAGAACATCTAGGTCAGAAATATGCCGTTCTAGAACCTCAATGACCTTGTAGGATTGAGACCGCCGATGGATCCATATATGCCGGAGAATGCACTTCCCCAGGTGAACCCTGACTTTACCGAAGAAAGAAAGAATTCCTCGATAACTATTGAATCAATTGAAAGAATTTCGTTCCGATAATAAGCTAAATTGCAAAAGTGTTAAGGCCTGCAAGCACTTCGGAGGAGGACAGAGAAGCTTTGACCTTACAGAAGGACAGTCGCAGCTAAGCTCTGACCTTACAGTTCTACTCGTAAAACATTCTGCGGGCTTAATGATCTTGCCAGATCGAGACCGGTAATAATAAGCCATTCAGGAACCTCCTCCAATCTTGACCTTTTCGCTTTACATCGAAGAAGGTTAATTAATCTCCCCACATGAACTCTAACTTCATAGAAGAACTATGAATTTAATTGCAAAAGTATGTAAGGCCTGCAAGCACTTCGAAGGAAGACAGGGGAGCTTTGACTTTACAAAAGGATAGTCGCAGCTGAGGTGTGACCTTGAAGAAGTTCTAGATCATTAATATGTCGTTCTAGAACCTTCTGCGACCTTGCCGGAGCGAGATCGGGGGTAAGCTCGATTCTGGAACCTCCTCCGACCTTGATCTTTTCTTCAGTTTATGTTGGAAAATTGTCCTCCCCAGATGAACTCTGACTTTACAGAGATATGCCGATTCTAAAAACTCCTGCGATCTTAATAACCTTATAGAATTAATACCAGAGATAGGGACCTTGAATTTTTCTGTCTACGTCGGAAGAGGGCTACCTACATACATAAGCTCGCACCTTATAGAAGGTCAAGCTCAGGGATACGTCGAATCTAGACCTTCTTGTGACCTCTTGCAGAAACCCTCTGACCTTAAATTTTTCGGTCGTCGATTCCAAAATCGACCTCTCCGCAATCTTAACACATCAAAGACACAATAAAATAATTATAATTTTAATTATTGATCGTTCTACTGAAGACTTGGCTTTTCAATAGAAATTGATTTAAATTTTGCGCCGGATTCGACTTTTATAGAGGTTCCCTCTTTTGAGGAAGAAAAAGGAGAAGAGTAATTTGGAAACGCGCGGCGAAAGCTATCGAGGAACTAGATGACTTGACAATTATAAAAATAGAGCTATCAACGGCACGGAATGTAACAATATAATAATAAACTTGATGTCGGGGTATCCTACAGAAATATCTTACAGAACGCAAAGCAAATGAAATACATTTAAAAGAATGACAAAAAAATAACAAGTTCAATCGAAAGAGCAGGAAATGAGTTCCAACAATAAATGAACCAACGAAGTAGCGAAAGAAATGAACTGAGAAGATGTAATCAGACAAAAGCACTCCAAGAAATAGAATAGCCGAGACATATCGTAAGAAGCAAATATAATGAAGACCAAAATCAAGATGATTGAGGGAGGTCTTACAAGACCTAAGGATGAGAAAAGTGAGGAATTGAAAGAAAGAAAGAAACAAAAGACAGGAAAGAAACAGTAAAGTAAAAAGATACCCAAAGGTCTGGCCTCGAGATGCGTTAAGCAAACGAAAAGTAAAAATAAAACGACGAAAGCATGAGAAGAAAGAACGAGAAATGTTTTAAGCCCAATCAAAACAGCAGAGTGAAAGAAATGGAGAGAGGAGATATAATCAAACAAAGGATGTTCGAAAATTGGAACGGCTGGGACGTATGTAAGAAGCAAAGATAACGAAAGAAAGTATTAGAAGACCTGAGAATGAGTAGAGTGAGGAACTGAAAGGAAGAAACAAAAAACCTTATTCAGAGTCGGAACGAAATTTGGAAAAGAAGAAGGAGGTGAAAACAGGAAAGAATATTCTCCCTCTTCCTCCTGTAAAATGGATCGAGAAGTTCTCCTCTCCCTCCCCCCTCCCCCAGAAGTAGCTAAGTTCTTTTGAGTAGCGATTTTGTGATACCTTATTTTAGACAAATTTCAATGTTTCGCAGCTTTTATAATTTTTTTTATTTTTTACTCCTAAAGTTGGTAGCGAAACGTTGAAGTTTTTGCGAACTTAAAAGACAATGTGAAGTGAAAATTTGAGTCATTTACAAAACAGCCAAGTTAAATATTAACTTATTAAGCGAAAGAGAGCAACTTCAGCATCCCTCAGACATGAAAGACCTTCGCAAACTAATAACGCGCCGGAATTCCATCAACAAACACAGCACTAATGCACACACACACAAGCAAACAACTTTAGAACTTAATTTATGTACTCCCGAGCGCAGATAATTCATCGAGAAAAAAAAACCTAATTAAAAACCCAATTTGATTTTTGTTTTTAATTAACGCACGCTCGGAAGTTTTGATTGAGCGCCCGGCGTAAACGAAGGAGAGCAATTCCGAGAATTAGGCAGGTTCAGAAATTAATGAGCACGGCGGACACATTTTTCCTTAATTTTTTTAATTAACAGTTATTTAGAAGGGGACGCGCGCCCCCTTAAAAACCGTGGGGGTTTTACGTAACACTTTGTTTTTAATTAGCGAATAAATTCGAGATATTCGGTTTGAAATTAAATTCCTCAGCGTTAAATTTAATGAAAATGTTTTCGCAACCTAACGAACCAACAGCAAAAGATTTAAAAAAAAACAGTGAATTATCTTTGAATCGATTTAAATGACATGTGTGGGGCACAGTATGTTTAAGCGGAAGGTGTTTAATGGAATGGAAAATCAGTTGGGTAGTAATTAATTACATCCTCCTAATTCAAAATTTGTTACAGTGGTGACACAGGCCTTTAAAATCGACGTGGAAGTACTGGGGGCGGCGAGGGGATGCACGGCGGTGCTAAAGTGTGTGGTGCCATCCTTCATGAAAGACCTGGTCAGAATAATATCCTGGGTGCAAGAACCGTCGTTTTACATCTACCCTTCTTTGCAAGGAGGTAAGTCCTCAGAACGTTCGCTCCCTCATGATTAAATTCCTCATTAAATTGCTCCATTAATAACTCTTGATGTTGATGTATTTTGCCTGTTGACGTGTGAGCACACAAGTGGAAGCTTGTTCGCAAGCATTACATAAATTACTCATTAGAAGAAGTAATTGGATTGAAACGCGAAACTCTACTGTAAATAGTATCTTATTATTTAACGAAATAATTTCGTTAGCGTTGCAACATTAATTACCTATTTATTAACACAAACTTTAAAATCAACGTTTCGCCGTTCCGCAACATAACGAAACGTTGAGAACAGTGCGATTTTAAATTTTATGCAGTGAAATATTAATAGCTGCAGGGAACCCGCGTACAAAACCGCACAAAGAAGTCTTCAGATATTGAAAACAGAATATAAATCTGACTTCAGTATCTACTTCCCGGAGGATAAACTTAAATATACTTTTCGCATCAGCGAACGGAAATAATGAGTTGCTACTAAAGTACCTTTCGCGCGCACTTACTTTTATTGCGATTCGAGAAACGTTCTCAAGAAAATAAAATGAAATAACCAAAGGATGCGTAATTAAATTCATTATATCTTTCTTGTTCTTTTTTTAATTATTTTCTGTGATTTATAAGAAAAACCTAAACCTGCCTTAAAAACACCTAGCCATGAGTGGGCCATTCTACCCTGTTATGTGGGTGGACTATACAACAAGGTTGGAACATCGCCCCCTCCTTAGTCTAATCGTCCCTAATAGATTTCTCATAGGGTTTTTTTGTAACGTTTTTTTGTAACTCATTGGCCCCCCTGGGGATGTACAGCCACACCTGCAGGTGTGGGACTATGTACTTGGCCCCCTTGTTGAAATCCCCTATCATTCTTCCGTCTATCATGACAAACCACATCATTAATCTTTTTAACAACTGTAAAAAAAGATCTAATGAATTCCAACACGCCCAGTTGAATTTAACAAATACCATTTAATTTAATTTAAAGACCATTTAATTGTGACCTTTTGGTTTCGACATAGCAACGATTATAGGGTCATCGACGATGAAACTTATACAACAGATAAGAAAGTAATCTCGAGCACGACGACCGGGCTGTTCCATCAAAAATCACGTCACAAGAAGACCATTTATTTATGACCAATTGGTTTCGACATAGCAATGATCATAGGAATAGTTGTCGACGAAAAAAATTTGACATCGTGAAACAGAACGGGATAGTTACGCCGTCTAGGCTGTACCATCAAGCTTCAGGGTCGAGACACTCAATGCCAAAGGACGAAGAAGTGAATAGACTAGATGTTGAAATCGGACTAGAAGACTTAAAACAGCTCGTTTCTTTCAGGTTTATTCCTTTGGAAAAAAAGCAGTGGGCAAATAGGGAAAATGATTGACTTTACTAAATTTGAACATCTTCATCCCCATGAAGCTACGATTTGCCCTTTATTTTAAGGTTTCCTTTTAGGAATTCCATATCATTGTCCCATCGTCATCGCTCATAAAGTCAGTCTTCATTAATGTTCGTCAAATTCGTATATTCGTGGGTATTCTTCAAAGACTTTTTCAAATCTTACAGAAACTTGCGCAGTGCAAGATTCCTGATCTCTGGCATTAGAAATTCCAGGTTAATTCTCCTTGGTTGGTTTTTATTTGACGATGCCATGCTTTCCAAAACAATGTTCCATCGGTATAAAGAAAAATCTTGACCCCAGTCAGTTTTTGGAAAGCACTTTTGCCAAATGTTCCTCTCACGTCATCTGATTGATTGAGGTTGTAATGAAATGGTAGGTATACATCATGTTTATCTGTTTTACAAGACTTCGTAGAGATACCATGCTCCTCGAGATGTCACGACGAGAGTGAGAGGGAAGTTCTATTACCATTGAAAATAATCATCAATTTCCACTTCTTCTCCTCACTCTTTTACCAAATATTTTCTCACCCAAACCATGGTACGAGATACAGATGGACGGACGGACTTTCGGAATTGGTTCACACACTAAGACATTCTGTGAATGTTAATTTCACCTTCCGACTCTATACACACGATGTATACGACCACACCACTACTGGCTATGTGATCTCTGTAGTCAAACGCAATCGCCTTTTTATATGTTTTTACAACGGAAATTCCGATTACGTAACACTTTACATGTGAGCCAGATGTCCTATGATTCATCGTGATTATCCGAAACCGTCTGCTCATAAGCTTGCATAATGTGTGGCTTTTTTGATGAGTCACCTATGTAGCTGAAACTCTTCAAATGCAATTAGTTAAGGTCAGTCATGACTTATAAGCAAATCGCTGTAACGTTTGCTTACATCATTTTTGCATAGGTGAGCACATTTTCCGTGGTCGCGTAGGTGACGTTTAATTTACGTATTGAGCTTAATGGTTTATGAGATGCTGGATTCTTACAGTCATTAAAATGCTAAGTGTCCAAATTCAATTCCTGAAAAGCGTTTTGCGAAGTTCTTTGTTCGAAATGAAAACCATTAAGGTAACGGGCCGACTATAGCAATGGCAATTCTTTCAAAAGGCGCACCAATTTTATCCACATGCAATTTTCTTAAGGTCTTCAAGCATGTCATACTCTCCGAGGCGATGTGCCACCAAAAAAATGGAAAAATCTTGATTCCAGTCTCTTAATTTTTGGAAATTACTTAACCAAAATTTTCCTTAAGTCGTTCTGCAGTTTCCTCTAATTGATTGCAACGGAGCGATATTCCGATTCAATTCCTAAATAATGTTTCCTGTGTTCGAAGTGAAGACCATTTAGTCAAGTAACCCACTAGGTGGACAAGGACATGGCGTATTCATTTCCATAATCAGCTTTTTGAAATGGGCTGGCTTAAACAATGGCAATGCAAAACATTGGTCGTGTCCGACAAAAAGCCTTAACTGCACAAATTTTTACTCAAAGAGGCCTCTCTAAACTGCTGCAGTTTTTAAATACACCTCACGCCAATGATGATATAATGTTTTGGCCTGATCTAGCTTCATGCCTATATGCAAGAGTAGCTAGAGTCTGGTATAACACAAATAACATAGACTTTGTTCCTAAATTAGACAGTTCTATTGTAGACTCGAAAGGATAAAAACTTATATGACTGTAAGTAGTCGGAGCTTACGAATCACAAATAGTGCCACATCAAGGAATCGAAGACGCTGAGTCTGAATCTGAAGTTCGTTTTTGAAGTAAGCAACTCGCGTTGA
Source organism: Dorcus parallelipipedus (assembly GCA_958336345.1). Taxonomy (NCBI): domain Eukaryota; kingdom Metazoa; phylum Arthropoda; class Insecta; order Coleoptera; family Lucanidae; genus Dorcus; species Dorcus parallelipipedus. Next base: position 16,511,836 of record OY284475.1, read on the forward strand.
GTATGATGGTACCCTACTATATAGAGATAACCACCCGGGTTCGAATCCATGCCTCGCGATATTTTTGCTTATAATTTGACTGTATAAAGCGCGCTCCACCTAAGAAAAGTAATTACCCAGAAACGACTTCAGAGTACCTACATAGTAATCACTGTCCCCGATTCTCTAAGTTCGCACTATTCTTATTTACCGCTTCCACCCTGCCTTCATTGTTACGTTTCAAAATCTCGAACGAAATCTCGTACAAAATAAGATGGCAACATTTGAAAATTTCGGTCAATTTAGATTTTATCGTGGCAACCCCGATTTCCCAAGCATTACGGATTCAACAACAAATATATTTACAAACTTTGTCTATATTTACAGGTGTTTACAAATTGTGTCTTACGGACACTAATCACAGGACGGTAGTTTCGGAAACGGTGTGTCTTACGGACATTAATCGCAGGACGGTAGTTTCGGAAACTTTCGATGATATACGGTGTGTCTTACGGGCACTAATCGCAACTTAACGACAACGCACTGTGGAAACGTATCGGTACAGATTCCGGGGTATGGTTATGAGTGAAACTTCCACTTAGGGTTAGGATGTGCGAGACACACGCGCGGAGTAAGAGAGAATGAGACGCCCACTCTAGGATGTGCGAGACACCCGCACCGGATAAGAGCGAGGATGAGACACCCGCTCTAGGATGTGCGAGACACCCGCACCGGGTAAGAGAGAGAATGAGACACCTACTCTAGGATGTGCAAGACACCCGCACTCGGTAAGAGAGAGTGAAACACCCACTCAGGATGTGCGAGATACCCGCATCGGGTAAGAGAGAGTGAGACACCCACTCAGGATGGGGATAAGAACAGGAGAAGCGGTTACAGGTAGCACAGGTTGTTAAACACGTTTGAGTCAAAACATCGACGGACGAATGAGTCCGCGGAAAACTGCATTCGAGCCACGACCGGCGGCTCGGAATGCCCGGCGAGTCACTGCCTTCAAGCCACGTCCGGTGGCTTGATAGCGCGGCGCATGACTCCCTTGGAGCCACGACGGATGGCTCAATGAGCCGGCGGATGACTGCCTAAAGCGTGCTCCCAGCGTGCTTTTAAAGGCTTGCGTGTGGTGGGGAGCAAATATACAAAACTTAACTAAATATGTACAAAAATAGTAACGGAGTGGTCGGTCACTTCGTTACATTATTGATCGCCAGAATCGACCCGTCCGTCGACTCCTTATATGAGCATATGGGAAAATTAGTGAATGCTATTGGACGACGCTGACCTCACTTGCGATTACCCCGCGTCAACCCGTTTCGTTTTGTTGCATGGCGTTACTTTCTGCCTAGTTGTGCTGGTGTGAATATTCTATAAGTGAATTATCGAGCTTTTTGCTAGAAAATGTCGGGAAAACTTATACCGACGTAATCGGAACATCACAAAACGCATCGCCGACGTTTAGAAAAAGGTTCTTGTACCCTATCCAAGTTTGGCTTTTCACTAAAACCCAGGTAAATTCTAAGTAAACGGCTGACGCCATTTTGATTTCTAATTGCGCGTTTCTTCCTTAATTCAGGTTTTTATTCTCGTACACGCTGTTCCTGTATTCTTCGTGTGCATCTTCCTGTACGATTTGGTATCCTCATATGTGAAATAAGCTTTTCGCCCTTGGTTAATTAATCAACTCCTGGAAGCAGTTACGAGGACTGGCCAGAAGGAGACCCTGCCACAGTTTCTCTAAGTTCACTCCGGACAACGTCTGATAAACACACCAGAAACTGACCAGCGACCTTCAACCTTCTGAACGCGCTTTAGACACCGCGAGTTTGTATATTTTACTGCTTCGACGTGTCGCATTTTATCAAAGGGCGAATTTCGACTAATCTTGCGTTTAATTAACCAATGTAATTTAATTTGTAACATAAATGGAGAATTTGACGCGTTTCGAAGTGAATTTATTCTGAGTGCATTCGACGTCCCTTGTCGCTTCTGTTTAATCAATGTGACGTCATGTAATTTCACTGTGCATTTTCTTTTAATTAAAGTATTTGTTAATTTAGTGTTTTGTGCGAATATCTTCAGCGTACAAGTGAGTGAGATAAAATCTCCTGGTTGTTGCGAATGATCATCTGCAAAACTGAGGCGGTTTGGGAACGCCGCCAGGGTTATTACGGATCAGCTGGGTACCTTGTTCACCCTGGCGCCTTTTTTTCTTAAAATCAAATTACCCACCCCATTCCTCACTGTTGCTAGTCGAGGGGAAAGTTGATTCAAGAAACAGCGCAGACTTGTTACCGCTCAGAGTAAGTAAACAGGAGTATTTCATCTTAGAGTTTTGTAGTAACACCATGCAGCTACCTTGTGAGTTCCTTGAAAAGAGATCTAGTAGAATGGCACGGCAGAAAAATAAAATGTATACCTTGTGAGTTCTTTAAAAAGAGATCTAGTAGAATGGCACGGCAGAAAGTTTTGAGGTTGAGGAGAGACGAATTTAAAAGTGTTAAATCTACGTCGTAGATGAGTCTAAGTTGATCCGAAGTTCGTTCACGCTTTAAAGGCTTACTATAGTGGATGGGTACACTCGGACGCGCCCGCTTTGAGTTAAAAACGCGCCCGCTAAGTCACGCTTCACGGCGCAACAACTAGTTTCGGCGCTTCCACCCTTGCGTGAAATTCCTTAACAACATCTTCACCCTCGAATCCGCCCGCCGTATATTTGCTCGGTCAGCGTTAGTTTAGCTATTATTAGCGCAAATTGATCGGGTCTGCGTTCGTCCTGGGTACAAAAGAAGCGCCCGCACGACTCACTTTCGATTTCGTTTTATGTACTCACGTGCCGATGTCAGCAATCCGGCTCGAGTATGCGCGCCGCACTTCCGCCTGATTGAAGACAAGACTTTCTTTTGTGTGCGCCGAATAAATTCTGGTCACGAAGGGCATTCATATCTCCGGATTTTCCATTCATACATTTGTAAGAGGGGATTTTTAAGGAAATACAAGGGGCTTGCTTTCGCATGCAGATTTAGACGAAAATCCAAATTAATATATTTTTTTTCTTGCCCGGGTGGTTACTTTTGTGCAAAACAAGCGAGCCTTTGAAACTCTTATCCATGTTGCATGAATACGACGAGGCATTAAAGACATGCCCGCCATTGAAGATAATTTCATGAAAAGCTGTTTTTAGGCGACACAAAATAACATTTACATTTTATATTAACATTAATTCGAAGAACGAGACCGTAATCTGGCATTACGTAACCTTTTAAACAATCCACCCTTTCAAAAACAATTGGATTGTTGCCTAAGTCAATCGTCCATCAACGAGAAAAGATCTAAGAACTATTTTAAAATTCTTCCTTCATTATCAGCAGCAGCATTCACTCTTTGTATTTTACTCTCATCAGACCAAAGAATGTTACGCCATTTTACTGCCAACCAATGTTGATGATCTCTAGCAAACTGTAAACGACGTTGAAGATGCTGTTTTTTCAAAAGTGGCACTTTTCTAAGACTTCTTGCCATCAAATTATTGTCTCTTAAGCGTCTCTGTATTGTTCGCGCACTGACATTTAAGTCTAATTCCTGTTTTAACTTTGGGGCAGTTATAAATGGGTTTATTTTGGAATGACGTACTATGAGATAATCTTCACGAACTGTAGTTTTCTTTTTACGGCCGCTGGTTTCCTCCTTTTCTCGCCACTGTAGTGCATTTGATATCATTTTAGCAGAACAGTTTAACACTTCTTGTATAAATTGATAAGTTTTTCCTTCTTCTTCTTCACTTCCTTCTTTCCACGAACGCCACTCTAACAACCTAATTGATCGTCCACGTGACAATACTTCAACAGTTTCTTTTTATTTATGTAGGTGCTATCTTCTACGGCCATTCTACGAGGAGTACTGACCTTTTTACTTGGAGCCCCTCCTGAGCGCTCTTTTATTGGTCTGTGTTATTCCAAACTTGCAATTTTAAGGATTAACTTCTTCATCAAGTTCGCTTCGTTACGACCTCCTTGGTCTTTTCCATTTCCTTTCTACCAAGCAACCCTATTTTGTAAATTTCGATCCTCTAACGATGATATTTTTGCACTTTCTTTTCCTCTCTAAGTAAACTTAAATAAGTATGGTGGTTCATAGATGGCGTTGTAGCAAAACTCCTCTACCGCTTAGAATTGAAACAACCTATTCAATATGATGAGATGCAGTCGATTATTTTAAATTATCTAAGTTTTTAATTAATTTCATTTGCTGACTTGTTGATTATACGTTCATTTTAATCACCTATTATGAAACCACAAAAATTAAGTTTGCGTTGGTGGTTCATAGATGGCGCTATAGCAAAGCTCTGCTACACAGAGAGAAAACGTCTTTCATTTTGTATTATTTGTTTTCTTAATTAATTTCATTCGATCACTTGGTTATACGTTCATCTACTTCTGGTTTAAGCAAAAAGAAAATTTTTCGCATTTGAAATCACAAAAATTGCGTTGGTTGTTCATAGATGGCGCTGTAGCAAAACTCCTCTTTTACTTAGAAGTGAAACAAACTATGTATTCAATATCTTGAGACGCAATAGATTTTGAATTATTTAATTTTTTTATTAATCTGATTTGCAGGCTTGTTTGATTTTACGTTCAATTTAATCACCCAATGTAAAATCACAAGAATTAAATTTGCGTCGACGACTCATAGGGGGCACTGTAGCAAAACGAAATGAAACGTCGATTACCCTAAATTAACTTTTTCTTTTTAAATTAATTTAATTAAACGACCCGTTTAAACGTTCATCTACTTCTGATTTAATTTTAAATAAAAATTCTTTTTTAAACCCAAGTTAAAATCATAGGAACAAAATTTGCGTTGACGGTTCAAAGATGGCGTTGCAGCAAGACTCCTCTTCTGCTTAGAATTGAAACAGGCAAAGACGCAAACTATTATTTTGCAACAATTTAATTAATTTAATTCGCTGACTTGTTCGATTACGCGTCCAAGTTAATCGTCCAACATAATATCACACAAATTAAATTTTCATGGATTCAAAAATCCAAAAATTAAATTTACGTTGGTGGTTCATAGATGGCGCTGCGGCGAATCTCCTCCACCACTTAGAAACGAAACGATTATTTATTTTTTAATAAATTGGTTTAATTTATTGTGTACTTGATTGTACGTTCTTTTACTTCTCATCTAATTTAAAAAAAGAAGTAAGTAAGTCTCTCGTTCATTTACTTTCTCATCTTTAAACTCTTTGTTTGGAAGCGCCCCACTTTGGAAGGTTTTTCTGAATCTGAATTCTATTCAGTGCCTTCATTCGATTTTTGTCTTCTAACGTACCTAACCATTCTTTGGCAGCAGTCTCTTTTCTCTAGGTCTAATAGATAAGTACGTTTGTCTTTCACTGACGTTCTCATCCTGATTTTTTTTTTTTTTAATTGAAGTCACCTGTCTGATTCGTTCACATTGGTCGTCTCCATTTCCTTCTTTCCAGTTAACTATACTATACTGTACTATATTTTTTTTATTGGAAGTTTTCTTTTGAACTCTTTGCTTACCTTACTTTATTTAGTTCTTTCCAGTTTTTAATTTGACGAGTTCCATTGTTGAGGGTTTCGATGTCTTCAGCTCCGTGGAGATAAATAGGTATTTCTTTGAATGTACATTTTGGTCTTCATATTACATGGAAAGGTGTTTCTGAGTTGCCTAATGGATCTTTTCCTTTGTTCCCATTTCTTCTTTTGATGATAACGGGCAAAGATCCGCCTTAGGTCCATTTATTTTAATGCCTTCAGTTGTGATTATTCTGTAACTATGGATTTCTAAGGTGTCCTTGACAAGAATCTGAAAGTGCTTTGTCTTCAACGACGATTATCTGATGGTCCTTGATCCTTGACGTTTACCCATACCTTGATATTTCTGGGTCAAACATTTTAGCTGCCAGACAAATACTGAATTGAAGAAGAGAGTTCATAATTCACTTTTTTTTATTTATTTATTATTATAGGAATCGCCCAGTATATCAAATACTGAAAGCTCCAGCGTAATATAGTTCTTTCGTTGTTGGAATAACATTTTTCACATTCATCATCGTTTAAAAGGGCCCTCACTTCCAACTTGGATTCTTTTTTAAACCAGAAGCCCGCTTTGAAATTCCGCTCGTTAATTTGACCTCGGGAAAAAGTCCATCCGAAAATATTTTGCGATCCGTCGTTATCAAAGTAAGTGACGTATTTAATTAACGACAGGAGCCGGCTTATATTCATTTCGCGTTTAATCAGAGAGTTCTGCGGACTTTCGTATCGATTGCGAATTAATTTCGCCGCTCGGCTGAAGCCTCTCGTCGGCTAAAGTTTTATTACGTTTACGTTCTGTGACAAACCAGATTTGCGCATACCTTCTATTGATTTACATGGGTTCCTCTTTCAATGAGACATCGATTACTCAAATTCCTCCCCCGAGAAGTCAAAAGATTTTCATACAACTTACAAATATTTTTGGTTTTTAAAATGACACACAAAATTATTAATCAATTCGATGCTGCTAAAAAATAAATTACGTTTAGGAAATTTATGGTCGACCCTTCCCTGGAATATGTGTCCAAAATAATTTCAATTAAGTCACAAAATGTACTCTAGATTTAAGAGTTAATACAAACTTTGTTCCGGTCCCAAATTAAGTTTTATGCGACCCTGACTCGCAGGAAGCAAGCGAGTTTAAAATTTATCCTGTAAACTGCGAAACTAATTTCGTGGCATTCCTCCAGCGTGCAAGCACATAAACGATCATTCCTTGTTTCAGACGGAAAGTTCCACCAGTTGCCCTCCGGAGAGCTGCTAATACACAATCTTGAGTTCAGCGACCAATTTCCATCTTACCGGTGCAGAACCATGCACCGCCTCAGTCGCCAAGTGGTCATTAGCAGTTCAGCCAACGTTAGAATTACAGGTGAGTGCGTCGGGTTCGTTTGAACTCAGAACATAAACGAGTACGCTCCAAAAAAAAAAAATTGCGTTCGTCTGAAACTGCTAGAAATAAATAGCTGTTTTAAACTTCATTTCCCGTCTACTTAGGCAAAGCTGTGTGTGTATCGATAAGGTGAATGCCTCCTTGTCACAGGTGGCTTAAGGAAAGTTTTAAAGTGGATTTTCAAATTTCGTCAAAGAGCTCCGTAAATTCCAAAGTCATTTTTAAGGGAAAGAAAAGTATGCAATACATTCCTAAAGCTCGGAATTGGAAACACAGCCGTTCGCGAAAATGACTCGGTGAACATTAATTAATTTTTTGAATCTGTGCGAGTCTCCCTTTTGGTCCCGCTCATTTAGGTCACTGAAGTGACTTAAGTTGCCTACACTCAAGGGATTGGGAGGTGTTTTTGGACCGGCTCCGCTACCTTGCGTTTGTGATGTTCTCACGCGCTCAGAGTTTTTATCGCGTGGCTTATTTGAGCCCCTTATCGCCTGAGATTGTTTATATTAACAATTAAAGCGTAAAATTCTTTTGTGAATAACCCTAAAGAATTTTATTTCACTTTGTAGCGCTGAGTTAAGGGCCATATGCACCAAACACTTTAATCGAGCTTAAATTTGAATGGCGTTAATATTGTGACGATTGAAGTTTCATAACATTGTGTAAGTCACATTGTAAGCGACGCTTAAAGTTAAGCTTAGTTAATTCGTTTAGTTAACTAAACAAGTCCAGTATCTTTAAAACGTTTTGGCAAGCAAGTACGTATTTATATTTCACAAAGATTAATTATGCAGTAATTACCCATTTTATGCCCATTTTACACGGTCATATTTTTGTATCAAATTTATTACGAAGTGAGTGAGAAGTGCCAATTCTACCAATCAACATTCACTGTGGTAGCTTATCTCTCTCACTTCGTAATAAATTTGATACAAAAATATGACCGTCTAAAACAGGCATAAGGCATAAAATAAGCAACAAACACAAATACTTAAAATGTTGTAAAAATAGACACTTAGGCATCTCATTCTAATTAAAATTAAATTCTAATTAAAATTGTAATCTAAGGGTGGGTTTATAGAAAGGAAATCAAATATTTACTTACGATTAACTATTTGATTGAGATTAAAATTAGCGTTGCCTTAGTTTAACAATTTGATTTCTATGGCAACACGAATGTTAGTCTCAATCAAATAGTTAATCGTAATTAGATATTTGAATTCCTTTCTGTAAACCCACCCTAAATGTTTAGAACTTAATTTCCTATGTCTTTTATTAAATAAAATTTTAGGCAATTGCCTAAAGCTCCGGGCTTTAGTTACCCCTAATAAATTCTGCTCGTTATTTGAAAATCGTTACAAATTGGAAGGCGAATGAATTGATATTTTCTTGACATTAATTTGCAACTTGAATAAGGTCAATGGTTTTGATGGTTTCTTGATGTTGGAATTGTCCTGAAGAAAGGCCAATGTATTGAGGTCCTCTTGATGTTGGTTTGGTTTGAAATTTCGATGGTAAACTTTTTCTCTTTACTTCAACAATATCAGAAGTAAGTCTTATATCTAGGGGCTAGTAATTGACTATTTTTCTGTGAATTGTTTCCGGATTTCTGATCTTATAGATATTTTCCCATTCGTTTTCGTGCGAGTTGATAGCTTCTTAATGTTGATTAGTGTCATGAAGAAAGGCAAATAGTTTGAAGTGTAAGGACCCGAAAAATGCGTTAAAAGAAAATTCGAAATTATCATTTTTTTTTAAGTTCTGCCTGCTCCTAGAATGAAACCAGAGAGTAGGAAACACGTATCATCTTTATGAGGCTAGATCGTGTCTTCAAACCAGGGGCGATATTAGGTTGCGATGATAAAATATCTCAATCCCACTGATTCAGCGTTCGGAGATGAATACGCCGTTTGGCTAGCATCTTTGTCCTTGAACGCGCGACACGTGGATAAAAACGGCGAAAGCAAGACAATCTCGTGAAAAGCGACACACCGCTGGAAGCTCAAAACAACCACGGGTTTTGCGGGAAAATCCCTCTCTGGTTTTCCAGGGTGGTAGCGAAAGTTTAAATAGCCACCGCGAGAGAAAAACGAGTAGTTCCGGGTTCCTTAAGATTTGTCCACGTTAATTCTCGTCGAAATTTTGGTTTAACTTAATTTCTTTTTTTGTTCTAAGTTCGGTTTTATTTTTGATTAATATTAAAATTTTGTTATCGGTTTCGGAATAGAAAAGGCAGAAGCTTTTTCCGTGCAGTTTTTGTGTCAATAAAATACGGATACGACAAAATCATTTAAGATTCGTCCCCGGTAAGCTCAATGTTGTTGTTGCTTGAGAGATAAATAATTATTAACAAAAAAGCATTTTTCTAAGTGTATTACACCAATTTCCCTTCTTGTTGAAGTTTTTGTTTTGTTTTGCTATATTTTTTCAGGTTATTTTGCATTGTCAATGTTTTATTATCAATTTTGTTATAAAGTTTCTTTACAGCGAAGTTGGATTTTGTTTTGTTCAGAAGTCACAAAATTAAGACATCATTGACTCTGTAATTTTACTTGATATTTGGTTTTGTAATTAGTTTCATTTGGTTTATCGTAAAAATTGTCTTGGTTTGTGATATTAAAATTTGTTAAATTTTGCTCATGTGAATTCCATGTTCCCGTTAATTTTCTTAATATAAGTTTAATTGTTAAACCTTCCGAATTTTATTTAATACTCAAAGTAGAATTTAGAGAACCTTTTATAATCAGTAAATCGAACAAGGAGCGGAGAAAAATTCAACAACCCCAAAAATAGTAAGTCGGAGGGAAAGAAGGGCCAAAATTCATACCAAGTCAGAAGAGAGCGGACGGAACGACTTCTGGCTATTTCTTTTAGTTAATTCCAGAAACGTTACTGACAAAGGAGACACCTCCTGCGTCTCGATTCGGTTTGAAAAAGTTTTGGGTAACAAAGGATGGTAAAAGTTTAAGAAGGATGTTCGTTTTTAGAGTCTAGTGGAAGTCGATGTTGAGACATCCTAACTCTCGAACTTTCCATGTAAAATACATTTATCATAAAATTTTGGTTATATTATGAGGAAAACCGTTTCATCAAAATATAAACCACCCTTTCCCGTACTCGCGGTCTTACAGAAGATTTCTTCATGTTGGATCATAGAAACGCATTAAGCCTTCTTCTTCTTTTTCTGCAAATTACCTCAAGTTTTCTGGTTTTCTTCCAGATACTTTTCTTAAAGAGATTCCAATCTTTAATATAGGTTTTCCCATTTTATGTTCAACGGGCCGATGACTTCTTGATAAGTGTGTTTTGAAGAAAGCCAAATGGATCGAGGTCTTCTTGACATTGTGATTTCTTCGACGTCAAACTTTTTTCTCTTTACCTCGACAGTGTCATAGGTATGTTTAGGGTATAATTACGTATTCTTCTTCTTCTTTTGATATTGTCTCCAGTTTTCTGATCTTGTAAATACATTCATCATAAAGAATCCAATCTTTGATACCTACAGGTTTTCTTTTCCTATTTGTTGTCCAATATTTATGTTGGTTTGTGTCTTGAAGAAAGCCAAATGTTGAGGTCTTTTTGATTTAGAGTCTTTTTCTTTTGATTTTCCTCTTTTGTCAATTACGTTTCCGAATTTGTCAAATGACTTTCCAATCCGCAGGCCTACTATACTTTGAACAAATTGGAAAGTCATTTGACAAATTCGAAAATACATTTGACAAAAGGGGAAAACCAAAAGAAAAAGCCTGTATATCGTCTTCATCATAAATATGTTATACATCTAGGCGATAGTAATTGACTCTTTCTCTTCTGCAAGTTGTCTCCAGTCTTCTTGTAAATAATTTCCTTATAGAGAGACCGATATTTGAAACTAATTTTGCGAAGGATTTTTTGATCGAGATGTCTTCTGCTTGTATAAAATAAGGACACATGAAAACGTTTAGAAGGTATCAACTGATTGGAGGATGACTGTGAAATCTTAGGTTTCCTTTAGACTTATTCACTAAACTTAAGCAGCACAGTAAATTTGAAAGAATTCAAAGATGGACTGCGGATCCATGTGGGTCTCGAGTTGAGATACTTCTGATACTTTCCAAACTTTGGTTTTCAGCTTCTTTAAATCGTTCAACATAGCATCACATCTTCTTCGTGTTGTTTACTTTTGATCTGCTTCCTTTCTTTCCTCTTTTTCCCTCTTCTTTTAGATTTACTCAGCAGTTTCCCTTTTGCGATTTTTCAAGTATTCTCCGTCAACTTGTTATTTGTTTAATCGTATTCGATTATTGTGATATTGTTACGGTAATATTTGAAGTAACATGAAATTAGGGACGTAGCTTAATATAACAAAACATTTATTATGAACTAATAATTACAAGAGTTACAATTTACTTACATCGTGTATATTGGGGCACTAAAAGACTACTAGTCTACATGATACTCTGAAGAGATTTGTTCTAATACTCATTAGCGTTTGCTCTATCGGCTTTTTATAGGGGTTTTGTTTTCGGGGTGTGACGTCAATTGTTGCCTTGACATTTTGTATCCGCGCCGATCTGTGTCTGCAGATGATTCATAGTTTTTGCACACGACGCGGACGAGTGCAGGAGTGCAGCTGCATCGGGGCTGAGTCATACGTTACATAATTTCGACGGAGGCAGCTTTTGTTTATGTTATCGCTCCATGTTTACGTTATGCTTGACTTAATCAGCTGTACATCTTTGCTCCCGGCAGGGGGGGACCCTGCTAACCGAAACGTGGATCCAACGGCTTCGGCCGTAGGTGACCATTGTGGATGTTTGATAGAGTCCCTATGGGTGTGACGAGCCCACCGTCCCGAGTTGGCGTACCAGCGCCTGGTTTGCACGGAACCTAATCTGCAGGTCGCGGCTGGTCCCGGCCGAACTTCCAACCAGTGAAGGCAACTGGTACCGTGGGGACCGGTTAGCCCGGAGGATACCCTCCCCTCCTCTGGAGTGGAGCGAGCAGAGGGGACCTCCGCCGGTCGACTGGGTTGGACTCACGGGGGCAGTGGTTGATAGCCCGCATGCTTGGGCTAGGGATGATGTCCATCCATCCCGACGTGTGAACTGCGGATCTCAGTTCCGGCACTAGCCTGGATAGCTAGTAGAGATTAGATAGGTCTCCCTTGACCAGAAGGGGCGAGGGACGTGCATCCCCGGACCATTCTGGTAGCAGTGAGTTGGACGACACTTTACAGTGTCAGCCACCGAAAGGTGGGCCCGCCCTGCGCGCTGATTGGGCGTATCTCAATCCGATGGCTCTGGTCGGGGCCCAAGCGGATAAGGGCTGGTCGCTCAGGAGCCGCTTGATTAGGACATGGTGCGTACGGGGGTCTGGTCTGGTCTGTACATCTTTGCTGGTTCTCTTATCCTAGTTACAATATGTATCAGTAATCCAAATGATCTACATTTTCGATGTGGAAGGTTTAGATCAGATTCAGTTTCTTGGTTTGTGCAACTTTTTTATAATCAGGAAGCGGCCAGTTTTAGGATTTTGAAGTCAGAAGTAGGCAGTTTGACTTTAGTAAGATGTTGAATGAGTATGAATTTAACTAAATATAAAATAAATCTAGAAGATTCCGTAAAAATAATTTTAATCTTAGGTAAAACCTAAACGTTTTGGCGTGACCGAAATAACTTCAATTTATTCCCCAGCATATAATAAATAAGCCAAAACCCCACGGGCAAAAACAAAAATATTATTAAATAGGCCAAATCCTTTCCCTAATTTTCCACACAATAAGCAGAACACTGTGCATAAATCTTCCGCGCCGGAATGGCTGCCAACTTTTTCGCCTTTGCGTAATTGCCGTTCGTTCCCCCCTTTTCGCGTACAATCCCCCATAACGTCAGACATTAGCGACTTTAATTTTCCCCGGGAAATAATCGCCCCTTAAAAACTCGTCGTCCCACATGAACGTCGAATAAAATAATTTTTGCAGAACGCGGATAAATACCGCGTGATAGCATCGCGCTCGGAGGTATCAAAAATTTAATTCTCGTAAACAAAACTTCGGCGCGGAACGTATTGTATTTTTATGGGTTCCGGGAGAGATAACGACTGTTACTTTCGCGACGTCGCATACTACACGTCCCTGCAGACCGTTTCTGATATCACACGTATATTTTTCTGTAATTTATGGCCCATGAATATTTCACGTTTAACTGAACTTTTATAAGAAAACCACCATAAAACTTTCGGGGGCGAATAAAAGAAGTATTTTCCTGAATTTACTGTAGAATCATACATAATATACGAACCTCTGTTTGCTGTATGAGCCGAGCTTTTATAATTGAAACCCTCCGTTTCGAACGTTCTAGGAACCAACGAGAAAAGGCGCGAAGTTTGCTGAAATGTGGCGGCACCTAACCCTGGTTTTTGGGTGGCCTATCCATCAGAAGTTTGTAATATTTCGTATTTTTTCATTACTGAAATGTATAAACATAAGCAGCTTATCTTTTCTGTTCCGTTGAGAGTTTAAATGCACGACTGCTAGCTTGAAACAAAGAAAAACTCTGAATAATAAAACTCGTACTACGAGCAAGTGAAGAGGAGCGAAGCGCATGAATCGCCGGAAACACCCCCTCAGCGGCGCTCTGAAATATTGAAAAAAGCCACCCTGCACGCTGAAAACCGATCGAAACAGCGACGGATAAACCCGCGCCATCCTCATAATCGAGACACAAAGGCTTCTTGCTCAGAAAAGGAATACTTAATGAGCAAGACGGACGTAAAACAGTGTTGACGCGCGAGGGGGCGCACACGTAGCCTTCCCGAGCAATAAACCGAAAAGGCCTCCGGAGATAAATTCGTCAAGCTGTAAATCACGCGAAGACTAATAAATTTCCATTCGCTGTATGGAATTAAATTTATAATCAGCTCTCGCTTATATTAATTTAAATTCCCCGTTCATGTACTGCAATATATTTCGTTCCAAGTCTTACTTACATTATTTGATATGCAAACTCAACTTTGGGTTTCTCTTTCTCTAGTTTTCCAAACTTTGACTTTTGTGTCGGTCTCAATTGGCTGTCCAAACTTTTATTTGTTTAGAAAAGTTCGCTCGTCCTTCTCCATCATTTCACAATTTTTTTTTCCGCCAAGCGTTTGGATTTAGGTCACTTCTAGGGAGATCGTTTATTCGATTTTTTTTTTTAATACAAATGGAAATTTGCCCTTATGAAAATTGTGTTATTCTCTTAAACTTTTTGTTCCCTTTAATTCGTCCAACATTTCGTTTCGTTTCGTTGTGGGGGGACGGCTTCAAATCTGGTTATTCTGCTGTTACTTTGGCACTGCGACTGGAAATTCGTCAGAACAACTTTGAAAATGCTTCATCTAATCAAAGACGAAATATCAGCAGAAGACAAAAAATTGACAGTTGAAGTTCAGAAAGTATAATGGCCGCTATTGCCTTCGAATGAAGTTAATTCTATGTAGATGTGATAGTACATTAACTGATTACACTTTCATTTGCATTTCGGATAAACCGTTGCTTTTACTTGTCAAAAGTTTTAGGTGAAATAGATGGAAAAAATGGACATGGAAATAAATACATATAAGCAAATGTAAATTGGTAAATGCAGATAAATGGGACCCAAACAGAAAAAGTCTCTATTTTCACGATAAAATTATTTCATAATGTTCGGCCTCTGAAGAGGGTGTAGCCTTCGGAGCGTGCCTTAAACGGTTCGGCAGCTTCCAACAGGGGTCCTACCCTGCCAACACGATGTCCTAGTAGAAAGGCTCTCAAGATCCGATGGTATCAACAACAAAACTCGTTTGGAAGAAACCAAATGGCCCCACACAAAGTGCTAACGGAACAGTCACAGTTATAAGAGAAATTCGACAGCGAGAAGGAAGCTGATTCGGATAAAACTTACCGTCAAAGTCAATTGGGTCAAAAACCAACCGAAATTCGTTAATTTTTATTGCATCCCATCTGTTCAGCTACAATAATTTAATCAGTGATTTACTTTTGTCCCCACTGCATCGATAAGTCCCGGAAAAGGTCCGATAATATATTCGTAGTTAAATGCAGCTGACTACCGCGCATACATATGGATGCGTTAACTCTCGAAACAAGTGGGAAAAACCGGGCTAAAAACTCGCAGGCCATCGATTTTTTTCCCTCCATCCGCATCCCCATGTAAATTTATATGAAAGCGCCCGGCTGACATCCCCGGTTACACCGTTCGTCGTTTAAAATCTCACTCGCAAACTTCAAAACTTGCGCTTGATTTATACCGTGAGGGACCAACCCGGTGAGTTAATTTAATTTATTAATTAACGATGGCCAGTGAGGGGTGCGGTTTCGTCTTTACGTTTTATTTACCGCTCGATCGATGAATCACTCCTCGTTGTTGCGTGTTGTTCACACCGGGAATTACCAGGTAGACACGTGTTATTAAGTTGGTAATTGGTTTAATTTTCTTAATGTATCGTGTGGTGATCGTTTAGGGGAATTTTCACACTTTCAGCTTGTACTTATTTTTTTTACATCTAAGTTTATAGGTTTATATTAAATTGAAAAGTTCATAGTAAATATACTTCAAATGTTTAGGTTGGTATTGGTCTGACGTCATTAATGACGAAATGGGTTTTTAATTTACGTCAACTAAACATCTCAAATATTGTTTTAATGTGGGGTACGTCGTAAAAAATATTATTAATGTTTTTGGGGGTGTTTTTAATCAAGCCTTGCATGCTATGCGAATCCCCATCTCAAATAAATACACACTTCAGTATACGTAAGTGCCCGAGCGAGATTTGCGGAATTTGTTGAAATTCAATTTGGCGCTAAACTAACACGAAAGATCAATATTAGATTTGAACTTACTTTCCGATGGCGCGGTGGCGTAACTGCAAGTTAATACATTTTTAACATTCGAGATCAGTTTGCTCTGAAACTGTAAATCCAATTTGAATGGATTACGCCACGTGAATTATCCGGGTAAAAATGATTTTAAAATTGAATTACTTAAGAAAATACCGATTTGGTTTTCGATCTATTTTCATATTTAAAATTACAATGGAATCGGCACATTTATATTCACAAATGTAAAACTCGCCGGATTAAATAAGGACTTGTCTCGAACGTCCGGAAAAATATGTACGGCTGGCGTTGACAGGATGCTTTAATCGGCTTTGAAATTTCGAATTTAATATTTAAAATTTAATTACGCCCGGCGAGGGCTCTCGTTTTATTTTCATTCGTTCGGCTGTCATTTGTTGCGAAAAACGCGCGAAACGTAGCCATGAAGCATTTCCGTTTCGAATGTACCGTACGGTGGAGGAGGAGGAGAGCCGAGCCATTGTCTTCTGGGAAACGTTTGCTGGAATATTGAGAGCTGCGTTCAACAGATTTAACTTTTTCGTTGCTTTTCCATTATTTATTCGACGGGAATAACGCTGTTTACTCGAGCATCGTTTTCCTTCATTCGTTTGCTTTCTATTTTTGCACAAAACCATTTGATTCTTAGCTACTCGAATTCTGTTACAGGAACAAACCGTATTCACTGTTGCAGATAAATCTAACTAAATTCAATCCGATTATCAAATATGATTAAGTCATGGCAGTAGAATATCTATAACGATTCTGAACCAGTTCCCCCATACAGTTTCATATGGACGTTCCAAATGTGTAGGCATGGTTGCTTACCTACTAATTGGCATGACTATTTAATAGAATTAATAGAAACTATTCTAAGGCCCAGTCAGTTTAAAGTTAAGCCAAAGCTTAAACCCTTAACAACAATTATTGAAATAATCGTTGCAATGGGTTTAAGCGTTACCTTAAACTGGCATTATACAACTGGGCTATCTTAGTTAGGCAACCACACTTACTTATATTTGGAACGCCTATTCAGGAGTTCTACTCACAGCTATTTAAATAAAAATTTGTATGTAGGATTATGTTTTGAAAATTTGTAATAAATTGTACGTATTCGAAAATCATTCTTTTTTCCGTAAGGTTATAATTTCGCCCTTACCTTTATGTTTAATAAATGTGTATCGCTCGCTGTGCCGAATTCCGTTCCATAAATGTTTTATTTTCCTTGCAGAGCATCGAGGCATTGTATCTCCAGTCATCGTTGAAAATTCAGGATCCGTAACGGTCGCCCAGGATGAGGGAGCAGCTTTAATATGTATATCTCAAGGATGTCCGACGCCCGAATACAGGTATCGTTTGTCTTTTTAGCGCGGCGTTCGCCATTTTGGCTTAAATATTTAGCTTTCGCCCCTAAATATACAACCCCTCAAGTTATGTATTAGTAGTATCGAGACGGTTCCAAAAATTTATCTCAAAAGTTTCAAATAAATAGCTTACTAGTTACTTTGGGTAGGTATAACAAATTTAACTACCAAATTGGAAACGTCGATATACAAGGACACGGCAAGAATTTAAACAACGATTTATTCGCTCATCTACCTCGCGATGGATTATTTAATCTTTTTTTGACGAACCCTTTTTCTAAGGCTTTTAGTATAAGAGGGACAGGAATTTTTGATACCCCTTGTGTGATGATGATGAAGGTGGACTGCTCTATCGAAACAATCCTTTTAATCAGGCATCTCATTTGTTACTTGGGAATGGATAGCCTTAGAATATCTAGAAGTCTGGAGGTAAGTTGGTCCATTTTCTGCTGAAGACTTCCTCTTTTTAAACAAAATAAAAACAAATCCTTTTTTTACTTCCAAGTTCTCCTACTTTCGATTTGCCCGAAAGAGGCAAAGGGTTTGTTAACGTTGATGGTATCAACTAGCTAGAGGAGGATGAATGGGAAAGGGAAGTACAACGAATGGAGAAGGTCAATTTGAGAAACTGCTGCAAGATTGTACTTCTTATAAATTATGTGACCGAGGACACACCATTATTATCTATGTAGATTTATTGGCAAAGATGTAAAGAGGAAAATTCAACTTAGTCGTCATTGAAACAATTGGAATAACTTCTTTCTAAAGAATTCTAAAGGGTACAAACTTGTTGCTTTAAAAGACGCTGATGATGTAGTCTAGAAAACGTAAAGCAAAGTTTTAGGCAAAGTGTCTACCTCATATGAGAAAAGAATGAAGGTCGTATTAGACGGGCAATATTTTAAGCCGTCATTTTGCGTAGCGATTTCATATTCCATCAAAGTTAATCCACAAAACACTCTTTCTGGAAACGTACGTCTCGCGTCAGACTCCCTCCTGAATATTCATGCGGCAATCGTACATATTAAGCTTCATGTAGGTTAGGCGTAACTGACACGGAGCAAATTACGTATTCATGCTTTGGTTTATTGCAGGTGGTATTCTCATACAACAGTCGAACCCACCCTCGTCATCCCGGGCCCGCGCATCCGACAATTGGGCCCCGTCCTCGCGATCGAAGCCGTTACGACCGAGGACGGAGGGATTTATAGGTGCACGGCTTCGAACGCGGGCGGCGAGGCCAGCGCCGAATTACGCCTTCAGGTCTTCACCTCCTTGCATGTGGAAATTACGCCGCCCATGCTGAGCGTCCACATGGGGGGAAGCGCCGAGTTCAAGTGCGCGGTTTCCACCCAAAACGGAGGACCGCATCTGGTTACGTGGTACAAAGATGGAAGGCAATTACCCAGCACCGGAAGAGGAACGAGCGAGACCCTCATAGTTAACAATGTCGGAAGGGAGGACAGAGGGATGTATCAATGTGTGGTCCGTAGGGCAGAAGGAGATACGGCGCAGGCGGCCGCTGAATTACAATTGGGAGGTAAGCCAAAATATTTTATTGTTGGGGTCAGCACGAAGAGAGGGTAAAACCTAAAGACCACAAGCAATTTTTTATAAGCAAAGGGAAAGATCATTTATAAACCATAATTGGTCCACTTTCACTTTCAAAAAGAAAACGCAGGTGTTACACAAATCGCTTACACATCCACTAAATCATGTCCTCCTGTACATTCTCTGCCTAAGTAATAGATTACCATTGACAGCAAGCAAATTTACGACCAAATACATCAATATTATCCGCGATTAAATCAAGATCAGTTACTGGTACTGTGCCACTCACGATCAGTGTTATCCTGAATTGGTGCATACTTCCTCGAAACCCACAACAAGCAACGTCATATATATTAATGAATTCCCCTCCCCCTGATTTTATTTTTATTATTAGTTTGTTACGCTTAATGTAATATTTCTCTCATCTGCCAAACGTATAATTATGTAGTAGTATAAAGATAACAATTTCAATTTGCTTCGGGTATTATATGGTGTCCTACAAAACGTGCAAGTATCAAGGGAAAGAGGAATCGGTATCATTATTTGGGCATTAACTAGCCCGTAAACTCCTGAAGCGCAGGGATGCGTATATCATACTAATTTTAATCTCGGCCGACGTCTTTACTACCCCGTTTTGGAATACTGCCGTCGTAAAGCTACTCCGAAATCCCTGTAATTCCTCGTAATTGTAAAACGATATTAGTTTCTAAAATATTTTCCACCTGAAACACTGCATTTTAAGAAGGAATCGTCGATTAAATGAGTCCTTCCGTTTTCTTTTGAAGAAGGGATGTTGAAAATTTTGGAATGAGAAAGTACCAGACTTCAAATTTTTATTTCCAGAACCGGTCCTGCAATTTTTGGCACAGCTTTGCTTTAGCATGATTATGACAGTTCCTCCAAGTTGTTCATTCCTCATGGTATCGGGAATTAAAAAAAAAATTGACAGGACTCATTTTGTTACGAACCGAAATTTGATCGGAAACTCGATTCCAGTTACAAGAAAGCGGAAGTGAAGAGCTGCAAATAATTTGCAAAGAAAGAAGAATCATCCGTCAGAGGTGTTACTGAAAAACTAAGGAGTGTTAAGGTTCGATTTTATTCTCCAAATTTTCAAACCTTTTGTCTATTTTCCGATTCAGAGCTGATCACTCTTGTTTCTACATACATAATATACTCTAGGATTTCTCCTTTACTTTTGTTAAGCAGACATTGGTAACTTTTAATAACAGTTGGGTACCCTGTTTTCCCTGCAGCTTCGCGCCCAAATTTCCAGACGTTAGAGGAGGTGGCTGGCCATTTTTCGAGCTTGGTGGTTGTTGTCCTCTAGATGATAAGTACGGTTCACAAACGACGCTCCTACTGTTGTTGCGGTGTGATTAAGACCGCCCTAAGTTTAGGTGTTGTATTATCGTTTGTGAGAAGTTTCTGGAAGATTTAATTTCCAACGCTTTGTTGTGGGTAATTACGCGTCACTCTAAGATCGGAACACCACGTTTCCTTTTGTCGGATCATTGATAGAAATCACTGGGGTAAGTCTTATTCGAATCAGCTTCCTTCTCGTTATCGAGTTTCTCTTATATTTGTGTATTCTTCCGTTAGCACGTTTTGTGGGTGTTCGAGTTTTTGGGACCAGTTTGGTTCCTCCTATTGCTATTGAAGCCATCGAATCTCGAGATCCTGTCTACTTCGACATCGTGTTCGCAGAGCACGTTTGTAGCTGCGAAACCGCATAGTGCACGCTCCGAGGGTTGCACCCCTTCCAAGGTCGAAAACAGAAGCTCCAAAATGAAGGCTAATGCAGCAGCATCGGTGAAAGCTGGACGAAACACAAGGACGACTTGGACGAAAATGTACTATACAATTTGAAAATAATCAGATGTTAATCCATTTTACTGGAAAATTTTTGGTATCACAAGTGCTGCAAATGAATCATTACATAAAAAAATTCTGTCACTGGTGCTGTTATAGTTCAAGGACCTTGCAATGCTACCAAGTTTAATAATATCACTTTTGAGAAGAAGGACATGAATCCACTGAATTATCAGGACCTAAGACCCATCGATATTTTCTGACTGATGTTTCGTGTGACTGCGGAAGGGTGGTAAAGCTATCGAACCTCCTGCGCTGTAACCCATAGAAACTGTTTGACAAAGTTTAACTTGCGAAAGTGTGGTGACCATCAAATCTCTTCATCTTGATAAATTTAAGTAGACCGAAATGGAGTGTGGGGAATAAAATCACATATCCTGACCTTAAACGCCGGTAGGGAGTGCCAAGAATAACCGAAACCAATTTTCCACCATTAGAAGATCAGACTACTAACAAATCTCAAATCTAATTAAATATGATCAGTCTGACATTGTTTAAACTCTAAAGGCTGGTTTATACAACAAGAATAAGAAATAAGGTTTAAGGTGCAACGCTTAAGATAAAAGTTAATCTTACGGGTCTGTGTGTTTGCGCTTATAAACCGAATAAGGAATAAGGTATACCGCGTAAGATAACAAAAGTTGGTTAACATTGAACTTTTAGGCCTTATTCTTAGGCGATGTCATGCGCGCATGCGTACAAAGCATTGCACTTATTTTGTACGTTTATTTTTCACGAAATAACCGGTATACCCAACTCACAATTTTGACGATTGACAATAACAAAGCTAACAACGCATGCGTACTTTGGAGGAACACTAAATTTTATTGGTCAGTTTTAAAACGTATCTTATTCTTATTCTGTTGAATAAACACGTACATTCTTATTCCTTAACCTTTATCTATTAGGCGTTAGTCCTTATTTCTTATTCTTGTTGTATAAACCAGCCTTTAAGAAGTAAGTGAACTGAGTTCCTACGACCAAGTTGGCAACCTTTTTGGAGTACCTAGGGCTACGACTGCTAATTAGCACTAGGATGTCTACCACCTATTTAAGTGAAAAAGGGTAAAATAGTCTTCACACCAATACGAAATTTGACGGCCAAGTCAACCAATTAAAACCTATTAGGCTTTTTTTCTCTTAAAACCATTGAAGAAAGAGAAGAGGTACGGGAGGAATGAAGTGCTACCACCACTTAGTTAAGTCTGAAAAAAATGAGGGGGGACATTTTAATTCATTTATTCATTCCCTATGAGCTGAAGAAACAAATGTAATTTACTGCCGTCCCTTGTCTACTATCTCCATCATGATTAGGTTAGTTCAATGCCGCTCAATAAACAGAGGAGAAAAACATGGGTGCTTTGAAATCGGTAAGAAAGATCTATGAGATTTATGGCGGATTTCACAAACGTTACTTAAATTTAGTCATCCGTTAAAAGTAAATGTTGCCATGGTTACATGTGTTGAAGGTATGGGAATTATAATTCTTAATCGATGATTAAAGTTAAGTGACGTTTGTGAAATCCAGCGTTAGAAAATAAAGGCGGAAATATTTTTAAATCCCTTCGTTCGTTTGTTCACTTTTTAACCCTTTTATACTGTTGCCTAAATTGGGGAAAGATGCATGCATTTGCTATCTTTACCCGTTGTGAATGCGGGAAGTTTCACGTAATTGAATGATCCTTTCTTTTTTTGTTGCCAAATTCTGACTGTTGCTTGGTAAACGTTTAAGCAAATGTTGATTGGGGCAAAAAATATTTGAGGGAGGACATTGGAAGAAGGTCAAAATCCACAAAAATTATTCTCCAAAAAGGAAAGAAAAAGAAACGAACAGCAAAATTACTTACAATTAAAAATAGACGAATAACGTAACAGTAGATGAAGAGGGTGAATTTCTAATTACAAATTAAATATTAAAAAAAATTTCCGTTCACTACATCTGTCCATGTTAACCTTGGCTGTGTTGACATCCATCCCCTCATAGACCATGAGGGTGTTTATTTATTCATCGAGTGTTCCAGTTCAAAATCATGATATGAATAAGTTGGCAATATTTGTGACATTCGGTCAACTTATGCCCGGTTGCACCAACTTTTTAAGCAGAGCTTAAATTTAAGTTATGTTTAGAATGTAACATTTACGTATGGTCAGTATAATGTCAAATACATTCTGATTGACATTTAAACTTCAACTTAAGTATCAGTTAGAATGTGACTATCATTTGTTAAATCTATAAATAATGTCATAGTCTAAACACCACTTAAATTTAAGCTCTGCTTAAAAAGTTGGTACAACCGGGCATTAGAATTTATTGAGGCAAAGACTTGAAATTATTGAACGCCGCGTTCCGCGTCCTTTTATGGGCATAAGCCGATACTAACGATTTCTGTTGGTCGAAGCTGACTACATCTGCGATCATTCCGCGTCATCTTGCTTCGCTTTGTTTCGAGGCGACACTTTCCGTTTGGCTGTGCTGGTACTTATATCATTGGGTTTGAATTATCGAAGTTTCTGCTGAAAAGATTAGGAAGATTTCTTTTATCCTGTCCAAAGCTTGACTTTTATATAAAAATCCAGGCGATATAATATGGCTAACTGCTGACGTCATCTTGATTCCTAATCACGTTGTTTCTTTTAATTCAGACTTTTTCGTCCCGGTATCTTTTATTTTTGGACATCTTTTGCTTCTGGATGTTTTCTTTTTCGTCCTGAGTTCTTTCGGAACTCATCATACTCGTGCCATGGTTGCATACAGCCGAGTTCAACGTACGTGCAAGCTGCTTGACCATTTCGTACTTCGCGCAGAAGACAGATGAGGACGATCTTCGACCTTCAGGACCCCCTTTTGAACTGCGTAATTTCGTACCGTATCTTATTTTACTGTAGGTTAATTAAGTAAATTGTACACCCGGGTGCAATATTTTTTTGAATCGTTTTAGTCACAGTTCAGGAGTTGTATTTATGTTTGAATTGGCTTCCGGTTGGAACCGCGTCACGTTGACTTCTACTGCCGACGTTTCGTTCTTCATTGCAGAAGAACTTCTTCAGGGCTGCTGCTGCTGGTGGTGTTGCTGCGGCTTCGGGTTAGTCGTTGAGACTAACCCGAAGCCGCATCAACACCACCACAGTTGTATTTATGTTTAACTTTTGTGACATTTATAATTACTTTGAATGAGTAAGTACATAATTAAAGTAACTATTTATTGTAGCTGTTTGTATATTTGTACCTTCACCTTCAACATACAAGTGAGTAAAATAAAAATCTCATAGATTTACTGCAAAAATAATTGCGAATGCGAGATAATTTGGGAACACTATTTCGCATTACCTTCTTCAGCTGGGTAATTGTTCACCCTGGCGCCCATAATACCGTCTTTAAGCCAAGCCCATCTCCATTGAGCTTCCTAGGGCAACAGCTGATATAAAGCAGCGCAAACTTGCCACCTAGTTTAAAAGTAAATAAGACAGGAGTAATTCATTCTAGAGTTTTGTGGTAGCAGAAGATCTGCTACAAAATTTTATGACTACCTCATTTAGAGAACTTCCCCTGGGCTTCATTTTGAATTTTATTTTGTTGATCGGAGGACTTTTGAAGTTCTTGTTAATAATTATCGTGAGAACCAACGAATGTGACTGCAGTTATAAACAAGCCATTTTTTTCTGGATTGCGATTGGCCTAGTCACCAGGAGGTCTCTGTATCATTATTGTAGATTGTGTGCACGTTTTTTTCGCCTTAGTCTTTACAAATGATGTACGAAACTTTCAGAAAGAAGAAAAATAAAAAGTCCTTTAGTATAACTTCATTTTCTCAATTTTTTTCCACAATTATCAATTACGCCTCCACTTACAATTTGACCTAAATCTCTTTAATCAGTGTTTTTTTTGCATTCGAAGCTTCGTGAGTTTGTGCAAGGTAAGAAATTCAAGAATATTGGTGAGGTTCGTGAACTTATTCAACAATAGGAAAAAAGAAACACTCCTTGAACTGGAAAAAGATAGTACATATTTGCAAATCCGGTCGCTTTCTGCATCACTCATCTCCGTGAGAGTAGCCTCGAATACTTTTCCTTTAAACTGCAGTTTAAAAATATCTTCCCTTGAAACTCTTTTATTTTTCGATAATTGGAAGTCTCATGGTGCTACTGTATGGGAAGGGGGGAGAGGGTGACCCATTTTTTTTCTGCTACAATCTGCAATGAATTTTTGTTTGTTTTTTTTGTTTTGTTTTTAGTAACAAACTTCCTTTGATAACTATTTCAAATTGACAAAATCAGAACACTCTGATGGGTTCGTTTACGTAAAGTGCAGGGGTTCCATCTATCGATCGAATTATTAATTAATTTGTCAGAAAACATTCGTAGATCCCATTAAACCTCTCCATTACGCCAGTTATTATCTTGTAAATCGACAATAGATTACCGGGCGATCTGATTATTCCGTTAATCTTCAGAAAATTGGCTCCGATATTGATCCCGCAGCCGTCCTGTCTTAACATACACCCTCTTGCATTACTACCCCATTGTGTTCCGGCGCGGATTCGCGCACAATATTCCGGAACGAAGACATGAATTGAATCGATGATTAGTTACACATCCGCTCCTATATTCGTCAAGTTAAGCCACTCGAACGCTCTGCTTGAATGCCGAAGGTTCCAGTCATTATCGAAACTACAATGGCGGTTATTTATTGGTATACTAAAGTCGAAGGACAGAATAAATTATTGTATAAATCATTCCAAAACTAAATTAAACTGTACTACACAGATTGGAAAAAATAATACATAATTGATTTCAGGTGGGTACTTTTGCATAGTTCTTCTTCTTGCATGGGGGAGAGTTAAGTGAAATGCGTTAGCAAGAGTGTTCGGGGTTTTTGAAAATAAAAGCTCGCCAGTAATTAGCGTAATTTGGCGTGAACGCATTGGAAAAGTTCCTAGTAATTACGGTGGGCTTTTAAAACTAAATTAGGCGTTCCGAAGCACTAATAACCGGGGGGATGGATGAGGCGGCGGCTTTTCCAGTTGTGCGCAAACGAATTAGCAAATTATTATCTAAGTTTAATAAACGACGGCGATTTTCGCGTTAGAATTTGTCTTGTAATTCGCGCTGTCGTCTGCAAATTACGGGAGAAAGTTTATCTAATTTCGTTTGCCACTCAGAAAATGGGGTTGCGATGAAATAGGATTAGTCGGCGGGTACGCTCGATTTTGCTCGAAGATCTCGACTTCATGAAATTTAAATTTATGTACATTTAATTTTAGCAATGGTACGGCTAATATCCATATATTTTTCTCCGATTCGATCGGCGAAATTAACTAAAAGCTAAAGGACTGGCAGGATAAATCGGGGGGAATTTAGAAGAGGAAACGGCGGCGTTTGGTATTGACGAAACGTTACAGACCGTGGAAATTTATGTCTGAAGTTGGAGAAGAATAACACAATGTATTTTCCATTTGCCCCAAGCAAGTGTTTGCGGCATATGTCACGAGAATTTTATAATCCCTCTGCTGTGCAATGGTCCTTGCCATAAAGCAAACATATTACTTTTCGCTTGTATAAACTAGACGCTGAACTATAAATTAATAAAATCAGTGTCGTGATAGAATTATTTTATAATCCATTAGTCTACGCCCCCGCATTTTACAAATTAACAAAAAAAAAGAACGTGCTTGTAAACGACTTTAAAATGAACACGAGTTCACAGCTCGCTAAATCCTTTCCAGTCTGAGACGTAGTAGATTTTCCATTAAAAGAGTTGCTGCGTCAGGATTTTAACGCACACGTAATAACTTCCGCGGAATCCTTTCCAACCCCCCATCGATTTTGCGTCAAAAAACCGGCGCGCACAAATTAAATAACGGGAAATTCGCCCGCTTAAGCGACCAATAAGTATCGAAAGCGGGATCTAATGTACCGTCGTCTGAATGCTCGGCCGATTGATTGATGGTATTTATATTTTTATCGGATGCAAATTTTCCCCGCTGGATTCATTTTAAAATAGAGGAAAGATTTCATCCTCTTATACAACAAATTTTTACACGACAGGAAGGGTTACGTGATGGATCACTTGAAAGAGACCAAATTTTGATACCCTACAGTAATTACCAGTTAAATGTCATTCTCAACTAGCTTATGGAATCATCAAAGGTAAAGGCTCCTTAAATACGAGTGGCTGGAACTCCAAGTTATATTTAGAAGCAGTACGTATACTCACAAGTTAAAAACATTTCATGGAATTTTTGGTTTGCATGTATGTGTATAGTAGCATGTAGTTTGCCATGGCATTGTTTCACAATTTCCACTTTTCAAAGGAAAGCGAGAGTCATGTGCTTTCAGTCAATCTCAATTAAAAAAAGAATAAGCCATTTATAGTTCTAGTAGCGATCGCCTAAAAGATCACTCTTCATCATTCCGTTCCGAACAGTTAGTTCCTCTTCATCGTTCAGACTTTTTTTTCTTCTGTTCTTCATGCAAATGAATTCTCCACGAAGGGGTCCAGGAACGGACCCTTTAGGCGCCGGCTTTTTTTATTCAAGATTGAGGTGGTTCCATTCTGAGCAGTTGGTTCCTTTTCATAGTTCAGTCTTTGTTCTGTTCTTCATGAAAATCAATTCCTTTCATCGTTGAAAATTTTTTCGATTTCTTAATCGATCCTTTCATGTTCGGCATTGCTCTTCACCGCCTAAGACGTTCCATTCTGAACAGTGCGCTCCTCTTCATCCTTCGCCCCGTTTTCTTTATTGTGCTCTTCTCTTAGCAACAGGAACATTATTCGGAAACTTTTCAATCTAACCCTCCTTATTTGATATTGAAATAATGGATCGCCCAGAAGCAGTGCTTTTACTCTGAACAATTACGACTTCTTCAACCTTCAACCGTCGATTAGTCTTCTTCTTTCTTCTTTAAGCAGCAGAAAGCTGAATCCGGAAACTTTTCGATTCACTGTTCCTTACTTGACATTAAAAGATTGGATCATCTTCATTGCCTTGAGCGTCTGTCATGTCTTTGTCGTTCCATCTTGAACGAATGGCACCTCTCCAGCTTTCGTCCTTTGCTTCATCACCCAGAAGCTTTTCGATCTATGATATTGAAGATAGATAATCTGTTTTTGTCGTTGCACCCTGATCGACTGATTCCTCTTCATCCTTCACCCGTGGATTAGTTTTCTTTTTTCTTCTGCTCTTCTTCTTTTAACAACAGGAAAGTGAATCCTGTTCATCATCCGGAAACTTTTCAATCCTTACTTGATATTTAAAAAAAGAATCTTTTTCAATGCCTGTCACGTCTTTGTCGTTCCATCTTGGACGGTTGGCACCACTTCAGTCTTCACCCTTTGATTAGTCCTCTTCATCATCCAGAAGCCTCTCGATCAACTGATCATTGATATTGAAGGAATAGATCCTAAATATTCCGTCTTTGTCGTTTCATCCTGGACGATTGTTCCTCTTCATCCTTCACCCGTGGATTAGTCTTTTTCTTTCTTCTGCTCTTCTTTTAACAACAGAAAAGTGAATCCTGTTCATCATTCTGAAACTTTTCGATCCTTACTTGATATTAAAAGAATCTTCATTGCCTCGAACGTCTGCCTATCGTGTCTTTGTCGTTCCATCATGGATGGATGGCACCCTTTGATTAATCCTCTTCATCATCCGAAAGCCCTTCCATCCACTGATCCTTACATGGTATTGAAGGAATAGATCCCCTTTATCGCCTAGATATTTCTTTGCCGTTTCACCCTGGACCATTGGATCCTCTTCATCCTTCATCCGTTGGTCGGTCCATCAAAGATGAATACTTATTGGTTATAATTTTTAGATTTTCTAACGTGATTGGCTAATAATATCTATTAATGGAACCCTTGTTTTAATCTCCTTTTCTATTACATGTGAGAGGGTATAAATTAGTTAACGTGGTTTCGAGATTGCGTAAAAAGAGACCTTCACCTATTCTTCTTCGTTCTATTACACCCGGAAGCAATTTCACAAACATCTACCTTACATACAACGCACGTAATATAGCTTCTCTCTTTCAGACATGATTTGAAAATATTTGGAACAATTTAAATTTCGAACTCACTGCAATTTAATTGAGAAACAGCGTCTTGAAAATATGCACGTGTGTTGGTGCGTATGTGCTGGAGATGGCGGTTTAGTTGTCGAAATACGTATGGTTTGAGAGTTCTTGATTTCTAAACCACTGTGTCCTTTACGGTGGTAATTGTTAAAACAAGGACTTCAAAAGTTTTCCGATCAACAAAATAGTGTTTAAAATGAGGCCCAAGGGGGGAGTTCTCATAGATACTCTCAAATATATTCTTCGTAACATTTTATGAAGGAGATCTGTGATGGAGTCTTTTTCTAAAATAAAGTTTAATCGTAATGTAAGTGGGAAGTAACAATGATGTTCTTAAAAATGAGATAATTTACATGCAACAGAGATCAGGTGGTTTCAAACTGTAGAGGAAAGCTTCAAACAATTTATCTAATACAGGCAAATGCGGATAATGAATAAATAAACACCCCCAAGGGCTGTAAGGGGATGGATGCCAAAGCAACCAAGTTGTTAACATGGATAGATGTAGTGAATAGAAAAAATTAAAGAGAAAGCAAACAGTTTCTCTTAGTAGTTGGAGTTTTATTTTCATTGTAAAATTGTATATTTTTAGTTGTCATTTTTTATTTTTTTCTTATTTTGCTGTAAAAATTGTTAGGTAATTTTTTGGAAATATTTTTCTCGCGCTCCACATGTGTCCCTAAATATCCAAACGCGGTGTAGGTCCAGCACCCTGTATTACGAAAATAAATTTACGCTTTTGCAACTTTTCGAAAACTCTTCAGTATTCTTATTTATACTTTTAAAGAACTTCTGAGAATCGTCGGAATTTTTCATAAATTTTAAGTGTATTCAAAGAGCTTGTAATTGTACCATTTGTGCTTTTGCAAGCTCCCGACTAAAACTGGAACGCTTCTGAAAGAGAACTTTATTTCTTAAAAACATTTTCACTTAAAAAAAAATACTAAATCAACTTTGTTCCAAAAAATACAAATGTCCTTTCCGTTTAAAATGCAATTGCAAATTGTTTTATTTAGAACCTCACTGTATAGATGGTGATTCTTGAACAGAATGACAAAGAAAAAACGTTGAAAGAAAAAAAAACTTTATGTATTTTAGTTTCCCTAAATAACAAGAATCTCCACAGGGGTACCTCAGGGCAGTGTCCTCGGCCCATTCTTAGTCGTCCTCTTTCTAAATGACCTGCCTCTAAGAAATGAAACATCTTTCTCCCACATATTGAACTACGCTGATGATACTTGTATGCTTGTCGCCGGTCCTACCTTCATGGATATAAAGCAACTAGGAAGTGTATCCGTGAGGAACATGGATAAATGGTTGCATACCAATAACTTAATTCAGAATGATGCTAAAACCAAGTGTGTATTGTTCAAAAGTGTTAACTTCTGTGATTCTCCATCCCACATAATCTTAAACGGCAAAAAAATCATTTTGGATAATAGTGCACAGTACCTCGGAATACACGTTGATGCCAATTTAAACTGGAAGGTACACATTGACCGCCTTCGAAATAAGCTAAGCTCTGCGTGTTTTGGGCTAAGAGTCTTCAGTCGATACGTCAGCGCCCAAGTGCTAAAAACTGCGTACTATGCCAACATATACTCCCAGCTACAGTATGGAATCATATTCTGAGGAAGCAGCGCACACATCAAATGCATCTTTACAATGCAAAAAAGAGCAATACGAATCATGTTCAAACTATCTCCGAGAGAATCCCGCAGGGGAATATTCCAATCAAAGCGCCTTCTCACAGTGCACGGAATCTACATCTACAAATGCTTAATATATTTGTTCAAAATCAGACATTTATTTGCAAACTTCGAAAACAAAAATGTCAGCAGATACGTCACTAGAAATGATAATTGTTATGTATATCCACCTCACAGGCTAACTAAATTTGAGCAAGGCACCCAATACTCTTGTATGAAATTGTTCAATCATTTACCGCTAAATTACAGGTTAATGTTCAATTTAAACAATCTAAATATTGTTAAGAATAAAATATTTAACTTGTTAATAGAAATGGAACCCTACTCGCTAAATCAATTTAAGTGTGATAACATTATAAGTTAATTTTCTTTTTTCATTGTGACGTTTTCGAACTTATCTGTAGCAGTCTCGAAATAAACATTATTATTATTATTATTATTATTATTATAATGATATTAGGGGAGTGCAGATTTTACTTGTACTTACACAACGATAACAATAATAACACAAAGTGAATGAAAGGCAACTTGAAATTACCGACAGTCTGCAAAGCCAACTCATTCGAAATAAATTTCTTGCGTCCCAAGTACCTGTTAAGGTGTTAAGAAGCCTAAAGTCTGAATTTATAATCTTTCTTGTTTACATGGCGTAAGGCGTCTGTAAATTTTATGATATACCGTCAAAATCTCCACCCTTCAGACCTTTAGAATAGTTCAGTTGTCGAAAAAATATGCGAAGAGGGGCTACAGTTTGCATTCATAACGACAACCTACACTTAGAATATCTGCTTTGATGGAAAAAAAAACTAATAAAAAATTTATCATTTTATTATCTTACAGTGGTCTACCTATGTATGTATATGGGTTATAATTTTAAGGTCGACTATAAATAAAAACAAAATTCCCAGCTCAGAAGACTTAACTGTTAATAATGTTATCACCTAATAATAATAAATTGAATCTTCCGTTCCAGTTTTATGCATTCTCCCTTAAAACTGGGTTAACGTTGGGAAAAAGCGCATAAAAATGTCGAACCGTAAATCTCGCAATGCAACCGTGCGAGCTTTCATACAATTCCCCCTACACATACATAACGCGACTGCATCAGTAAAAGAAAAAAAGAAACCCTGTCTGCATGCGGGTGTTATTCATGCCTCGCTAATGCGTACCCTTTTTGTCCATTTTCAGATGCACCACCTGTATTAATTTACAGTTTCATAGAACAAACGCTGCAGCCCGGACCAGCCGTTTCCCTGAAATGCAGCGCCACCGGAAACCCCACTCCGCAAATTTCATGGACGCTCGACGGCTTTCCATTACCGAGTCACGGAAGGTTAGTTCTCTTATTGCTCTTCTACGTGCGTCTTTGATGTTGCATATGCATAAAATGCACGCTCCGACGTGCATCAACTTAAGTGTACTTCCGCCGGTTATTAAAAAATTTATAATGAAGGTGGGATATGAAATTCTTCTTCGTTCTATTACACCCGGAAGCAATTTCATAAACATCTACCTTACATACAACGCACATAATATTGCTTCTCTCTTTCAGACATGATTTGAAAATATTTGGAACAGTTTAAATTTCGAACTCACGCCTGCTTTTATCTATAATTACCCATGTCATTCCTCTCTGCTTTATTGGTAGCCTATCTATCAGGGGCTAAGTCAGGAAAGAAGTATAAATAAGCAAATGAAGTATTAACGTTTACGAATTGAATTGGTCGTGCGCTCTAATTAATTAGGCAACCAGTGAAAGGAAAACTTAATCCTTATCATCTACAAGGCGTTTCCAAACTTTCCAATTTCCATTTCGACTGTCAAACGCAAGTTTGACCGACCCAAACAACCCAAACATTTGTGTAACTCGGGGGGGCGGGGTGATTTTAATGGAACCGGAAGCGTAATTGATCGCCCATCACGTCTAACGCGTTTTATACGCTTTTAATTATCACCCCCTCATCAGCGACGAAATATCGCCGCTAGAGTAATTGCCTCATCTATCCGTAAACTTGATCAGAGGATCGCATGACACGGTGGGGGCCGACGAATAATAGAATTGTCTGCTGAAATTTCAGCCCCTCGGGGAACTGTCCTCGGTTTCAATATCAATTAGCGTAAGAGGGGAAATTATTTACGAGAGGAAGTTGTTTCGCTGCGGTAAATAATAACAATTGTTGCATGCGCAAGTTTTCTCCGTGTACTAAGTTGGCGTTGGGTTTTTCTTTCTCCCCGGCCACAACAAGGGGCTCGGTGCCCTTTGAGGTTTGCGGGGACTGAGTAACTTCTAGTTGCAAGTTCGGAGCATCAAAGTCGCTGGTGTAATCGAACCGCCTTATTATAATATAAATGTATATTGCAAACTAGAATAGTAGTATAGCTACCGGCGTTCTGGTTCACTTTCTTATGGAGAATTAACATCATGTATCAAATATGAATGTATGGTTGCCTATCACAACTTTTACTTTTACCTGTTATTTTCTAGCAAAAATCAGGATAAGCAACCTTACGTACACATTTCATACATGATGTAAATTCTTCATAAGAGAGTGAGCCAAAACGAAAGCAGGTAAAATAAAATGAAAATGATGCACGTTATTTGATTATGATTAAATAGAAAAATGATGGCTTCTAAGCGCTTTTCCTTTAAATATTAAATGTGTAGACTGATTTATTGATTTCGAATGAGTTCTTCCTTGCAGGATGTTATTATTGAATTTGCGTATTTAAAAGCCAGAGAGGTAAATAAAATCCTGTCTCCGTAAGTTATATGAACGTCGCAGAATCTCACGAAAAAGAAAACATTTTTTCGCCGGAAACACAAGAAAAATTTCGTTTTCCCCCTCAGCTTTTGAATACCCATTGGAACCGTTAACAAACGACGCATGTAACAAATCAGTTTCATTGGCCCGACATCCTGCAGCTATATTACGTTCTCCCCTTTTTTCCTTTTATATATTTTCCAAGTTTTTATCTCATCGGTTCATTGAGCATTAGGTTGTATAAAGCGGCGGCGACTCAGCAACTTCGACGGGGAGATATCATTATTTCCGATTAAAAAAGTTTCTAATTGAAAAAAAAAAACTAGTAGCGAGGTGCTTCAGAATCACAGCTGCCTCGTTTGTAAAATGTACAGTCTCGGCCGAGTAACGATCTCATTATAAAACTTGGGCAAGACGCGCCCTTTCAATTTGGGGTTTCTGAAACTTTTGGATCCGGCGAATTAGGGACTAGATAACAAGCGCTTGGATAAATAACGAGATAATATTTATGATCCTCTCCCTTGACAAGTTTCTGTTGTAAATAAATAATTTTATGAGGGATCGATTGCTGCAGCTGGTTTCTTTTTGCTGGAAACCCCTAAGTTTGCTTTTTGTTTTTTTTATACTGCAACTTAATACTGTGATGTTTGGCTTTGGCGAATATAAAATTAAGTTTTTAAAAGGCAGATATACCACAAATGTTAAAAAAAAGTCTTACTTTGGTTATGCAGAGACACAGTGTAAATAGTTTATTCAGACAGTTTAAATACTAAAGACTAAAATACGTTGCAAAACGAAGTGCAACTTCATGTGGCAGACCAAGAAGTTCGTTGGGTAGAGGAGGTGCTTTTGGAGACTTGACAAGGAGCCGAGTACTCCACTGACTGCAAGGCGTTGACTCGTTGATCTGAACCGGCCAACGCCTTGCAGTTGCCTTGCGAAAGGAAGAGAAGACTAGTCTACCTTAACGATGGACGAAGACTACGCTTCTATAGCTTCAGACATTGGCATCGATTACACTAAACTATTGCGGAGAAAACCTGAAAATAGACGACAAAGTTTAGTGGAGTGAAGTGAAGTGTTAATTTTTGTTTTTTTTTTTTTAAGAAATACTGAACAAAACTTTTTATTTCACGTTAAGAACTCTTTTTATTTTGCTACCCATCTTCATTATCTACCTAATATTGACTTTTGACATAGCCAAAAGTCAATATTGGTCCGTAAATCGTTTTGTAGACGTTTATCTTTGTTTTCCGTGACACTTCCTTCTTTCCTATCAAGCTTTTATACATGGCATCATAGGTTTTCATTGTTTTATCTACTGTTGTTAATTTCTGCATCTTGTGATCCCGTATTCTCAATTGTTACTCCTAGATATTGAAATTTGGCAGAAGGCCAAAAGTCTTGTCCCATTATCATTTCTTACATCTTCACCTTAGAACTTGTCCGTATTTTGGGTCATTTCGTCCCACTCTTGCATTGAAGTCGCCCATAAGGAATATTCCTCCTCTCTCACTTTCTGTTATGTCTGTTAATTCTTTCCAAAATCTATCTTTGGCATCTTTTGTAGCATCTTCGTTTGGACCATATGTAATAATGAATGTTCTTACATCTTTAATTCCATGTGTCATTTCAATTAAAAAAAAAAAGACCGACCCCGGTCGATCCGACGAAGGTCACGGCTCTTATCGGTTTAGCCAGTTATTAGTCTGAATTTATTTATATTTAGGCGTTATTTATTACCTTTCTCTATTTATGTCTTCTTTGTTTATTTCACAACACTACCCAGTAGCTCTCATTACTATTTACAAAAATTCGTAATTTCCCAATTTAATTTGAGTGTAATTATGGAACTCGCTTTTACGCGTGTACACTGCTCAGCGCATTCAATATTACCCTAAAGCGTCTTGTGTTTACATTATTTCCATGACAACGGGTGCACTTTTCACATCCCACTTGTAAAGCTGCGTTCGCTTATTCAAATGTCCGTTCACTCTATTTACTCTTTTTGCACTTTAAAAAGTGAGAGCGAATACGTTTTAATACAAGTAAGAGTAAGAGAAAAGAGTAAAAAAAGTGAATGGAGTTGAACAAACGAAAGCAGCTTAAGTAGGATGCTTAGAGTGCGCCCGTTGTCATGGAAATAATGTAAACACAAGACGTTTTAAAATGGATGAGCGAGACGCAAAATATGTTAAAAATCGTGAGTGAAAAAGATGCGATTACACGCCCAAGATGCTCTCGGAGGTAAAGATTCTCAACGCACTCCAGTTACATAACTAAAACTCCAGACAGTGGCGCGATTTAGGAAAACTCTACTGAACGTATTTTTCGCCGTGAAAATGTTTGCTGCACAGATTTTTTCAGAGTTAAAAAGCAAAATTATTGGTGACGCCAAAACCCTCAAAACCTTGTTGCACTAATTTTTTTTTTTAACAAAAACCATGTGGCGCCAACTACGAAAATCCTATCGTATTTTTCGGCGCTAAAATTTCAACTAACTTGATACTAATATGTGTTCGGAGATGAAATTACTTCCGCGATTACCACCAAACACTGCTGCACGACTTCGTCAGCCGGATCCGACAGAGTGCGCTGCAAGGCCGGAAAAAGAATGTCGATGTAACTGCACATCTGAAACGTAAGACACAGAGGATGATCACCGAAGTGTTCCACACAAGAAAAACGAAAGGGCAGAGATAAAAACCTGCCTTGTGCGGTAATTTGGTGTACAAGTGGTGAATCCACCTCAGCACGGCCACTGAATCTGTATAAGATGCGAGCGCTGGGGGAAAATCGTCGATGTTAAAGAAAAACTACCTAGACTTATGTCCAGCTCAGTGGAGACGGGTGGGCTACAAATAGATTGTCGGTAGTTCGATACCTGGATGTAAAAGAAAAAGGGGGCGCCATCTAGCGAATAGGTTCCAAGTAGTAAGCGAACGTGTTTGTCAGATAATGTTGTATAATGTACAACTGTCGGTCACCCTGTATATTGAAGAGAAATAAATAAATAAATAAAACCAAAATGTGGCCCAAAATATGAGCGAAACGCTCAGCAATCAAGTACAGGAGCGGCCTTAACAAAGCGGTCGAAAATAGAAATCGTTACGTTAAATATTTTAATACACTCACTTTCATATGAAATGCACCACCCAGAAAAAAATTTGCCAAAATAATTATTTAGTAATGAATATAAAATGATTAAAATGTCCCAAAAAAAAAACTTACAATTTCTCCTAAAAATGTTAATAATACGTCGCATCGCCATGCACAGCAATGCAAGCATTTAACCTTCTGGGCGTACTGTAGTCTGCGAACCATCATGTCCCACAGGTGTTCGATGGGGCATAAGTCTGGTGATCATGCAGGCCAGGGCAACATTTCCAACTGTGCTCGCTGCAAGTACTCCCTTGTGATGTTTACAGTGTAAGGTCTTGCATTATCTTGCTGAAAAATGCCATTTGGTAACGTCTGCATGAATGGCACTACGACTAGTTCCAAGACATTATCAATGTAGCGACGAGCGTTCAATGTGCCTGGGATGAACACCAGAGGTGATCTTCGTCTCGTACATATCGCACCCCAAACCATTATACCAGGTGTGAAGACTGTGTGTCGTCTTTCACTAAACTGCAAGTTTCGTCGGTCCCCTCGACAGACATCGGCACACACGTCTGCGGCCATCATTCTTCCACAAACAGAATCTAGGGTCATCACTAAAGGTCACACTGTTCCACTGATGAGCCCAACCCTGCCGCTGTTGACACCATTCAAATCTAGCAGCCTCTTGAGGAGAGTTAATGGAAGGCGTCGGTTTGGTCGATAAGAATGTATCCCAAAGGACGAAATTCTCCTGTAAACGGTAGCCATTGACACTCTCCAGGCGGACGATGTTGCCTCCTGCCTTCTTCAGACCATGAAGACCATATTCGGGCGACAGTAGTGTGTTCCCGATTTAATCTTCTTCCAATTTCACGAAAAGAAAGACCTACCTCTTTCATACTGATAATTCGGCCCCTGTCAAAGTCCGAAATATGGAAAAAATTTCGCCTTTGTCTCACTCGAGGCATCGTAAACTGTCCGTGTAACAAGTTGAAAAGAGAAACATTAACAAGTTCTGAGTAAATAGTCTTTAATCTCTACGCAAAAACATGTCAACGTTTTTAATAATCATGGTAAAAAACCCATACGTATTAACTTTTTGGACTAAAATTTTAATTATTTTATACCTGATGCCCAACCATCATTTTACCAAAATTTTACGTTCCTAGCGTTGTTTTTTCTAGGTGATGTATTTCATATGAAAGTGAGTGTATTTACAAAACGTAATTTAACGGCGAGGATATCGTGCACGGCTCACAAAATAACGTACAATAATCTGTGTCAGAGGGACAGTAAACGCAATTTCAAGAACGAAAATTTACAAAATCTTGCACTTGAACGTAGGTTCTGAAGGAACCAAAGCCTTCGGCAGACGGTGGCCCAAAAGGTACCCAACAATTAATCGTAATGAAACGTAACGTAAAAGATCAAGAGATGTACAATATCAATCTCGAATCCCACCAATTCTACGCCAAGTTCGGCCTGGAGGACTGCGGCACACGAAACTTGTCCAACACAGATCGGCAGCTCCTTGAAGGAGTCCAGAACGTTGAACGACGGTGTTATGGTAGAAGAGGCTCTCGGAAACGGTGATATTCACAACAAAACTCGTTCAAGGAGAACCGAATGGTTACGTCAAGGCCACGAAATGGTGACGCAAGTTTTCCAAAGTTTAACCCTCAGGTAGTTATTCTTGTAGAATAAGGACCTAGGACGGAAAGAAACTGTGACGCGTCGTCGGCTCGAAACACGTGGCGTCCTCAAACAAAATTGAAGACTTTATCTGTTATAAAAGCACTGGCTTAAACTTCCAGAAGTCACTCACGAACAATAAGATCCCCGATAGCCTCTGGGTGGTCAGTCTCCAAACACAAGCTTTCAAAATAAGCTACAACAAAAAATTCGGCGAAGTGCACGCTAAATAATGGCCTCACACGAAAATGCCGGATATCGAAGACACGCCCCTACCGCTCTGAATTCTAAAAAATATCAGTGTCCGCAACCGTCTTGGAAAGAGACTAAAAATAATAATAATAATAATAAATGCCTTTATTTACTTGGCGGAGTTCAGCTAAGCTGCTCTTCCACTCAACCAACTACAAAGCTATGACAAAATTAGTAAATATTATAATATTTCGATATATGTATATATATATATACTATTGTACTATTGTATGTGCTAAAAATGAATGAATATAAATGAGAATGAAAATGAATGTGAATGTACGGTCATCGCTGCATTGAAAAGAGCTGATCCCGATATTTCTTTTTGAAAGACGCAAGTGACAAAGACCTAATCTCATGTGACAATGTATTATACATTTTTACTGACCAAAAAGAAAATGATCTTTCAAAAAGTGAAGTTCGATGGGATGGAATATGCAACCCACTCGTGCGTCGTAAATGCCTTTCGTGGAGTAGAAATCTAGTGGTTAGCAATGAAACAAGATAAGACGGAGACGAGGTAATATACACTGTGAATTAAACATGTCATATGGAGTAATCTTCTGTTGGTCATATTAAGCCAATTAGCGTCTTTTATTTTAAGTGACACATGATCTCTCCTCCTCAAGCCATAGATAAAGCGAATACAGGAATTTTGCATTCTCTGTATCCTGAGACTAGTTATTGTATCTAAGCAGGGGCCATAGACAGTATCACAGTAATTGAAAAGAGATAATACTAAAGAGTCACACAATTGAATTCTTAACATTGTAGGAAGACATTGCCGGTTCATATATAGGCGTTTTAATATCGAATAAGATTTTTGTATTAATTTGTTTACATGTTTTGTAAATCTTAAATTGGTATCCAAAATTACACCTAAGCTTTTAACTATTTCAACAAACGAAATTTTAGTATTATTAATATTTATACTCATACTGTCTATGGCCCCCTGCCGATCTTTAGCCCTGCCAAAAATCATTGCCGATGATTTATGAGGATTTATACGTAACGAATGTTTGTTGGAGATATTAATTAAACGTTGAATGTCTTCATTGATTAAGATGGAAGATAAACCTAAATCGGAAGGCTTAAAACTCAAGTAAATTTGAGTATCATCAGCATAGCAGTGAGTCGAGCAAGATTTAATATGTGTATAAAAATCAGATGTGTACAGAGAATACAAAAGAGGCCCAAAAATTGATCCCTGTGGGGCTCCCGACTTTACAGCTTGAAAAGACGTTATGGTGTTATTTATAAAAACAGCCTGTGTCCTATTGTTTAAATAAGATCGTATAAAGCTTACTACAAGATCGCTACAGCCGAAATAATGCAATTTTGCGCACAATAAATCGTGGTTAATTGTATCGAAGGCCTTAGAGTAGTCAATCAAATAAAAATAAAAACAACAACAAACAAAATAACAACAACAACAACAAAAATAAAAACAACTTGCGAACAAAAAAACCAAAACCTTAGGGTTTGTAAACAGATAGCTGAAGCCAAAATAGATACAAAAGATTAGGAAATCGTTATCACGAAAACAAAACGTGACAATTTCAAGAGATTACAAGTTTAGGAAGAAAGAATGATATTAGATTTGGAATAAGAGGTTTGTTTGATGTAAACAATTGTAAAAAAAAATTGTAAACAACGATTGTACTTACCAGTACACGTAGGTAATAAACAGCATTACTAAGGGCTTCTGTAGTTATTGAAAACTCGGAAGCATTTGTTTACATCTCGGCCATTTGCGATGCACATGTTTACCAACATAAAATTTGTAAAACCGGATTGGTGGAAACAAATTTGTTTAGTTAGGTGTAGATGCGAGTCGTGGCATCCCGACGTTTCTCGCTTGCGATCGCTAAGTTTGAGCGCGCTTGTAAGAATGGAAATGACGGTGGGGCAGCGACTATAAAAGCGAAGGATAAGAAAATTACTGCAAGTCAACAACAACAAGTCTGGCCGCGCTTAAATTTTGTTACGCGAATTATTAAAATGTCTTAAAACCTGTACAAATATTTAAAATAAATAGAGGAAAATAAAAGACGATGATTTATTTCTAATTGAAGAATTTTATTTTAATAATTATTTGGAAAAGATTAAAATTAATTTAAAAACAAAATTCTAAACTTTAAAGTAGAAGTAATTGAGACTGGCTTGAACGCGAGCTTGATAGTTCTTGGTTAGTTTAATAAAATGATACTTGTCCTCATAAATAATAACGTAAAATTAAACCAACGACAAAGCAACCGTGCGAACGATCTTGTCTTTCTCATTAAAAAAAAGATATTGGTTTTTGTCAAACAAGTGAGGATGTAATTTCATGATGTGCGAACACAAGGCATTACTTTGATGTTTGGGCATAAAACAATGTTCTTAAAAATTTAAAAACCAAATTAATTAAAAAAATTTGTTCAAGAAAGAAATTTGGGAACACATCGAAAATTAGATTCAAAATCTGGGACAACCCAGATTACACGGCAATATGTTGGACATTCAACAGGTTACAGTAAAGGAATCGTGAAACTTTCTCGTTATTATCGTTTTTGGCAATAACAAAGTTGGGGATTTTACAAAGTTTAAATTCAGTAAATCAGTCTACTTATTAATATTTAAAGGGAAATCGCTTAGAAGCCATCGTTTTTCCATACAATCAGAAAACGTGCATTTTCATTTGTACTCGATTCCTTCTAAAGTTCAAAAGTTGTATTTATTATCCTTGCGACTATTTTTATCCAGTAATGACTGGAGAGTTGTTCAAAAATTATTAAAAATAAATTATTTAAATTTCATTAAATAATTCAGATGAACAACTTTCCCTCTTTAAGCAATTTTATAAAGAATACTGTTTATTAATCTTAAAAATTATTCAAAAATTATTTACCTTATTAATTAATTATTTACGAATTTCTCACATCGAGCAACCCTTGTAGAAAAATAATCCTTTGTTGTTACTAACTGTAAAGCTTGACCACAGGCACTGCATGATTATTTATTATCCCGTTTGAAACCCATACATAGCAAAGCAATTACACGTCCTAATTTCAGAGTTAATATCAAACCGAAACGTAATCAAATTATTTCATTTGCGCATTTTATCCGAATGCAATAATACACCCTTCCCCCCGCACGCCTCTATGTCACGATTCGATAATTAATTCGGATTTAAAATCGAATTACCGTGGAATATTCCATAAATTCAAACAAAACACGTTGCATTAACTCGCACACCTCATTAGAGATTGAATCTACAGGGTGATTCTTGAATAGATCGCAAAGAAAAAATGTCGCAATGAAATATTATCCTCAAAACGACGATACGTCCCTGTTTAAGAAAGAGCAGCAGATGAACGAAATAAATACAGTCGTAAAAGTGTTTGATAGTTTTATGAATGTTACGGCGCGTCGTCGGGCATGAACTTGACCTTTAAACGGAGTAGATTGATTAGCTGAAATATGAATTCCAAAATATTTACTTG
Organism: Dorcus parallelipipedus; assembly: GCA_958336345.1. NCBI lineage: Eukaryota > Metazoa > Arthropoda > Insecta > Coleoptera > Lucanidae > Dorcus > Dorcus parallelipipedus. The sequence goes on from OY284475.1 coordinate 16,553,509, forward strand.
GCACTTGCATCTAATTCACCTGAAGTAAATTATTCCGTACAAATTGTGCCCTACTTTAAACACCTACATTGACAGCTAAATAAATAAATCACTACAACACGCTTCAATGTAAGTACATATTTCACTTTTGTACACCTTTGAAAACGTAACTGATTTTAATTAATCTCATAGCAGTTAACTTGTACGACGCATTCATCATCAGCTGTGCAACTGTTTTATTAATTCACTGTCAAGTTTGCTACCTACCTGCGAAGATAGGCAGTAGTTTCACATCGGGTTGTACTTCTCCGATGTGGCCAGCCAGCTGCAGTGTGACGGGGGGGTTCAATTCCGAAACGCGAGGCCAAAACCAAAGATAGGCGCCACTTAATTTTTTTTGAAAGGGGAAGAAAATTAAGAAAACCCGTTACATCCAAAACACGTTAATTTAATCACACATAAAAGAGAGACATAAACAAATAAATACTACATTAACAACAAAACAAGATACTGAATTTAAAACTTATCTAGATCATAAATCGTACAAAGGTTTACAGTCGTCGAATAATTGTACAAGACAATGTTCGTTTACTTATATTCGAATTAAATTTACCTCGGAGTGCACGCATTAAGATGCAAGTTCAATTGCGGCAAAGTCAAAGAAAAAGTCGGCAATTCCAAATCGCGAACCAACGCTCGAAACTATGAAAAAAAATTATAACGCTCCCACCTTTATTCCGTCGGTGTCCGATTCGTTTGTCGGCATCGGTGTAAAAGGCCGCCGCAAACCTCTTTGACAAGTGCCGACTGCCGCGTAGAGAGACGGGGAAAGGGAACTTCCGATGTCGCAATTTACAGTGCACCTGCACAATCCGGAAAACGTAATTCAGCAAAAATAGCTCTAGTTAGAAGTCCGCCATGAAAAATAGCTCTGATTAAGAGCCCGCAATAGAAGCCCCGGCACTTTACCGAAGCCTGAAACAAAACACGAAGCACGTGTTTTTCTGTCTCACACGTGGGCCGATTCAGAATCGACAATTTGCCGTAAAATGCACTAACATCTCTTTGATGTAATGACACGCACAAACGAATTTGTTTAACGAAAGAAAACGTGCGGCCCAGGAGACGACGAATTTCGTTCTGCAAAATAGCGCAATATTTCTCGTTCGACCGAAAAGGAACGATTACCAAAGAGAGAGAGAGAGACACGTTCCATTTTACCATTGGCGGAATTCATCTTAGCAACTGGGGGAACCAATCAGCTAAATGTATACAGTGGCGTGGTTTCCAAGCAACCATCCAGCACGACTAATTTCGCCTATACAGTGCGTGTTCGGAACAGTAAAGAAAACTGAGTAGTGACAACGCATATACAGGGTGCATTCGAAACAGAAAGGAAAAATGAACTGTAACAAGTTTTACGAGTGAACGATCCTGATTCTCTGCGTAACCCCCATAAACATTTATTACATGCTTTTGGAGATGTAAACTTTTGGTTCTAGTCTTATGCATGGGCCTAGCGTGTATTTCAGGTAAATTTTTAATTGATTATAAATCCTATTCAAGAATCAACCTGTACATCGGTTCCAAATTAAATTACACGTTTTTGTGTTGGCGGGATTTATTCGGACAAATGTAAAGATGAAAGCGGAATTATTCTTGAGAAAGCCCGCTTCGAGTGTGATTGATAAACAGGGACGATTTGCTGGAGGATCTCTGTGTGAGTTTGGGGCGCGAGATGTGTGTCCTGTTTTCGTTTTATTTTCACGCTTTGATGACGCTGATGCGAGAATAAAAAGCGTGATAACGGCGCGGCGTCGTGCACGAGCTTCAGCTTCTTTGTTGTTGAAGTTTGCGAATATTCGCCGTCGGTTCGACGGAGCGAGAAGTTTTAATTTTTCAATCGTTCTTCGATTTAGAAACACCTTATTATCTGATGTCATAAAAATGTGCGACGTGAAAGGACACGCTCGTTTTGTCAAAGCCAACTCTACAAGTGGAAGCCGTTCAAAATTAACGAGTTTCAATATTTGATTTTTTTCCCCCGTTGTCCTTAAAACGTTATTGTCAAAAACAAATCAGAAATAAGTCGGGCATTGATGCGCCTTGAAACGTAAGAGGTAATTGCTCATCAAAGAAATAAATATAACATAAACAAATAAAAATTATAGTATAAAAAATTATGTAGCATGTGTTCGTTACCTGTGGAAATATTTTATTTTGAAAAACGTGTCGCAGTGTTAAAGTTGAACATTGCGTGTGATATACGAATATATTTCGTAACGAGATTTTCGGATTTTCTTATTATCCTTTGCATGTATCAGCAATGCAAATATACAGGGTGGTCCCGAAATAAAGTGCCAAAAAGAAATCAGTTACAGGAGATGATGAGTAAAACTCATATACAAAAGAATGTTCTAATAAAAGTCTTTTCGTTTTTGAGATAAAAATAATTGAATATTTGCTGTAAGCTAATGTTAATCGGGATTGAAAAGGTAATAATGGTTGTAATGGCAACAATATTTGCATTTTTTAGCAACGGTACCTGTAGCATCTAAACTCATTAGCATACAGCAAATTTTTGCATATGAGTTTTACTCATCATCTCCTATAACTGATTTCTTTTTGGCACGTCATTTCGGGACCATCCTGTATATAGAGATGGAAGAGTTAATATACCGAGACGTTTAAAACTGCTTCTGCATGATTCCCTCCTCGACAGACGCATTTCCCGTTTCCCATTTTCGCATAGGTGTAATAGAATAAAGCTAGATTTTCACTTCCTGGTCCATAATAAGTACGACTTCTCGAAGCTTGGAAGTTCGGCTCGGAACGTCGCATACATTTCCTTTCGCTTTTATGCCTCGGAAAACCCGACTCGGATCTACAACGGCCGCCAACTGTCAACCGTTCTTTGCAGCGAGAGTCGTAAAATTCTTATGTTAACTACCGGCTTTTCCAGAGACTTGGTCTACAATAGATTGCAACGACAGTCGTACATGCTAGACAAAATAATGCGCCGGCTTCGTTCTCCCGAATAAATCTCCGGGCGGCGAATCGAAAGGGGAGAATCGAAAAATAAAAGCGACGTGATATATTACTTGGTTTCGGCAAAGCTAACGATTTGTTTCTGTAAAAGCTCGGGGCTGCATTAACTAACAATTTCTTAATTAAATTTTCATCTGGCTCGGTGCTTTCGTTCACCTCGCCTCAACTTCGACTTCAAAGCGATTTGGCGAAAGTTTGACGAACTCTGCCATAACTTCGAGAAATAGTGAGTTCACATTTAATGAAGCGGATAACGGAAATGAACACGATATTTTCTGTATATATTTCAGCAAGTTCAAAAAAATTTATAATTCAACAAGTAAAAGAACTAAACAATAAGAGCGAACAGCAGCAAGCAAGAGCGAACTTTGCGTGTAATCCCGATTTTACATAAAGTTTAGGTAGTGTTCCAGCGAGTGCTTTTTAAACGGCCGAAGTTCCCAACTTCATCGACTTTGATCGCGTTCGCAACACCGCAACGTTTCGACCCTGTAAAGTTAGATTTATTAAGCGCCGGCGAGTTTTAATTCGGGCCGGAGTTCGAAATGAACTTTCCGATTGTCTACGCTTACAAACCGAAGCTGATTTTAACTTTGACGAAGTCTCTTAGAGAAGGGGAATTGTTATACTTAATTCGCTTCTTTCAACAATACCTGATGATGATAGTGACTCTAATATATGAGGATTGTTATTATACAACATATCACTTATCAGTCCACGCAATAATCAAGGAAGAGGAAGATATGCACTGAAGTGATAAAGACACAGTCTGCAATAACAAAGTGTGGAGGTATGCAACGCGTGAGCTGACCTTTTCAACCAATCATTATTATTTTTTTTTCCTTTAATGAGCTTGGTATCGGGTTGTGGAATACTCGTCCTACCTTTAGGCTCCAACTACTAAGGTCACATGGCCAACCCTGCTAGAATTTAGTCGAATCTAGGGGAATTCCACCCCTGCAGTATTTTTAACGTGCCCATCATCGTATTGACACGGGACCCAAGCTTTACTTCCTATCCAAAAAGAAGGCACGTTTTTTGTGTCACAAATTAGCTGTCCAAGAATCTAGTCACCCTAGTAAGGGTCATACTTAAAGCCGATATCTGTCATGAATTTTTGACATAATTGTCAGCGTTAACCTTCAGTGCACATGAGGTCATAAAATGACCCCTTCACATTTAAAGCTGTGCATCTACCTTACGCATGAGTGAGCAGTATTTATAGTTAGTTCTTTGTGAGGTTCACATTACTCAAAATGGGGTGCTACATTTTAATATTCTTTTACAATTTTTTGTTTAGAGAATTTTTATCGTTAAGGAAATTTCAAAAATTAATTAAAAAAATGCACGTGCCTGTTCGAGCATAATTTATTGTTTTTTATTTATTTTCGAATAATTAAGATACAAAGGGCAGTCAAGAAAATATAAAAATAAAAGAAATACGTAAGGTTCGAGTTTAAAAACAAAAGACTAACGTCAGAGCACGTAAGAATAGGCATTGGAGAGATTGGGCAAAGTGTTGTTGGTCCAGAGATTTCAGGAACAAGATTGCTAACAATTTGATAATCTGTTTGATATGTTATAAAATGCAAGTTACAAATTGTTGAGCTTACTTGTGCAAAAAGGAATGGTAAGCCGTAAAAACTTATTCATTTAGTTACTTTGGCTGTTGAATTGCTAAATCATGGACTTACAATGAAAGAAATACCCCCAAAGTTTTCTGGCAATGAAAAAGGACACTTTTTCATCAACGTTTGGCGTTTGGTTACATGAAAAATATAGTAGCGTATTATCCAAAAAAAAAAAGGATGAGAATATTATTTTTATCAATTGTCGATGAAATAATGAGTCACCAAAGGAAGAGCCATCTGCCCTGCCGTTTAATGTTCTAAGAACTTGAAGATGACTGTTTGGATGTGTTTAAAAAAGTTAGATGGTGCAGCAATAAACGCCTTTGTTATACACTTTGGTAATTTGAAAGATTAGGAAAAAATCTCTCCTCTGTAGAGTTTTTTGAAAGATTCGGGAAAAGACTTACCAAGGAACATCTCCCAAACGACCTGACGCGACAAATCTTTTCTATACTTTAAGGATATTAATTATGACAATTTTGAGTTCAAATAGGTCTTCAAACTAATGTTGCGTCATAGTATGAATTAATTATTTCAAGTTTTTAACTTTCTGGATTTTCTGTCTCTTTCGAAATTTGAATTTCAGTCGCGGTATTCCTGACCCTTAAAATTCTGCGAAACACAGTTTGAAACCACTGCCCTTTATTTCTTCTTCTTTTATTTTAAGCCAATCACTGCTACCACAAAACTCTAGTTGTGAATTACTCCATGTCTTACATACTTACATCGGTAACAGATATGCGTTGTATCTTTCATCAGCTTTTCCCCTCGATTAGCAAACGTAAAGAATGGGGATGGGTGAACAAATATTAATATCGGCGCCTGGGTGAACAAAATACCCAGCTGATCCGAAGTAGCCTCGACAGCGTTCCCAAATTGTCTCGACTTTGCAGTTGATCATTCGCAACAAACCCTGGAGATTTTAATTTAAATTCACTCGTACGTTGAAGGTATTGACACAGAAATATTTACTTTTTGTCACAAACTGGTTAATCATATGCGACAGAATACGATACAATTCAACTATTTACTCTATTCAACATTTCAAGTCTAAATCGCCTTACTTTTACTACAACAAATAACATCGGTTAATAAAGGCGCAAGACTTGTCGAGAATTCGCTCTTTAAGAAAAACGCAACGTCATAAAGCAGTTAATAAAGAAATACGGTACGAACTTACGCAATCCAAGAGTGTCTCTCCTGTAGGTCGAAGGACGTTTACGTCTTCAAGCGTAACGTCAGTACGTTTACCGGAACACTCGTAACGAAACTGCGTCGAACACAGCTTCCAAAATATCGGTTAATTAACCGAAGGGCCAAAAGGGTAACCAGAAGTTAAAGTACGAAGAGAGGTATCCCATAAAGAAATATCCAAAACAGAAAAGCCTGAATTAAAAAGTAACGACATAGTTAGCAACAAAATGGCGTCACGTCGTTAGCCTAACATTACCTGGATTTTTATACAAACCAAGCCCTGGCAGGAAAGTGAAAATCACCCCTAATCTCGTTTAGCGATGCACTAATGAAAATTTCGACCGAGTCATCTTTACTTACTTCGATAATTTTAAACACAACAACACAAGTATCGCGAAAGTTAAACGAATAATGAAACGTTACAACAAGCTAGATGCCATCAGCTCCGACCAATCAATACCTAAGGACACGTCACGTGGCAATCGATAATCGCACGCCTAGTACCCGTTAGCAGGGTTGCCACAACAAATTCTAAATCGACAGTATATTGCCAACCTATTCATTACGCGATTTTGAACTGTAACATCACTTATTGTTAGTAATTAATTTTACGCGCTGGGGCACAGTCCGCCATCGTTAAATCCAGTGGAGTAGTGAATAACCAAACAGAGTTTCGATAAATAAGATGAAAAAAAAACAACAAAAAAGAAAAAACAATGAAAAAGATGATTGAAAACAGAATATAGATGATGAGTCGACAGTTGACAAGAAAGCAAAAGAAGAAACTATGAAAAGGGTCAATGAAATAATCGACGAAATGAAGCAAAGCAAACAACATGAAAATATGAAGACTAAGATGATCCAAAAACAAAAGAACATCAGAACAACAGAATAAAGAGAACAATAAAAATAAAAAACCAAAAGGAAAGTAAGAGAATAAACTCATTGGCGAATTTAATTTACGCATTTAGCCCAATGATTTATGAGGTGCTGGATTCTTACATCCCTTCCCCCTTACTTAAAAGAGTTGACGATGTAGGCAACTCTTTTCCAAAATTAAACACTAAACACATATTTTGATGATGCCTCATGCAAGTTGTAAAAGTCAAAACTCCTTAGAGGTTTCTATCTTGCAGGAGGCAACATTTGTCTTACCATCTAACAAGAACGTTCAAGAATCACTTATTTCGAAATAATTGCCTTTTTCACTCCCGCACTTCATGTGAGTGGGATATCACGTCGCACCATCTGAGTCTTCGCGAATTAGCACGTCTCTTATTGGTGTGATTAACCAACCTCGTTCTGATGTTGTCATTGGTTTGTGATCCATTGGGTTTGGAGCCGGTGTTAAGCTACTTTTAGGCCAACAAATGGTATTGATTTCTCTTGCAGTCGAATTGAACCTTTCGTGGGAGCATCTTTCTTTTTGGAGTGGAAGTGGACAGATGCCCATTATCCTAAAGGTAATTGATCCCAGTAGTGACCCAGTGGAACAAAGAATTCCATAACTGCTTGGCTCATCTTTGAAAGGTTTCTTCCTCAATGACTCGATCGAAATTGGTTCCTTGCAAGCCCACGGCTTGTCTGGTTAGGATGCCCTGGATCGCTTGACGTTCTTTGGGTAGGATCATCTGGCGACGAGGTTGATCCATAGCTTCCTGGGTACGTAGGTCTCCAGAAAAAGGTTGGTTGAGTACGTAAAAGGAAAATACGGATACTGTCACCAAAGGTGGGTACAGGGAGGAATTAAAGGATAAGAAGTTTCTTCTTAGGAAGTTCGCAGGATTTCGAAATTTCGTTCAGATGATTGGTAGAGACGTTGTTTGAAAAATGGAATTGTGCTGTCCGCTCTTACTTGTGCAGGCTTTTTGTATGAGTTATCTCGGCGACTGCTTGCATATAACTGGATTTCTGCGAACGCAGCCTTATTACAAAGATCAGCCCTTACTCATATTGGCGAAGTGTTTAAAAATATTTCCCGCACTCCCGTAGGCGACGTTGTTATTTTACGTATTGAGCTCAATGATTTATGAGATGCTGGATTCTTACATCCCTTCCCCCTTACTTAAAAGATTTAGGCGACTCTTTTCCAACCCGGTCGCGTAGGCGACGTTGTATCGAATTTAATTTAGTATTTATTTAACTTAATGATTTGAGATGCTGGATTCTTACACACGTACACTCTGATATCTTAAATCAATAGGCAAACCAAACATGGAAATAATAATACTTTTAGACCATCTATTAATCATAGTTAAATTTAATTAACAAGGACAGGGTGTGAATCCAATGTAGTTTCACACAATTTGTAAGTGTGAAACGACTTTGATTTCATGTGACTTCTAATAGAATCCTTTTAGACGGAATCACTTGGCTTTTAAAACAGAACTTCTCTCTGATTATAGGTTCGTAATTGGCCAATACGTAACAGTTCACGGAGACGTAATAAGTCACGTGAACATAAGTCACGTGATGGTTGAAGACGGCGGAGAATACACGTGTACGGCGGAAAACCGTGCCGGAAAAACATCGCACTCGGCGAGGCTGAATATATACGGTGAGTACAAACAAAGCACAACTGTGATTCTTGTTAGCGGGGCACGCATTCGCGGGGTACACAGGTATTTACCTTTAACCCGTTTATGCAAACTACATCTAACTACTTAATAACGTGTTCGCACGTTCCGCATTGAAATGCAAATTCGCGCCGCCACCGAACGCCAGTAAAACAGAACGCGAAGAAGATTGCAGAGAGTCAGAGCCAACTTGTTGCACGACGAGAGATGGATGTCACTAGCTTCGTCTTCGACTTTAATTATCGATTTGGCCTTATTTATATTGCTCCGAGGAAGTAAATAAAATAACGCGGTGTTTTCCCAGTAGCGGTAAAGTTTTTTTATCGTCTTAGGTTTGTGTAAGTTTAATGAAGCAATACCATCAGCGCAGCGCACAGTTTTTTTTTGTGGCGTAACAATATTAATCCATTCAATAAATCCAGCTTAATGTATTTTGTTTATTTCAAAATTATGTAATTGTAAGGGGGGGAGGGGGTTCGTTAGATGGCGTGTGTAAATCAACTTACTAGTAAATAACATTTCCCCAAATTATGTATTCAGCTTGCATCTCTTGGCAGTCAAGCGTTGTAAGTAGTAAGTCCGCGCCGGACGTGAACGGATGGGAAACCCCCAAAGCGAAGAGACATTTGATTAATCACTGCAAATGTGAAACAATACGTGACCATCAAATCCCGGAGATAAATTATTTCTTCCGAGGAGACGAATAAGAAGAAAAAAAAACACTGCGGCTTATACAATAATGGAAACGTATTTCGAATCTTGGTTTTCTATTAAAAAAAAAGTGTCTCTCGCAGGAATGCCGTACATCCGCTTGATCCCGAAGGTGACGGCGGTGGCCGGGGAAACCCTGCAGCTGAAATGTCCAGTGGCCGGATATCCGATAGAAGAGATCCACTGGGAACGCGGAGGCCGCGAGCTCCCGGACGACCTGCGACAGAAGGTTCTGCCGGATGGAACCTTGCAAATCAATCCCGTCGAGAAGAAGGTGGACACAGGGGTGTACACGTGCTGGGCGAGGAATAAGCAGGGGCACAGCGCCAGGCGAAGCGGAGAAGTTACAGTGATAGGTAAGCCGAACCGTGGCGTAATTTTTCGGCGGGACGGTCATTAATTTTCGTCGGGGGCGAAAGCCATTAATCAACTGCAATGTAATTTCCGTTAAACATGCAATAAATTTGATGTATGGTACTTATTACGGATGGGGTTGGGGGGTTAAACCACACACACCGTGATCTTTATGAATAAATTTGAACTTCTTTTATAAAGTTTGGTTTTATCGAATTTTTCGAATTTTTTATTCATTATAAAACAGTAAATTTTGATTCGCAAATATCTATCCTGCGCGAAACTTCTAAGTGAGAAATAGCCATCGCCCACGCAGTGGAATCATAACTCGCCTCCACTTGCTGAAAAAGCAGAATTTGCGTAACTTGCCGCTTTAAGATTATTCAGAATGGTGCCGCCCACTATAAGGACTAAAACTTGCTACGTAATGTTTGTGCTACGACAAGACTTATATTGTCTTAAGCCGCGTTTCTTGGCCATAATAAAGCAGTAATGTTTGATTCCCAAATATCTATCTCGCGCGAAGCTTCCAAGTGAGAAGTACCCAAGGCCTCCACTTGCTGAAAAAACAGAACCTTCTTAACTTGCCACTTTAAAGTTATTCAGAATGGTGCCAGTCGCGATGAGGATTTGATTCTTAGATTCAACGCAAACCCCGACATCGCACATTGATTATTTTTCTGCGAACATTTCGGTTTCTAGTTCTACTTTCAAAGATGAAGAAAAACGATCGCCATAAGTTTTAAAGAGATCCATGGAGCCGTGACAAACGGAACTAAGAAGAAGCAGCCAAATAAGTGTCTTGAAACTGATGACTTCCTTTTCAAAATGTTTTCCCAAGGTTAAGGAAGATGCAGGAGAACGTTTTTCAAAATTGATAATGCAGTTTCAGAACCCCGCATTCGTTATTGCTTTTAATATAGTCAGTTCAAAAGTCACTTTTTGATAACATTTCATTCCATTGCATCGGCCGGACGGTGTTCAGGAGAAATGATGATAAGCGTCCAGGAAATAGAAATCCAAAACCTCTGACTTCGCACAAAAATTTCCTCTCCTTCTTTCTCACTCTTTTCACCAAAATTTTAGTCAACCCATAAAAGATCCGATTCGCAGTTCCTTTGCTTGTGCGTTTCTGGATTGAGTTTTTAGCCAGGAACCGCTCTCAGCACTCTTTTATGTGGATTGAAATTTTGGCCTCCTACCTCCCCCTACCCCTCCTACTATAAGCATAATTTTGGGATTGTCGAAATTTTCATCTATTCTTCTCTCTTACTTATTTATGTCTTACGAATTTTTGTATTCAATAAAATATTCTTCTCATGAAGAAGAAACGGTACTCTGTTAATTTCTGGATTCAAAGCAAATAACTCCACCAAACGTGGAACCTGATTATTATCTTCTCGTAATCCAAACTTTGGAACACTTTAGTTTTCATTTGGCAACATTCACGAAAATAATTGTTTCTGTTCTACCGAAATAAAACTAAGGAGGAATTTAATTGATTATTGCACGAGGAATTAAAAGAGGAACTCAAAATAGGAACTAACTTTTCTCTACGTACTGGGCTATTTAAATAAAATATTCGATTCTCTGAGAGGGATAAAAGACATCACCATTCAAATTTTAAACATTTTCATTCCCCATTAGCTTCTGAGGGAAACGTTTTCACCGATAGATGTCGTGCAATTATCCATAACGTTTTTTTCTTCTCTTTCACCTACGCGGTGAGGCAGGTGTTTATTATACTTGTGTCCAGTTGCAATCTCAGCAATTTTTTCAAGGTTTGCAGCTGCAATTCTTCGAGTGATGTAGCGATCAGAGTAACATACAACGCCCCCAGTTGTCTTAAGTCGTAGTTTCAATTCAGTTTCAAAGCTCATTGTGACATGACATACAAACAATACAATCACCAGAAATTAATTTGCAGAAAGAAGAAATGGTATTCTGTCTACATTTAAAATTTTGGTAATTTCACCAAACGTAATCCAAATTTCACTTCAGTTTTAATTTCGAACATTTCTGAATTGGGATTTGCAGCTGTGTATTTTTTTGCTTTGCAGAGATCCTTCTCGCCATCAGTTCCAGAAATATGTTCTTGTTCTATATTTGTTTTGATTAATATATTATTACAGTTCCCCCCAAAGTTAGCCCGTTTTACGCTGAAGATACGTTGCACGTGGGTGATAGAGCAAGCTTGACGTGTTCGGTTACGAAAGGGGATGTTCCACTTACGATATCCTGGCACAAAGACGGACGCAACGTGGATCCCGCGCAAATGGTATCCATCACGCAAGTGGACCAGTATACTAGTATTCTGTTGATAGAAAGCCTGTCCCCAGAGCACAACGGCAACTACTCTTGTGTTGTTAGGAATCTAGCAGCCGAAGTGTCGCACACCCAACAGCTCGTGGTGAATGGTAATGAGGCGCGTCGTGCCGCGCCTTTTAGTCTTTCTTTTCTATCTCTGATGTTTGTTTCTCTTCTCTCTCAGTTCCTCCTATTATTGAGCCCTTTTCCTTCCAAGACGGGCTGTCGGAAGGCATGCGAACCCGAACCGTCTGCGGCGTGAGTTCTGGGGATCCGCCACTGGTGGTCTCCTGGCTCAAGGATGGGCAGCCGCTGACGCCCTCTCTGGGCGCCAACGTCTCGGCCCTTGACCCCTATTCTAGCCTCCTCAGCATTTCTAGCCTTGACTCTCGCCACTCCGGAGATTTCACGTGCGTGGCCAGCAATCCTGCCGCTGAGGTTAGGTACACCGCCAAGCTACAGGTTAAAGGTAACCACCCAGCCTGTCTCCTTCCGCCCACTCCCTCCCCGCCCTCCGTTGCTTTGGCACATGCGTCGACTGGACCCCCAGGTCAAGGTACTGTTGCACCCTCTTTTGTTTTCAGTCAGTCTGTAGGATTTGTCTATGTTCTTTCACTTGCATGAACTTATATTAATGAAAAACCGGCGACTTGGCGTAACAACACCAAATCAAACCAACTTTGGTCAAAGTATGTCAAGTCGCTGCCAAAATATGTTTACAAGCTGTAGGAGAGCCGCTTTCATCACATTCACCGCCAAGGATATATTTTACGATTATATAATCCCTCACACGTATTTGCTTATTGCAGCAATACCAGTAAAGTAGCCACCCTCCCAAACCGTGTAGAGTGTCGTCAATGTAACCACTCACGGCACAATTGCAACATCTATGTATCACGCACCTCACAAACGATTACTATATGACCTTGATGTTGTTACAGTGCCACCTCGATGGTTGGTAGAACCTGTCGACGTTAGTGTGGAGCGCAATCGTCATATTGCTTTACACTGCCAAGCTCAGGGAGTACCAACACCTACGGTCACGTGGAAGAAAGCTACAGGTCTTTCTTCATTTATATCAAAATTTGGTCACCTACTTCCCATTTAGGTTCCATATGCTTCTTGTTCCCTTCCTATTCACGTTTTCCATCAGCTTAGTCAATTTTTGACTTCTCCTTCCCCTCATCTTCCGAATTTCGGTTTCAAATTTTGCGACTTAAATAAAGTATGGAAGATCACTCCTCATTCCTCCCCAAACTTATGAAGGTGATATAAAAAATCTTATTCTCTTCAGGCAGTAAGTCAGGTGATTATGACGAAGTAAGAGACCACATGTACACGAAGGTCCTGGAAAACGGCACGTTACTTTTGCAACACGTGAAAGAAGACAGGGAGGGATTTTACTTGTGCCAGGCGGAAAACGGGATAGGTACGGGCCTGGGAAAAGTCATCCAGCTCCGCGTAAACTGTACGTCTCTTAAGAAGAACAAAAAGTGGTAGTTTAACGCGTTGAAATTGCAGCGTCCCCGTACTTTTCCGCGCCGTCTAGGCTCGTTACCGTTAAGAAGGGTGACACGGCGACGCTCCACTGCGACGTCAACGGGGATAAGCCCATCAGCGTAATCTGGCTCAGGGGTGGCAAGTCGGAGCTCAATCCTTCGACGAACTATCGGATTCACGTGAAGCAGGACGTGACGCCTGACGGCGTCGCGGCGGAAATGCAGATTGTTAACGCGGAAGCCACCGACAGCGGCGCTTATTTCTGCCAGGCCAGCAACTTGTACGGCAAGGATCAACAACTGGTTCAGCTTCTAGTACAAGAGCCACCCCTAAGCCCGCAGCATTTAGAAGCGCCCATGATTAGTAGCAGATCGATAAGCTTGAAGTGGCAGCACAAATCCGGGGATTCCAACGAAGTGTTTAAGTTTATTGTTGAGTATCGGGAAATTGAAAGTGAGTCTATCACTACTATTAAGTATACTTAATTAAAAATTTCACAATTTCCACAATCAACGCTGATTATATTATTAACAGGATCTTGGCACCAGATCGAACTTACCGACATTCCACTGCCGTTCACCATCCTCATCGACGACTTGAAACCCGCCACGAAATATGCCTTCCGCGTAATTGCCGAGGGCCCAGCAGGAAAAAGTGCGCCAAGTACGGAATTGGTCGTACGAACGGAACCTCAGCGACCCGCTGGTCCACCCCTAAACTTATCAGTGCGACCCGTGTCTTCCACCGAAATTTTGGTGACTTGGTCTCCTCCCATCCCCGAATTAAGGCACGGCGATATCCTGGGGTTTAACGTGGGCTACAGGGTGGAAAACACCGGCTCGTACAATTTCACGTCGATTACCGGGGATGGCGAAGACGGAGCTGGCGAAGTCCTGCTGGGGGGGTTGGCGAAATACACCAGATATACGGTGGTGGCCCAGGCTTTTAATGAGGTTGGCGCCGGGCCTTTAACCGAGCCGGCAACCGCGCAGACGATGGAGGATGGTAAACTTATTTAAGCCAAAGGATTAAACAAATTCTTAATCATTGATTAGTCCCTAGTATGCCCCCTGAGGACGTACGCTGCGCAGCTCTGACTTCCCAATCCTTGCAAATTAGTTGGCAACCCCCGCCCGCTGATTACTGCAACGGAATCCTGCAGGGTTACAAGCTGACGTACGAACCGGTCTTAGATGATAATTGGCAAGGTGCCGCCGCTTATTTTGATTGATAAACGGAAGGGTGTTTTAACGCGTGTGATTTCCAGGCAATGACGAAATGGAAACGAGGAAGACCACCGCCCTTACCACCGTCATCACCGGATTGAGGAAGTTCACAAACTACAGTTTGCAAGTGCTCGCTTTCACGAAAGTTGGGGATGGAGTACTCACTGCCACCACCTACTGCCAAACCGAGGAAGACGGTTCGTTTTAACGTCCTCGTGCTTGCCTACTTAATCAGAAACGTTGATTCCAGTTTCCGGGCCTCCGGCCGACATAAAAATCGTCGTCAGTTCACCGCAATCGTTTTTGATCTCTTGGCTTCCGCCGAACGAGCCGAACGGAATCATCACTAAATACAACTTGTACAAGAAGAGCATGGGGATTGATGGGAGGCAAGAGATAGATCATGCTAAGCAAATCATTTCCGGGCAACATACGAGTTACGAAGCTAAAGGGATACAACCGCACGTGGAATATCAATTTTGGTTGACTGCGTCGACTAGGATAGGTGAAGGGCAAGGGACTCGGATGGTTACCCAAGTTGCATCAAATAGAGGTAAGAAATTACAATTGTTTACCGCGGTGCCATGGTTTTTGAATTGCTGGAATCCACCCATTTATAGCGTAATAATTATTTTGATATTCTTCCGATGTTGGAGTTCTTTGGAGGATATCGATATTTATGCCTCCAACAATAATTGCCTCAGGTTCTACCATGTTCTCCAACCTCCAAGTATGTAATCAAGTCAGCTATAAATTTATTTTTCTCAACTGAGTGTGGTCTATAGATAGCTGTGATTACTAGATTTATGCCAACGCTGATCTTTAGTTTGATTCCTTTTAAATCGCCTATGTTCACCACATCAGTTGTACTTTTTATTGTGGTTTTGATATAAATAACAACACCACATTTCTGAACACACTATTATGTCGTGAGTCCCTTAATATTTTTCTGTAAGTAGCTGTAATTCATTGAAATGTTTATCTAGAGTTCGCACGTTTAAGGCCCAGTTTTACAATCGTGGAATAAAGACGGAATAACTGTTCGTCGAATATCCTTTAACGTTCCTCCATATCTACGTCACACCTACGACACGTTATTCTAAGAATAATGCTTATCCGACGATTGTAAAATCGGGCATAAGCGAATTAAATTTAAGTCATTTCTCGATTTTACTAGATCTTGCACACACTCGTAATTTGATGCATACGTTATTGTGTTTAATTGAACTTCTTCGAAATCTTAAACAAACTTATCTACGAAATGGGTTTTGGGAAGAAATAATTTGATAGTTCACTTCTGGGCAGTCACCCCCATAGGGGGGTGTATTTCTCACGCGTCCAGAGTTCTTCATCGCGTGGATGTTTATTGTGACTTATCTAAACGACCCTTGCCTCAAGGGGGTCGATATTTAGTCTAAGCGATTTCCTCTCGCCCGCTTATCGCTCGAGAAAGTTTATATCTCATCTTATCCTATTCGCTTAAAGCGACACCAATTTTAATAAAACACTCACGGAAATGGCATATCGAACAAAAATTATTAGAGGGTAAGAAAAAGGAAACTCATACGCTCAAGAAAATGATTTGACGAACATTAACATTTTTAAGATTTATAGTAAAAAATCTCCACTCTTTCGACAATTCTGCGGGGAAGACGCGCCCTCTATTTGTGTGCCCCTTAGATCCCGTTAAATTTCGATCATCAAAGTGACTAAAGTTGCCTACCCTCTAGGGTACATTTGATGACGCTGTTAAAAGGGGGTCGATATTTTGTCTAAATGATTTCCTTTCATCCGCTTATTATCGTTTGAGAAAGTTTATCTTACCTTATCTTATCCTATTCGCCTAAAACGACTCTTATTTTGATTTAATAATTTAGAGAATTTTGTTGCAAGTGATCACAGGATGTCGTGATCTAAACTTTTCATTAATAATTTAGGTTTTAAATTTTCCTTCGCCCAAGAATTTAAAGCACAGGAGGACAGGAATATGAAGGATTGATGAACACCAAAAAAATAATTGTACGCCTTTCAAAACTTTTTATAAATTGGGAATGGGATGATTTATTTGGTAATCCTTTAATTGCAATATTTCAGTGCCAGCTCGAATTATCTCTTTCGGGGGAGTCGTCGTTCGTCCTTGGAGGGGTTCGGTCGCCTTATCTTGCATAGCCGTGGGTTCACCCCGGCGTGAATGGCTGCGAGGAGATCAAGTTCTGAAGGGTGGCGCAAATCATAATATTCAATTGTTAGATACGGGCGAACTAATTCTGTCCAATTTGCAACTGTCGGATTCGGGCAATTATACTTGCCAAGTAGACAATGGCCAGGGATCTGATAGGTCGACGTACGGACTGATAGTTCAAGTGCCACCGACAGCACCCTTATTGTACGTGACGAGTGCCACGAGTAGCAGCGTTCTCCTTCACTGGAAACCGGGGAATAACGGTGGCGCCCCTATTAGTGGGTACACTTTGAATTACAAGAAGGAGCACGGCGATTTAGATGAAGTACATCTTTCCAGGCATGCTGTTAGTTACGAACTAAAGGTATTTATTTACCTACTTATTATTCTTCGTTGAAATTTTGAAAATTGATTCGTTTTTAGGGACTATTATGTGGGACCACTTATCACCTCTTCTTAATAGCGCATAATAAGATCGGTACGTCACCTCCGAGCCACCCCTTACAGGCGAGAACTCAGGGGCATCCCCCGGGTGTCCCCATCGCGACGTCTTTCATCTCCCCGAATTCAACGTCGGTGGTCCTGCGCCTCCACGTTTGGCCCGACAACGGTTGCCCCATTCTTTACTTCGTCCTCCTCTACAGGAAAGCCACGGATTCTCAGTGGACCCTAGGTACAAAAGTTTGGGGCGAATTGCTTCGTGTAAATTCACATTCCTTTTTAGTGTCCAACGCTTTGAAGCCACAAAGGCGAACGTCCATCACCGGTTTAACCCCGGCCACTCAATACGTCGTGAAGTTAGAGGCCCATAACATCGCTGGGTTTTCCTCGGAGGAGTTCGCTTTTATTACCCTCACCAAAGATGGAGGTGAGTGAGTGGGCCGACGATTTTAGTTTAGTAAACGGAAATGCATTTGTGTTTTTAGACGTCCCCCCACCGGATTTGATGAAGCAAGGTAGCGATGGGGTCCCGTTCTACGCAGACGTTAGACTAGTCCTACCTCTCGTAGTTTTAATTATAGTAATATTAGCTTCCGGAGCCACAGCCGTAGTATGTCTTAGAAATCGTAAGTCGCTTTGGCCCCCTCACCAAAACATGCGAACTTAATTTTTTTTGGTAGGCCAAAATGAAGCTGCCAAAGAACAACTTGATAACCAGCAAAACGCTGAAGCTCAAAGAGAAAGGTATTACGCAACAATCCACAAGGTTTCACTGCAATCAGGTGAAAAAATTCCAGGTATTTTGCTTAGTGGCTCTTTCAAGTCGTTAATTACGTTGAGTTTTTTTTAGAAACCTCAGAAGACATATCTCCGTATGCAACATTTCAGCTATCCGAACCAAGTACCTTACCACAAAACACGATGTTGCATAGTTTCATGTATCACGAACACGCAATGACTGAGGGTTGTGCTTCACCACCACCGACCACATCCGTGCAACGAAACTCACCCTACTACAATATAGTATGTTGATTATTTTGGTTTATTTGGGGAAGGTTTAAAAATTTGCTTTTATTTAACGCAGCAAAAATTTCAAAGCACGAAAGGCCACGGACGTCGTCGGGCAAACAGAAAAACTGATGTGGACAGCGATGACAGCGAATCGGATCCGGACCAATTAACATCGAGCAGGACAGAGTCTTCCAACCAGCTAGATATGAAGCACAAGCACAGTAAGACTTCGGCTTAATCCGGCCGGCTTCACCCCGACTTGTTGCTTTCAGATTTCATATACCACGGGGCACATTCGAGTACATCATCTGACATATCGCCTATGTCCGATCAGAAGTCCTTGCCTAGACGTGGAAGGTCGAGGTACCTCCCTGCGAGAGCCACGGCCCATGGAAATAAAAAACAAATTGATTACAGGTGGTTGCAACAAGGCCGATCATCATCCACCCGGCAAATGCTACCCCACCTGTCGGTGGCTGAAACGGCTTTCCAAGAACACCCGACACAGCTCGAGCAGAACACTCCAGACCGACCGGAACTCAGCGAAGCAGAATGCGACATCGACACGCTCAAAAAGCTCAAATTGGGTCTGCGCTCTTCGCTGTGGTCCAGGCCAAGCGGATCCGGTCAAGCCTCGGATTATTCCATAGCAGTGTAACCAGTCTTTCGCTGGCGGTGGTTTTGTTACTCATTTTTGAAATCAAAATTAATTATTAGCGTTGAGATTAATATACAATTTTATACAAAAAAAAAATGAAGAGGAAAATATTTAGATAAGTTTTTCGTTGCATTTCTTGCATTTCGGAACTTTGGAAGATTTTGTATTATAGTTATAATTTCGTATCGAATAAAACTCATAGATAATAATACTATTCTTCCATAAGTCTATGTACCAAGATACAATCAATGTCTGACGAAATCAAAAAAAAAAAATCTTCCCTCATCCCCCATTAATTGTAAACAGTATGTATAATAGTTCCAATTTAAGTATAATAAATTTATTGTAAATTATTGTTGTTTCTTTATAAAATACCATAGCGTACTAAGCATTTAAATTACGTGTGATTATATTGCACTGACTCGGGGATGGTAAATTTTTTAACGTTATACCAAATATTAATCAACAGACAATACAAATTATTACTTTGGATAATTGGACAAATACTACCATACAGCGAAAGGTATGAACGTGATTTGCTAAATTAGTATGATCATCAGGCCTTGTGCAAAACATCTTTGGCGCCCTTTTAAAATTCTGAACAAAAACTAATTCTGCTGAAATAAAGTTCACAAACAAGGTGTTTTTGAATAATTATTTTTGCTGTTTTAGTCTCAAAAGTTACATCTGCAAATAATTGCAGAAAATTTGGCGCCTTTCTGACAAGGTGGGTCAATTAGACTATACACTTTAAAAGAAAAAAGATAAATATTTAAAATTAGTACGAAGTAACGATATATACAGTTGAATAAATCACTGGGCTTTAATTTAAAAAAATTATTTTTAAATACTTATTTACAACACTTCATGGACATATCATATCCTTGGTATACAGAAGAAGAAGCTGTCTTGTCTTAATTCAACCATTTAGCTAATTTAGCAAATCTCTGTCCACATCTCTGATACAATCACAAAACACAAATATAAAACAATAAATACATACACGAAATAACATAAAACAAATAAAATAATAACAAGTTAACATGTGAAAATTCCTTTAGGCATTGATATCACATATAGGATTGCTTTTCGAAGCCGGCTATGTGTTATTGTTGCAGTGGGCCTGCAAAGTCTCGTGCCTCCTGCACTCGATGCTCAACTGCCGAACGGCCCCCACGTAATGTCTCTGCTGCTCCACCAAGCCCTGCAAGGTGTGGCTCAGCTGATCGCGCTTGTGCTTCTCCTCGGCTAGTTTGCCCTCGAGTTTAAACTTGGAATGTTTGACGCCCTCCACGATGTTCTCGAATTGCTTCAGGAAGTCCTCTCGGCTACTACCTGATTGCATCGCCCTTTGCAATTCACCAAATTAAAACCCCTATTTTTTTTTTTTTTATAAATAAACAACTTACTCCGGGTAGTTTTCCGATATGGAATTTAATATCGATAGCTCCTTGCTCATGTAGAACTTCGTGTCTTCTAAAGTATTGTATAAAGTGAAGTATTGTTTCGTTTCTTTGTGCTTTGCAGCAACTTGATTGTAAAGCTCGAGAAATCTACGTTGATACTGCGCAAGCTCCGGTCTAGTAGGAATATCATCGAGCTGTCGTTGTAACATAGAAGTGATGCGATTTCTCTTGGCTAAGTGCAGTCTTAAAACTCGTAACTTCTCCGCCTCCTCCTCAAGCTCCTTGTTGGCTTCCGGATGGTTTTCTTCGGGAGTCGACTTCTTTGCGTCCCTAACAACAAACAATAAATTCATCGTTTCAATTAATAATGTCATAAATTGCATACTGTATTTTATTTTGCAGTTGTGCCAACTCTAGCTTGCATTGCTCTCGAAACTGTGCCTCCTGCGTCCGCAGGCTGTCGTTTAACTTGACGAGCTCTTCGATTTCTTTGACGTTACTAAAAGCAAAGCAAAAAGAAAACATCGTGCATTAAAACTGCACTTATATTTACTGTGTGTTAGGATTGATGGAGCTCTCTATTTCTTGGAGGGATCGATTGACTTCCAGCTCTTTCGATTTTATTTCCTGCCACGCAGTTTTATTTTCAGCGATTTCTCTGAGAATGCGTTCCTTATCCTCCTGGAGTTTGCCGCTGCGCTCTTCGAGAAGCAACTTGCGCTTCTCCATCACGGAGATTTGCTTCTCTTCTTTTGATTTGATGCCCCCATCCTAAACCGGTTACCGGTCAAAATGCGGGGAATATCACGAAGCGAAGTACTTACCTTCATTTCTGATTTGAGCTCTGCGTAGTGTTGTGATAATTTTTCTAACTCGGCTTCACTTAGTACGTTATATTCTAAACTATTCTGCAAGATTAAAATTAGTTTTATTTTCGGGGAATACAAAAAAATTCACTGTTGGCTTAGTTTTAGTTGTAAGTCAATTCCTCTTTCTTTCTTTCTTAAGAAAGAAAGAAGAATTGGTTTATGAACTATACATGCAAGTAGAAATTGTTCAAGTGAACAAAAAAAAAATTGTGCGAATCAACCTACCTCATTCATTACAGCCATGTTGGTCATTAATTGGTCGATTTGAAGCTACAACACAACATTGCAAACACAAGGTGCAAATTAAAAACACAACAGAAAATACAGTCAATGCAACTACATCAATACTAGTGTGTTTATACTTAAACAAAATTGCACTAAAGCATTCAAAATGTTTACCACCATTCTATAACTTCTTGCAACTAAATGTTACACTTAAGGCCGGTCTTTCCTTCTTCCAGTTAAAGTTATCCGGTGAATAACTTGATTTTTATGAATGGATGATTGATTTTTATGAATTGTTTCCATGATAGTTATCCGTCAGTTAGTTTATCAAGAGGTGGAAAGACTGGCCCTAAATTAATAAATAGGCAGATAATAATTTGCAAATTCTAAAGCAACATTGTGCAGATCAGTATGCGCTGCACTCTTTTTATTTCAGATTTTAATAAAAATTTTCAAAGTAAATCCTACTCGCTCTACCTTGAAACTTTTGTTAAAAAAAAACAAACATAAAATGCTTACAATAAATCATCCTCAAAAACACTCTACTGTATGTTGTTACCTCTTGTGATTGTTGGTCTCCTAAAATATCAGTCTCTGTGGTTTTAGTCTGAGTATTATTAAGAACTCCGTGTCTTCCGTACTCCAGCAGGGTGATCTGCACCCTCGCCGCCACATCATCCGGAAGAGTGTTCTTTCGCTTGTAATACCTGCGAGGCCTGTACACTTCGGTGACGGTATTTACATTATCGAGTACTTTTTTCTGCACTTCTGCCTTCGCGTTGCGCAACGGGAAATGCTTGCCGAACTGATTCACAGCGTACGACCGGACGAACGCGGACATCTCCTCCCGAAACTCCATCGACCTTTTCACTAGCCACTAAATAAAAATTAAAGTAATTTTCAGGGTGAGCGACGTGACTTGATCGAACCTGAATGACAGGGAATATGTGGATGAAATCTAGACCCTGTATTTGGTGGGGTTCAATTCTGTGCGGGCACTTCATTTTCGGTAGGACCGCTACGATTTTTTCGGTGAGGGATCTGCGGGAAAATTTTAAGTTTGATTTTCATTTAGAGTTTCTTTGGAACATTACATTTTTTGTCCTATCGTTGAATTCTCTTGAAACAAAAGGTCAACGTCTATATCTACGTTGCAGGATTCGATGCACCAAGTCATTCCCCCGACTACTTTATCGAAGGGGGACAGTCCCTTGATTCTCGCTCTGAAATAACCGGCGGCTACCAGTAAATCAATGATTTCTTGCAACTTTAGCGACTGTTCTTCATCTTCGCGTACTTCCGCCTTCAATTTATTTTTAAAACGTCAAGTAAATATCTTTAAATTAGCTATTAAGTAAGTACCTTGTTTTCGTGACCATCCGCCTCCTGCCTGATGGTCAGCTTCTTGAATTTCTGGTGTATTTCTTGATTTACCGTAGCCATGTTTGTCCGGCTGGTGTTTATCTTCACATTGTGCTATTTACGATCATGTTTACCGCAAGATTACGGGAGTTATCACAAGTTTTTGCGAAACGGTTATAACCTATTTTTTGTTACTTTGACAACAGTCCGCAGTGTCACCAGGGGCCCGTTCAGGAATAACGCTCCGATTAAAAGGAGCGCGCACTGGGTAATATTCTTTCTCTCTCATGTAAGTGATTTTGTGCATTTTGCTTTTCATTTTAAGCGCCCAAAGTGCTCTCGCGATACAGTTCCTGAACAAGCCCCAAATGATGCAAATTTAATCACTAGATTAGTTGACAGAAATCACCAGTTACCAACCACTTACCAACTGAAAACCACCAATTGAAATTTTTTGTGTTTATTGTGATAGGCTGCATTCAGGCGCACGTTCAGGTAAGGGCAGCGCTACAGTACTTTAATAAAGCGTAAAGCAATTGTGTTGTTTTGCAGTAAAGCTAAGTTCACATGCATTGCGGATACGCAAAATTTTTATTGCGGATCGTTTCTAATTGGTTCATTTTGAATTTTGAACCAATTAGAAACGATCCGCAATAAAAATTTTGCGTATCCGCAATGCATGTGAACTTAACTTTACAACTAATTTTCTGTTTGAATTCCACCAATGGTAGCCTCCAAAGATAGTGCTACAAGAAAGAATATCGCATACGTTTTCAGGAGGCTTACGTTTAACAAATCGTGTTGTAACGCTACAGTTACCTGAACGAAACGTTTTATTTAAATTCTTTGATATTATTTATTATTTATTATTTATTATAGAAGTTGAAATTACATATTATGTTAAATATTTAGGAGCAAAACCATTTTAGAAAGATAAAAACCCCGAAATATTTTTATGAAGAAAAGAATAATGAAAACTTTAAATACAACAAATAAACTTGCGCAAAAGATAATATTGCAAATGCGGAAAAACTGTAAATACTTTTTTAAGTTAATAGGAAAGCAATTTACATTAGTATTTATGAATTTCGAATGTAAAATATCGCTTTATTATGTTTTGCTTGTTTAACTTTCTGACTCTAAGGCCCGATTTTACAATCGTTGATAAGCATTATTCTTAGAATAACATGACATAGATGTGACATAGATATGGAGGAACACATTCGGCGAACAGTTACTCCGTCCTTATTCCACGATTGTAAAACTGGGCCTGACATGTTCTAAACTTCTGCTAAGGGAGAGCGGCCGCCATGTTTTGAATCGCATTACGGATACGGAGGAAAATAAAGAATCCGTTCAGCCAGTTCTCTATTAGCTAATACGCTGGATATTAACGCTCTGCTGCGAAACAATAGCGAAATGTAAGCGCTAACTTTGGCGGAACGCAGCCATTGGGCGCGTTTAGCGAACGCAACATGTTGAGTTGCTACCACTGCTGCATTCACTAAGCGATTACGCTGTACTGTGCTATCAGTCAGCAACTTAGAGATTTAGTCAGCGTTCTAAAACATCGCTGCATTTCAAGCTAAATGTGCTGCATAAGTGGCCTTGACTAAAAAAAATATTTTCTAATGTAAAATATTAGTTATAATTTATAAACATAGCACAAGCTCCTCCAAAAACAGTATTATTTCTGAAAGACCAAGTAATACTGAATAAAATAATAAATAATGGTACGTAACAAAATGGCAGTATATTTGTGAGTCAGAAACAGCGGATTTACGGTTTAGCGAATCATTTGTGCTACTTGTAAGCGGACTAAGCAAAGCATATTGCTGCTTCTCAGCTGCTATGTTCGCTAATCGTGCCCATTGATTCTATGATTGGTTTGAACGAAAGCAGCTCTGTTTGGTGTATGATCGGTATTAGACGTCATATTTTTAAGCGTAAAATTTTAACGCTAAATTAGCGCTGCTAACAGCAAACGCGTTGAAAACGTCAAACGTGACATCATTCAAGATACACGGTCTTATTTGTACAATAACCTAATTATTAACGTAACCGTAACGGAAGATATGAATAAATTATTAGAAGGTAACACGTAAATAAATCACAATTCGAAGTACCTGTAATTTATTTACTTAATTTTATTTTCACTTTGTTCTTTTATGATTGGCAGCATTAAATGACTAGTCCAAAAATACTTGCTCGGCAACGGCCATACCACGCTGAAAGCACTGCTTCTCGTCCGATCAGCGAAGTTAAGCAGCATCGGGCGCGGTTAGTACTTGGATGGGTGACCGCTTGGGAACACCGCGTGTCGTTGCCATTTTTTTTTCATGGTAAAATAGATTTCTTTATCTTTTTCAACCCTGTTCATTTGATTAATTTTCTAAGTTCAAATCAAATATTTGTATCTCATGTTGGGCCTCGCTTTTGAAATGATTGAAATATGACAGTAATATCCATTCGCACATGCGCATTTCTATACTGCGGCACAAACTTTTTAAAGGTTCACGTGTGCATTGTGTGTTGCTTACTCATTTTCAATTCGGGACAATTTAAACTGAGCGGGATTTCATTCTTTAAATACCATATGGGCGCATTTAATAAATTGTAACCACCAAAAATATGATGAAACCTAAATGAATAACGTGCAATGGAAAATTAGATATGTTCTCCATGATATTTGCAGTAATAATTTAATTAATATGTGATAAGAAAAGTCTTGTACTGCAATAAATATGTTTTATTCTTTTCTAGACCGGTTTCGCATAAAGCATCATCAGTAGAATTACAACAACAGTATCCTCTAATCTAATGTAGAAGCATGTGTAGAGTAATTTTTTTTTTTAATTTAAATTTAAAAAAAATAATAATATGAATTTATGAATAAGCAAGCATTGTATAAAATAAGTCCTTTAAGAACAGAAATTTATTTTTTTAAAGTTGTTTTTAGTTTACATTTTTACTTGATTCACTGTACAGTGACAATTACAGTAGGAATTTAATATAAAACAAAAATGTCAAATAAAATGTAATTCTGTATTCTAAATTATTTGATTCGCTGTCAGTATTATTAAAAGGTATTTAATTAAAATGGAATTCTGTTTTAAATTGCGCAAAATTTTACTGTAACAAATAAAGATAAAGAAATCTTCGATTCTGCTTTCCTGCAACCGGTTTAACGATGCTTTCAGAATAAAAAAATAATTTTTTTCTTTTGTAGAAAACAGTCGCCGTGGGCAAATTCTCTTATTCGGTAGCATTATGGACATCGACTGATTCAATGTATTGCTCATCTTAAAACTGCTATTGATTAATTTTG
The DNA here is from genome assembly GCA_958336345.1 of Dorcus parallelipipedus. Taxonomy (NCBI): domain Eukaryota; kingdom Metazoa; phylum Arthropoda; class Insecta; order Coleoptera; family Lucanidae; genus Dorcus; species Dorcus parallelipipedus. Next base: position 16,579,517 of record OY284475.1, read on the forward strand.
CTGAAGACTTTACAGCTTCTAAACTGGCTTTCATTGATTTAAAATGATTTTGTGCAATTTTTAGTTCTTCAGTTGATTGTATTTCGTTTATTTATACTCGCTTTTTAACGAAAGTATTACAAAAAATTTCCTTATTTTTAAAAATTTCTTTTCTTAAAACATCCACTTCATCTGTAAACTCAACATCCACTTCTTTTGTAATCTTATTAACTTCTGCTGTCTCGTGTTTTACATTTTAAAGTTAAACTATTTTTTTACAGAAAAATTTCAAACTTGTTAATGTTGTTAAAATTTGATGTGTAAACTACTAGAAGAAGCTAATAAATAAAAATTAGCGAAGGCTCAGCAAAAGATTAATTTATTTTGGACCAAAATTTAAACAAGAAATTCATTCCCAACGATCAATATGCAACTGTGAAATTTATTTTGCTCACTTACCTCAAACTTTTGCATAAGAACATGTTTTAAATATTGCACTTCATACATTTAAATTCATTTTGATTTTAATTCATTTTGAAGTGTTACTATGACACAAATTAGAAATTAAAAGAACTCTTAGGATATATTAGATCCATAAAAGTAGTGGAATTCGCCCGCCTTTTTACCTCTAACTTGATTGGCTGTTGCCAACCTGCATGTCACAAACTCTAAATCTAAACGCTTGTAGGTACAAGTTTCACAAGAAGGCTTATTGTAACACGAGTGGGGTTGGGGTACGACTAGCGAAGCGTAGCAAGCTAGGAGTGCCCCAACGGAACGAGTGTTACAATGCCTCTTGTGAAACGTGTATAATATACTTTTTTTTCTACTTTGCGTCACTTATTGAACAAAAATATGAAAAATATTGGATCTTCTTAGTATATGGGGAATTTTAGTTGTAATGCGTGGCAACACTGAAAACCTTTCGTTTTAATCAAAAGTCACATTAACAAGTTATTAATTTTTCTTATCCAGCTTCATTGTGAGTATATTGTTAAGTAACAAATAAATACTGAGTTATTTTGTAAAATCTATTAAATATTTTCAATTAAAAATGACTAAAATTTCCCCAAAAACAGTGTCACAATGAGCTTCATTGTGAAACTGTTTTTGGTGTCACAATGAGTTCATTATGAACGCAAAGTAGAAAAACGCTATTAGATGCACCTATAATGTGGTCGGTCACGCTGCTTCTGGTCTATGCGCTGCTTATTAGTCTTATTACGGAAAGCATTTTTGTTTTCTAATCCTTCTCAATCAAATTTATTATTATTTCCTCTAGTTTCAATTAATACCTATAAAAGCACCTGCACAAGAAAAACCCCAAATAATGCGAACAGATTTTTATGTTGGTAGCACTGGACTCGAGCATGCGTTTTGTTTTTTCAAACACAACCTAACTGTGTGCACGAATGTTTAAACTAATAATAAATTAAGTTCAAACTTAAAAAGAAAACAAAATGAGTTCGCCTGAAATCGCAGCGTTATTTCCCAGCGCAGAAGATAAGATCGGCCCGAGAGATTTCTACACGCATTTTCTGCCGGTAATCCAAAGCTTCCAGCATGAAGCCAACCAGAAGCCGATCATATCGCACATAAATAAGCTCCTTTCCACTACGACAAGCCGAGACGTTGGCTTCAAGTATTTGAATTTGCTCATATTTTGTTGCAATTCGGAAACCCTGACTGACAACGTGACCTCATGGGTTACCCTCGGAATAGGCCAGAATAAAGGAATTGCATCAAGCCAGATGCTCAAATTCATTAGTAAGATACAACTCTCCAATTCGCCCCATCCCCCCCTTTGTATTTAAATGTGTTTATTGTTTCCTTCAGCCAACATCATACCACTGTGCAATGACGTTCAAGATTTCAACAAATTAATGGTTTCCTCACGCTCGCTTTACCTCAATAAAGTCATAGACATGTGCGTTTCTGTTCAAGTGAACAGCGTGCAAGTCGACAATGCATTACACTGCTTGGAAGTGTGCTTGCAAACGTATGCAAGCACATGCATTACGATGAAGACCAAAATCGAGCAGTTCCTACTGAAATTTTTGGACGAGCAGATCAATGAAGCCACGATAAAGCGCGCCGGAAGGTGTTACCATTATTTACAGCAGGTAAGTTACAACGAGCGCATTTTTTCTCCAGAGTGAGATTCTGAATTGATTATTTCAGACTGGTGGGGCAGGGCCTGAGGGAATCAATCACATAAAAAATTGGACCGGTACTCTTGAACAGTTGTGTAGTACTGCACAGAGTCTGTACGATCGATTTTTGGAAGACTTAACCGAATTCGAGCGTTACGATCAACCAAATGCTGTCGCGATTAATTTTCCTTCAGTCCCATCAGACTTTGATAACACCCAGATCTTATCAGCTCTTGAAAATAGACTGAAGAATGTCATGGGTTTCTTAAGGGCGATGCTCGAGTAAGTGATAAGTTTAATTTTGTAATATTTGGTTTGTTTGAATTGACTCTGCATTTTGCAAAGTCGGCAGAGTTATTTGTTAAACTGTAATCTCTCCTTTGAAATATTGTTTCTTGCCCTGCGTTTTATTGTTAGAAAAAAGAGCACTAAGAAAATAATAAACTAATTTCAAGAGTATTTTATTCAACACCACTATCATTACCTGCTGGTTATGTATGAGCAAGATCTTTGATCTCTCTTGATTAATCCAAACTCATAAATTTCATAGTTGTTATTAATATTTTTGTAGGACAAAATATCCTGTTATGAAAGTGTTCCATCCTAAGTACGTCTTTGATGTCATAAAGCGAGGTTTATCAGTGCACATATGTCCTGCTGGTGCAACAAATTTGACTTCCTCGACGATTCAATTCAGTGGATTATTGATGAGACATCAAATTGACTTACTGTACCTATTAAGGTCTTACATGGCATCGTATATATTTAATTTAATTTTTTGATGACCTTGCTACTCTGCGTTGTTTTCAGCTTGCAAAGTAATCTGATTCCATTCTCCACAATTATTACTAAATTACTTTTGGATTGCTTAGCCAGGACATCAGCGTGTACGTGTTTTACCAATTACAGGTAAGCCCAACACTATGAACATAAAGAAAAATCGCAATTGTGCAAAAGTGTTCCCCTCTCCCCCAATTCCACACTCACGTGAATGAATAGAGTTTATTTATTTAATACGTTCTTCATTGCAGTAAATACAAAGAAACTGTCTACAAAGTCCTGACCTATTGGATAAAGTTGATCAAAAATAACTTAAACACAACCGTCCACGAGAAACTAATTTCAACTATACTGGAAGACGTAACACCGATTAAATCTGATCTTTCCTTAAATGTAAGCGTCCACTCGTACTTAATTGCTTTCTAAAGTCAATGTTTTCAGATTACTTCCCTCCCTAGTAAATCAAAGGCCAACAAAAACAGACTTACTACAAATTCTACAAAAACCCCCGGGTTAAAGTGCGTTCACTTCCGATGGCTTGTGAAATGCGCAAGTGATTGAGTCGATTGTGTTTCAGGGACTACTCCCAGAACAGCTTGGACCAAAAGGAAATAATCTGCTGCAAGGCCTTGGAGTGTCTCATAAACATTTTTAAGAACGTCCACGTCAGCCTTAAATCGAACACGTTAATGGTAAGGCCCATTAGATTTATGTTTTGGATCATGAAGTGTACGGTTTTATCCCCCAGCTTGTGTACTCTACTGTAATCAGAACGATACTTAAGAAACAAGGCGGTGCAGCGGTTCCTCCATATCGCAGCTCGACTTCTGAAGTGAAATTGTACGAAGCCGTGTTAGCGTTGGTCGATACTCCTAATAATATAGTGCCTCCTCCACTGGAAATGGCAATTAATGTGTTCGTTCGGGGGCAGACGCATAGAAATGATTCGGTTGTGCAAGTGTGCTCGATGGGGCTGAATATTTTGGAAAAAATTTGCCAGCCGATTTGTCCTACTCTGAGTTTTCCGGTCCTCGAATACGAGTGCGACCAAGAAACACGGATGAAGAGAAAGGCAGATTTGAGAGAAACCGCTGTCATTGAAGCCATCGATACAGAAACTGAAGTGTTGAAAATAAATGGCAGAGAAAGTGAAATGCAAAATAGTAATGCTGAACAAAACGACATCGACTCTGCAGAGATTAACGAAGATGCCTTAATTCAGTTAATAAATGAAGAAAATGAAGTGCAGCCGGAGGCCAGTCATTCTACAGAGGAAACTTTAATAATTCAAGCAGCCTCATCCGTACGAAATGAGGAGCATTCCATAGCAATTATGATCAGTATGACCCAGGAAAATAGTACTGTGGTTTCAAGTCAGAGTAATTCAGAATCTGATGCTACTGAAATGCTTGCAATTGAAGGAGCACCCGAAGCTAAAAAAGCAAAACTTGATGAAAGCATTTGCACGAAAGAAAATGGAACGGATCTATGTGATGATGAATGGACGAATTCCTTTCAGGATGTTGTAATTGATGAGGCAAGTTAGTTATTTTTTTTATCAATTACAATATAAATCTGTTGTCACTTTGAACAATTATTGTTTCGTGCTTAAATTAAAATGAAGCTGTTACTAAAAATGATTTATTGAATTAAATACAAATTTCCTCCACGAATCAAATAAATCGCTTTACAAAAACAAATACAATTTTTCCCTACAGTATCTACACGTATCGTACAACATTTACAAAAAACCAAGTCGGTGAACTTAGCGATACAAACTTATTATAATAAATACTTATAAATGATGAAATGGTGTGGTGTAATTTGCAAATGCTGTCCCGCTCAAAATTCATACGTACACCGGGTGCTCCGAATTGAATCGTGTTGGAGTGAATTCGAAGCATCCGGCGTAAAAAATTTAAGTAACTTTAGTGAATCTATTAAAATATATCACTGCACGTGGCTTCCGAGTCGTAAGAGCAGTCGACGGATTCTGGAAAACCAGGGACATGATGCCAGGCTACTTGAAGTCTGGAAATTACACGCGTAATGGAAAGTCTTTAAATAATTCGGATACTTACAGAGACTCGTCGGCTAATTTAAATTTGGTTATGCTGTTGTACGTCTTGTGCTGTTGACTTGAGACAGAGCATAAACTCTGAAAAATTATAAACAATTTAACTTGATGAAAATTCAAGTTCAATCATGAGAGTTTCAACAATACACATTAAAAAAAATTTGTTATAAATTTTCGAATATATGTATAGTATTTTATGACAACGAGCGAGGCCTCCTATTTTCACTGCTATATTCTGTTTTTTATATAGATTGTATACGTGGTCTTTAGTTCTTTTTATTTATCATTTTTCCATCTGAATATCCATTTTTTTTAATCGTCAATAAACATCTATATACTTATACAGCTTTTGGACAGACCTTTTACGCCTCGAGTTTTGTTAAATTATTCCACAATGTCTTGTTTATGGTTTTACTTCTCCAATTCGTTATCTTCTTATCCTTCAGATCTGTTAAAAACCATTCCTTGATTTTCCTTTCCACCTCTTATTAACCAATTCCCTCCATGTTGCTATTCTCTGTTTTGCCATTATTCCTATGTGTCCAAAACATTGCAATCTCTTTATTTAACTATTGCATTCTGTTCTTTATGTAGTCTCTGTGGTTTCTCGTAAGTTTTCCACCATACATCTGTCGTCCACTCTTGGGTTTAATACTTATGATTCAGGTAATAATTTCACATTAATTGTAATCTCAAAAAAGCGATTTCTTTACTCTGATAGTTCTCCTGTCTACTTCTCTTCCTTCTCCCTCTCTACTTATTTATGTCCATCACCCTCCAATACTTCTTCAAAACTTACTTTTCCCATATTTTCTTCTATTTCTAAAACATCTCTTGCTTCATCTGCTGCTTTCCTCATAAACTACTTTTCAATTGACCTGCAGCCCCATTTCTCTTGCCACATTAGTCTCCTTGTGATTTCTTCTAGAAATCATGTTATTTTTAGCTGTCAAACCAAGGGGTTGGTCTTAAAAGTACAAGTTTGAATAACAGGCGTGTCTACCTAAACACCTGATCAAGTATAGTATTTTCTAACATTCAGGCATCAATAGTTTTTTAAAACGAATTGAGGCCTCCTCTGAATATCCATTTTTTTTTTCAATCGTCAAGACATCTCCTGCTTCATCTGCTCCTTCCCTCACAAACTGACTTTCGATTTACCTACAGCCCCATTTCTCTTCTCACTTAGCCTCCCTCCCCCTGTGGTTTCCTCTAAAAATCTTCTTATTTCTACCAATCAAACCATGCGGTCGTTTCTATGAATATAATACTTTCTGGACTTGAGAGTCTGCTTATTTGAAGACCTGATCTATGTATCTATCTTCAATTATCTACTTACTTGTGCAAAAGTCAAATAATACAGGGCCGAATCTTCATAGATTTCCAGCGAAGGTTGATGAATGTGGTTCGCCTCACCAACCACAGAATTCAGAGCCTGAAATCAAAAGAAATAAATTCACAGTTTTTTTTTTTAATTTTCTGAATTTAGAAAGTAACCTCTTCTCCAATTCCCAGAGCCGAGAGCATTTTTAACGTGCTCAAAGTAGTGATGTCGGCGAGCTCTTTCTCGCAGAAGTCGTTGGCAACTAAAAACTCCGATAGGCATCTCCTGGGGTACTGCACATCCCTTATCGATTCATTAACAATGGCGTGGAATTCCGTCAGTAATTTCCAGTCGGAGGTCCAGGCGCTTCCGTAAGGCAAGACGCTTGAAACCACAGCGTTGGATATATCAACCCCCAAACGCCCAAATAATACCGCCCTAAAACAGTGCGCCTCAAATAAAAAATTAAACCTTGTTTTGTGTGTTTACCTGGGGTATCTTTCTTCGAAGTAAGGGGCGGTCAGTAGAGCCCTTGGTACGATCACTGCGTTCGCGGAGGGTAAGTACCGCACGTTTGCAAGTCGCTGGTTCGCGTACAACAAGGAGTAATCTTCAGGGTGGTGAGACACCAATCTTCGTTCCTCGAGTTTCTTCAGAAACAGCACGCCGTTCTTGTAATTCCCGAAGAACGTCGATTTTATTACGGCGAGTTTCTTGTAGTAATTTTTCACGTACTCGTCGCTGATTGCCTCTTGCGGAAGGGCGATTTGCAAAGTTATGCTTCTGATCTGAAATGCAAAAAGAAAAAAAGAAAATAAAAGAAGAAAAAGAGGGCATGTTTCCCTTGACCTTTCTGATCAGGTGCTTGTATAAGCCGGGCATGATTCTGAATTTATCTAGGCGTTTCTCGACGGTTTTCCGAATGGACTTGAATACGTCGGTCACTACGTGTTTCGTGGTGTTGGAGAGGGGTTGCTGTTTCTCCAGTAGGACGTCTATGGCGAAGCCCATGAATTTTTGTAGGAGATTCGTACAGAATTCCCAACGCTCGACGGGTTTTTGGAAGCCTAAGACACATTTAAGTTAAGAAACAACAAAACAACATATTTTTGTTCATATATGAATATGAGCGAGAAGAATAGTCAGAAAAATAAAATCTCATCAAAGGATAAGTAGATGAACGAATTAAATATTAAAAAGCGAAAATGTTTCGTATCCGAAATCTTATTTTCAAAATAATTATGCATGGTGCTTATTTTAAATCGAGGCGCCTTAAAATAGGCAACCCATTTTACTTCTGTGAATTTAGTGTATTATGAAGACAAGGAGTTATTTCTGATTGCATTGAGTTTCCTTTTTTTCCTTTTCTTATCATTAAAAAAATGTTAATCTATTAATTGTGTTGCAAAATCGATTGTCTTTTGTTTTTATTGTTTTTTAAGATTTATTTATCCATATTTTCCTCATATCGTTTTGTTTATTAAAAAAATGTATTAAATCTATCAAAATCTATTAGATCTCCTTCGGGTAATTTTTATGAATTTTTTAAATTACTTGAAATGTTACTACTTAGTCAATCATTCAAAAACAAAAATTGGACCATTTTAGGCGATTTTAATCTAAATTTGATAAGGTACTCTGATATGCTGTTACACCTGGTGATGCTAGTTAATTATTTTGAATTGAAGATGACTATTAACAATTCCAAATAATTCATCTACTTGTATTGACAATAACACTTTAACAGATTTTTCTGATGACATATTTGGATCTAGCGTTATAGAACCTTGTCTCTCTGATAATTTGGGTAAGTACACAAATATTATATTTGATAATGCCAAATATTGCAGGTCAATTAATCAGACGATTAATCTAATAGGAGTTTCTCATCTAAAGGAATGGATCAGTTCAACAAGGACTTAGCTAACGTTGACTGGAGTATTTTTTCTACTTTCAATTCTGAATATTTAGCCATATTTCTCATTGACACTTAGGGGGAATAGCGGCTCTTTGAAACACGGGGCACTTTGATACCCCAGGGTACAGTATTTCCAGCGATAGAAAGACAGATTTTGAATTTCGCGCCAATCTAGAAAAGTCAATACTACTAACAAACACAGTCCAAATGGTCACTCATTGCTGCTTTTAAGTTGGTTATTCGGAAATCAACTCACACCGTCATACCTTGAATTCCTATGTCGAAGGTATGCACTGTATTGGCGCATTGAAATTTCTATCGCTGGAAATACTATACCTACCTAAATAGTCTACGAAATTCTGAACGTGACTATCAAATAGTGCTATGAATGTGTTTCACACTCTGTTGAAGTAAAATTTCGTAAATTATTTAGGTAGTTTTAAATTACCCTTGTATCAAAGTGCCCCTACTCCCCCTACATTAAGTTAATTGAGTTAAATTTTCCTACAAAGATTCCAAGAAGCCTTCATCAGTACTATAATTTAGACCCATTACAATTACTCCCATTTTCAGCAAAGTTTTTGAGATTATTTTAAAGTTTCGTATTGTAAATTATCTGGAATCTAATAAATTCTTTCATTGTCAGCAGTATGGTTTAATAGTAAATTAGCAAAAATGAGAGATACTCCTCTTAGTAGCTTAAAAACTATAGGTAACTCAACCAAAGATTACTTTGTATATAAAAATTTTAAAAACGTATATAAATACGCAATTAGTAATGCGAAAAAAGAAGCTCATGATAATTTCTTAGCTAATTCTGAAAATAAAGTGAGGGACGGCTTGGAAAATTATAAACATTGAGAGAAATAAGGTAGCACCTCACAAAACTAACTTAGATTTTTCAGCTGATGAAGTTAATAATTTTTTTTTGCAACAGTGTGGAGAAGATAGGATGTATTTATATAGTTTCTCTTTTTTTTTCTAAATGCTATTTCGAAGGAAGAAATTTTACAAGCAGTAAAGCAAAGTATAGTCCATGTATTGATTCAAAGTGATTACTATGGCATCAACAGCGATTTGATCAAAAACTCCAGTCGAGGGACTGGATAAAGGTAAACATGTTTCAGTTTCGATGTGTGACCTTTTCAAGGCCTTTGACTCTGTCGATTACAGTATACTTCTGAAAAAAATGGAAGGTTATGGAATTAGGGGAACAGCGTTGAATTATTTCAAAGATAGAGTGCAATGCGCTCTGGTGAACGATAAGTGATCTAATTTAATTCCTACTATATGTGGTGTACCCCAAGGAAGTGTCCTCGGACCTGTTTTCTTTGCACTTTATCTAAACGATTTATATCATTATATATTGCCTAACCAATGTATATCATATGCTAACAATACTTCTATTCTGGTATCAGATAACAATTTCAGTAGCCTACTAGGAAGATAAGGCATGACCTAAATAAAGCGAATACGTGGTTCTTTTTGCATAGTTTAAAACTTAATGAAAACAAAACTCATACGTTGATTTTTACATTAAATAAGAAATATCCGTCTGATAAATTCGCAAAAGTCTTAGGTATCTACCTTGATGAATTGATCCAGTCACATTGACTATATTTGTAACAAATTATTATCAACTGCGCTTTTCGTTTTGCGAAGATTAAAATTAAGATTAACTCTCAGGACCAGTTTCATAAAATGTAGTTAACCACTCGATCACGTTAATTGTGTGATTACTGATTAAGCAATATCATTGGTGGAAATTTAACCTTTCCTCCAATGACATTGCTTAATCAGTAATCACACAATTAACGTGAACGAGGGGTTAACTACGTTTTATGAAACTGGACCTTAAACTCTTAAAAAGTGCTATCATGCCCTTCTTGAATCTCACTTAAGGTACAGTTTATTTCTGTGGGGGGGTTGTTCTCAGGCCTCAAAAGTTTTTATTATGCAAAAATAACACCTGTTACATAAGTTTTGGGAAAAATATAGAATGATATTATTTAAATTTAAGAGAACTTTGTTAAGTAAACATAACATAACAATCATCAATTAATCTTAGACTTTAACACCTGGTTGCTATATTGCTGCTAGGGGGCCTCTATCTTCGATAAGATGTAATTTTTGTCTTACATGTTGCATCAGGGTTTGGACGCTTTCTAAGTCTACTTCTCTAATTTTTTGGAGAATTCTTTGCCGCAATTGTTGTTCATTTTGGGCTTCCCAACCATTATCATACACCTTTCTTGCCAATAGAGCCCAAAAATTTTCAATTGGCCTTGCCTAAGGGACATTTGGAGAGTTATCATTTCTGGAGACATATGGCACATGGTGGGCTTCTAACCAGTTTAGCGTATCTCTGGCATAATGCGATGTTGCAAGGTCAAGGTCAAAACATGTAATCATCATTAGCATGATGCTGATTAATAAAAATAATCAATTTTGATAGGCAATTTCGGATTTATACTTCAGCTTTCACCGTCTGGCCTACATAGGGCCTAATATGCCCGCCTCAGAAATGGCGCACCACACCAAAATTTTGTCAGAAAATTTTGCTTTCTTTTTGTATCCTACGTTAATAGGAGTGTCTTCAATATTATCCGTATAGAAGCCTGCATTTCCATCAAGTTCTGCATGGTCAAAGGTAATATATTTCTCGTCGTCCATGATTATTATCCGGTTGTCGGCGAAATGACGACGTCTCAAAGCTCGGCAACAACTAGGGATTCTGGCCAATTGTGCAGGAGTATACTTGGGGCATTTCTTGCGTTTTCTGTATTTTAGGCCTGTTCTTGCAATGTAACGAGAAATTGTAGCATTTGAAACACGGAAACGACGGGAAAGCTTGCCGGTAGACACTCCAATGTAGTTTCTGGAACGATTGACTAGTCTGTTGACTTGAGCTTCAGTTAACGCATGTGGACGGCCTGTTTTCGATAGGTTTATACATGGAATTCCCTCTTCGCATTCCCGAATTGTCCGATATATGGCACTTTTTGAAATATTTTGTCCGCGAAACAAGTTTCTTATATCTCGTCTAGGCAGCTGTCCAACCAGGTTGTAGATGGACTTTCGCAAATCTAGCTTATACGCCATTTCGCAAATGACAAACGAGAGTGTGAAATGTTAAACAAATTAACAGAACCCCTAGCAACATGTTTCGCCATAGTTGACTAGATGTATTGGTTTTACTATGTCACAAAGAGCATTTAAAATTTTTCCCAAAACTTATGTAACAGGTGTTATGCTATTAGATTAATGGCTAACGTTCACAGTCGTGAACATTGTAGACCATTTTTTCAATGTCTACCCTGCCTGTTTTATATACAGTGAAAGCTCTCTTAAGCGGACACCGACCGTGACCAGCAAACTGTCCGTCCATTAGAGAGATGCAAATGCATGTAAATTACATAAATGGGAGATTAAAAACTGTCCAGCTAAGAGAGGTGTCCGCTATGGGAGCTTTCACTGTATGTGTTTTTTTTGGAAGTTTACAAAATGAAATTGACTTTAAACACAAATTCAGATTTTCATAATTACAATATCAGGTGTGCCAGCGATATCAGAGTGCCATATTTTCGATTATGTGTCTAGAAAAAAAATGCCCTAAGGGTAAATTTTTACAATGCATTACCAAATGAGATTAATCTCTATAGATTTGCGCAATTTAGAAAGTACGGTTAAGAACTTACTATTTGACAAATGTTACTATTCAGTTGAGCAATTTTTATGAAACATTTTAATTATACGTCGCTGTCGCTTTAAGTGGTAGGCTTGTACATCTTGAAATTTTATTACTAAAATATTTTCCGTACACAACATATTTCATTTAAAGTTTTATTTATACATTGTATTGTATTAATTGTATCCATTTGTGCATAGTATTTTGTATTATGTATTATACATCTAAATGTGAGAAATGAAATGACAAAACAAATGTCCAAACAAAAATTGTACAGAACGATATAATTTCAGTATTGAGTATTGGGAATTGTGTTATAAAATCATTGTCTTTTGTTTTTATTGTTTTTTTTTTTTCTTATATTTTATGATTTTTTTTTCATATCGTTCTGCTGAATGCGCCCTTTTATAAATGGGCTAATTCAACAGAACATATCAGTAACAGTTCCCGATAAAATAGTTGAGACTGAGCATTCATTTCTGCTGAATGAAGTTCTGTTTAGAAAAATTATAGTAATCGTTCTTAAAAGTGAATAAAAAACATAAATTAATATTCTTCGTGACTTTTTTCTACTAATTTAGGAAAGTTTGCTGCCATAATGTTGAACCATGCGAAAGCTGAGCGTATATTTTCAATGATGAATGACATAAAAAAGAAATAGAATAGAAAGTGACACCCTAAGCTCCACATGTGTTGTGAAAAGCAGTTTAAAAAACAAGGAGACTGACTGTACCAGAATATCTAAATGTTCATAATTCTTTCAAATAATTTGTAACAATGATTCTAAAAGAAAATTAGAAACGTCTTTCGAAGGCATCGTCTTCAAAAGAAATTAATAAATGTGCTACAAAAGTCTATACTGCAAAGTAAAAATTTACAGTGAGATTAAAAAAGAAGAAAACAAAGAAACAAACAATCCAGGAAATCCCTATACAGGGTGTTTATAGAACGGTAGCCAGTCGATAACTCCGTTAATAATAGAGATATTTTCGTAAACTTTGTTTTTGTTTTGTTTGACAGAAGATAGCCTATATGGCAATGTGCGTTACTCTTTTCCTAGGCCTACTGTGATTGAGTTATTATACATAATTTGTTTTTCCAAAAGGACCACTCGGTATATTTTGTGATATTTGGAATCTCGTCTAAAAACTCTATCCAATAGCAAAGTTTCGACAAAATCAAAGACATGGTTTAATTTTTTCAATAATTTTTTAATTGATATTTAAATAATTAGGGTACAGTAAATATCCAAGTGTCTTATAACGAGTGTTCAATTAAAAAAACGGTCTAGATAGCTGTGAAATTATTCTGAACGTGTGGCGTAGGGTTCTTCATATGACTAGTGTCAGTTGCATTTCTAATCTCACTTTAACTCAATCAAAAATAAACATTTATTACTGTAACTTATAAAACTTTTTACAACAATTATAATAAATGCTACCTTCTTCTTGAAAACATTTCAAGGTTAATTGCGATCATCAGGTTTCTTTAAGACAGGAGGAGATTCTTTCAGTTCTTGAATTTTATTAGCAATCCGCTGTCTTAGGTCATTTAAATCGGCAACTGATGTGGTAAATATGGAGTTGTTTATGTAAGGCAACAAGAAAAATCACAAACGGTTAAATCACAGGACCTCGCACGTCAAGTAATTACAGTTTCCCGACTAATAATTTTGTTTCCAAAAACTTCTTCAAAGCACCTTGCCACAGAATACGTCCAATTTCCATCAATTTCTGCACAGAAATTTACAAAATACTTGCCAAAACATTCCAAAAAACTTCGAACAGCTTTCGAGTTTTTTTGACACAAGGTTAACCGCCGTCAACTTGTCAAAGTTGAAATATAAATGAAGTTAATCATGACATACGTTCCTGACAACAAAAGCGTGTCACAGCCTTCTTGACCGTTTTTTTTTATTGAACGCTCGATACCTTGGAAAGCAAATTTTATACACTTGTCAAATATACACTGAAACTCATATGTTTCCATTAAAAAAGAGTTTTTTTATGAATTATATTTTTTTGTTTTGAGATGCAATAATTGCTGAGTAAAGTATTTTATTGACTTAATTTTATTTATTATGTTACTGTAAGAGCTTTGACAGTTTTAAACAATTCTCGGCCAACTTGTACACAATTAAAAAATTATTGAAAAAATTAAACCATGTGTTTGATTTTGTCGAAACTTTGCTATTGGATAGAGTTTTTGAGTAGATTCCAAATATCACAAAATATACCGGGTGTTCCATTTGGAAAAACAAGGTTGTGTATAGTAACTCAATCACAGTAGACCTAGGAAAAGAGCAATGCATATTGTCATATAGGCTACCTTCTGTCAAACAAAACAAAAAAAAGTTTACTAAAATATCTCTATTATTAACGGAGTTATCGACTGACTACCGTTCTACAAACACCCGGTATAGTCGGCTCAAATATTTTTATTTTTACCTAACAACTCGGAATTATACGAGTTCCACGCCGACGTGAACTTCAAGGACAAATATGGCAAATACGTCTTAACCAAGGTCCACATCATGTAACTGTTCATCGTCGTCGAATCGGTGGTGGATACGATCTGAGACACTTTCGACAGGTAATCCTGCGACGTCAGGATGACTTCCGTATCCTCGTTGATGTTAGCTTCGGGAAACATCGCCGTCAAAATATCATAAAAATACAACTAAAACGAACAAAAAGGAACACAATATAAAGAAAGAAAGAAAAGCAGGAAGAACTTTAAAGAATTTAACTTTTAACTTCAAATCTACTTTGCAATTAAACAGTAATTAATTTCGTTTGTTTCTTCCTCAAATCTGTTTTTAAATGAATAATAAATAAATGAACAAACTAAAGAATGGTTGTTTTAAATTGGTTCAAAACGTTTCAAACCTAAAAAAAAGGTCATCATCACGATTCGATTGAATCACGACGTAATAATGTAATGTAATAGCACATACATTGGGTGCTGTAATCTGTAGCTCGGAAACTTTAACAATGTTGTAAGTGCGAACCGGATCTTCCAAGTCACTACTGTCCGGAGTGATTTCCGCAATGCGCTTTTCATAATAAAAAATGTCCCGTCCGAATGTCACGGCTTCCCTCCTCGTCGCACTGAAATTTATAACCACATCTCTAATAAGTTGTATGTAGGCAGTTTGGATCTAAAAAGAAAATGCGTCGACAGAATCAAGTTTTGACAAGCAAGAATCTGAGTACTTACAGGGTCCTCGGGGTTCCCCGACGAGTAGTAATAGCGCCGGTCGGGTAATCCCAGACCGGCAGGCGAAATCCTTATGCTACTATTCCCAGGTGAACTGGGATTGGGGTCGACGGCGATTTTAAAAAAGGGGGTCACGCCGTATTTCACGTGGAGATCCTTGAGTAAGGACTTCGCGTCGAAATCCATCAGGTTCCAGTTCTTCATAATATACCATCCGCCTGTAACAAAATAGTTTTGAGAATCTTTCCGTCTAGACGTTTTCATTTACATTCAGAATTGGTACAGATTTTTTTTTAAATTTCGGTTAAATGTCGCCGGATTTATTTCTCTCGCTATAAAAATAAATAAAACATGCAGGAATGATGTTTTGGGAGCGAGGCGACATATTTTATTTATCACGTCCAATTAATCTTAATGCTAAGGTTAAAAGTCTTCTAAAAAAATTTTTGGGCTAATAAAATTGTGAAAACTAATTTATTTCTTCTTAAAAAGAAATTATGCACGGAAACTGGTTGTAAAATCGATTGTAAAATCATGCACGAAATAATTGAAATTAATTAATTAATTAATTTTTATACCGCCGATCTGATAGTTTTAGTAAAAAACAATACAAATAATTTTGATGTCCAATAAACGTTGAGTTTAAACTTGAATAAAATTTAATTAAAAAAAAAATTAATAAAATTTCTCCTCTACTTTTTCCGCAAGGAATTTTGATTTATTTTTGTTTATTAGAATTTATACTTTCTTGCAGTAACAGAGAGCCGCCATTTTGCCACCAAAATTCTCGTCACTTCACCAATCTGGCGACTTTAAAATAAGTTTAATTTTGCATAAAGAATGTAAACGCAAATGAAACACAATTCACTTACGTCTGAGGAAAAAAAAACCTTTATTATAAACGTTGTAAACGCATAAACGTTGTTGTAAAATCATAAATATATTCAATTATTTATATTTCATTTTTTTATCGTTCCTCACTTTTTACTATTGGACTTTACTCGTAAAACAAAAAATATTTATTATCAACTCTTGCCCTGGAATTTGGACGGCATGTCTTAGCTTTACTGTAAAACCAGAATAGCATCAAGAAGTGCAATGACGTACTTTTCACTTAAGCTAAGACATGCCGTCCAAATTACATGGCAAGAGTTGATAAAACATTTAAAATATCACTCGGTATTAAGACGCTTTGGATTTTGTTTTATACAGGCTGTTCCAGTTAAGACGATTCCTTTCTTACCTCTCTAGTTACTCATACAAAAAAGTGTTTCAGACGAAAATTTCACTAAACATGAATAATTTTCTTAACGCTGTAAGAAATCAAAAATTACTGACGGAAATTTTTAAAATTATAAATTAGGTTTACGTAAGAAGACCTGTAATAAATCAGTCTCCGCTTAAGTAACGGAAATGTTTTTTCCTGGTGCCAATAAGGAAGCCCTCCAATCAAATCGTACATCCATAAAATTTGAGTCGTCTTTCCCACCATTTGCATATTTCATTAAACGTCAGATGTGAGTGAGTATGTCAAGGATTTCAGGAAGCAAGGAGGTGTCCTGTGTTGCTTTTAGCATTAATATAATTTATGGAAAATAATATTATAAAAATGGCAGAAAAAAATCTGGCAAAAATCGTTTCGTCGCTAAAAACTGTTTTCGTTTATTTTTAGAAAATATTTTGGTTATAATTTGTTTCTAAAGGGGATATCCAGACGCGCGAGCACGTTTACGAACATGCACGCCGAGTCACACAGTCGAGCAAACTTCTAACCAGATTTCAAAGCAGTTTAAAAATCGTAAACTTCTCTACGTTTCGCTAACGGTTTGTTAGTTGCTGATCAAACGATAGAGAAACGTAGAGAAGTTTAATGAATTCTTAAGTAGACCATTCGAAGTTATTAATTTTTTTTTACACAAAGTTTCATAAAGAAAACATTTTTGGTTATTATAATTTGTTTCTAAAGGGGCTATCCAAACACACGAGCACGTTTACGAACATGCACGCCGAGTCACACAGTCGATCAAAGCTTTTACGATATTTTAAAGCAGTTTAACAAACTTCTCTACGTTAATTATATTAAACTTTTTTACACAAAGTTTTATAAAAAAAAACCGTTTTACTACAACAACATTTTTGGTTGTTATAATTTGTTTCTAAAGGGGTATCCAGACGCGCGTGCACGCTTGACAACATGCACGCCGAGTCAGCGATTAATCAAACCCACAGGCTGAAGCACAATTTTTTTTAGCAGGATCGCTCTTAATTCAAGTCACCCAAAAAGAGAGAGGGTAGTGAAGTAAGTAGTTCTATTCGTTGTTTCTTTCTTCCTATATCGCGAGTTAAGGTTGTGACTGTACTTTCCATTTAAAGGTTTCGAAGTAATCGAAACGCACTGAATGTACTTAGAACTTCAAGCTTTGAACCACTTGACTTAGAAACTAGGTAGTTACCAAGGACAATTTATTTTATTATTTTCTGTTAATTGAACCTTCTTAAAACGAAACGTTAAATGATACCCTGCAGTTTTCCAAAGATACGTTGCTTAGCGAACAACGAATCCTGTCACGATGACATGTGGCAACAAACGTCAAGATGACAGACGTCAAGAAAAGTCAAACTGACGAACGTCAAAATGGCAGAAGTCAAATTGACAAACGTCAAAATGATAGATATTGGAAATGTCAAAATGACAGAGACCAGAAATGTCAAAATGACAGCGTCAGGCATTTTATACAGACAACAATAGGCGTTTTCGTTCCATAAGTGATCCGCAACTTATCCGAACCACATCTGAACTTGAAGTGATCCTGAACTGATCTATTTCTTGATGCAGAGCGACTCCGTCGTTTTTCTTGCCCTGCAACCGCCGCGCCACATAGAGAACATAACCTCTTTGATCTATTTCCATTTGATTCCATGGTGGTATAAAAAGAATACTTTTTCAGATCTGTTTTACTCAGTGCTGTTCAGAACTACCCCACTCGGTGAAACGAGAACGGCTAATGACGATCGCCGCAAATAAACATAATTACGGTCGCCCCTTGACAAATTAAAGCGAAACCGCATTCGATCATGACTGGCCCGCAAATAGGATCGCATGCTCAATTTGGGAGCTAAGATAACCCCCGGAGTAAACAGATTGCCCCCTGACGAATAAGATACAGCTGAAATTAAAAAAAAAACGGGCAAGGAAATTTTTCCAATTGTAAATTTGGTTGTAAATTTGTCAATTAACTGTCTACTTGACGATACATACCTTTCAGAAAAATGTAATCTGAGGCGCTTTCTTTTCTGAAATGATCCTGATCCGATCTGAACATGTTTAGAGAATCATGATTCGTTTATTCTTGTTACAAAAGAACACTCCTTTGAAACGTGTTCGCAAACTGTCAAAACGAAGCAAAACATAAACACTTTAGCTGCTTTCTTTCGCTGAAAAGTTTGAATCGTGATCCGTATAGTTTGAATCGTGATTCGAGTTTTTTGGTTGCCCGCTCTGAATCTGGATTATTGCAACAGAACACACCACATCTGAATGCATTTGAATCCAATCGAATCGTGAAAATAGGAAGATAGAAAAGGGAAAGAGGATTACCGATCCGGATTGAAATTCCACGAAAAGTGGGGATTCATCCATTTGCAAGAGAACATCCAATTTTGATTCTAAACGCGTAATGTTGCGTTTGGATCAAACGAAAAAAAGCTTTTATGTTTACGAAAATTGAATCATGATCGTAAACTATTGCTGGAGGGGACGAATCATTTACACAAACGCTCATCCAAACGCGTTATGTTCCTATGATGATGCACTTTCGTTTCTGATGGATCATGGGCGAATCACCGAGGATTAGAGATGTACAGCTTAAATTAATAAAAACAGGAAATGTCAAGAAAATTGTACTTTTTTCAATATTTTCATAGTGTGAAAGTGACTATTAGAATAATTCTAACCTATTTCTAATAGTCATTTTAGAATAATTCTTCTTGACATTTCCAGTTTTTATTAATTTCAGCTGTACATCTCTAATCGTCGGTGATTCGATTACACATTCAAACCAATGAAGCAACGGAAAAAGCCCCATAGAAGCGAGAACGCTAACCTTTCCAGCTCAGTGTCTCTTGTGCAGTCATTGTCAACAACATTCACAAGCCTCTTGTGCAGCCATTGTCAAGATATCATTTACCTTACAAACACACTCATCAACGTCGTCGAAGTCAGCTGTTAAAGAGAAGGAGTAGGAAATATTATAAGAACTAAGAGGTTCTGAAGAAGTTCCTTCAACAGATTTGCCTCTGCCAGTGACACCGCTCTTGAAGTTCTTAGACGAAAACAGCGAGAAGAGCAGTTCATCGAGTACATTGTTAAACATTAAATTTACAGTTCAATTATTTACTTCCAATATTTATTCAATTTTTATATGTTATATTCATTAATGTTCATGTTATGTCAATAAAAGATAAATACGAACACGCCCATAGATCAAAAACTGCCAAACGACTTTTGCGATCGCTTTCAAGCGGTTCGTGAGTTTTGACCTTAAATGATACGGTCCGATTTTTCAAAAACTTGCAGAAACTTTTAATTCAGTCTGGAAGGATTCGATTTCCACTTTAATGGCGGATTTCACAAACGTCACTTAACTTTAATCATCGATTAAGAATAATCATTCCTATACCTTCAACACATGTAACCATGTCAACGTTTACTTTTAACGGATGATTAGATTTAAGTAACGTTTGTGAAATCCGCCATAAATATTTTTAATATACGATTACATCTCACCAATGTCGAACAATAATAATTGCCAAACGACTTTTGCGATCGACTTCAACTGCTAACAGTGATCCGTGTGTTTTGACCTTAAAACGAAACTTTAAATGATACGCTGCGATTTTCCAGAAACTTCAGCCTGGAAGAATTCGACATCTAATTTAAATCAATTCCAAAATCCACTAGTGAGCTGCCTAACAAAATGATTTTTTTTAAATTAACAGTATTATAACGACTAGCAAAATTCTTCTTGGCTTCAAGCATACAATAGGGTCGGTTCTCTTTTATTTTAAATTTATTGTAGTTGTTCGTTAAGTTAATTTTTATTGAAGGATATTCATATGACATTTGTCCTAATTTGCAAAACACATCAAAATAGTAGTCCTCTTACCATCTTTCATCGGATTTATAAAACGATTTAAATGTCTGTTTTCGTTGAACAAGTACTCGTGAAAATATGTTGAATCATGAATTGTTATAATAAATAACATTTCAGATACACTCGAGGCGCGTTTTTAAAACATTCCCGCTTTCTTGTCTCTTGTCTTTTTTAGGATAAAATAAATTTAAGAAGCGGTGACAGGTGACCCAGAAAAGCGACCCGGATTTGACCTATATATCGCCTACACCATTGACCCAAATAATAGTTTCAGGGTCCCCTGAAGCCGTCGCTTTTGTTTTAGGCCAGGATTACGGGGCATCGGATTTGATTTACGCGGAAGTAATTACCCGAAGCACATTTATTACTTTAAGTAAGAGGACGTGAAAGTTTTCCCGTGTTTTAAAAGTCTTCACAATTATAATTTGAACGATATCATCTCGTCTAATCGGTCCATAAAGAACGTAATTTAAAAGCATTCTTTACCTTACACATGTTCGTACTTTCTAGATCGTTAAAGATCCCAGCCTCTTAATTGACATTTAAAGTTGTTATACTACGCTCAAGAAAACACGGGAATTCTGAAACGATTCTCCCACATTCTGAAATAATCGAATCTGTACAAAAATAACGCCCTGTTATGTAACGGCTGCCCGCGAGGCAATTTATTATCTGGTTTAACAACAAAAAAAATTATTTATACGAAGTAGCAGAATCCTACATTTGAACTTCTTTAGAGATGCCGGGCTCAACCGGCCGTCCTTGATGGCCCCGGCTATTATTGCGAGGATTAATTTATTACAGGTGAAAAAGCTGCCGTTTTATATCGACGGATCGATGGAAGATATGCAGTTATGTCATCGTTACGTGCAAGAAGTTTTCCCGGTAACGTTGATATACAGGTTTAATAACTTGATAATAGGTGTTGGTCGAAAATGTGTGGGAACCGACGTCAGAAGGAATTTATTTTGTTTTAAATGCACACACATATTACTTCAGTCTAAAGCTAAAATTATTGGACTGGACATGTGAAGAGAAGAAAACCGAGAGAAATGATTAGAAAAATGTTATTAACGAACCTATGTATGTTCATCTTGGTCACAAAGTTCCAAGCTCGACAATGGTTCCTCATGATCAGACTTAGGACTTTTCGAAGCGTTGCCATGGCTACGCAATGAATAGGCACTTTTCATTATTCCTTGCATTGCGTAACCATGGCAACGTTCCGAAACGTCCGAAGTCTACTTATAACATAATGCGGTTCTAGTTGCGTGTTTCAAAAACATAATAAATAATAAGCAATTGAAGGGAACAGAATCGAATAACAATATTCCAGTCCGCAACGACTATACACTACATATTAGGATATCAATAATAACTTCTACACGACGCTGTGCGATAATAATAAAAAATTACTCTGGAGCTGCAAGTTCAATCATTACTGATTGCAGTGTATATTCTTAGGATGACGTAATAATTATTATGATTTAAGATTTGCGACTCTAATCAAATCCCAACGAGTTATTCAAAGCAAATTATTTTATGTGGCACCAAATTAATCATGATTTTTTTTTTAAATAATAGAAAAATTGACGAGATTAATCAAGCTTTTGTTCATAAATTAATTTGCATTGCCTGTAAAAAATTATCAATACGAATTGTCAAACTTTCATTTATCCTTCACAAAATGCATTAATCAAAGCCAGAATATGCAAATTGTTTTTTATTGAGCCACTTCTGACATGTTTGGCGGAAGCGGTTCGGGTTTTAATTGTTTAAATTTGGCACTGATATTTCCAACGAATTAATAAACTATAAACTTATGCCAGGCACCGCTTTGGCATTATAAATTTTTACATTCGATCAATAAATTCGACGACATTTATCGCTAATAAATGCACGTTTATTTTGGTCGCGTCGGATTTATGCACTACTTTACAGGAAGGATCATTTGAATAAAATATTAAGCTTGCATCACTTTAAGAAGTTTGAAAATAAACAATACAACGACAGACAAAAGGAAGGAATGAAACTGCAATATAATTTCCTTTTGTGGAGAAAGTACCAGCCCAGGAGCTCTTACGTACATTTAATCGTTTCTTTTTGTGATTATTATGTGTCTTAACTATTTCATTATTATGCAATTGCAGTGTGTTATTTATAATAGTTATTGACGACATCTGCTTGCACTTGTCGGTTTTCCCCGAAACTATGCGTACCTGAAAGTGCGATATTGAATCAAATGCGAAACGTAAACAGTTCCATTAACAACTTCTATTTCTACAAACAGAAAACTTATCGATAAAAGTGAAACCGTTTACGACCAATCGCTAATCATTTTGCGTAAGGACGAAACGGTATCACTTATTAATTATTTGTTAATTCATGAGCGTCTTATTTAACTCATTTGAATTAACATTCTCCAAATTTCCTATTTCTATTCCATTCCGGTCTTCCTGTTTGCGATTAAATTCAATCAAGTCAATCAATCTCTTGTTAGTTCCTATATCAAATTACAAGCACTAGTTATCTCCCTCACTCCACCCAGACTCCCGTCCTACTATATCGTGCAATTAATTCACGGTCCGGTACACGTACGCCATAATGGGTGTAATAAATCCCAATCACCTTCCTAGATGTAATAGATGGCACAAAACGAGACAGCTGACCTATTAAAAGATCCAAATGCAGACATCCTGTTCATAAATCATATTAATGCGACATTTCACATTCCCGCAAATAAACAATGTGGGCCGATACGTCAAAACGAGCAGAGAAAGGAATTATGGAAATGTAGCGCGATTCTCCTTTGAGAAGAATCAAGGAATCCGACAAACTCGACTGTACGTGAATAAGATCAATCAGTTTGCATAATGTTCACTCACTTTGAACGAAAGGATTCGTGTTACCTAACAAATTCCAATCCTGACAGCTTTGTAAGGCGTTCCTAAATTCGGGACAACATTTTGGAAATGTTAATGTAAAACTTTGTATGTTAATAGACTCGCATTTCAATAAGGTGGAAATGTCGTCTAAGAATCAAAAAAATTTATAACTGGAAGTCGTTCTAAATCGAGAAACGTTAAGCTAGTTTTGGGTTGGTAATTTGGATCCATGAAACGTACAGAAGAGATGATATTAATAAACAAAAGACATTCTATTTTTGAGAAAAGAAAACAAAAGACAATTTATTTATGAAACGGAACGTAGAGAACGAGAAAAACGAAAGACTACCTATCGCCGAGAAAAATAAAAAGATAAAAGGCAATCCATTGTTGAGAAACGAAAAAAAAAAGACAATCGTCAATGGTGTGAAACAAAAGCCGAATTACATATTGCTGTGATGTAACCTGAATCACCATATGGTGAAGGGAAGAGCACCAAGAGAGGATTTCAACTTTTCAAAATTTTATTAATTTCAAATTATATTCCATAAACCAGTCAACAATACAAACATCAAAAACATTATCTGAAAATAAAAATATATAAAAAAGTCTTACAAAATAAAATTCAAAGTTGAATAAAAAAAAGATTACTGAAGTAAAATTCAGAGGGCAAATTTAGTAAAAAAATTACAAAAATCTAAGTCAAATCAACAATCCTTTAAAGAACGAACAACGAAGAAGACATCATCATCCACGTACCGGAAGAAGAAGTGGCGTGGCTCCAGGACATCTAAAACAACATGAATTGAATAGGGTTTTCTGAATTCCTGGACAAGGTTCAAGGGAAAATAAAACATCCTTTGACTGCAAGGAATTGGCCGGTAAAACCTCCTAAGAACAACAGAAAGAGACAACTCGTATGCTTGGCAGACGGAAGACGAGTAAGAGTCAAGAGATGGAGGACGTACAAGTGAACTACACAGAGCTTCTGGAAAAACATTAAAAATTATAAATGTCAAATAAAAATGTTTAGGATTTATTAAATTCAATGTCATCAAAATTAAAAGTTTAATAATTCCAAATCATTTTTTATGAACCATTCAACAACATAAATACCAAAAACATTATCTGAAAATAAAAATGTATTACAAAAACCATACAAAGTCAGTTTCAAAATTGAAAACTAAAAAAGAGTAGGTACTAAAGTAAAATTCAGAGGGCAAATTCAAATCAACAACCCTTTGAAGAACGTACCGGACGAAGAAGTGAAGTAGCTCCAGGACATCTAAAATAATATAAATTGGACAGAGTTTTCTGAATTACTGGACAAGGTTCAAGGGAAAATGAGACATCCTTTGACAGCGAGAAACTGGCCAGTGAGGCCTCCCAGGAGCGGTAGAAAGGGACGAGTCGTGTATTTGACGGACGGAGGACAAGTAGGAGTCAAAAGGTCAAAGATAAAGGACGTCCAGGTGAACTACACGGAACTTCTGAAAAAACATATATGCCCAGTTTCATAAAACGTAGTTAACCACACGATCAAGTTGATCATGTGATTAAGCAATATCATTGGAGGAAATTTAAACTTTCCTCCAATGATATTGCTTTATCACGTGATTAACTTGAACGAGTGGTTAACTACGTTTTATGGAACTGGGCCTTAAAATTGTAAACGTCAGATGAATGTGTTTAGGTTTTGTTAGATTTATTGTTTTCAAAATTTGAATATTGGTATGTAAAATTGTGTTAAAAATTAATTATTCTACTTACAAAATGTTTAGATTATAGGAAAATTATTATTTTGTAAGATGTACCATCGGGGCCTTAAAATTTCGCACGATTTTTGATCAAGTAGCCAAAGTTTCTCTAAATTATAGTTTATACCTAAAACATCAAAATAAATCCTTTATAATAATATAATTTTAAAATTTTGGCGTCTACATACATTCGTTAATTCATTCATTAAATTTTTAGTTAAGAATTCTGATTTTCATTTACAGTTCTTTAGTTTCTTTGTGACATATTCTTTTTTTAATACAAGTTATAATTTTTCAGGAAGTTTTATTTGAAATAATTTTAATTTGAACCAGGAGAGAGCCAAGGATATCACAGTGAGTAAAGAAAAAGAAAATTTTGTTAAAAGATACCTATATTTTAAAATTTTATCAAACTTCTGACAAATAAACTTGACATTCGAATAAAACCTGTTTCAATTAGTAGTTGCGTTTCTTTTACAAATAAACTGAGGTTAGACTAAGTGAGGTGAGTGGCTCATCTCACATAAAAGATCGAATGAAAATATGTAAGTTCAAATGGAACAACTAAAGAGGAGAAAACTGAGTAAGTTCTTACATCAAGAAAAGTCAAAAATTTCAAAGTCAAAATTTATAAATAATACGTTACAAGTAATTTAACTAAACGAAATAAATTTTGGAAACTACTTCAAGAAGAAACTTTTCAGCGCAAGTATTTTGTGTAAAAAATTTATTATTAGTTTCCCCCGCTACTGAGGGACGAACACTCATTACTTAGGAAGTGTTTGCGGTTCCTTCAAATCGGTAAGGGGGAAGCAACTTCCTCACTTCAAGCAAAAGAAACGTGTAATTTAAGTAAGGAAGGGGAAGTAAGGTAAGATTATCTTAGAATCGGTGTAAAAGCCATTTAAAAACGATTTGCAGGATCGTGGTTAAGGCATTATAAATTTAAAAATACAATTTTATGTCAATCAAAGAATATTTTAGCGATGATTTGCTAGGATCGTAATCAAAGTATTTAAAGCGATTGAATAAAATTATAAAATAAAAAATAGAAAATATTCAATTAATGAATAAAGTGTAGACGATTTGCTAGGATCGTAAACAATTTATTTAAATCTATCGATATTTTCAAAAATACACATACACGTAAAAGAAGATTTGGCTTTCTTAATTAAAAAAAAAGAAGAATCTACAACACTGTGATAAGCCTCAGAAAAATATTGTTTACCATATAATTGTAAAATCATTACATATAAAATTGGTCACCTACGAGGGGACACAATTACAATAACACTACATAATAATACGTACCTAGCTGAAACAAAAGACAAATTATTTACAAAACGAAACCAAAGGCAATCTATTACCAATAAAAGTTAAAAAATATGTACCGAAAAAATTTCATTTGAAATGAAAAAATCAAGGCCCAGGTAAAGTTGAAAATATTTCTTACGGAAAGACAGAGCAATCCCGCAATTTTCTGAATCGTCCTGATTTTCTTTCCTCGACAGCTTTTAATAAGCCATTCAACTTTGGGGATCTGCACAAAATAAAAATGGACCAAAATGCATCGTTAAAGACTAATCAGGACTAAAAAGAAGAAGGAGCCAAAGAAAGAATTGGTTGAAAGGCATGAAGGAACTCAATAAAGGAAAGTCTTGCGTCATACGGAAGAAAACTCAAATATTTTTAACAAGCCACCCGACTTTGGAGATGTAAAATAAGAATGGATTAATTAAAAACCAATCAAAGCAGGAAGCTAAGGATTAGAAACAAGAAGGATCAAAGAAAAAATCGGCTAAAAGGTATAAAAAACTTCATACAGGAAGGTCTTGCTTCATATGGATCGGAAAGCCTGGAAGAAAAGTCAAAAAGTTTTAATAAGCCACTCAACTTTGGAGGGGTAAAATAAGAATGGATTAAAATGCTTTAGTTAAAGACCAGGAAGCTCAAGATTAGAAACAAGAAGAGGCATAAAAGAAGTCCAGGTCTTCATACCGGTAAGCCTTAAGAAAACTTAATTTTTTTTTAATAAGCCACGCAACTTTGAAGACGTAAAATAAGAAAGGATCAAAACGCATTAGTTAAAGACCATTCAAATCAAGAAACTCAAGATTAGAACCAAAAAGGAGCCAAAGAAAAAAATGGCTAAAAGGCACGAAAGAACTCAACAGAGGAAGATTTTGCTTCATACGGATCGGAAAGCCTGGAAGAAAACTCAAAAATTTTCAATAAGCCACTCAATTTTGGAAATTTTAAATAAGAATGGTTCGAAATGCTTTAGTTAAAGACCAATCAAAGCAGGAAGCTCAGAATTAGCAACAAGAAAGAGCCAAAGAAAAAATTGGCTAGAACGGCATGAAAGAACTCGATAGAGGAAGATTTTGCTTCATATGGATCGGAAAGCTGGACCGGAAAGGCCACTGGACTTTAGAGATATAAAATGAAAATGGATCAAACTAAAGCAGGATGATCAAGGTTAGAAAGGAAAAGTAGCCAAAGAAAAAAATGTCTAAAAGTTATGAAAGATCTCAACAGAGTTTTTGCCTGATACGGATTGGAAAGCCTGGAAGAAATAAATTAGACTTGCTTGAATGACAAACGCGCCGGACGTCCACAGAGCATCAAGGATATTGAAGAAGAAGAAGAAGAAGAAGAAGAGAAATTTTCTGTAGTATTATGAACATTAGTCATCCTTTCTTAAGAAAGTGTTTCTTTTAAACGTTTTTCAAGTGAAGCTTCTAAAAAATGGGGTCCTTTAATTAGGAAAAAAAAATAACGACAAGAATTCGGCAGAGAATGATGGAAAGTATAGAAGCTATGAACCGAGAAGTCCGAACGAAATGAATTACTAAGATGTCTATCAAAAGAGAGAGAAGTGGAATTCAAGAATTAACTAAAAAATATTTCTTTTGAAATGATAAAGTTAGTGCCAAGTTCCGGTAGTCACCGGAAGTTGAAAGTATTTCACACGGAAACATCGCTTTCTATCTAATCAGTTTTCAGAATTGGCCTTGGTTTCTTTTCCCCAGAAATTTTAATAAGTCATTTAACTTTGTAGATACAATACTGTAATAAGAATGAATCAAGATGTATTGGTTAAAGACTAATGAAGCAGGAAGATCAGAAAATGAAAGAAGAAAAGGAATGCAAGAACTCGATACCAGATTTTGCTGGATATGGATTGGAAAGCCATCTTTTCTTCAGAAACTGTTTTCCCAAATGGAAAATAGGGTCTTTTAACCAGGAACACAAAGATGATGAGGCCAAAGGAAATGTCTAGAAAGAATTAAAGTACTGCATAGATAAGGTTGAAAAACTCAGAAGAAATGATTGGAAAGATTTAATTAGATTTGCTTGAATGTTCTTAAGGCAAAAAGGTCTTGAAGATTTAGCACCATTGGTCTCTTAAAACAGTTTGTTTAAATAGACGTCTGCCAAGTAAAAATGGGGTCTTTTAATTAGGAAAAGAAAGATGAAGAGGCTAAAGGATAAATAATTGTCCAGAAAAAATGAGAAAACTCCAAACAAACAATCTTGCTTGCCACGAACCGGAAAGTTCGAAAGATTAATTAGATTCGCTTGAACATCAAACTATAAATGTTCATAGGGCAGAGGGACCTTGAAGAACAAGAAGAATGACAATTTACCATATCACCAGATGTAGCACCGTTGGTCTTCTAAAACTGTTTTTCTAGACAAGCATTTTCTAAATAACTTCACTTTTATGTCCAGTTTTACAATTGTGGAATAAGGAATCCTTTAACGTTCCTCCATATCTACGTCACACCTACGTCACGTTATTCTAAGAATAATGTTTATCCGACGATTGCAAAATCGGACCTTAATTGGGAAAAAGCAAGATGATAAGGCCTATAAACGTTCTTAGGGCAAAAGGATCTTGAAGAAAAAGAAGAACAATTTTCCATACCACAAGATGTAGCACCATTGGTCTTCTAAAACTGTTTTTCTAAACAATCGCCTTCCAAATAAAAATGGGGTATTTTAACTAGGAATAGAAAGCTGATAAGGCCTAAGCAAAATTGCTATAAGAAATGAATGAACTCGATAGAGAAGAGATTATCTTACCCGCCACGAACCGGAAAGTCTGAAGGGTATTACTTGCTCGAATGTCAAACGTCCATAGGGCAGGAAGATCTTGAAGAAGAAGAAATTTCCATACTACAAGATTTAGCAACGTCCTCCAAATAAATCTTTTTCTAAAAATTGGGTCTTTGAATGAGGTCCGAAATTTCGCAAATTCTAATTAATTAAACAAACCATAAATTATCTCGGCCTGGTTAATTAGTCTACCTAAGGCCGAATTGCAAAAATTTCGCCTCTGATAAACACATTTGCATAAAACCACGTGAAGCAACTTCTGGATGTCTTAATATCAGCGACCAAAACAGCGTCTTCTCGAATTAGATGATCGGAACGTGCGCGCTCATCATCAAACCGTGTCAAGTTCAGTCGTTGACATTTGTCACGGCTATAAAACTTCTCTTTCATCGAAAAATGATGGGTCGAGTTTTTGCGTTTCACACAATTTTAATCACCCCTCCCCAAGAAAAAAAAAATTAAACGATCTTAACGAGTATTTTCTCCCAAAAAAGTTTCTATTATTTTGCATATTCATGCGGACTTTCGTGCCGGCCTTTGTCTTCGTAACTTTCTCTGGGTTCAGGAAACGTCGTTAGAATTTGATAATGTACGAAGTACGAACGTCATCTCGCACATACATAACAGTGGTCTTGTTTGAATACGAATGTAGGAAATCACTGCGAGGAATTTCCAAACGAGAATGTGCTAATCGCCGTTAACCTGCGAAGTCTTGGATTATACAATTCGCTCAGAACGACCCGTTTAATAAACATCAAGGAAAATGAAACGAGGAACACAGCGCCCATTTGACGAGGATTAATTAGGACAAAATGTACAGTTGAAATAATTTAAGTAAAAGCAAATTTGTTCGTTTTTCTTAATTATTCTAAAATGGTTCTAAAACTTTTTCATTGGATTTGCAGCTTTCACTATTTTCTTTTAAATTAAAAATGCATGTTCTGATGACTTCAAAAAAAATAATTTTGATATCATGTACTTATACAGGGTGAATCAGGAAACGAGGTAATAAGGACTATTATAAAAAGTTTTATGTTATTGGTGTCCAAAATTCCATAATCGCTTTTAATTTTAAATTAATATATCTGAGAGTTATTTTTAAAGAAATAACTGATTTGTGAGTCATTCACTCGGGCCATTTGCTGGTTCCTTATTAATTCCTCGCCATGCCAATATAAAACGGCTGTTAATCGCAATTTGATCGTGAACGAAACAATATTAGAAAATGTCAAGCGTGGGGATTTATGTTTTTCTGCGATAAATAACTTATTCGTCGGCATTTGCACCGAAATCGATAAATACATAATTTAAGGCGAGACGGAATTATTTAAGGAAGTGGACCCAGACTCGAAATGTCACAAATGTCACACGATTGTTCTTGTTTCCACGAAAATAAAATATTTTACGCCCAGATATTATCATCAGAATGATCAATTAGATAAAGGTTAATGCAATACGGTACAATAAATCAAACGGATGATTAATTCAAGGAGTTAATCAAACACCTGTTATACCTACCTACAGCAGTAACAACTTTACAGTTAACATTAATTATCGTACTTTTCCAGACGTAATCATACTTCAGCAAGTTTCCTGCAAAGACAGTAACGAAACGTAAATAATTCGCTTGTAAATTCAGCGAGTGGTGAATTAAATTTTTGACCGGCCTGTATTCAAATTGAGATTCTTTAAAACGTGATGAGCTGATGGCATTAAAATTCCCGTTCGATTTGCTTTGTCATGCGGTTAATCCGCGGTAAGCAAAATTAATTAGCAATTATTTACGGCAGTTTTTTCTTTATTAATAATAATAACAATGAATGTATTTCAAGAAAGACTTCGAAGTTATTAAGAAGAAATTAAATACGAAGTGTGATCAAAAAGTATCCGGTTTGGAATGATTAAAGTTTATTAAAAAGAACCGCACATGTGTAAATTAATCGCCTCCAATGTAGCTCACATACTTTAACATACATAACATTTTTAAACTGCAACTGCTTTATCGCACTCGCTTGTATGTCGTCATTTACCTCTAGGATTGCCAACTTTATCCCTTTGGCTCCATACTTCGTTCGCGACAAATAGAATTAAAAGATTTTAGCCTGATCATGCCATCTACCTTCTTGATTATTCCGATTCTGATTGTAGATATATAGGTGACTCCAGACGCTTGCTAGAAAATTCGAGAGAGAAAGGACCTCTACTATAGAGGGTGTCCGTTTTTCGAGAAGCATGGGTTATCTGATCTCACAATCAGCTATTGGAAGAGATATGAATTCGGTTAAGTTGGGGCAAAGTTGCACATTTTTATGCTGATTAATAGGCTGAGGCTTTTCTGGTTTTCGAGATATTCGAAGAAAACGAATAATCGTCTTTTTATTATTAAAGTAGATTCTTGTCCCATGAAAATTTGTATAACAATTTCTTTTTAATCTTTAATGGACACTTTAAAAATTGCGCTTATAATTGCATAGTTGATAGCTTCGAAGCTATTAAGTGATAGTGATAGAAATTGTTATACTTATATACCTACCTATATATACCTACTTTTACTTACTGTAAAATAAATTAAAATGAATACCTGTATTGTACATTACATCACACCACCTATGAGCCAGCCAAAGAGTCTAGTGCTTTCCAGACTCGCCCTAGGTGGTGGTTGAATCTAAAAAGCGATCTCATCGCCGGAATCAAGACTTTGGATCCATGGCAATGGAAGACGAGATGGCTTCGTACTTAAAGCTGTTTTAGACATTGTTGCCAGGTCACCAATTTTCAAACTTCGTATTTTCTTGGAGAAAAAAATCGTATTTTGGCGTTTATTAAGAAAGTAATCGTATTTATGCAAACGATTTTGAAAATGAAATCATACATCTAAATAATAAATAATAAGTTTGGTAAGAATCTCCATAAGATGTTAGTAACCAGTACGTAATTTAAAGGATCTGGATCCTTTAAATTTGAGAAATCTGACTCCAATTTTGCCAATCACCTAATTTTTTCTTCCCATGATTTTGATTCTTTTAGTAATGTCAAATCACTCCATAATTTTAAAAAAGGTAATCTTTTAAATATCGTTGAAAACAATAAAAACTTTAATATTCTAAACGATCAGTTGAATGGACCTCAAGAGGAGTTCTTTAGGAACATCGACTGGCAGAACTTTTAGGGTTTATTTTGTTTATATGTTTAACTTTACAATTTTCCGCCATTTATCACTTTTTTAACTTTAGTCCGCCATCTTAAATATAATGCACGTTTTCACTGCTTAAGAAATTTTTGCTTCTCCCCTGGGGCTTTCTTGTGCTGTCCCCTTTTACAAAATTTTAATTGATTTTAATGCATTTGTACTCGTTTGACTTTACAACCTTGTTGTACAATTAAACTTCATGTATCACGGTATGTAAACTTTATATTCAATTTTTCTCTTAACTTATTGCTGGATTTTTCTTATAGTCTGTATGTGCTGAAGATGGCCTTCTTCTGAGGCCGAAACAAAGCTTCAATATAGATCACTTCCAAATTTTGTTTTTTTTGTAACCTAAGACAAATCCCAACTTTGTTACTTTTCAAAAAATAATAATCATAAGAAAGTTTATTCAGACATAAAATAGCATTAGGTGATAAAATTACTGAACAGTTCAAAAATTTAACTATTAAAAGTACACAGGTAACAAGTGACAAATAAAATGTCCTAACTGTTTACTGAAGTAATGAAGGTAGTGTGAATATCTCGTTGCTTAAAGAACCGTACGTCATTGAAAGAGGAAGAAGAAAGAGAAGAATAAGAAAGAAGGAAGAAGAACCCAACAAAACCGCATAGAAGGAAGTAAGTTTAACATCTTAAGAAACTAATAACAAGGGCAAGTCTTTTACATAAAAACAAGAAGAAAAAGTAAGAAGAAGCTTAAAGCACTTCTGTCTCGCTTTATTGCAATTCTAATTCTGTCAGATTAAGTTTGAAAGAAAAAAAAGAACTAAAACTGACTCGGCTAACTCCTTGACATCAGACAATATTTTTGAAGTGCTAATTAACTTAAATTACATTCAAATATGGAGATGCTCTAAAGCAAACTTTTTAAATAAAAAAGAATTGGTTTCCGGCTCCAGACATTACCAGTTATATCGAAAGTCACCATCAACTTGCTTATTTCTATGGCTCACTGCAATTTTGTTGTGTTCTCAAATTCTCCACGTTAACTGCACCCCTTATGAGGTCGTCTTAAATTCATTTAAAATTGGAATTGAATTCTGCAGTTACATAATCTTCTGAGTGACGAATGACGCAATTAGTACGGAACTAGGTAAATTAATTATAATTACAATAGAACAAAATTGTTTCTCCAGGATAAAAGCACGAAGAACAGAAAAAAGCTGGGAAATCGGTTGTTAAAAGCTAAGTGGCATTTTATTCATAAACTCACAAGCTATATTTTCGACACTGTTCCAAATTTAAGGAAACCAAAAGCAAAATGTCAAAAATTTTGGAAATACCATTTATTTCAACCTTTCATAGTAAAGTGCAATGTATTCTCCTGCGAGTATTTACAAGAAAGTAATTAACAATTGCGTCAATTTTCCACAGGCATTTAAAAATTTTGCACACCATAAATCCCCGGAGGCGAACGAAATTAATTTTCCGCCGATCACACACAGGCAAAGTGTTAAATAAACAACGCATCGTGACCTTGACATAGCTCGTACTTTTACATTGAGCAGTTATGTAATCATAATCACGACAGGTGTTTGCTTCACGTCGCATCATACCAACGAAAAAATTAAGTTGTAGCACCTACACGCATACTTATAAATACAGAGTGATTAATAAAGTATTTATTTTCTTCGATTTCAAAATTTTAGTAAAACATTTTCAAAAAAAAATCTGTCAAAATTTGATAAGTTATATTTCCATTCGTTTTTCTTTATAAAAATCATTCGCACGAGTATGGCCAATTATCAAAAAAAAATTATGTATGTATTATCTCATGTTGGCAGTGTCGCTTCAGTTTCACTTCTTCTCAGCCGATCGCTTGTAAGGTCCGTACGTAACCGGAGGGATGTACGAAGGGTGGACGGGTATGCCGTCAAAGGAAACCGGGGGAATTGCCGTGGTGGATGAAACCAGCGGTGAGATGGTGGAGGTGTCGAAACCAGCGCTGCTACCAATGAGCGAGGGCTCGCTCGACAGGAAGGTTGGCTCCGTTGAAGAAATGAAATTACCCCCGATAAGGCCATTATTTCCTGTTACCGTGACGCCAAGTCCGTTCAGGAAGGGCGAAGCTGTGTACCCCAGGCTAGACCCCAGTAAAGAACTATCGGTGTAGGTTAAACCACCATCGCCGGTTATCACGTTGTGGGTGAGCCCAGCATCCAGACCGGTATTGGTGATGATATTAGCACCGCTATTGGCGTGTTCGTTCAAAGTATTAGAAACCTTGTCTTCAGCTTCCTTCTGGTTCTTATATTTAATGAAGTATACTTCTGGTTTGGCAGGTGGTAGAGGTGGTTGAGTTGGTACGACCAATTCAGCAGGATCAGGTTTCTTGACCAACACGTAAACCAAAGTCTTTTCTTCGTTTTGCGGTGGCAGTGGTACGATCGGGTATTGGGGTGGTTGATAAGCTGGCGCCTTAATGAAGATGATTTTGACGTTCTTCTTGGCTGGAGTGACGGGAAGTGACAACGGTTTAACATCCTCGGGTTCGTCGGGTGCCTCGAAAAAGTACACGTGCTTTTGTACTTGCGCCGGTTGGGAACTAGCGGGGTAAACGACTTGACTAGATTGGTCAATGAATGACGTTCCTTGACTAGAAAATTGTGGTATTCCCGTGTCATATCCGCCATATCCGCTATATCCTTGGTTGAGGATGGGGGCGAAAGTTGGCGTTACGAGCGGAAGCCCCGTGTAAAACGGAACTGGCGAAGAAACCAGCGGGGTTTCGAACGTCGGAGACGGCGTTGGCGGTGGTAGATAAGAGCTGCTGAAAATCGGGGGATTGGTTACCGACGCACTTGGCACACCATAACTACTCAATGGTTTCTGACTGCGTAAATCAAATCCGATATCCGGTCGCGCGAGAACGCACGTCGCCAAAAAAACCACAGGCTGCAAGAAACACAGAACACTTGGTGTAATCCAGGGCACCACCGAGGGCACACACTTTCGCATACTTACCACAAAAATCTTCATTATTAGAAGAAAACCTGAGATGAAATTGAAAGTTTATGATACAAAACATATTTATATCTCATCCCCACTATTTGAGACATCCTTTTAGCAAGGACACACTGCGCGGTCACATCTGCAGGTTAACATTTAGACGAGTAAATAAAAAACGAGGCACTAAAATTCTTAACCTTGTGAGATAATAAACTGCCGAAATCCCACCTGATTTAATGAAAAACGATACGGTATCGTTCGCGTTGTTTTAATGTTGTAAGGCTATTAATAGGCAATTCACGAATTCGTATCTAATTAACGGACGGGTTTCACAAGACGTTTCCCAGATTTGTGTTTCCAGTTTTGGGCGTCGGTTACTTAGCTTCTCGACGTCTACTCGAGGACTGTGCGTCTCAGATATTACGCGTAACAAACACATGCATTCCTTAGGC
Organism: Dorcus parallelipipedus; assembly: GCA_958336345.1. Lineage (NCBI taxonomy): Eukaryota > Metazoa > Arthropoda > Insecta > Coleoptera > Lucanidae > Dorcus > Dorcus parallelipipedus. The sequence goes on from OY284475.1 coordinate 16,615,184, forward strand.
AAATAAATTAGACATTAAACTTGATAGATAGGCAAACACGTACAGGTAAATGAATCTGCAGATAGGATGAGGAGGAAGAGAAGAGAAAAACAATCACCTTTCTCTCTCTAATCCTTGAAAGAATATGACGTCTGTAAAAAAAATTGATTAATACTGAAGACTTTTGGCACCAAAGTCCCTTTTTTATTCAACTGTATTTTTACATGATATTAACATAAATAAGATCAAAACCTTGCTTAAAATTTCGTAATATCAAAAAGCCGAAACTATTAAGAAAAATATACAAACGTGCCACAAAGAAAACCACAAGCATCAGATCTTTAGAATTTATTCATACATTAATGTTTATAAAACATAAGGTTATTTTTCGGCCACAACTTGATTCAGGGCCAGTACTTTAGTCACTGGTTAATTTTCACCTTAGGTTTATTCCCACATAAACAATTGTTTTTATAATTGTGGGCATGAAAATAAATCCACTTGTTAAAATTAATCAGTGAGTAAAGTACCGGTTCTCAGACCATTTAAAATGAGCACCTGGAAGTAAAAATAGACGTTCGATGCTTAAGACGAAATAAATACAAACGTTTCATGTTATCAAACAAATGTCACGAGAAAACAAAACTCCTCAAGTAGAGAATGATTTCGTTCTGAAAACAATAGACATCAGAAAGTTTATGACGAAAGTTACGAAAGCCATCAATTTATAAAAGTCAAAGTCGATGGCGAACAAAGAAAATCTTCGGAGAAAAACGAAAGAAGTCTGAAAAGAAATTTCCAACAAGTAAAAATGCAAACAAAATACCTTCAACAACTCGAATTACTTAATAATGAAGTTTTGCATAACGAACGCTAGCAGAACATGAGGAGAACCTCCCCAAAATATTAAGGCGTAAGAGAGAGTGGACTGAACATAGGCACAGTAGTACATTATCAAAATGTCAATTGAAACACAATGCCTGAGGTTCCTTAATACATAGCAATACCACGATAATCTCGAACAAACAAACTCAATATGGGCATTAAACTTAAGGGAAGCGTCTATATGTAAACCCAAAAATTTTACACTGTCAAACACTGGAAATGATCTGGCTTTAAATTTGATTAAAATATTAGAAGACAACGGACCATTTTTAAATTGCAGTGCTATAGTTTTGTTGAAATTAATTGAAAGTTGATTCAGTTTGGACCAATTGGACATGACATTAATGGCTGAGGAGACAAGTTCTGCACATAAGGACTCGGAGTTACTCGTTACGATACATGTGGTGTCATCAACAAATTGGCACAATGATACAGATGGAAGCATATATTCTAAGTCGTTGACGTAGATCAGAAATAACAGTGGCCCGAGGATGGATCCCTGGAGCATTCCTTTACTAATTATTTTTGGGTCAGACAAAACTTCGGAAATTACACCTTGTTGAACGAATTAAATTTAGGTGCTACTCCTCTAACACCAATAGATTAAAGTTTGAACAAAAGAATTTCGTGATCCAAAGTTTCCAAAATGCTTTGGATAAATCGAAATATAATCCAACGGGTGTTTCCTTCTTATCCAAGCAAGTCGTTATACAATGTAAACATTCAAAGATTGCGGATTCTGTAGATCGACCTTTTATGAATCCATGCTGACATTTAGATAGAATGCTGTGCTTCTTCAAGTAGGAGTATAATCTGTTGTAGATGAGTGTTTCAAACACTTTAGAAAAGATAGGTAATAGAGATATCAGACGGTAGTTGTTTATGTCGTATTTCGAACCTTTAGTTTTATAGACGGCTAAGACTTTAGCATGTTTGAGGGAACAAAGAAATGAACTAGCAGAGAAAGAAATGTTAATAGCATCTCAAGTTTAGAAGATATTATGTGACAGACGTCTGCGAAAATGGTACCGAGAAGTCCATCGTAACCAGGCGTCCACTTAGAAGACAATGCTTTTAGGGTTTTTTCAACTTCGACTCTGTCCGTCGGAAACAGAAAGAGATTAGAAGCTTGCATACTGTTGGCTTTAACAAATTCTTTAGTGGAACGAATATACATATAAATATACGAATATAACAGGTGATCAATATCTTTTCTAATCAAGTGACCTATGGAAACAAAATCATGTGTCTACCACACAAACCAAACAAAGACATATCTTTTTTCCATAGGTCACACTTGATTAGAAAAGATATTGATCACGCATTATAAAGTCAAAGCCAACCATGAGAGGAATATTTTCAGAGAAAAACAAACGAAGATTGAAAGCAATAAATGAAATCTTGAGAAGATACTAAATACTGAAATGAGCATCAATTAATCAAAAAATACCTTCGAGTTCTAAAGGAAACAAATATGGATCGAAATATGGGTTTTAAACAAGAAATCGTAGGAAAAGTTATTCACTGGGAAAGGAAGGAACGGGAAGGACAGAAAAGAAAAGACAGATGCCTAAGAAAAGTTTTGGGGAACGAAATAATAGGTCTGTTCCATTCGCCAAGATTTCGAGTTCTGAACCGTTCAAAATCGTACTGAGCATGAGCAGTGCACAAAATTGGATATACATTATTTCATACTGCGCATGATTCGAACGGTTCAGAATTTGAAATTCTGTCAAATGGAACAGACCTAATATTGATGTAATGCATTTACTATTATTAAATCTTGTGAAAGTCATGAGCACTGTCTGAAAAAATATTTTACAGTTAACACAGATAAATATATCAGTTTACTAAAAAAATCTTTTGAAGAATGGTAAGATTCCCTAACAGGCTAACATTTTTAATTATTCTTAAACAAGGCGAGGCAGGAAGCTTCTTTAATTCTACTGGGAAGTTTAGCAAGCAAAAAGGACCTTTTCAAATCTTGACAAAAGCAAATATAACGTATGACGTATGTCATAGCCTACGTTTGCAGTGCTTGATTGGAAATTATGCAGATTTTTATGATTACAGACAATTTCAAAATATATCTACATGCTTGGTAAAGTCAAATACATAAATTTTCTATGAATATGAAGCCTCTTTTACATTACACTAATATCTGCTACGAGAAAATACTACAAGAAAATACTAATGCATGGTTACACATCCTATTTCTACTGGCTTCTTTTTGTAATATCATTGTCTATGATAATGTAAAACAGGCTTAAAAGGTAACTTGTGAATAACACGAATGCAAAATGATAAGTATATTAGAATGCAAACTTATTCCCCACAGTAATCCATACTTTAACAGAAAATGTTTTTTTACCAAAACGTTAAACAATACTGGTCCCAGTACGGACTCCTGTGGGACACCTTTTTAAATATCAACTGATGAAAATCTACTGCATTTACCTAGACGCTAAGAAGCTATAGTAAAATAGTACTTTGATAGTTTTATAAATGATCAGACTGTTGTAAAAATCAGTTCCAAAAGTCAATGTTTTAGGTGCGGCCGTACGAGGCGAATCGACCCCCCCCCCCCGCCTCAAAAGTCATTTTTTTCCGGGCCATGCGTAGCGTATATAAAAATTTTCTTTTTTGTTGCAAATCAGTTTAAAAACAAATCGAATTTTTTCAAATGTATTTTTAGGATTTCATTTGCCTACAATTTCCTTAACCCTAACGAAAGCAAATCGCTTCTAGGACCGCACCTGGTTTTGCTGAACGTTGGACGATAAATAATACATAAATAAATTGTCAGAGAAACTAAAAAGAGAAACGTGTTTTAGTTTCCCTGGACAATTTGTTTATTTATTTTTGACCCTATTTTATTTAAATTGATTTTTACAAATGTCCGTACATTTATATTAATTACATATATATTTTGTGGTAATCCTCAACAGGCAAGAAGGTACTACAACAGTTACTAGGACAGCCAGAAAGAATGGCGAGTGAAAGAACTGTAAAAAATAGCGCGGAGAGAACCAACTTATAAAAAAAAAGAGAAAGACCAAGAAGAAGATAAGGAGAAGTAGTTCTGACAAAACTGATAGAAAAAAGACGTCCTCAGGAAATCATGGAAAGGAATAACCAAGCTACGAGCCAAAAACTCAGCAGTTGTATACACATGATTCTTTATTAAATGCAATAGTTAAAGCAAGACCTGGTGATTCTACTTGCAAGATTCTCGTAGATGAGGCTGATTAAATCAGAAAAGAAATCCTCGATCAAAGTTGGCCAAAAGCTCTTTTGTATAATGTTTTTAATGCACGTTTGAAGATCAATATTAATTAATGTTGGCTTAGATTTCAGTTTTAAAATCTGTTTCGTTTCATCTTTGGACTCGTTTCCCCTAACAAACAAAAGAACTTGTTTGAACATTTATGTCCCTGCTTAGATCAGATTAATACACTAAAAATAAAAATGCTGTAGGAAAGAAAAAAACATAAATCAAAGAAAAATCGATGCTATTTTTATAGCCTGCAGTTCTTGTAGGCCTTGTAGACCCAAGGCTTCGAGTCTTTCCACTGCTTTCCTCCATTTATTTATATAATTTGCTTTTTCCTCCTTCAGTTCCTATTTTTTCCTTCCTACCGCTTCCTCTTCTCCTTATTGACATTTATTCTCTCGTCGATGCTCTTTTCGTCTTTCTCTTTTCCGTCAACTTTACTACATGCCCTAACCGTACCACTTCTGTGCTCTGAAAACTTATACGTACAGTTTCTGGCTGGTCTTATGCACTTCTCACTTCCTGGTGTGTTTTCTTTTCCGATATATTTTGTGCAACTTTGATCAACCCAAAAAGATTTTCCTTATATTTCCCAGACTGTTAATTTATTTACTTTTCTTTTATTCATTGTCCTTGTCTCTGCTGCTTAAAGGATAGTACGTCTAATTACACAAAATATTCGTAGCTTGGTTGTCCTTGATTTCAAATTTCTTTTTCTTCTAATTTCTTTAAATAATTTATTGTAAATGTGCTTATTTTTGTCTCTTTTGTTAGTTATCGTAACTCCTAGGTTTTCAATCTATTTAACATTCTTAGAATAAAATACCCTGTTTGTCTTTGAATTGATTTCATTCTCTATTCTTTTTCCCTTTCCATAGCGTTCATTTCTACAGGTAACCCATCTCTCTCGCTTTGCTTTCGAACAGCCTGAATATCCTTATCATTTCCACCCTCTTTGTCGTCTTTAATGCAATGTCATCTGCATTCCGCTTTCACTGAGTATCACTTCCAAAACGAAATTTAAATGCCCTCGAAACTGTTAAATTGTTACGTACTCTGTTTTTGATTTTCTTTTCTGCGGCAATTTTATTTACTGAAATAAAATGAAATCTGAATCTTGAAACGCTTACGTCAAACTTTCTCCGACTTATTTATGTTTTCATAATAAATACTAACGCGCACGACACATTTAAATAATATTGTATAATTCGTCGCCGGTATGTCTTCATTACTTCCAAAAATTTTTGAGTAAATAAAACATGACGTTACATAAAGCGACGTTTTACCGAATGAATTAAAGAGTCGATCAGGTCATGCGCAGAAATTAGGATTGGGAACGAAATTCGGAATTTTATAATTGCCGACTGAAAATATCGTAAATTACGTGATGTTTCGAATCGACTTTGCATAATTACGGGCCGAGTCGTAAAAAACGGACTATTAACGCCGACGTGACATTTTGAAATCTAACATTCGGTTGCACCACGCAAAGAAGAGTCGTAATGCCAGCCGATTGACTAACACCTTGTTTTTCCTACTCCTTCGCGAATTGAACGAATTTCAGTTTTCGTGCTTTATTCGAAACGAACGCAGGACCAGAACTCAGTTAGGTGAGCATATTTTAGGAATCAATTCTAAAAAAAAAATTACATCTTTACGTTTTTTTTTTCAGTTGCCTTACATCGTTTTCCTAAAGACAAACCGAAAGTGTACGGGTAAGTTAATACTTGATTTATTATACTAAGGCCCGATTTTACAATCGTCGGATAAGCATTATTATTGGTATAACGTGACGTAAATGTGACGTAGATATGGAGGAACATTAAAGGATATTTGGCGAACAGTCATTCCGTTCTTATTCCACGATTGTAAAACTGGGCCTTAACCTTTATTGAACTCGAAATTGTTATAGATGTGAAAATGCCAGTATATAACTTGCAAAGAAATGTTAACTTTAATAAGTGACACAATAAACGGACTAAAATCCATAAGTAACAAGTTTGAAATTTTCTCGAATCGTAAACTTTTCCAGACAGATATTTATTACTTGCTGTAAAGGCTAGTTTTTCACGAAAAGCGATGGCGCATTTAAAGAGATTTATTGCGGAGAAATTATTTATTTTACTTTTTAAAGGGTCTCGAGAAACGTGATGGATAAGTTTGAGGAAAAACTGAATAAGATTTTGTTAAGGAAATTACCTTATTTTATGTTAAATTCTGAAGGACGACTGAAGCGCTCAGTGAAGAATTGTAAAATACCGCAGATAATAATAGTTATTTATGTATCAAAGGCATAATTAGGTGATTATAGCCCGAGAATTTGTTTAAAGCACGAAGCGAAGCGGAGTGCTTTTTTAAATACTCGAGGGCTGTTATCTACAATTATGCACATGGTACATACAACGTACATACAATTTTATATTGCTAAAATTTATGGATACAACATTTTTATATCGTATGCGAGTGATGTGCACGTCGCTTCCATAAAATAATTATGTAAATTGTTTGCGTTACTATGGATTTGTTTACGTTACTACGGGTTTGTTTACTTTAAAGCCCTTGAGCAATAAAGGCCAAATTATGCCCGTAATAGGGTGCCAATAAACAAGATTATGGTTCCAAAATAAAATAATAATATTTACCTCAAAACTCTACGATAATATAGAGAGAGTCCTACTACTAGTCCTACTAAATAGTTAAGGATAAAGCAACTTAAGGTAGCTACTAACTAGTCACATAAAGCTACTAACTAGTCACATAAAGTCACAAATTCAGAAACTAAGTACAGAGTTCTCTTCAAATGAATGTAATATATGCCTTCTACCTACAGTAAAATTCGTTTAAATTCTAAGTTAACTAGAAATATAAAGATTGCGGCCTTAAAGTGGTTGATACTTTCAATTTTTTTAACGTAAGGCTAGGTTACTGAACAGTTTCTAGCATATCGTAGAAAATACATTATAAATACATCAGTTTTTTTAATTGTTGAGCTTTCACATTTTTTTATTTCAAAAGAAAAATATTTGAAAGAAAAAAGAAATGCTTAACTAAATTATCCGAAAACTGGCATTTTTGGAAACCAAGTACATAAGTTCAAAATTTTAAAAAAAATTCAAATGAACGACGAAAAGAATATGTTTTGTACTGAACAAATTGCTTATAGTTCGGTCATGATTATCTCTCAAAACAGTCCTAAATAATTGAGTAAATAAAATGGACTTTTGAGTAAGTTATTCAATATAACTATTGCAGATATTACTATTTAATAAATCTCGAAAGGTCTAACGAAAAAAACAAAACGTTTTTTACTTAAGTTTACTAAAACATAGATATTAAAATACATCCACCTAGCAATAATTGAAGCGTGGTATTCCCAAAGGGTCTAGTGTCAAATTTTGCTAAATTCGTATTTCTCTATACAAGGGATCTATGTGCCTTGCTGCACACAGAAGAAAAGGTTCTAAGGGTCTATCTGATGTGGAAACATTTTATATAATTATACATAGATGACTCTCTCTCTCTCTCTCTCTCACGCGTCTTCAACAACAAGGATCATGTTACTTAATTTTGTAGGAATTACGTTTTTGGCACTTAAACCCTTTGGGAATACCATGCTTCAATTTTAATTGAATTATTTTCAGTTTATTAAAATTGATTTGGTTGACTCTTGTATCTTGCATACATTAAATGTAATTGAAGCATCTCCAAATAAAGTTAAGCAAACGAAATTCAAACCTAACTTAAGAAAAAGCAGTTTTCTGTAACGGTAGACAATTTTCAACACTTACCCAGTATGTCAGTATTCATAGTACTTCCTTGAGGTTTCCTTCAATAAGACTATCCTTAGAATGGATATTACTGTAAGGCAGCTGCCTTATGGGTATTTTTATAAAGCAGCTGCCTTATGGATATTGTTGTGAGGCAGCTGCCTTAAGGGTATTGTTGTAAGGCAGCCGCCTTATTGAAAAAAAAGCCTCAAGGAAGTAATATTCAATAAACACAAATCACTACATTTGGAGGCAATGAATTGAATTCCTGGGTCGATGTTATTCCACCGAATCGTCTTTAAAGTAACCTTCCTAGTCGATCCAACTATGTCACATGGGATTCCTATCAGGAAACAAATCACTTTGGTAGCAAGTACACCATGATATCTTTCTCTGTAGTTGCCTTCATCAGAATAAGAAAAATTTTGGTGCATAAGCAAGCTCCAAAGTTCAAGAGTTACAATGCGGTGGAAATGAGGAAATAAATCCAACCCCTCAAACCAACCTGAGCCAATCTTCTCCAATTGGTAACACCGGTTGCATTTCTGATAGCGCTATTGGTTACTATTGGGTTTCTTCTAACCATCAGCATTTTCTTCTCATATCACTTCTGAGAGAGAAACTTCGTGTCTTATTCACAATAATTGATAACAGTAAATTGAAATTTCTGGCCAACAATTCTTGGCTGTATTCATTATTATATGTAGCACCAATCTGTATGTCTTCTATGATTCTATCAGAAGGCGAAATGGAAAAATGTTTTTCTAAATCACCACATGCATTGCATTTTTTTTTAACTGTAGCTCTAAACGATCTCTGAAATTTGATAATCACGGTTCTCCCTTTTACTGTCTCTACAATTTCCCTTTTGGTTGACTTTTCTGGCACTGTTCGTTCTTGGATTCTCTTTTTCAATTTCTTATTTGCAAATTTTTATAACGAATTTACAAATGTAAGTCCTACATCTCTGATTTTGCTGATTTTCCGAAATATCTTTAAAATTCAACAGAACTTGGCTTTTTGATATTCAGGTATTGCCTAAATTTAATAACGAAACAATCGAGTATCAAAAATACATTTATTGTCACCGTATTTGCTAACATAACTTAATAAAATGATCGTATACATTGCGTGAATCTATTTACAATGAAAATGGGCGAATTACAATCCTCTAGCTCAGTCGTCTTAATACCCAGTTTTGGCGGGTGGCCCGTACTTTCCAGATGGACCACCGCCGCCGCCGCCGCCGATTCCCCCTCCAATACCTCCGACTCCTCCTCCGATACCTCCAATGCCTCCTCCTCCAATACCTCCAATGCCTCCTCCAATACCACCAATTCCTCCGCCGATACCTCCGCCAATACCTCCACCGATTCCTCCGCCTATTCCTCCTCCAATTCCACCAGCTCCGCCCCCAACACCACCGCCAGCTCCGCCTCCAGCGCCACCGCCAGCGCCGCCAGCTCCACCTCCTGCCGTTTGCGTTCTATATCTGATAAAGTATACTTCCGGTTTTGTCGGGGCAGTCGGAGCAGCTGTCGGTATGGAAATTTGAGGTGCCTCGTCCGGTCTTTTAACCAAAACGTACACGAGCGTTCTCTCTTCGTTTTGTGGTTGCAGGGGAATAGTCGGGAGGGTGGGCGCGGCAGGCGACGGTGCCTTTATGAAGATGATCCTGTAGTTTCTAGTTGCCGGGCCCACGCTGATTTGTTGCGGCTGTTGCGTGTCTTCCGGCTCTGGTGGTGCAACGTGAACGTATACGTGACGTTGGACGACGAGGCCACCGCCGGCTCCTCCTCCGAAACCACCGCCCGCACCTCCTCCGAAACCACCGCCAGCTCCTCCCCCGAAGCCACCGCCAGCTCCTCCTCCGACACCACCGCCGAATCCGCCTCCACCTAATCCACCTCCGCCCAAACCGCCGCCTAATCCACCACCTAAACCTCCTCCTAATCCACCTCCGAGGCTTCCTCCTAATCCACCTCCACCGAATCCTCCGCCTAGTCCACCTCCACCTAGGCCGCCTCCTCCCAATCCTCCTCCGCCAAATCCGCCACCGCCTAGACCACCTCCTAGTCCTCCTAAACCACCACTGCCACCCCCTCCGGGAGCCCCGTAGGCTGTGCTGGGTGGATATTCAGGGAGGCCATGAGCAAGTACGACCAAAGTAGCAGAAAGCTGATCGATAAAAACAAAATAATGAATTAATATATATTTGAACAAAACGTTAAGAATTTACGTGATATTAAAAAAAGAAATTTTTGAGAACTGCTGATTTCTGGTCTCGAGTATCGAGGAAGAAATGACCAATCATTTCAAAATTAATATCTATTAGAAACTATAAAACTGAATAAATAAATACATATAATAATAATAAAGTTTAATTAGTTATTTATTTAGTCAATCCGTTATTTTAGAAAGTATATTTTAAAAGTTAGTTTATTTTTCGGTTCGATTTGGACCCATTTTTACATTTGCATATTTTTTATTAACCTGCACATCTGCTTTCTTAAATTTTCTTGCAACAGTCGCTTATTTTGTTTATTGCTTTTTTAAAAAGAATAATAAATAATTCACCGTCTGATTTCCACATATAAAACGAGCGCTATTAAAAACGGTAATCTTTTTCGCAGCAATAAATTTGGGGTTTAAATTGTGCTCCGAGGGTAACATTACCACAAGGGTGAGGGGACATAAATACACTACTAGGCCGCTCGTTCGTTGTGTTATTTTTCTTTTCCTTTTTAGGAAACGAGAACTGTTTGTACAAGTGTGTTATTTACGCGAGAAGTAGAATTATGTAAAAAGCAGCTTGAAATGTACAACTTTGTTTACAGCATAACGCAAGCGAAGGAATTTATTTATAGTTGCCATCAAAAGTAGTAAATTACTAATCCTCAAACAAACAAAATTATTTTTGTTATTAATGTGATTACTTAAGTGCACCTGCCATAAACAATTAAATTAACCGTAAAACCATCGAAATTATTTCCGGGGATATTTGCCGATAATCACCGTGAAGATGCATTCTAAATAAAACTAGAGTTTGATGACACTTGTTTACGACGACCGTTCACCTGAAAACAAATTTCATTTCACGTCGTTACGTAAGATTAAATTCCATAAACAACAGGATGTAATTGCCTTTATGATCCTGCGAGGAGGAACGGCGCGGCGTAATGGCGATCTGTTTTCATAGTGAATAGTAGTGATTTTCGAAACGGCAGGCCATTTGTAATAAAACTGAAACTCGTCGTGAATCGATGGAATTTTACTGTTCTCTGCAAAACCCCATTTTATAAGCGTTTCACTATGTCAGAAACTTTCTTTTCGTTTAGAATTTATTATTCAAATTATGATCGAAGTGTTTTTAATCATTCTATGCTAATTAATATTTAAAAAAAAATGTTAATTTTTTTTTTGGGCCATGTAAGTACGTTCGAAATTCCAAACGATTTTTTGTGTTTGTTACTTTCTAATTTTAATGTTCGAGTTTTTCTTCTATTTCCGCGAATCTAGTTTCTCCGAAATTGGTCGCTTAATATCAATTCTCATTTCTATACAATGTTCGTTAAACAAATTGAATTTAATAAGAAAACCTTCAGTTAATTATACGGGTGTCCCAGAAATGCATGTAAAGCTTTAGGTAAACGTATTCCTTTGTATTGCCTGCAAATACCATTTCCTTCGGCGACGCACTTGTATGAACCCAACAAAGGTAGCACTTTTCATAGAGAACTGCGACGCAAGCGGAATAGAAACTGTTATTAAATCGGTAAGCATGAACGAAACATAATTAAAACACACTTCAACGTCCCACGGTTGCTTTTTGGATTACTGTCAAGAAGAGCAAAATAAACATTTAATTAAAGCATTGCGTTTGCAACTAGTTACTTGAAATTTATTTAATCTAAAGCCCCTCTATAAATCGAATTAACTACATACATAAGCAACGTTGCCAAGTTCAACCATTTCTGATTGCCTCGTATTTTGCCTCGTAAGCTGAAACTATCAAACTTATAGAATTATTTTTTGCAATTTTGACACCCTTATGGATTATAGAAAAGAAATACCTGAAGCTTTATAAGCATTTCCGGGATACTCTGTATATTCAATCCGTCAATCGATTTCTATAACTTAGCAATTCGACAATGAGCAAGACAAAGAAGGAAATGTATTGCATTAAATGTGTTACTGACAAAGATAGGGTAACGTCTTGAGCCCTCTTCTCTTTACCTATTACTGGTAATGTAGGATATATCTAAAGATGCAAAAACAAGAACTAAAGTGAATGTGGTCGTATAAAAAAGCTTAAATCCACAATCATCAGATGCATTAATTGGTTTTATTTAAAAAAATGTATGGAAAGAACTGTCAAAAAAATGAAACGAAAATGAATACAAAAAATAGCAACAATATCAATGATTGAATCAAAGCAAAAAACAAGAATGCATTCAGAAATCTACAAAGGAATCACAAGAAAGAGGTTATCTTATTACTTAGAAGGATTTTAGATGTTAAGAAATCGGACAGACTTTAGAGAGGCACCGGGAATGAAACCTTTAGAGAAAATATTTGAAAAAATAAAACAGGATAGTGGAGGCACGTGGTGAGTATGTCTGAAAGAAGGTTGGTGAAGGTTATATTAAAAAAAATTAAGTATAAAGAGAAACGAAAGTAACCAAGTTTGCTGAACCATTAATTAGTTTTAATAGAAGACGTGTGGAAAGAACAAATGAAATGAAGGTGCATACAAAAAAGAAAAACAAATTATAGTTACATGAGATACGACTGAGCATTTAAAATTGCAAATTGCAACAACATCAAGGATCAAATCAAAGCAAAAAAAAACGGAGATGAATTCAGAAACCTACAAGAAAGAATTTATATTATTACTTGTATCAAATGAAAGCAAAACAAAAGGGGATGTTCTACAAGATCTACAAGAAATTACTTAGAAGGATTTTAGGTGTTACGAAATTGGACAGACTTTACAGTTGAACCCTCAATTAAACCTCTAGAAAAAAATAATTGAAAAGAAAGACAGGATGTGGAGGCACATGGTGAGAATGTCCGAAAGAAGGCTGGTTAAAGCCTGTTAAAATTATTAAATTAAATGTTAAAAACTTAAGTAAAAGATTGTGGGATGAACAAGTGTCTAAGATATTAGTTAATGAATTAAGATACGAAGGAGATGGAAGGACTTCATCAAAGGAAGCCCAAGCTCAGCTCAAGCCCTCTACACTGAAAGATAGAAGAGGATCCGGAGTAAGGAGTTAATTAATTAATTAAATCAATTTAGCTTTTAATTCCGAATTTTCCAATTATTTTTTTTTAAATAGAATTGCTCCGGTTGTTGCTCAATTAATTAAAAGAAAAAAAAATCACTGTGGGTATTAACAAATGCATAGATTTTGCCTGTTTATTAATTATATCTATTATTCCTTGAATCTAATGTCTTTGTATATTTCTTTTTTTTTGTTGTGTACTATGGCAAACTGATAAATAAATTATTATTATTAACTTCAGTGAAATAAGCTTTCGTTGTTTCTGTCGGGACTTGACGCGACAAAGACGCCTGTCCTCGTCTTTCAAAAAGTTCAAAAATAAAAATAGAGAAATCAACAAAACGTTGAAAGCAAATTGTTGTCTTTAGATGTCCTTAAGATAGCTCACTGTTTAAATAAATAAAAAGCGAATTTGGAACGTAGTCACGTTAGAAGGTGTTTTATATTTTGTATGTTTTAGACGAAGAAGGAAGCATTCAAAGTCACTTGAAAAAATTTGAAATTAAAAAATATCTAAACGAAAAGGCACCAATTACAGCACAATGTTGATTGGAACCTTTAAAACGATTAAAAATGATTATGACAAGTTAAAAACATAATAAACTTCGAAGTTCATTAAATGTAAATAAAATGTAAAAATTTAATAAAATTTCTGACTAATTATTACAGTCGATATTAACGAACAAAAAATTAATTAATTGATGTATCATACACCCATTGTTAGGATTAGTTTAATTGATTAGCAAAAAGAAACACGCTTTGTAATACTAAGTAATACCAAAATATAAAATTTACTGACGTCAGTGTTGCAAATTAAATATAAATGCAAAAAAAATAAAGAAATAAATCGAGAAAAATGTAAACAATTCGCAATTCGACTTTTTAGATTGATTTTTAATTTTGTGCTTCATTTATTAACTTTGCAGTTTGAATGAATGTTAATAAGATAGAAAAATGTACAACACTTTTAAGTTACCATAAAATGATTAAAAATTCAGAGCAGAAAAAAATAGAAAAAATATAAACAATTCGCAATCCGACTTTTACAGTCTTTTTTAGATTAATGATTTTAATTTTATGTTCGATTAAGGGAATTTTGTTTTGTGAAAGAATATTAACGGGACACAAAGTTGCAAAAATCACTCAATTTACTGTAAAATAATTTAAAAATATGTATAGAAAAATAGAAATATTTAAAAAAAATGTAAATAATTCCCAATTCGACTTTAATCTTTTCGATTAATTTATTTGATTTTATTTCAATTTAAGAATTTTGCTCCTCGAATGATTGTTAATAAGACAGAAGGCTGGAAAAACCACTCAGAAAAAATAATTAATTACTAACACCCCTCTCCATACTGTCATAAATATGTGAGCGTACGCTTGCTATTTTAATTCAGATTCGCATATGCTTCGTTATCATTAATTTAAACCCAATTTGTTCCCTTTAAACAAAAATATATAATTTTCACAGTTTATAGAGCGAGCAAACCTAAATCCAATCTGAGCGACTTCTGGACGATCCAAACAAAATACATTTGACTGGTCATTACAAAACGTATTATAAAATTTAAATGAACAAGGTAAACCCGAAGTATTAGTTAAAAAAACTCGATATTTAATCATCAGCAAATACAAAAAAAAATACAATTTTCTGAAGTTACAAAATTTAGTTTTACTTTTTCTAGAAAAACCACCACTGATACATACCACTAGGAGAGGTCTCATCTTTCACCACCAACTAACCAACTAGATGAAAATAAATCTGTCTAGTGACTTCGGATGACCACGGCCAGCTTTTTATAGCGCATCTTCTCGGCGTTGCAGCCCCCCCAGATGAAGAAGAAGACGTGGAGACATCTTCCTTTAACGCAATTGTGTGTACTAACATTTAGATAAGTGAAATTCGGGTCACAACCTCTCACCGATATTGCCGGCGCTATGCAATTGACATGTGCATTTCAGTATGCTGCAAATCCCTGCACATGCCAAATGCAGACTGCACCAGAAATGACGAAAGTTTGCCGAAACGTCGGGAAATCCAGATGCGTGGGTGGACGTTGCAAGTAAGATAATTTTTAATATACCTATGCTTATACAGATTTTGGTGGAGATATTTGGGGGCTTGGGATTTAATTGGGACACAGGTACCAAAAAGGCCACAACTAATTTCATTGACGGAAATTTTCAAAATTTGTAAATCAAGGATCAGAGATTTAAGACTACTTCCTTTCATCAAATTCATTTATGGAACTTTTTGTAATAAGCTTACTGAATTAATTTTCAAAACATTAAGTTCATTACCCCAGACTAAACACTGATGTGCCAAGAAGAATTTTGTTCAAACAAGTCGGTAGTAAAATATGTATGTGTAAGTGTCCTGGATGTCTTAACTTGGTAAGAACGAGTTCCTCTCGCCGCCGATTAAGGTAATAAGACACAGTCGTATTAAAAATACATTTATTTGTCACCGTATCTTGCTAGAGTTATAAAAATAAAATAACCTAATATCATGAAATATATACAATGAGATGAGACTATCACATCTCAGGCCAACGTCGCGGGGCTTGCGCCGCTTACCCGTAAGAACCTAAGAAATAAATTATCTAATACGGTCCTCCGGTGTGACCGGGCGGGCCGTAGCTGGAAGAAATGCCGGACGTGCCTCCGGAAATCGCGACCGACGAGCTGCCGCTCGTTGTACCAATTCCGATCGAACCGTGGTCACCTCCCCCAGTGATTACTCCGCCGTGATCGCCGCCTCCAATAAGTCCAGCACCTCCGTGATCTCCACCCCCGATTAAACCGCCAATACCTCCGTCACCCACTCCTCCGCCAATTCCACCTCCAATTCCGCCACCAATTCCGCCGCCAATTCCGCCGCCAATACCACCGCCACCTCCACCAAGCGTAGCTTCCTTCTGAGTCTTGTACTTGATGAAGTATACTTCCGGTTTGGATGGCTGGGTCGGCGCGGGTGTTGGTATGTGAATTTCTGGAGCTTCGTCCGGTTTCTTGACCAATACATAAACGAGCGTCTTCTCTTCGTTTTGTGGTTGCAGGGGAATGATTGGCGCAGTTGGACTGGGCGGGCTTGGTGCTTTAATGAAGATGATTTTGTAATGCTTCTGGGCGGGTGCTACTGGAATCGGCCGTTGTTGGACGATCTCTTCGGTTTCCGGTGGGGGGACGTGTACGTAAATGTGTTTCTGGACAAGGGTGGTACCTCCTCCGCCGATGAATCCACCACCGCCGCCGCCGCCTCCTCCTCCAATGAGAGCACCTCCGCCTCCTCCTCCAATGAGACCACCTCCGCCGCCACCGCCGATGAAACTACCTCCACCTCCACCGATGAGGCTACCCCCACCTCCCCCGATGAAGCCACCGCCGCCGCCGGTGGTAAAGTCACCACCGCTGATGAAGCCACCTCCAGTGGGCCCGATGCCTGATCCTGTGATTCCACTGATCCCACCTCCGCCTATTCCAATGCCGGAATGAAGGCCGGCGCCCCCGCCTCCTCCGGATAAGATTCCTCCTAAGCCTCCGTTGATGAAACCTCCTGAACCGCCCCCTAATCCACCTCCTGGCGCACCATAACTATCCGACGGTATCGAGGGTCTGTTGTAAGAATAACCGGCTTCGGGGCGGCCGTGGACAATCGCTACCAAAGTAGCAGCGACGAGCTATAACATTAAAGGTACTAAAAACCCATTCCCAATAGATGGCACTTTGTACGGGGTGATTAAAAAATGGCGCATAAACTCTCCAACATTTCAGAGAGTACCAGAAAAGTTCATAATTTAATGAATTCTGAGTGGAACAAATAATAAATGCTATAAACTTTACGTAGAAGTTCAACATTCAAGCTTTACTGTGAATTCTAAGAAGTTAAAACGAAACTTTGACTTCTTATATTTTGTAAAATTTTGAAATGAAAACGTTTTCAACATTTTTCTGGCACTCTCTTAAGTGCCTAGAATAACGTACTTACTGGAGAGATTATGCGTCATTTTTGACTCACTCTGTATTACAGCACACCAGTGATTCTCACACTTTTTGACGGTCTAAGTCGAAACTAAACAGTAGAGCTCGAAAAGTGCACCCCCACCTTCGATTATTTAATAGCACACCAGTGATTCTCAAACTTTTTAAAATCGTCCCAAAATTTTTGCTGATAGTCAGAAATAAGCAGCAGATTTCGAAAAGTGCACCCCACCCTCGATTGTTTCAGAAAACCGCATAATTCTGGATAGACGAGCTTCAGTGCTGCCAACCTGCTTGCAAAACGTTTACGGAATTGTAGTGGGGGTTAACTTCTTCGCTCCTGGTGTAAGTAATGTTCATCATACTCGTTTTAAATCGATTAGGTTTGGGGCGATTCGGTCTTGAAGATGTGATAAAATAATTTTCATTTTATCACAATAATTAGACGGTCTTAGGAAATTTTATTTCTGAGAGTCTCTCTCTAAACTGTTCATTCATTTTTATAGGATTCTGCCTTTATCTATTAGGTCGAACCGGATAGGGCCCATCGAACTTTCGAAGGCTCTTTCTTCCTTGCAAAAGGACAAAACCATCCAGTAAGTCAGTCGCAGCCGCAGAAGGCTTTATTTTAATATTAGTAAAAAATAAAAATAAACAGTTTAGATTAAGGCTAAGGCGTTTAAGAAGGCTTTAAGTGGCCACATTAGGTTGCCAGTTGTTGTAATCTATTTTTTGTTGGTAAATAAAAACAGTTTTCTTATACAGGATGTTTCCTGAGTACGACCCATAACTTCAGGGTGTAATTACTTGCGATATTTTAGTAAAAAGCTTTTATATAAACATGTATCCGGAAACGCTTATATTCCGAGATACAGGGTGTAAAAGTAAAACTTCAAAGAGATTGCGTTTTATCAGAAGGTGGTCATTTTCAACATTTGCTCTGATTAGTGTAGAAATTGAATATTTTTACGATTGTAATACCGGATCATTTTTGTAATGATAATATGTGTAATAATCGGTTAGTATTAGGTAAAAAAATACAAGAGACATTTTTGTTGTGCATTGTTAGGAACGATAGAAAATAATAAGAACAAAAAAAAAATCTCTTTGAAGTGTTACTTTTACACAGTGTTTACTTTTACGGTCATATGCTTATATAAAAGCTTTTAATTAAAATATTGCAAGTAATTACACCTTGAAGATGGAAATACCCTGTATATTTTCTAGATTGGAAACTGTAGGATGAAATATTTTAGTTTCGGGGGAAAATTTTGACTGAAATCGACCCTGAATAAAATTAACCCCTTCAAACGTTGACTATTATTAAATATTAAACGATTTTTTAACGATTATTATCGATATCGACGTTTCGCTATGTTGAGAGTTTTGTCAAAAATAAACAAAATTTATCGAAGTCGGTCAGATAACGATACGGCAACATATCTTTTCAGTTTTTTGAAAAATAATTGTTCCCATTCCAACTAAAAAAAATATTTTTTTAAATTTGTGCTTGTTTCATGATTACTGCATTTTTTTAACAAGTTCAAGTTTTGAACTTCTGTGAATAGTCGGTATTCACTCTCGATTAAAAATATATAAAAATAATTTTCAAATTATTATTTAATAATAAAATCAACTAAACCCAACGATAAAGAAATCAAAATAAATAAAGAAATTTAGGATTTGTCTTTGGGATACTAAGAAAACTAAATTGACTAGATGTTTAATACCGACAAGTTTCGGCTTCAGAAAAGGCCATCTTCGGGGTGACTAGACTAAGTTTTATGTAACATAGTTTCACAATACCAGAATATTGCACGTCAAGTATATACTTTACAGTATTTTTAATGTGTTTGTACTTGACGTGCAATAGTGAAACTATGTTACATCAAACTTAGTCAGTCGCCCCGAAGATGGCCTTTTCTGTGGCCGAAACATGTCGGCATTAAACATCTAGTCAACCTCACATCGTCCTCTTAGACAAATCCTAAATTTCTTTATTAAATTTTGGTTAATAACATCAATCCTTGATCAACTTGCCAAAATCAAAATAAAATTAAAATAAATGACAGCGATATAATAAGGCTCAACCAAAAAAAAAGTAAAGGCTGAAACCCAAAAGAACAAAAACAAAAAAAACTGCAGTTAATTAGAATACTGCAAAAACAAGAACTGAATAAAGCTTTCAGAATTATACAGAAAAAAAACTAAAAATATTACAACAAAAAAGAAGATATGAAGAGACCAACAAATTTTGTAAATAAAAATAAAGAAAAAACTCCAAATAACTCGAAATTACTGAATTACAACTAAAAAAATCCATTAAATTAAAAGCTCAAAACAAAAGTGAAAAGAATTTTTAGTTTGCTGTGACCAAAAAAATTTGGCACCGAGACCTGAAAGCTTAACAACTTGATGCATCACCTCCACTTTCACGTATGTATGATCACCATTTATAGTAAATGGCCTAGATATAACTTTTTATAACAAATTTGCCAGTTGGGATGAGTCATTTTTTTTTAGTATAATTTGCTTGACTTTTCTTTCCTAATTTCAGGAAACTCGAGAAAAACTACCCCGTTTTCCCTCAGTTTCTCAAGTATACCTACGTAGAGCACTGGTATAAAAAAATTTTAACGCGTCGCGGAACACTGGTTGAGAATCACTGTTTTAATCCAAGAAGCAGAGGCACGCACAAGAACAACGACACTGTGTACTTACCACCAAAGGTCTCATCTTGCGTTTGTTTTTTTGGAGTAACTCGCGTTACTCAAGGAAGAAGATATTAATATGAATAGGTTCTCGCCAGGGGTACGAATTTATAGCTCATCTTCGTCCCCACTTGGAATTATCCTCGCATAATCACGCCGGCAACTTTTGGTGGTGAAAAATCGGGTCACATCCTCTCACCACGAGACACAGGCCACGCCACGCCACGGATCTGTATCACTCGATTCCGGCAAGAGGTTCGGAAGACGCACTCGAAAGCTGAACCTCAACTTTCAGTTTTATTTTATTCGACAAAGAAAACACTCAATTTAGTTTTCGTGTTGCATAAGTTGATCAATCTTTTGTCGTTTAAGAAAAAAAAAAAACTGCTTAGCATGGATATATTTTGTAGTACGTAAGTACGTGACGAGATTGTATTAAATAGCTTTTAATTTTTGGAGGACAAGAGTTCAATGCAACGAGTTTCGCTACATTCACTGGCGTTGCGTGTGATGAGGTTCTGAATAGAAATTCGAATTCTAATTGAATGTCTCTCCAACGAATTCGATTTCTTTTTTTGTCACAATCACAATTTATTAATGACCCGAAGGAAAATCAACGGCAAACACATAAATTAATAAAATTTTATT
Source organism: Dorcus parallelipipedus (assembly GCA_958336345.1). Taxonomy (NCBI): domain Eukaryota; kingdom Metazoa; phylum Arthropoda; class Insecta; order Coleoptera; family Lucanidae; genus Dorcus; species Dorcus parallelipipedus. Next base: position 16,635,720 of record OY284475.1, read on the forward strand.
TTATAATTATAACTTATTAGTTACGTAAAGTTTCCTTGGTTTAGTTCGCTTTGTTTATATTTAATTTGATTCCCTGATTAGATCATGATCTACTTCAATGTCAATTTGTATACAATCCACTTATTTACAATCAGAGAAGAAAGGGCAATTTTTCTGATCAATTCTAGACCAAATTAAGATAATAAAATTGATTCTTAAATTGAATTGAATGACGTCTTAATATATTTTAAAATGATGCAAATTTTATTTCAAAACATTGTTTATGTCAAGCGGAGTTCATTCAGCCGCTAATTACTTTTAATTTTAACTTTTTACGGTTATCTTCTCACGTTCATCAAATTCAAGGTCTTTTGTCGAGAGATTTATGGAACGCTATCGATACTAATTGACCTTCGTTCTAAAATCGAAAACATTTCGTTAAATAATTCATCAGCGACGTTTTGCATTAACTGAATTAATTGCGGAAACGTGTCCGTACGCTGTCACTTTTAAAAACTGAAAGTTCAGAATGTATACCGAGCGAGAAAAGTTATATCTCCCCTATGAATGTTAAATTGCGGCCTAATTCCTTGTGACTGTTATAATAAATAAACGGACAAGCAAACGAGCAAGCCGGTGAAAAAAAAAAATTAAAACATGAAATAAAATTCAACAAGTGTTTGTTTACTTTTCAGATTGCGACTTAAAAGTTTATTGGGGAGACATTACTTTTGTTTCTCAGCGTGCATTCAATTTTTTTCATCGAATTCATGTCTCTCGTTATTTAACTTTTTCGGTATAGTCATGAAAAATAAAATACCTAATCTAAATAATCGAAAAGACAAAAATGAAGTGTGATTCAGAAGTGTGCTAGGGTTGTTAATTGGGCTTTAAATATCTGGGGAAGTTTACAATCCGACATTTCGATTTTATTGTTAAAGTATCTGGCCTGATAATTCAAACACTCTGAGTTCGATCTTCACCAAGGGAAATAAAAAATCAAATAAAATCCAAGTATATACATACAAGATTGAAGCATACGAGGAGAAGGAGTAACCAAGGTAGACAGAGATAAGAAGAAGCCTAAAAGTAAAAGGAATAGCCAACAAAGTAAAGATCCATCAGCTGAGACGGTTTAGACATACATAATGTAGTGGTTTGTTCTTATTCAACCCCACTTTTAAAATATTAGATTTGTAAGTAATGTTTTTCTGAGGCGTATCACACGGTTTCAGATTCTTTTTAGTTACAAAAGTCTTTTCTTTTTCTTTATGTAAGTGTAGTTTTCTAATGACGAAACTACCAATAAATTTAAAAAAAATGGTTTACGATCTTTGCAAATCATCTACAACTTATTCGTTAATTGAATAACATAATTTATTTTAAAAATATACTTCAGTCGGTTTAAATACCACGACTACGATCTTTGCGAATCGTCTTCAAAATATTTGTTGACTGAATTAAATTTTCTAATCTCTATAAAATCTGTTCAATAGGTTTAAATGCATTAACTGTGTTACTCTCATCGACTTGTTAAAATATTTCTCTTGACTCGTATTTATATTTTCTTAATTGATCTGCTTTTTTTTTAACTTACTGTGACATCTTTTTAATGTTCCCTTCCGTAGAATATGGCTCTGGTCTTCTTTCCGGAGATTAAGTAATAGAAAATTCAAAGAAAATCGAAGCAAAATTGTAAATATTATATTTAATTAAACAAGATGTGAACTGAACGAGGATTGAACTAAAATAATAGATAAAAATACAAATTTAATTAGAGTATTTCAGTATAACATTGTGAACGAGAAACTAAATTAATTCAAAATAAAAAAGGAAACATTTAAATTCAAAGTTTAAAATTCAACCATTGAACCATCATCATGAGAGTTGTTAATTTGACGTTTGAACTTGCAATTCCTAACCTTGCTTTCGAGGTTTCGAACTCAACAGTACCATCGGACGGCACAAGAATGTAATCTATTGTGATAAACGAAAAACGACAATAAGAATTTGTAACAATGAAAGCAGACAACAAATAATCAAAATTGTGGTGCGCTCACAATAAGCACCTTGTCACGGCCAATTTCGACGCCAAATTAAAAAAAAAACACTCGTTATATAAACAGCAATCTTCAAATTTTGATCGAAAATTAACCCCGTAAATCCCCTCTTGACGTTTTCATAATTTTAGATGTTCTTTCAACAGTCCTACGTAATCCATCTGAACATCTTCTACCTGTGACCTCTTCAGTCTCACCCGTCTTCCATCTGGTAGATACTAGATACTAGATACATGGCCAATTCCTCGTAGTCAAAGGATCGTTTAATTTCTCTTGAACCTTGTCCAGAAACTCCGAAAACTCTATCCAATTCAATTTATTTTCAACGTCTTGGACCCAGGCTACTTCTTCATCTGGTATGTTTATTTCGATGCTTTCTTCATTGTTCGATCTTTAAAGGATTTGATTCGACTTAGATTTTTGTAAACTTTGCCCTCTTTTTAGATTTACAACTTTGTATGACTTTCGTAATATATTTTTATTTTCAAATACTGTTTTTGGTGTTTGTATTGTTGACTGTTTTATGGAATGATATTCGATTTGGAATTTAATAATTTTTTTTCAATTGATTTATTTGCTGAATAGTGAAAGTCATTTGAGGAGGTAAGAAAAGACGAGGAAGAATATGGAATGAGAATATCAACAAAGTACTAGATGGAATAGGACTCGTCAAGACTCGTCCAAGAACGTAAAGGCGAGACAGACAAGTTTAGGTGAAGGCTATCACCTCTACCTTAATTGGTAGGTATGGTACGAAATAATTAAGTGACTGTAATTGGCAAGAATGTAACAAAAATTGTACGGAGTCTATTTTATTGCATTTCTAATTCAGTTAAGCTTTCCTTAAGGTGTTTCAAATACTACTTAAATCATCCTAGACATTTCCAAAACTAATACAGCTTTTTTGCCCAATTAAATACGGTATCCCGCAGGTTAGTGAGTTGCATCCGGTACTTTTTCTGTTTTTTCCCAACTATCCTACACCAATCCCTGCCTTTGCAGACAATATTGCCCTCTTAGTCATACAGATAAACCTAATAGCATATTTCTTGCAAAATAGCATCAAACCCAACTGAGTTGATTATTCTTGAATAGGATTAACAATAAGTAACATTTGTAATCACTTCGAAACTTTTGCAGTGGATCGTTTGGTGTTGCATTTAATAACAAATGACTACTTGAAGAATTCAATGATGCCGTAGATATCGTTCAAATCAACTGAAAATAAGCATAACAATTTGATTCCCAATGAAGATATTGATCGAGTGGAATATCATTGAAAACATCAATAACAATACAGAATATAATGTTGATCGCTTTCATTGACAATCTAATTATTCTAATTCACCGAATATAACATCACAATCAAAAAACGAGCGACATATTAACAGTTAATGTAGCGAATAGAATTTCGTACATTTAAGGTTTAAACTTTATTCTCGCTCTAGCTTTTATAATTTGGTCCCTTTGTTGCAGATCCTTTTTTTTACATTTTACAGTACTTTCTTTTCAATAAATCAAATCAATCTGAGGATTCATTAAAAAATGTGATTCTACAGGCAGGTTTGCTTAGAAAACTGTAACTATAGAATACATCCCTCGTGAACATGAAACTGACTTATTAAAAATACATCAGCGACTTTTGTATAAGGCCAGTATTACACTATAAAAGATCTTTGACAAAGATCTTTTATAAAAAATATAACAGTGTAATAGGCAATCTTTTATAAAATATTTTATAAAAGATTACCTTATATCTTTTATAAAAGATCTTTGTCAAAGATCTTTTATAGTGTAATACTGGCCTTAGTCTTTTGTATAAGTAAGTGAAACTCAATTGTTTGTGCTGACCAGGGATACGAATGCAGTTCACCGCTTGCGTACAAAATGCTATTCACAGTGAACACATCACCGATACACGCATATTCCCGATTATGAAATAAGCCGAAGAGCGAGAGAAATATGTAAAAAAAAGTCGTCGATGACTATGACTGATGAACGACGACGTAAATAGCCGTAAAATACGATCATCGGTTCCGCTACTGCGTTAGACAAGGTAGGACATTCGAGTACCGGCCAGTAACTGGTCTGAATTCGCATCCCTGGTAATGGCGTTGCGTTAACCGAAATATGTAACAGAAAATTAGGCTCCAGATGTTCGACACTTAATTTATTTTCCAACATTTCAATGTACGCTTAAAATTCTTTATGTGGTTAAGTGGGTATTTTCATTAAAGTTAGCAGGGAAATTATATTACAGTCTTTTTCTTTTGGTTTTCCCCTTTTGTCAATTATGTTTCCGAATTTGTCAAATGACTTTCCAATCCGCACGCCTACTATACTTTGAACAGATTGGAAAGTCATTTGACAAATTCGGAAACACGTTTGACAAAAGAGGAAAACCAAAAGGAAAAGACTGTATTTGAATTGGCACCCTTACTCATTACATCCATTTTCGGTGGAAGGCCCTTGCATTTTTTAGATATTCTTTTGTTACTAGGACTTTCGTCGTTACTTTGTTTCCTCGAGAACAAGAGCTGAGACAGATGAACTGAAACACTCGATGTGGTACCTACAGAGCTAAAGGAAATGAGGAAATCCAATCATCGATTGGATAGAATACAAAACAAGAAAATAACGGAAAGAAGAAGCATACGGATAAAATTAAAGATTGATTAAAGAGAGAGGGTGAAAACCGCAAGGACATAAAAACCCTTGAAAATATGGGCCAGACAGCTGGTAGACGTCAACAGAATCTGGGCCGTAATAACTGTGTGAAGAAGAACGGGCACTCAACCTACTGTAAAAGAACAAAAAGAGGAAGAAGAATCAATGATTAAACTTTAATAGATGGTATGTCATTGGACATACTTTCACAAGTCATTCGTATATAGTTGAGACTGCACATTAAAAAAAATTCCAAAATTTTAATTTAACACCAAATAAGTGATGCAATAAGTAATTGCAAACTTGGATTTATAAATATTGTTGTGACCAGAGGTGTAGGACTGTTTCATGGGGCGGAATTAATTAAATGTGGGCGCAACCCTTGATGACAATAGGTGTTACATATTCTATTAAACCATTGAAATATAAATTATATTGAAGATGATGATTATTGTTTTCAGTGATCACGCAAAATAATTTCACTTAAAATTTAAACATTGCCCAATATAGTCGCATCTTTGCACATGTCGAAACTTAATTGACATTAACGCCTCAAGAAAAAAATAATAATAATGATAATTAATATCCTGCGCCTGTCCGAATTGACCACTGTAAGAATCCTTTCGTAATGAGCAGGATTGCGAAACGCCGTAAATAAATGGGCACTTAACGCCTCATCAACGGGGGAGAATTCGTATGACCTCGCACCTTACATCTTGACCACAATATTCTGAGAGTCATTAGACGAATGAAAGTAAGAGTACGTGGGATGACACCACTAGGAGAGTGGATATGTATATAAGACTCATCTTGCTATACTAAAAATGCATTAGCATGCCGACGATTGCTGTAGAACGGTGGATTGGTGCTTGGGTTACCGAAATTTATTCAAAAATTACTTTGTTGAAACTTTACTTTAAAGGATGATTTACATTATAAGACAACGACACGACACGTAGCGTAACAGACAAGACACATTAACATTATTCAATGTAATTCAATGATATCATGCACACTATCCTGCAACGACACGTATCGGCTAAGACAAGACGAGACTACAATCTGACCAGGAATGTTTTTCGTGTCTGTGCGTGTCGTTGAAGTACAGTGTATTTTTCGAATCTGACTGTCTGATGTGTGTCTGATAATGTACACATTGCGTATTATTCGTGTCGTGTCTGTTACGCTACGTGTCGTGTCGTCTTATAATGTAAATCATCCTTAAGGCGTACCATCGCCGGCACTAAAAACGAAACGAAAAGCAATAAACTCGTTCGAAAATAAACCTTACGGCTATGGCCTTGATACTGCGTTTCGTTTTAAGTGTCGGCGAGTATACCTAGTTAGTAGTGGTGGGCAAACCGATAATTGTTACTTAGCGATAATGACCCTTAGGTATAACGTATCTAAGGTTTACTATTGCTAACTAGCAACCATCGTTAGTTATACTAGCGATAGTCACCCTTAGGTATAATGTATCTAAGGTTCACTATTGCTAACTAGCAACCATCGATTTGCCCACCGCTACTAGTTAGTTATATGGAACAACAAGTAAGTTTTTGGAGTTGTTTACTTGCTTCAAGAAGAAGAAGAAGAACTATTCGTTCAACAACAAAAGTTGTTTACAGAATTTGATGGAAAAAGGAAAATCAACCTGCTACATCGCTGTAGTAGGTTTACCGTCAAAGTTTGTAGTTGCTTCGAAAATTAAACATTACATTAAACATTAAAACATTAAATTAAAATTAATATTTTTAAATAGTAACAGTTTGCAGAGAAATTCTCTAATTTTGTATAAGTCTACAAGCCCCATTCGAAAGGGCATTTATATTTCAATACATCCCTCTCTCGTCAAATTGCTACAAAGCAGAGCAAATAAAGAGAATTGCAATTACTTCGCTACTTTGATATGCAAATATTACCTTTATTAGAATACGTGAGACAACTTCAATGGCTCTAAAGCCCTTGAGTAAATACATAGAATGTATTATTTACTCGGATGTTATGCTTGCTCTAATTCTGAGGATTTCAAAGGACAATATACATAATAAATTCTATTTAAAATCGCTGTTAATATGAAAATTAAATTTTGTTGTGAAAATTAAAAGGTTTGTTTAGGATGTTTAAAAATAAATAAATTAATATCGTGTCCCTATCCACAAATAATCACGCGATCAAAAACATTTATGACTGATGTAAGAGTGGCATTAAAGCTCACGATGGTTCTTTATAATTCCTTTAGGTAAATAGAATAAAAACATATTATTTAATCTGATCAAAAATAAAATAGCTGCAACAAAATGGGGATCAATGAAATTGATAGCGTTTTCCACTGGCTGCACTAGTATGCATGTGCACTGACTGTATTTTCATCTCGGTTCAGCCTTGAAACCGCTATGAATTAAGTTCGCTTTACTCGTATCCAATGTAATGATAATTGCACACAAAAATTACATTTGCTGGTGGCTTTGTATTTAAGCAATTTCTGAATGTAAACATTTACGGTGTCTTCTATTTGAGTGGTCTTATTGGGGTTAATTAACAATTATTGTTCACAGACATTTGCCGATGAGCATGCGCGTAATAAAAATTGTGTCTTGCTGCAAGATAAATTGCGTCATGTAAAGTGGCCTTTTAGAAAGAAATTTGAAACAATATGTAGGCATACACCAACATTCATGGCCGTATGCACGGACAAATCTTGAGACTTAAGGCAAAGTAAACCTTTACTTTGAACAATGTAACTATACGGCGCACAATTTGATATGAAGTTAGCTTTAAGTATCAAGTCCACTTTGAAATTTGTCTGTGCATACGACCATCAATCATGCCATTCTTTCCTTCGACAATCTTTCACTTCAAGAAATTGAAACGAAACAAATCCTGTTCTAACCCACTAACACAAACTGAATCTTGGAAATAGTGGAGGTATAAACAAGTCTACACGAAATTAAGTATTTATCTTGTCGGTCTCGTACTTCACTAACACACGTTCTTTCCTTCACGATTGCACTTTCCTGCAGGAATAAACGCTTGTGTATGCTTAGCTAATGAAATACAACGAGTTGAGAATAATAGGAGAGAATCATACTAACAGTAGTTTCTAGTCCAAACACTCCAAACGGGATGGGACATCGATCAATCAACATCGATGTTAACATCGAAAGTTCACATCGATGTTTGAAAAAACATCGACCGTCAAACATCGATGTTGAACTTAGAAATAAATGTATGTTCATTTTTTATTTCAATTTTTAATTCTTTTTTCATTGTTTAAATTAGAGAATTGCAACTAGAAACTTAATAGTAATTAATTATTGTAACATTTAATTACATAATTAATTGACATTGAAGGATGCACTGGAAATAAAATAAATGACCCAATGACCTTTTAAATTGTTTAATACTTTGTAGTATTCTTTAGTTTCTATGTTTGCATCGGGAATTAAATCAAACAGACTCAATTAATCGTATAAATAATAAATATTAATTCAATATTATACAGTATTAGTAAAAATATAATAATTTTTCCAAAATATTACGTAAGCTACATGCATTTGGGCTTACCTAAATCCACGTCATACCCACTCACCTGAAACAAAAAATATTTTATTAATCATCGCTCTGTGTACATACAATTTAAAGAGAAATTATAAAGACACAATTTATGGAGAAATTCTTTAACAAACAATACAAAATTAATGTATGTATAAAAAAACAGACAAATTGATGATTGCAGTAATTACATTAAAATTTAATAACAAAATTAAATGAGAATTCAATAAACAAATAGGTATTTGCATAAGCATTTGCATTCATGCAAAGATAAACAGTAATTTATAACGTCGTTGACTCCACCTATAAACCACCGCAGGGCAATTAAACTCGACGTTTTGCCTACTCATCCGACTCATCTTCAATCCATTAAACCGTTCCTTTCATTTACGTAAAACACATAACTCGAACGCAATTAATAACAACACCATCCTCACAACCTCAATCTATCGATTAAAAACTCCTCTATTTCTTCACAGTCTACCTCGAAGGATCCGTATAAATATTAACTTTCTAGACCGTGCATTGAAATACTTTTTATCCACTTAAGAACATCTTCAGCACCTCATTGCGCGTTACGCAACGGCATTATGCAAACGCAGCACAACGTTTTAACTTGATTAACATACGCGGGTTTCTTTTTACGAAATTATTAAATGTTATTGTTTAACAATTCTTCGTTAACCGTTAGTTTTCGTGTTTCGAGATGTAAATTCGATTCGGAGGCGCTCCCAAATTTGGAAATGGCAGGAGTATCTTTGGACGGTAATTACGCAATCCGAACATGCAATTTCAGAGTTAAGATCTGATTACGTTAATTACGCGAGGATTGCAAAACTAAAATTAATAGTTACTGATTCAAGGCGTGTGTTATCCAGTTAACTTTATTAATGATGCAGTGTTAATAAGTAGCAGCAGCAAAACTAGGAGATTATGCAACAAACAGCTGTTATAAAGAATTTCTTTTGTCTTTAATTATTAAAGTTTCGAGTAGGATGTCGTAGAGTATAGTACTGAACCTTTACCAAGAAGTAACGATACGAGTTAAAACATCTGTGGCAATTCTTCACTTTTAAAGAGAATTAATTAAGCAGCAAGCAGCAGCAGTCTGTAAATATGCGCTATTTTTCAAGGGAGTGGTCGTCAAACAACTCACGCAAACACAAAAATACAACCGCGATAAATATCTTTACAAAGCGCTTTGTAAATGTATGCATATTGCATGTGGTTACCTTCGAGGTGGGGTTCAAGGTTTACCCATGACCTACGCCACGATGGAAACGGCGATACTACTTCTGTCCACAGTGAAACTGATAAGGTGAACACGAAGGGTAATAAAACGGTAAAATCGCATTATAAAAAGAAATAATTAAGGATCTTGAGTTGCTTTTAATATAAGATGGTCGAAAATGATACTGGTGAGCCGCGTGTGCCAAGCGGACTTTCATATTAAGTTTGTGTCTGAAAGTCTAAGGCCCGATCTTTCCACCTCTTGATAAATTTATTCGACGAATAGCTTTACGAGTCACCATGGAAACCATTCATAAAAATCAGGTTATTTGCCAAATAACGTTATCGGGAACTTTACTAGGAGGTGGAAAGATCGAGTTTAAATGTGTAAGTGCACAATAATAAAGGCCTAAAAATAGTACCTACCTTAGACGCTTTTTTAATTAAAGAATACCGAACTTTTACTGTGTCATGATGACAAGGTGGTCCTATACATCAATAATTTGTAAAAGTTTGTTAATTTTCACATCTTCCTTTACGAAGTGGCAGCAGAAAGAAGAACAGCAAGAAGATGAGCAGCCCTGAAAAAATTCTTCTGCAACAATGAACGAAATCTCGGCAGTAAGCGGTCCCACGGGAAGCCATCGAGAAGACATATTCATTATCAAATTTGAAGGTCACGGGTTAATTTTGGTTGCAATTCGGTAAGGGCATCTTTGTAGGTATCTTCCTCCTCTTCATTAAATACATTTTGTGTAGCTGTACCTTCTTCTATCTTGTCTTCTTCCTCTTTCTCTTCACCCATCGTATCTGCCTTTTGAGATTTTACAACACAACTTTGCTTTCTACTTTGCACTGTACTACTCTTTCAGGTTAAATTGGAATTAAGTTCTTTGGTGTCTTTTCGATGTCTATTTTTATCTCCTTCCATTTCTTTCCCCTTTTTCCTGTCTTTCTTTTGTGTGTCTATCGATTTCCCTTCAAATACTCTGCTTTCCTACTTCCATTCCTTCATCCTCATCATATCTTCGAATCGTTTAAAGTTAAGTTGAGTTAAGTATCTATACGGAAAGTGACTGTCAAGTTATTTACACGATGATAGTTTCTGTGATACGAGGGAAACTAGAAAAGTTATCTACCTAACCCAGAAACAAAAGACGTTCGGTTTTTTAAACATTTTTCAATATAATCTCCATTAAATTAACACACTTTTGCCATTTGTTCGAAAGGAACTCTATGCCAGTAGAAAAAAAGTTTTCTCTTGAGTATCAAAATAATCTTTAATAACATCTTTCAAGTGTTCATCCGTTTCAAAACGCCGTCCTCTTAGACATTTTTTTTTAAGTTTCGGAACAAATAATAATCCGATGGTGCCATATCTAGGCTATATGGTGGGTGGTCTAGCTCAGTAAAGTCGCAGTCTGCCAAAATTGGCCGAACTTTGGCAGCTGCACGGGCGCATTGTCATGGAGTAGAAACGCCGTCCTCTTAGACATTTTTTTTAAGTTTCGGAACAAATAATAATCCGATGGTGCCATATCTAGGCTATATGGTGGGTGGTCTAGCTCAGTAAAGTCGCAGTCTGCCAAAATTGGCCGAACTTTGGCAGCTGCACGGGCGCATTGTCATGGAGTAGAAACGCCGTCCTCTTAGACATTTTTTTTAAAGTTTCGGAACAAATAATAATCCGATGGTGCCATATCTGGGCTATATGGGATGGTTTAGCTCAGTAAAGTCGCAGTCTGCCAAAATTGGCCGAACTTTGGCAGCTCCACGGGCGCATTGTCATGGAGAAGAAACACATTCGATTGGCACAAATTGGGACGTTTCTTGTCTATGGCTTCACGCAATCTCTTCAGAGTATTACCGTAGCTCTCTGCATTAATTGTAGTTCCTTGCAACATATATTCAATCAAAAGAACGCCTTCAATCTCCCAGAAAATGGTTGCCATGAGTTTTTCCAGCTGAAGACTGAGTTCGAGCTTTCTTCGGGGGTGGCGAACTTTTATGGACCCATTGCATGGATTCTTGCTTTGTCTCGGGATCCCAGTGGTATACCCAAGTTTCATTTCCTGCCCCATTCCAACTTAAAAAGTCAGGATCAGTCGCCAGAGTATCCAAATGGTTTTGCGAGATTTCACGCCTTTTCAGTTTCTGTTCAGGAGACAACAACCTGACTCAGATATTTACAATGTTGTAGCGATGGTGGAGACTTTCAAACGGCGATCTTCGAGAACCATAGCCTACACTTTCTTACAAACATCTGAATTTGTCGCTGCTGCAGGTCGTCCACTTCTGGCATCACCCTCAATGAACTCCCTTCCTAAGCGAAACTGTTTAGACCAAAATTTCACGACGTAATATGAAGGGGCTTCATTTCCGTAGACAACAGACATCCGCTGATGAATATTTTTGGGTGTAATGTCTTCTTTCGTAAGAAATTTTATCACACTTCGATGTTCCAATTTTACCACACTCATTTTACTCTACTTTTTACTTTACAGAATGAAAATTAATTCGTGGATTTGATTCACACCTTCTGACAATCTGTGAAAAACTTGACGCTATTTGACATTAATTGTACAGGTTCCTCAATTGTTTCTATCATGACCGGGTAGATAATTTTCCTAGTGTCCCTCGTAGTTGCTTTCATGACAGCAACTATCACTGAAAATATCGTCGTGAAAATGAGCCTTTAGAGTCAATACCAATTTAGGTCGCAATCCTTGCGGATGATTTTTGACTTTGACGTTTTTCGATTGTGTGAGAAATGACAAATATCAACCAGTTTGCTGCTTAGTAAGTCATCCCACAAAAAGCGGCCAAATACTGCTCTTACATGTCTTGAAGGTTTAGAAATTCGTTGCAAGTCGATTTTGATTGTAGTGGGTAGCTGTTTCGGCCCTGTTTAGGGCCTTGTCAGCAGAAGAGTAGCTCAAGACACTGTTTTCTTCAAAATCCCGTCGGTAACAATATTATCACTGGGAGTAGGTTCTGTCTGTATTTCATCTTTGTAGACATCTTCATCTTTCCTGTCTTTTTCTTCTTCCCCTTCACCCATTCTTTCTATTTGTACAAATTATGCAACAACTACATCTTTTACTTTACTTTCTACTTTATACTTTACATTTTACTTTTCGAGATTACGTTGGACTTGAGTTCCTTAGCACTCTTCCACTTTTTCTATTACACACTAATCTGTTCCTTCCTGGTTCTTCCTTTCTACTCTACTTTCCAGCTTGTATTCCTTCATCTTCGAATTATTGCATCTTCTGATATTAATTTTGGCCATTTCTGCGTTTCTTCCATTTGACAAATCCTGGAGATATCTTCTCCTATCTGTTTCTAACTTGTATTTTTTTGAACAACTTTTTTACATCATTTTTGTACTGTTCCTTGCCTCTTCCATCTAGAAGATCTTTGATGTGTCTTCCCCTTGTCTAATTTTTGCTTCTTCCTTTTTAGTCAACATATTTTCGTTTTTCTTTAGTTTTTAAACTTCAAGTGGATTTACTTACGCAATCTTGTGATGCAGGATTTGTATTCCTTGATGGTCTTTCCTCATCCTGTCGACCGTCACAATTACTCTTCATATCAATTTTCGTTCAGCCTTCTTTATCTTTATTATTTATCTTCGAACCCTCGTTCTTAAGATATTATTTTCTTAATGCTATATTCTTACCTCTGTATAACTTCTCGATACATCAACAGAAATATACATATGACTACTTAATATAAATGAAGAAAAAAGAGATTGCTTCTTCTTCATCAGGACAATAACTTGATATACATATTTCCTATTAAGGAGAAAGTCTTTAAGCGTATCAGCGAAACGTTGAGAAGTGAGCGATTTGAAAGATGTTCGAAAAAGGACCTACTTTAAATAATTTTTAAAAAATCATCCTTAACTATGTATCTTTAAACAAATTTGCGTTGGCAGCAATAATTTCGTGCTGATTACCGCCTAGGGCCATATAATATACGTGCCTAATTCTTGTCGAAAACGAAGTTATTTCGTGCGAAGGTGAATTCACGGGGTTTCGAAATTATGTTAATTCGGCGGTATTTCAGGAGTTCGCTGATGAAGCAGCGCACGGAGTTTATGTGTCCTGGAATTTCATTCATCAGCCTTGGGCTTTAGGTGCGGTATGCTTCTCCTTCCGTTCAGGCATACCAACAGTCGACACGGTCGATTGCGAACTTAACGCTTAATACACAAGAACTAATTGACTGAACAATTATGTTACAGGTACTTGCAAAGTAAAATAATTACCTAATTAGATGGGAATTAACAACTCGAATCGTTTTCTAAAACTTGATCATTTTTTGATTCTATTTTCTTTCCGCACTAAGAAGTCCAAGTTTAAAACAAAAAAAAATCTAAACCCCCATTTGCTTTGATAACTCGAAACTTCTGGGAATATAATATGCTATTCGAAACAGGGGGTTGTTTATGACGCAAACAGCTCATTAATTCACTTGTTAATTAATTACGTTGTTAACATATGCGCCAGAGTAATTTATCCTTGTAAACGAGGTGATACCGTGCGTAATAATTATCCTCTACCATCAGGGGTGGGGGGATGACATGAAATTAAGCTCCAGCATTACACACCTAAATAAAAAAGTTCGTTTTTGTTCTAGATTGTGTTGCTTGTCCTACATAATTGGGGCAAGGTCTTTCGATTTGTCCGAGCAATTAATCCCCCTTGTCCTGACTCACGAAAAGGATGCCATCCGATCGTTCTATGTAATTGCTCTGAAAATTGTTGGTTTTAATATTTTACTTCTTTTCTTGAATTTAGGCTAAGCATTTGTTATTTTTCTTCTGTATTTATACTCAAGGTTTAGATGGTAGAGCAGTAGCAAACTCTGTTTTGCAACTGAATCTCGCCTTGTGGTTGTGCGCATCTCGATTAATATTGAATCTTTTTCTTTTTCTTTCTTGCCTTATGTTATTCTATATTTGTGAGATATAAATATTACTTATGAAATATGTATCTAGTTTGTATTTCGATGTGCAGCTCAATTAAGACATTTATTATTATTATTATTATTATTTCATGAGGTAAGTGGATTTTTTCTTCTTTGTTTCATTTTGGTCAACTTCTTGTAGTTCTGGGCATCATAAACTTGTTTTGAAAGCTTATTTAATTGCGATAAAATTTAAAGCAATAAATTTTGGATTGCCTGGTCACATCAACCAGCTCGTCAAAACCGCCCCTAGCAGCCTTTCCTAATCAATTTTATCCAAGTAAGGAATTCGCTTTGGGGCTAAATGTTGCAAGCGCGTTTATTCATTCCAATTCATGTCAAAGTAATTAATCCCCTTTTGTCCACACTAACGAAAAGAATGCCATTCGATCGTTCTAATTGCCCTGAAAATTGTTGGTTTTACTTCATGAGATAAGTGGATCTTTTTCTTCTTTGTTTCATTTTGGTCAACTTCTTGTAGTTCTGGGCATCGTAAACTTTTGAAAGCTTATTTAATAGCGATAAAGTTTAAAGCAATAAAATTTGGATTGCCTGACCACATCAACCAGCTCGTCAAAAATAAAGCCTTTCCTAATCGATTTTGTCCAAGTAAGGAATTCGCTTTGGGGCTAAATGTTGCAAGCGCGTTTATTCATTCCAATTCACGTCAAAGTAATAAACTGTGCTTTAGGAAACCGAAGCAATAAAATTAGGCATTCCTTTTTCTATCAAACCAATCCAAGTAACATCGGATTTGAAACAGATAAACTAAGAATCGATTCGAGCGGGAGTGATTTCGTCAGTCAGCGATTAAAGAAAAAATTATTAAAAATTAAATAACCGCAACTATTTTTAGAATTTAAATATTAACATTTAAGTGCTTGCCTTAAGCGGTTCCAGAAACATCTTTCCATATGTCAACAATCGCGCGCTATTAGTGAATCGTAAACTTTGCATTTTGCTGCGACTTTAAATAGTCGTAAATTATTGACTTTTGCACTGTTTATTTCCGAACGCTTATTTTCGTTTTGCTTTCGCACACGCGAGTAGTTTACGTACGTAACTTAACAGAGAATCTATTTTTTTAAATAAACGACTTACCGCTCTTTCTAGCTTTTTCTTACAAACTACAATTTGGTTTTAGGTCAAGAATGTCAGGTATTGATGCAATAAACCTTTTATTATTTAAAATAATTGAGGGTCAGGAAAGCAAGGAATATGTGAAAAACCTTCGATTGTGTATCTCATCAAACATTGTTACAAAAATTAGAACTTTACAATTTCACTGAAACCAGTCTACTGCTTCTGAATTCTTATCTTGCAAATAGAAAACAATGCCCAGGTGTTAACAAAAAAACCGTCAGATTTGTTGGCCATGAAAGATGGTGCCCCGCAGGGCTGTGTTCTAGATCCGATTCTATTGTTAATCTACGTTAACGTCTTAATGTGTGCAATTCCATTGCAAGACCTCCTCTTATTCGCTGATGATACAACTACAGTAACAGCTGGTCGGAACATCTCAACTGCCTTAAATCAACTAGATAATAGTATCAATGACCTTCCAACTTGCCTTTTTGTTAATCATAAGAAAATTCTAAAAATGTGATTTATTCATCGTGCATTAACTGATTTCGAAAAGCAAATCTCTGTGAAATTTTTAGGTCTGTATGTATATTGGTCCTCAACCATTTTTCTACTAAGAACTTTAAAAGTCGTAGTTAACCTAAAGCTCTTACTAATTATTTATCATTCACTGCTAGTTTCTTATGTCTTATAGACAGGCGCGGTCACACGGGGGGTGCGATCGAAAACAATCTTGCAGAAAGAATTGAGAGGCCAAAAAAACGAACTATGGCAGAAGAAATATGGAGAGAAAAATTGAGAAGACTGAAAAAACCAAGAAACAACAGCTAAAAAATATGTCGGAAGAAACACGGACAGGGAAAACGAAAGAAGAACTGAACGGGAAAAACGCAGATTGGCACAGCAAGAAGAAGAAGATTTGAACAGCCTAAGGAAAATTAATCGAAAGACTGGGGAAGTATGCCGTACTTGTTGAAAAACAAAATTTTGTAAAATTTTATTCTAGGGTTATTCGGCAAGGTTAGGCTGAATTCTTAAAGACACTCTTTTGTTGTATGCCTTATATTTCGAAACAAGATTTGTTCCATCATCAGAGGCTCTGCGATTGTACAAGATATGCAGTTAGTAAAAAAAGTTTTTGTTTCGAAATATAAGGCATACAACAAAAGAGTGTCTTTAAGAATTCAGCCCAACCTTGCCGAATAACCCTAGAATAAAATTTTACAAAATTAAGGAAAATTAATGCCATACGAGAACAATAGAATAGACCCTAAATGAAGACAAAATAAACAACGAACACATTAAATATACCGGGAAATCAAGAAAGGAGGAAGAAACCGTGAAGTCTAGTTAAAAAGCATTCGTCCTAACCTCCTTCCAGTAAGGAGACAAACTAACGCAGAATTACTCTTCCAAGATCATCCTTTAATCTATTAATGAACATTATCGCGAATGAGAAATAATCTTAAAGGAAAAGCAACGAGAATTTAGGGAAAACCGTATCAGGCTAACCACGTTTCATAAACTTAATTAAAGCATTCGATCAGCTACAATAAAAGAAAAACGTTCGTGAAGGATGAAATCAATAAAACGTAAGAAACATGAAACAACTAAAAGCAAACAAAGAAAGCACAACTGCTTCCGTAATGTGCCAGTCTCAGCCCTCTTCATTCATCTCGAAAAGGGATGAAACCATATAGAATTTAAAAAAGTTGCTTCGCCATAACGACTATGATAAACTAGGAAGCGGGGATGACCTATGACAAATGCTAACGCCTTCGAAACTTAACGTGAAGATTTCTAAGAGCGAGACTATACTGAAGGACATCTCGATGCAACGTACCGTCGAAGATACAAGCATTGAATGGATTTCAATTATCTTGGACGCAAAAACGACTAGAAACTTGCAGAAGACGTTAAATGACAAACCAGTAAGCAGAGTAGTGGTCAAAATGGTAGCCTCAGAAAAGGGTGGAATCAATAAGTGACAAGAATAACTAAAGTCGATTAGATAAGCTAGCTAGAGGACCCAGCGAGGAAACTATTGAAGAGGAAGGCCAATTTCCAAGCAAATCCGCAAATCAGCAAATCCAAGAAGAAGGAAAAGAAGAAGGACTTTTTTCTCTTCTCTCTCTTGGCCAAAAGTAAAAATGATGATGGTTGCGAAAAGGAAAAATGACGATGGTTTCGTCTTTCTGTCTTAAGTACAATTTCAAAAGCCATTTCTATAAGCCCTTGGCATTGAAATTTAATGAACAACAGTTTATTGCCCTAATGTCTCCTAACGAAACTCAAATTTTTAACAATAATTAACGAGTGTCATCCTTTCACGCATAATTTATTGATTTCTAATCAAATTTACGTGCATCGAAGTAGGGGTGGCTTTTCCGTGCATCGTTAAAGGCACTTATTGAGTGCGTTCGTGCTTTATTTGTTAAGCTTCGTGACGAGGACAATTAGGTTCGAAACGAACAGGAAACAATTTGCCCCGAATTAAAGACGCGCGCTCTGCAAATTGAAAATGCTGGAAGCCCCTCTCGGCGTCCAATTAATTTCCAATAAAAGAAGAAGGGAGCTTTTAATTCTTTAATTAATTCAGCGACACAAAAATTTGCTGGTAGAACAGAGTTGTAAAGTACATGGAATTTAAATTAATTTGCATTTTTTGCTTAGCAGGTTTAATGGAAAATAAATCCGAGAAATTTCTTTGAATTTTCGTGTTTACCTTTTTAACTGTGCAAAGTTGATTTGATTGGATTGGCCGTTACATAAATGTAAGATAATTAGAAAGTTTGTCCGAAAGACTACAATAAACTATTATTATACAACGGGAAAAGGATGTATGTACTTTAACAAAATGAATATCCCATATCCCATTACTTGAACTTATTTATTACTATTTGTGCAAAACAAAAGTGACAGACGATCGATTGTAAATTTATTTTGTAATTTCCCATGGTGCAATTTGGGAACGCGCTCAGAAGCAAATTAGTTTCATTTTTATCGGCTTATTTAATAAGCGACCAGATGGGAAAGGTCATTTGTTGGGTAATGGTAAACCGCAGACGAATCATTAGGAGAAGGTAAGTTACACTTTAAAAGTCAAAGTTTATCTGCTTCGCGGTGTGTGAATTGGATCAAAGTGAAATATTGTTTGAAGATTTTTACTCGTTTTAAGTTTTAGAGACACTCAACCGCATCAAACGAAAACAATTATGTTAAAAAAAAACTGTAAATAGCGCATGTTGAAAAGTTACACCAAGAAATTGCCAGGGCTAATTGAATATGGGTATCCGCCGTCAGTTTCATGCTGCAGTTTTCTTTTATAAAATCATTCAAAACAAAACATCTCCTTATCTCTACAACAAAATTTCCTTCCGTACCAATACGCGTAACATAAATATTAGGAATAAAGGATTACTCACGCCTCCCATACACTGTTCTACTCTTTTTTGTAGATCATACTCTTATAACATAGTCAAATTTTATAACAACTTACCGAATAAATTTAAAACTTGTTCTATTTTGTCTTTCAGGCATCAAATCTTACGCTGGTATTCTGAACTGTCAAATTGATATTAGCTGTACTGCGGTTATGGACCTGAGAGCTTAAGGTATTGACTATACATCTTTACCATTTGATTAAATTGAAATAAATATTTTGTTGTTAAAAAGTTACATCTAAAATGTCTTATGGAACATTTATTTCCGATATTATATTGTATATTAAGTATTATTTATAGTTACATAATCGCTTGATACCTTTTTGTTATGTAATGTTAATTTGGGCCTTTGGGGAAGAGCAGCATAACCTGTGGGAATTGCTGATCCAAAAGCCTTTTGGTTAATTTTTTGCACCAATAAACATTATTATTATTATTATTATTAAATTAAAGAAAAGACAGGAAGAAGCGGGAAGATTCTTTTATAATAATAGTCAAAATAGAAATACCAAAAGAAACCAAGTTACAAGTTCGCAGAAAAAAAACAGAAAAATAAATAACGTAGAAATGAGCTATATGAAGAAGGTGGAAGATAAAACAACTTTAGATAAAGTGTCAATCATAGATAGGAGTGGATGTATGTACAATCTATAGAGATCATGATTGAAAAAAGTAGAAAAATGTCGTTTGAGTAAATGCAGAGGATCGAGAAGGAAACAACAATAAGACGATCAATAATGAAATGAAACAAGAACAATTACGAGAAAGCGGAAAAGAAAGCTAAAAAAAGTGGACGGAAGAAGTACGGGATGCAATGGAAATGAGTGACATCAAATGGGAAAGGCAAGACGCTTAAAACAAACGTAAAAACGAGATTTGTGGCATAATAAGAAAATGAATAATGAAACAAAAGAAGATGATGCAATGAAGAGAGAGAAAAATGCTTAAAACAAACGAGGGAAACCTGAACCAGAAGAAAATTAAAGGAAGACAGAAAGGAGAGCAAAAAAAACCTGGACGGAAGAAGAAATAGAGGTTGCAATGGAAATGAGAGACAACAAATGGAAACGGGAAGACGCTTAAAACAAACGTAAAAAGTTGAAGAGAGTTGTGAAATAATAAAAAATTGATTAATGAAATAAAACCAGAACAATTAAAAGGAGACAGAAAAGGTCAAGCAAAACGTGGACGGTAGAAATAAGGAATGCAATGTAGATGAGAGGGACATCAAATAGAAAGGGGCAGACACTTAAAACAAACATAAAAAAACAAGACTTGTGGCATAATAAGAAAATGAATGAAACAAAAAGAAGATAGCAAAGAAGACCAAACGAAACGTGAAAAGTAAAGATAAGGAATGCAATGAGAGAAATCAAATTGGAAGAGGCAAAACGCTTAAAACAAACGTGGAAAACCTAAGCTAGAATAAAACTAAAGGAAGACAGAAAGGAGGGCAAAAAACCTAGACGGAAGAAGTAGGGGTTGCAATAGAAATGAGAGACATCAAATGAAAAAGGGAAGACGCTTAAAACAAACGTAAAAAATTTGAAGAGAGTCGTGGAATAATAAGAAATTGAATAATGAAATGAAAGGAGAACAATTAAAATGAAATAGAAATGAAGGTCAAACAAAACGTAGACTATACAAGTAAAGAATGCAATGGACAAGAGAGAGACATCAAATGGGAAGGGGCAAGTTGCTTAAAGCAAACCTGAAAAACTTGAACAAGAACAATTAAAAGGAGATGCAAAGGAAGGTAAAAGAAAACGTCGACAGAAGAAGTAAGGAATGCAATGAAACTGAGAGACGTAAAAAAAACTTGAGGAAAGTTGTGGAATAATAAGAAAACGAATGACGAAATGAAACTTTTCCTCTTTGTTGAAAAATTGCGGTGGTTATTCCTCTGCACAAATCGGGTGTCTTAAATGAGATAAACAACTATCGACCCAACTCCTTACTTTCAATATTTTCTAAGGTTCTAGAAAAAATCCTGTATTCCCAACTGGTAAAGCACTTTGAAGGACACAACTTACTTGCTAATTGTCAATGCGGGTTCAGAAAAGGACGTGACACAACTTGTGCTGTGCTAGAACTTGTATCATTCATGGCTGATTGTTTTGAGGAAGGGAGATATGGTATTGGAACCTTTCTAGATCTTTTCAAGGCATTCGATTGTGTCCCACACGATATTTTATTGAGAAAGCTTTATTTTTACAACTTAGAACTTTCATGCTGTAACATGTTAACTTCTTTTTTAAGCTGTAGATATCAACTGGTCAGGTTCCAGGGACTTGACTCGGAAAGAGCTCCTGTCCTTCAGGGCGTCCCGCAATTTATAATTTTATGGGGTTACACTAGCACCCAATCTTTGATTTTCCATTTACAAAGACGCGCTATCAGAATACTAGCTGGTTTACAATATAGACAAGACTGTAGAGAGGCTTTCAGGAAACAATATTCTTACAGTTCCCTCGATCTTTATCTATGTGAGTTTGATTTATGTTAAATCTAATTCTGAAGATTACACAAATGCCATAACTTTATTCACAATCACAATACTCGCCATAATGATAAAATTTGCCTTAACAACATGCGTCTGAAAGGTACTGATGGCGGCAGAGGAAACTTAGGAATAAAACTGTTTAATAAATTGCCTTCGGATATAACTAAGCTAGCATTAAGCTGCTTTAAAACAACAATTAAGAACTTTTCATGCACTAAAGCTTATTACTCGTACGAAGAATTTTTAAACGATAAAATATTGAGTGATGACAAGCAAATGTACTAATGTCTTGTGTTATGTGTTTTTGTGCATTACTTATGTATTTATTTTTAATGATACTAACACTTATCCTTAGTGTTTTGAACTGTGCAACAAACTTCTGTTTCCTGGCATGAATAAAAATTATTATTATTATTTTTATTATTATCCTAAACCAGGAAAATGGAGGCCAAACAAAACGTGGACGGTAGAAGTAAGAAATGTAATGGCGAAGAGAGAGACGTCAAATGTAAAGGAGAAGACACTTAAAACAAACGTAAAAAAAACTAAAGAAATACAGTCGAACCTCCATAACCGGAAAATTATTTCGAGTTATAGAAATTTCGAGTTAAAGAAAAAGATTTCAGTTATACACAATGTGCAGGGACATCAGTAAGTTTCAACTTACAGAAAGTTTCGAGTTGTGGAGGTTCGAGTTATAGAGGTGCGATTGTATGCGGAATAATAAAGCGCAAGTAAGAAATGTAATGGAGAAGAGAGATACCTCAAATGGAAAGGAGAAGACGTTTAATGTAAAAAAAAACCTAAAGAAATATGTGGAATAATAAAAAAAATAATAATGAAATGAAACAGGAAGAAAGGAGAGAGAATTGAAGGGCAAACGAAACGACGACGGGAGAGGTAAAAGAAGCAATGGAGATGAGAGAAATCAAATCTTAAACAAATCTGGAAAACTTGAAGAGAGAACGACAGAGCCTTACACCCCACAGGATAGAAAGGATTTAGGATTAGGATAGGACAAGATGATCTAATCGTCTTATCTCACAGAGTTTTGCTCTTTTGTGTTAAGCATTTTCTCTATTGCATTCCTCCCTTCTACCATTCACATTTTTATCGCCCTTCCTTTCAGTCTCCTTTTATTTCATTTCAAACCATATTAACCCCGAGTTCATCCAATTACATTGCTTACGGATTTGAAGATAAAGGAAAATACTTTTTTAAGGATCTGTTCGCTTACATTGCGGAATCTGCTTTTATGGCACTAAGGACAGCTTTTATACAAACAAATTTTAAATGTAACATAAACTAGAACGCTCCGAGTCGGAAGTTCTTACTCAACAACAACTACATACAATAAGAGCGCGCCAAAACTTTATGATAATAAAGTTACTCAACTTAAACCACGAGCTATTGAAAGTTATAAATAATGAAGCAGTTCGCTAAACACGTGTGCACTCCCGAGTTTACCTTACTCATCGAGTCTTTAAGAACTTTGCGGAGGCTGCACATATTTATTTTAACCCACCTTTTCCATAAAGCCGCTGGAGGTACGACCATCAGGAAGACGCCGGCCGCAAGTTAACAACAACGTCTCTTTTATTTCGGTTTGTCCCGGTTCTTGAGGTCGCACTTTCTCGCGATGACCGATCAAATATCTCGTGCTGGGCAAATTTGAATTTGTGAATTTCTGCAAATACATATGCACCGTTGTTTAAGGTAAATATGCTCGGAAGTGACTTTCATTTTGATGTTGCGTCGATGATCTAACTTGTTTCAGCATTTTGCTAGAACACTCTTCCTTAGAATACTAGCTTATTTTAGGTTTTACTGGGGTAACTGACCACTACCAGCTTGTTGGTTATCCACTTACATAAGCACTATTTTAAAATAGTTTATGTAAGTGGACGGCCAACTGGCAGTAGTTGAATGGTGGTCGAAAACAGGCAAAGTTACCGTCTCTATTGGTTTAAAAATTATGAGGTGATTGAGACTTTCGAGAATCACCCTGTATTTTGATTTCATTTACGAAACTTTTCTGTGTTGAGTTAGGTGTCGTTTTCATAAGCGACGGAGTAAATATCTTCCTTCGATTATATACGAAAATAGCGTTGCAAAACAAAATTAACTGATTTATTAATGGCAATGTGTGTGTGCAACGTAAACAATGTCACGTCCATTTTAATCGAGCTGTAAATCACGTACGTATGGACGTTGTTACAGCAGTAAATTCCCCACGTATGCAAACAATTCTCTTCCAATCAAAAATTAGGTTAATTCCTGTTACTGACGTTTAAAGTAAAAACAAATTCCATTATAACGAAGGAAACACATAACAATACCTATTTGTGTCAAAACTTGGCTGTAATACACCTTGCTTCCAAAAAAAAAAAAAAAAACCGAAGGTCAAAGAGCAAACAAAGATGTATATTAAATGTCACTTCTGGGCCAGGGCATTTGCCTCATGCAAAAATCATTGAAAAACGACCAAGCAAGGATATGAAACGTAACGACCAAAAAAGGGCTTAAAACCCCTTAAAATACCCCAGTTTTTAGACACCCCCCAAAAGTACTTCAAGATCTATAGACCACCAAAAACTAGACACTTAAAAAAGTCACCAAAAAGGATTGAAAAACCTTACAAAAGTCTTTGTTTTTAGACACACCAAAATGGCTTTTCATTTCTGAACCAGGGCAATCGCCAATTGCCCAATGTGTCCTATTTTTGGTGGTCTATAGATTTTGAGGTCCTTTTGGAGTGTCTAAAGATTAAGGTATTTTAAAGGATTTTGAGCCCTTTTTGGTCGTTTCATATCTTTGTTTCGTCGTTTTTCAACAATTTTTGCATGTAGTAAGTCCAAGAGTAACATTTTAGAAACGCGATAGGCAAAATCAAATAAATCAAACACTTAAGAAACTTTCAATTTCTACACTTCAAGTTCAATCAAAATGCAAAATTTGGACCCGAGATCAAATGTCACGGATGTCTTCTGGAAAATGAAGACCTCAACGTGGTAGTGGAATGCAGGATTGTCAAGGCCATTATGCGGTCGTGTGCTGTGTAATACTCGTATGAATACGAGGAAAGAATTTTGATACTAACAGAAACTGTTATGCATACCACGAGCCAATGAAAAACAGAAGACGAAAATTTAAGGTCCTATTTTGAGTTACGTTTTGCGATTTAATCCGGTTCGAAAATGTGAGGCTTGGAACATTAGGGAGAAGACCAAGACAATGGTAAAACAGTTTTGAAAGGAACGGTACATAATTGTGATAAGTGGAGGAAACTCAAAAGGATGAAACTGATTGAAGAATTTCGAATTAATGGTTCTAATTATTTTTTAGAGAAAACACCAATCTCGTAAACACTAAAATACTATTGACTAGGAATGTGACTAGGTATACGAACGACTTCTTCCTCCTTCACCAAGCTATGTATTAGGGTGTCCAATAAGTTCTGAGCGTTTTTGTGGTATTCTGTTTCATGATATAAAATAAGTAGCTATAAAATCAATTGGTAATTTTTGTTAGTTTTTTAAAATATCAAGTACACTTGTCCATAAACAATTTGACGTTTCTCAGTTAAATAATTTTCAATTGGTTACATTCTGGTAATTGATTGTTTATCATGGAAAAAGAACGAAATCGTAATTTAATGTTATATGAATTTAAATGTGGACATTCAGCGGCAGCAGCCACACGAAATATATGCAGAATTGAAGGTGCGGGGACGGTAAAAGAGTCTACTTGTCGGCGATGGTTTGCGAAATTTTGGAATGGGGAAGAAGGTCTTAAAGATAAGAATCGTTCGGGACAACCGTTAGCTTATAATCTTGAAGACTTCCGACAAACCACTGAAGGCAAGCCAAGGACTAGTGTTCGGAGATTGGCGACCGAACTCCAGGTGTCAAAATCTACCATTGGAAATTATCTTCATCGTATTGGAAAAGCGAACAGAAGGCCCCGATAAGTTCCCAGAGAATTAACGGCTGAACAAAAGCAACGACGTATCGACCTGTGTCGTCAATTAGGCCAAAATGCTCTTGATAGACGATTTTATCGGTGAACCATTACATGCGACGAAAAATGGATCTTTTTTCAAAACCCAGATCAAGCTAATCAATGGATTACACCTGGTCAACCTGCTCTACCAGTACCAAAAAAGAATTCTTTTGGGAAAAAAGTTATGTTAAGTGGAATTCAGAAGGAATTGTTCATGTACTTTATTGTCAACAATTGGACCGAATTCAAGAATCTCTGCGTCTCATTTATCCTGCATTGGTTAACAGAAACCAGGTAGTGTTTTTGCAAGATAACGCAAAATCGCATACCGCACTGTTAACAACGGCAAAGCTGAATGAATTAGGCTGGGAAGTTCTATCTCATCCACCCTATAGTCCAGACCTTGCGCCATTAGATTATCATTTGTTCTGCTCAATGGAACACTTCCTAAGAGGACGGGAGATATCGACCATGTTGAATCTGCTTGCCAAGAGTTTTTTTAACTCGAAAGAGCCCATCTTCTATCGTCGTGGAATTGAGCTTTTGGGACAAAGATGGTTGGAAGTTATTGACAATAACGGCGAATATTTAGTTTAATTGTTGTTTAATTTTTTAAGTAATAAATATTTATTTATTTTTCTAAAAAACGCCCAAAACTTTCTGGACACCCTAATATATCCGTACAAATCAAATTCAAATCAAATCAAATTCTTTATTTATACTCGGCCATTAATAACAATGGATGTACACGTCAATGGGGAAAAAAGTAATACATAAAGTAGTTGATATGCGCGCTTATATAAAGCTCGAGTCATCGAGGAATTCTCTTACAGAGTAGTATCCTTTACAGGTGAGAATCTTTTTTAAAGATCTTTTAAAAGAGTACAAATTACATCTAACAATTCAGTTTCCAGTGTCTTTCTCTATCAGTACTTTTATTTTTGGAACTACCTTCCTTCAATCGAATTTACTACCTCGTTACCTAAAAATATAAGAAAGGCAAGACTCTGCATTTTTCAGTATTTTTCATTTTTCAGAGCTTGTACAACAACGTTTTACGAAGAAATGCCAAACAGAGTCTTGAAAATGAACTCAATTCGATTGTGTCTATATATTTTTACTGTTCCACTGAATCGCACAAACAGAATCTCAGTTTAATCTGGCTCGAATGAAGCGGCCTAAATGAACTTGGCCTGAATCCGTGGGTTTTAAGTTGGTAAGCGAAAGACATTTCTTGCAATGTGAAAAGATAATTGTGAGAGAAGAAGTGATTAAACACCAAAGGTCATTTAGAATGGAGGAGAGGAGAAGTAAAAGAAAAAAACATTACATGGGAACAGAGAAAAATTTATCTTAAAGAGAAAAATTTATCTTAAAGTTAAAGATGCAGGTAGCTCTTAGTAATTTAGTTAGGCCAAGATATTGTAACTAGGATAAGAGAACCAGCAAAGGTGTACAGCTGAGAATCAGTCGAGCGTAACATAAACAATGTCATTTTTTCGCGCTTCAAAACTTCGCGAATTGGACTGCCTCTGCTACGGCTGCCCAAAGACTCCAACGATACTCTCCATACCATCTGTAATACAAGGTCCAATGCACATCTTGCCAGTACCCGGTTCGACATTCGTCACACACCATACGAAGTCCCAAGAACACCGTACCAGACGATGAAACAACGAATAACCTACAGGAGCAATCGATCAAGCTTTGCACCTTCTGGCGCAACAAGGACTCAGTAACCTACCCTCACATTTGCCTATGTACCAAATTTTTTGCGAGGGGGGAAAATGTAACTAAGATAAGAGAACCAGCAAAGGTGTACAGCTGAGAATCAGTCGAGCGTAACATAAACACAAGACGATAACATAAACATAAGAATGACTCCTTCGCAATTATGTAACGTATGACTCACCCGCGTTGCAGAAGATCACCTGCACCATTACAGCGGGCCGTGCGCAAAATCTTATGACTCATTTACGGGCGCAGATCTAGCGCGGAGTCGTGTACACAAATGTCAAGGCAACAATTGACGTCACACCCCGGAAACGAAACCCCTATAAAAAGGCAACGAAGCCAACGCTAGCAGAGAATTAGAACAAATCTCTTCAGAGTGTCATGTAGTTTAGTTAGTGCCCCAAAACACAATGTAAGTAATCGCACTTGTAATAATTGTAATTAGTTAATAATAAATCTGTTGTTATATTAAACTATGTCCCTAATTTCATGTTACTTCAATTATTACCGTAACAATATCCCTGTCTGGGACTGCTAAGCCTTGGGAAAGAAGAAGAAGAAGAATCAAAATAGTTGTACAATGAAGAGGTCATCCAAAACAATCTTCCAAAACTGAAAGGAAATTTATTTATTCATCCAAAACAATCTTCCAAAACTGAAAGGAAATTTATTTATTTATGGCCAAGTATCGGACAAAGTAAGAATTATAGATAAAGGTTTGTTCGGTTTGAAGAAAGTTGATTTCAGTACTAAGTGATGCATATTTTAAACTTATTTTATATTAAAAAACAAACAATGACAACCGAAATGTCAGACACAATGTTTTGTTGTAACTTTTTCTTTTTTTTTTACTTGAAATCTGAATTGGTTTTTCCTTGTAATCGTTCAAGTCTCACATCCAAATTTTATAAATTTCTATTAATGTATCTTTCCTAATTTTATTCGTTGATAATCTGCAGATAACTTTGTTGAATTTTGTCATGAAGTATCTCGTTTTTATAAGGATTTATTGTTTCCAAGAAAACTACATGTATTGAAAGTGTGAAAAAAAAAAAACAAGATATACTTCGTGTTTACTACTGAATTACATCTCGAGTGAACTCATTCAACTACAAAGAATGTTACGTACACGTCTAAATGACCGGTTTCATAAGCGTAAGCCAGGTTAATAAAAGATCCTGGCGTAACAGTCTCTAATAATAAGTGTAATTGTCCATGTGCATACCACCTTTGAGAATCTGCTTTAATCACAGCAATTTCATTTGCAAGACGCCTATGTGTGTCAGTGTTCGTTTTCTTAAATATTGGACGAGCTTGTTTGCACGTGAAAACACACTAATTACGTCGGTAAAGTGGTGCTTTCCGCAAAGTGTAAGAAGTTATGTAACGGAGCATCGACGACAAATTTCTAAACAAAGAGGCATAAATTGTGTAACACTAGCTTTTTACTTTCCAAAATTAATAATCCGCGTAAGGTTTTTAACTACTAAATAGCTGAAAGTTTATTTATGTACGTGTTCTTCAGGGAAAATTATGCAAATCATTTGTAATTAAATTATTCAGTAAAATATAAGCAATTTTTTTATCTGCCAAAAAGTAAAAGTGTACTAATTTAAACACACAACACAATGAGTTTTAAATATTAATTTTGTGAGAATATGTAAAATACATGGCAGGTGTGTTACCTAATAATTAGCAATTTATTTTTCTGAATTGCAAATAAACATGTAAACAGTTACGTGTTTATGGTTCATTCAGGCCAAGAATATGAAAGTTAGTTTTTCTTATTTCGTCGGGAAATCAAGTTCGATTTATGACCCCAACCTAACTCTTATTTAATTACATTTTTAATTAAAAATTAAGAGATATTCCATTTATTTTTATAGAAATCGCGACAAAAGGAAGCGCCATGAATTAATTAATAAAGTATATACATGGGGAAACTTCACCACACAAGGTCACAAATAAATCAAATTTGTATTGATTTGACCATCAAGGAACGAAGAAGCCAATACAAATACACATCCCTAAGAAATGCCCTCGTGTTCTTAAAACAAAATTAAACAACAAATCTAAGAAATAAAGAACCTGCAAAACACACACACAAAATATTTCTAACAATAAACAAGATAGCGTTCGTGTAGGACTTATAAGGGTGGGCAGGAACTAAATCACAAATATTAATAAGAATTATTCCAGACACATAAAACACACACCCACAAGAAAAAGAAACTTAAAAGACAGATAGAAAAAGAGAACGTTCTGACAATCTTCATCGCCCTGAAAAATCAAAATCAAAAACAATTTCCACAAAATGTACATTACATTAACATAATTCGCTTCCCAAAGAGATTGGCAACATCCCAAACATTACAACATTGGTGCCCAACGTGAAGGACAACGACAGCATCGACATTACAACATTGGCATCAAAACGTGGGGCAACAATATTACGTTACATAAATTGGCGTCCAACGTGAGGGCCAATAACAATTTCTAAATAAGATTAGTACACCAATTGTAAGATATCATTACAATATGTAGGTACATCAATTCATTACTTTTACAATCGTTTAACTGAGAGACAAAATGTCCTAACTTCAAACAAAATTACCTTTAATACAAACTCTGAATGACTTCAAATGTAAATTTTAAAAAAATTCTAATTGAAGCAGCCTTTAAGTAAATAATTTCTGCTCATACATCAAACCTGAAATAATAAAGTATATGGGTGAGGAGGTATTGCCCTCTATCATAAACAAAGCTTGGAAAACAAAACAGATACCAGAAGATTGGACGTTAGTGTTCTTAATTCCATTGCACAAGAAAGGCGACACCACAATATGTAGTAATTGCAGAGGTACTATCAGTGCCAGGCAAAGTATATGAAAGGATAATAGAAAGGAGACTAAGATATAAGAACTAGGAGAAACGCCTAAGACTGGATTTTCTTTTTGTCAGAGACAACTTTATGAAAGAGTAATATAATCAGATATGGACAAGTGTATTTAACAGCAATAGATACGGAAAAAGCCTTTGATTCGCTTCCAAGAAAATGAATCTGGAAAAGCTTCGAAGATAGAGAAATACCGGGCAATTTAGAAAAGTATATACTCAAAAACCAGAAATGAAGTTAGAGTATGCAATGAAAGCACTAAAGAATTTCACACGGAGAAAGGTATACGTCAGGGAGGGATACTGAATCCTTTAGTTCATTGGAAGCTCCATGCTTTTTTGTAGGTCTTTGTCTTGTTTTGGCCGCTGCTCTGCTCATGCTGTTCCCGTTTACTTCTCGTAAGTTGTTTTTAGTATTTAAAGTTTACATTTTGTAATTGTCTTTTATTGTACTTTTTAGCTTGAACTTTGCTTGACAATGTCTTAACTGACGAAACCGCGGTCGCAATTTACCAATAAATATTTGTAAAGTGAGACTTCCCTTTTCTCTAACCTTAGAATCCTTTAGTGTTTATCATGGTCATGGACGATATCTCAAGAAGGGCAAACAAAATAGTAAAGGGATACACGGTCGGAGTAAGACACCTAAGGCAAATGAACAAACCTAAGAAATGAAGTTAGAATATGCAATGAAAGCACTAAAGAATTTCACACGGAGAAAGGGGTATGTCAGGAAGGGATATTGAGTCCTTTACTGTTTGTCATGGTCATGGACGATATCTCAAGAAGGGCAAACAAAATAGTAGAAGGATACACAGTCGGAGTAAGAAACCTAAGGCAAATAAAAATACATAAAAGAGTTTTTGTACACAGACGACCTCTGATTTAAAAAAAAGTATTGAAGTATGGAAGCAGGTTCTACACGAGTATGAGATTAAAATAAACGTGAAAAAGATCATGGAAGTTTGAAAAAAGACACTGACATGACCAGAAGTATGAAATATCTTGGATCCATGATGAGTAGTACTGGAAACATAGAAACAGACGTCAACAACAGGCACCTAGAATGCTCAATGCGATTAAATCAGTTTTCCTGAACAAAAGAAAAGTCAGTAAGTTAATGAAAATAAAAATATGTATCATCTTCCTAGTTTTTCTCTTCTCATCGACTTAATTTTAACATTTCCAGGATTTTCAGCTCAAGCTGCAACAGGGTTGAACATATAACTGGTTTCGCCCAGGGTAAGAGTGAAGTTGGAGATGTCGAAGATGAGAGGGTACACTAGTTTTACTTTTCTGTTCGCATTTCATCCCCTTGGAACCGTCACCTATTGTTGCTTTAAAACAAACAGCAAAACTTGAAATTCACAAGTGATGATCGTGAAAGTCGTTTCTCGTGTGCCTCAGGGATTTCATTTGGGATCTGCACTCTTTCTTATTCGTATAAATGATGTTTATATAGGTTTTCTAAGGATAGGGATGATTCTTTAAATAACTCTATTTTCTGGAACATCTTAGTTACTACTTTTATTAACCTTAGGTCCTCTGCTTTTCTCGTTAAACCCTGGTTCAAGGATGTTTCCATCAGGATTTTAGGTCGAAACTAAATACAATACTTTGTTTCTTATTTCCTATTCCTAGTTCATGCTACTTTATTTTTTTCGATTTAATTTTGACTGTTTTACCACCAATAATGATATATGGCAATGAACAACAGATTGAAATCAAAAATTTCATGATGGAAATGAGAATGCTTAGAATAATTGAAGAAGTAGGTAACTAGTTTGGATAAAGTAAGAAATAGTGAAATAAGAGAAAGAATGAAAGTTAAATGGAGGAGAAAGAGCTAAGCTGGTTCGGGCACTTTGTATCCTTGGCAAAATAACTTGATTAAGGAAGTTTGGGAAGCAGGGTGAGACAAGAAGAAAATGATAGGAAGACCCAAAAAGACATGGAACCAAAAGATTGGAAATCTACTGAAAGAAAGGGCATCACATAGAACACAGCACAAGAGAAGCACAAGATAGAAAGGGGTGCTATGAAAAGCAGAAACACCCAATCTCCTAACGATATTTTGGGTTACAGATAAGTAACTAACTAACTAAGATTTCTTTTCTTTGCAATTAACAGAGATGAGAGACTAGCTGATAATTCTCTTTCCCCCCTTTTTATTGAACGATTAATTATTACACACACGTTTATATTTGAGATGTCAGATGTTAACATTGACTTGAGTGATGTACATATACGCTGGATTTCACAAACGTCACTTAACTTTAATCATCGATTAAGAATAATCATTTCTATACCTTCAACACATGTAATCATGGCAACGTTTACTTTTAACGGATGATTAAATTTAAGTAACGTTTGTGAAATCCGCCCATGCATTACTGATTACACACACATACCGGTAATTGACTAAAACTGAGATCAAGGAATTCAGTGAAGATAATTAAAGATTGAAATTGATGAAGTGCTAACGGGATAGCATTACGTTCTAAGTAGGGAGAGACTAGAACGTACAAAGACCTCCTTCATCACTTTACGTGCCCATAACGCCTTCTGTCTGTTACTTTACTTACGTTCTCACTTTAAAACAATTACCTGTATAATTTGATTTAATGACATTGAAGAATTTTCGCATTCCTCAAAGAGAACGTCGTTTTAAGGAAGCGACTCTTTTTAAAGAAAGTACTAATTTACAATTTATCTCCAACAACAAAAAAAATTAATTAGCAATAGTAGATTTCGCACTGAAATTTGGCGAAATTCACCAAACTGTAACAACAATGCGAAAGGAAACGTCCCACTTTTTAAATTCCTGCAATCATCTCGTGTTTAAATGCCACTCCGGTTAGAGAGAGATATCGGAATGAAACACACACGATAATTAACGTGTGAAAAATTGCGGTATTCTTTTTTTTTAATCTGCAAACTGGGTGGCTCTTTAGACCGTGAAATATAACGTGCAGCATCTCATTTATTAAGTCCTGCGAGGCATTTACTTAAGGTACAGATAATTTTTTTTACTATACGCCGATCGTATAAATCTGATTTAAGAAAATGTACGACGAAATGACGTGACATGACGAAAGCCGCAAGGCTGTTTGGCGAAAGTTAGAAGAAGATAGCTACATAAAAGTTCTTTGACTTATCGATCGATCGGCATGTAGTAAAAAAATGAATTTACTGTATATATGTATATGCGGTAATTATCAGCGAGCGCATAACATCACTTTTTTGTTCTTACAGATAAGGTTTAGATTATCTGCCAAAATTATTCAATAGTTAATTAGCTAACAAATAGATAGTTCTCCCAAGAAAATAACAAACGGTCCAATTATTCACGTTCACGTTCACGTTCACCAGCATCCCAATGAAAGTATGTATGTATAATGGCCCATTGTTACTTCCTAATTGAGTAACATTTTTATGGCAAGCGGCAAACGCAGGTAATTTATTCGGAGTCCTTTCAATACCGTTCGACGTTTTATTGTTGTAAAAAGCAGACGTTAATTCAGCGTCGGATTGGCCTGCTGTAATTTACATATATGCAGATTTAACGGCCGTCGAGGATAAATAATATCGATCGTGGTCTGTACTTTCTCCGGGAGTGATTGTTGAAGATTTATAAACAGTTTTGATTTTGCAACGCCTCTAACGCTTTATCGTCCTCACCCTGTACAAAAAAAAGTATGTCAGTCAGACTGAGTTCGTTTAAAGTTAAAGTGTTTCTCTCTTCCCATTTAAATTCTAATTTTTTTACCTGGAAAGCACCTGCTAGTTAAAAAAATTCTTCAAATTCCAGTTTGCAATAAATTTGCATAAAAATGCTTTGTTACGCAAACAGAATCACATAAACAAGCTCAACAAAAATGTAAAATAGTGCAAATAACGAGACATTAACTCAAACGTGTCGGTTAACATTCCTCAGGAAAGATAAAACTAAAAGGTTAAGGCAAATATAGTTGAATTCAATGCCATTGCATTTTCCCACAAAATAAATTGAATATACCTGAAATATTTGGTATTTGCATCTTGTTTTAAGCTCGTGTAAATAATACTCTGATTTTCTATTAGAGAAAATGAATATTTTATATTCGGTGCAGCTTTGTTGAGTAAATAAATAAAAATCGAATAAATGGCGTCGAAATACCTATGAAGAAAAAGATAAACGAAAAACGAAAGAAGATCGACGAGTATTTGGCGAATTGATCGAAAATCAAGACTGTTCAGAAAACAAAACAGAAAACCGTAATAATTCGATAAAAAAAGAATCGCAACGAACAACGTAATACAGAAAAAGATAATCAAATCGTCAATAAAAAAATTAATAAAAATTAAAAGAATATAAAGAGTAAAGAGTCAATTCTAACATTAAATAAAAAATTAATTCGATTATGAGAAATCAAACAAACGGGTTACAACGTGTAAAAAGCAAAAATCCCTCGAGAATTACCAAAAAATCCCTTTTTAATAATAATAATAATGACTTTATTTCAGAACCAAATAAAACATCAGTTAAAAAAAGAAAATAAGAAAATTCGAAACGTCTGAAAATCGCTAGGCGCGGTTCATTGAACAGCGGGAAGGACTGAACAATGACACCGAAACCAAGAATAAATTGAGAGTATGCACACCGAAACAAATGTCTAAATTAATGACTGATTAACTATAAAAAATATACAGTGTTTCCCAAAAGTAACGGATAAATTCTATAAAATGGTTAAGCAAAATGTTCCAGAAAAATGTTCGAACAGGTCGATTTTTAATTTTAAATCATTATTGAACGATGTAATTTTCAACCCTCCACCCTTCAACCCCTAAGCGCCAGCAACCCCAACTTTAAAAAATCAAATAGCATAGTACTCCTTGTGATACCTCATGTAATAGCATTTTTTATGCTGAATACAATAAAAAATAGTTTTTTAAAATCGGTTGATAAATAACTGAGATAGTCAACAAAAATGTATTGAATTGAAAGTGCTAATATTCGAACAGGCGTTGATACGGCTCTAGCAATAAGTGGTAAAAATAATGCAATTTCTTTGTAGTTAAATATCAAATAGAATTTATTGACATTACGTAGTGTGTTAGATGTAATTTTCAACCCTCCACCCTTCAACCCCTAAGCGCTAGCAACCCCAACATTAAAAATTCAAATAGCAAAGTACTCCTTGTGATACCTCATGTAATAGCATTTTTTATGCTGAATCAACAAAAAAAAAGTTCTTTAAAATCGGTTGATAAATAACTGATATATTCAACAAAAATGTATTCAAACGAAACAAAACATAAAACTAAAAAAATTTAAAAATAAAACAATATTAAAATTAAATTAAATGTTCAAATTGCTGTCCATTAATGGCGAGGCAATGTCCTAATCTAGAGACAAACGCTTCTTGAATATTGTTTACCACTTCAGGGGTGACTGAGCGAATTTCCTGTCGAATTCTCTGCTTTAACTCCTCAATGTTTGGAGGCCTATTCAAATAAATTTTAGATTTTAAATAACCCCAGAGGAAATAGTCCAAAGCGGTTAAATCCGGAGATCTTGCTGGCCATTCAATAGGTCCTCGTCTATCAAATCCATCGATTAGGAAATATTTGGTCGAGATATTGCCGTACTGGACGTGCATAATGAGGAGGTGCACCATCTTGCTGTAACCAAATTCGGGGATCGGGTAAATTAGGATCTTCTGCATTAAGAAACAGTATCGCTAAGACCGGAATTAATTCAAATTGGAGAAAGTTCAGATACTGTTCACCAGCCAACGTTCCAACAAAAAAATATGGTCCAACAATTTGGTTACCCACTATCCCAGCCCACACATTGACCTTCTGGGGATATTGTGTATTTGCCTCCATCATCCAATGTGGATTTTCAACCGCCCAATAACGGCAATTTTGCTTATTGACGGTACCGTTTAAGCAAAATGTTGCCTCATCAGAGAAAAGAATATTTCTAATGAATGCAGGATTTGCGTTAGAGAGTTCCATCATTGTCTCACAAAATTGCGCTCGTCGATCAAAATCATCATCGGATAGCTCTTGTACCAAGTGCACTTTGTAGGGATGAAATTTTTCCTTATGAAGAAGTCTGTAAACTGCATTTTTTGATGTATTAAAATATGAAGCGATTCCCACGAGGGTTGAATGTGGATTTTCCTGCACCATTAACATGGCATCCAATTGTCTGTCTTCATCTAAAGCCTTTGGACGTCCGGCTTTAGGTTTATCTCGTACATGTCCAAGATCGCGAAATTTTTTTTCAATTCGACTTATAGTTGATTGCGATATTGGAGGACGGTTTGGGTGAGTTTCATTGAACAAAATAGGAACTTCTTCATGCGTCCGAAAACCCAAACCCAATCATAATTAAAATTTCGATTCTTTTGGTTTCAGTAAGTTTCATTTTTGCTATCTAATCGTTAAGCACACTACGTAATGTCAATAAATTTTATTTGACATTTAACTACAAAGAAATTGCAACTGTTTTTAGCACTTATTGCTAGAGCCGTATCAACGCCTGCTCGAATATCGGCACTTTCATTTCAATACATTTTTGTTGAATATCTCAGTTATTTATCAACCGATTTTGAGAAACTTTTTTTTATTGTATTCAGCATAAAAAATTCTATTAAATGAGGTATCACAAGGAGTACTATGCTATTTGAATTTTTAAAGTTGGGGTTGCTGGCGCTTAAGGGTTGAAGGGTGAGGGGTTGAAAATTACATGTTTCAATAATGGGTTAAAAATAAAAATCGACCTGTCCGAGCATTTTTTTGAAACATTTTTCTCAACCATTTTATAGAATTTATCCGTTACTTTCGAGAAACACTGTATATAAAATTCTTCAGGTAAGAGATAATAGAAACTTTATTACAAATGTATGCGTCTAGTTAGGAATTTATGGTTTTAGAAGGCCAACTAAGATATGCTAAATTATAGTTACATTATTGATTTAACCACAAATAATGTAGAAGTCGTTTTTTAAATAAATAATGTGACAAATTTTTAAAATATGAGGGTAAA
This sequence comes from Dorcus parallelipipedus, assembly GCA_958336345.1. Classification (NCBI taxonomy): domain Eukaryota; kingdom Metazoa; phylum Arthropoda; class Insecta; order Coleoptera; family Lucanidae; genus Dorcus; species Dorcus parallelipipedus. The sequence goes on from OY284475.1 coordinate 16,672,884, forward strand.
GCATTATAAACGAGAGAAATCTGATAACTAAAAGAGCGTTCGAAAAGAACTGTTTTGTGCTTAGTTGGAGTAGTAATATTCTTTAATCTTATATTAATATTGTGAACATCTTCTCGAAATCTGTAGAGCTAGAGATCCATAACAATCCTGTGGACCAAGCAGGAACTACATAATACTCTTATGTTCCGCATATTCAGCCACCCTGAATTGTTTATGAGTAAAGACTCCAAATCTTAGGTCCGTTTATCAACCCAATTATATATTACTCACTGATCCTGCTGATCTAAATCTCAATCAGTCCAGCGCCGCATAACGGCTATATGATACATTGGTATAACATGTTATCTAAACAAATTTTTTCTTAATAATAATAATAATAATAACAGGTCTTTATTATTAAATTCAAATTTACAATAAATGAAATAACGCATCCGCAATAAAAGGGCGAAGTTCAGCATAGCTGTTCTTAACACTTAACCCAAAATTACTAAAACAATAAACAATTTTGAAATAATGACGACAACATGTATACATATATGTTAATTAGTACATCAGTAAACAACTTTTGATACTTTTTTTGAAGGATTCCAAGGACATATATTTCATGGCTGCACCCGGGATAGTATTATATAATTTAGTTGCATTATATGAAAAAGACCGCTGGTAGAGAGCCGTGGAGTGCACAGGAGCTCGTAATAATTCAGAAAATCTGGTGAGACGTGGATGAACTTCACAGGATTTTTGCAACTTATTAAAAAGATACCAGGGAGCTTTGGTCCGCAAAACTTTATGCGTTAGCGTGAGTAGGTGGTATTGCCATCTTTGTTTAATAATGAGCCATCCAGACTGACGTATCTATCCAGTAACATGATCCCACTTCTGCAGATTATAAGAAAACCGAATACGGTTATTTTGAATTTTTTGAAGTCGACATAAATCCTGGTTAGTTAGTGCTGGACCAAAGACAACATCACAATATGATATTCTTGAAAGGATTAATGAATCTGTAATCATAAGCTTAACTTTTTGACTTAGTAAGTCTTTATTCATATAGATGTGCTTCAGAACATTATAAGAAAATCGAGTCAAATTACTAACATGCTTTTTAAATCTTAATTCCGAATCAATAATTAACCCAAGATTTCTACATTCATCGGTAACTTGTAATTTATGATTATTAATTATAATATTAATCAAAGTTTTAGCAAGACCCCTCTGTTTTTCTCTACCAAAAATCATTAGTGAGGATTTTGATGAATTTAAATGTAAACCATGAGAATTTGATAATTCGATTAGTTTTTGTAAATCAATATTTATATAATTATTATATTGTTGCAGCTCCGTAAATGGAAAAGAACAATACAGCTGAGTGTCATCAGCGTATTGATGCAACTTACATATATTGAGGTGTTCATTAAAGTCACTAGTGTAAATTGAGAATAAGAGAGGTCCGAGTATAGAACCTTGTGGAACCCCTTGCTTCAATTACATATACAATTAGACATTTCATTATTGATTACGACTCTTTGATATCTATTTGTTAAAAAACTACCTATAAGTTGAACTGCACAAGAATCAAAACCATAATAACGAAGTTTATTTAACTAAACATGGTGTTTGCAGAGTGTCGAAGGCCTTGCTGTAATCTAATAAGACAAGCACTGAAAGTTTGTTATCATCTACTGCACGCATTAACTCATCAGTAACTGCTAATAGGGCTGAAGCAGTACTGTGTCCGGACCAGACTGACTTACCGGAAGTATATCAAACTCTGTAATAAATTCCGTTATTTGCCGTTATTTACCGTTATGGTATTATTTATTTCTTGAAATTATGTCGTATCCTCGAAAATACAAAGAATAAGTAATAAAATGTGACGAAGATGATTAGTATATTCTCGCTATATCGGAAAAATTATTCGTAGTTCAATCGGCGCTCATTGCTTTATGGGCATCAAAGCGCCTATGCATTTGGTACTATTTTTTGGAGACTTTATTTATGAGATACGTGCTCAAATTTGCGTATACCAAACATGAGTCTTAGACATGAATGCTGCACTCTTTGAACCTTATTAATCATTTCCGAGGTTAAACAGGATGCATAGATTTCGGAACAGTGATTAAATTGAGGCAATACTATGGCATCGCAAAGCAGAATCTTAGTTTTTTGTGATAAAAAGTCTCGATGCGGGTAAATTAGTTTTAAGCTAGAGTAAGCCCTTTTCGCACAATTAATAATATGAGTGACAAACCTAAATCCTTTTCATAACCAAGTTAAAAACTTAGGTTTAATTATTATTATTAAACCTAAGTTTTTAACTTGGGTATGAAAAGGAATATTAGCTCCACCTATACTCAAGTTAATTATAATTCTGGAGAGCATTGCAATGGGTAGGTTTGCCAAATAACAATAAAGCTGATTTGGATGCATCGATAGTTATATTACTAGATAATTCAAAGATGGCTATGAGATCATTCTGGATAGGTATTTGATAATGCAAGCTGAGTAATAATGAAGTTAAAAGAGTAATAGAGCTGAGTGTCGTCAGCGTACATACGAAAATTACAGGACTTAACAAACCGGTGAAAATTTGTAGTACTTATACATGATATACCATAGTGGTCCGAGAATTGAACCTTGCGGTACCCCGCTTGTTACTGCCCTTTGGTCAGAAATGCCAGAGGACAGCATGATTCGCTGAGTCCTTTCAGAAAGGTAAGATTCAAGTAGAAGGATACCATTATGACTAGGCCAATATAATGTAAAATAGATAATAAAGTAGCATGATTGTTTGTGTCAAAGGCCTTACTGTAATCAAGTAGAACTAGAATTATGTCATCTGTAACGTTGAGAAGAGCAGTAGTGCGGCTATGGTCAATGCGAAAACTTGATTGATACGCAGGTAGAATATTATTAATTGAGAGATGCTCACACAATTGCCTGTCCATAATTTTGTCGAGTATTTTAGATAATACTGGAAGGATAGGTGGGCCTCAGATGTTTGAATTCCGAAGGATTGGTGGTCTTAGGTATAGGAATAACGACAGCATCTTTTCAACAAACGGGAACATAGTTGTCCACTAGACAAGAATTCACAATGTTTGTCAAAAATGGGATTATATGTGGACAACAGTAAGTGATCATGTTTACACTAATTCCGTCGGAGATTATGCTTTTTCTCTTAAGGTGACTCAAGTGCTTTAGGATTTCAGATGAGTCAACGGGTTGAAAATTGAATTTATACGAGTTCTCAATTAAGCAATGTTTTTATAAAAATAATTAAATCAGTGTTGTCGTTATTTGAACAGGTGTATTATCCAAGAAAAAGTTATTGCGTTCTGAAGCCAAATTAGATTTAGAATCGGCAGTAATGTGAAGAGATTTCAATTCAATGGGGACAAAACAAAGAAAACAAAATAATAAAAATTCAAAAATAATCAAATTAAAATAAAACCATAGAAACAATCGATTTTACAACACAATTGAATAGGTTAATAATTTAAAAATGAATAAATGAGAAGGACGATGAAAAAGCAAAGAAAATCAAATGGTATATTTAAAAAAATTACGAAATAATAAAATTTTAAAAACAATAAAAACAAAAGACAATCTATTTTAGAGCACGATTCAGTAGATTAATCAATTGAACAAAAAAAAACTATGTATGCATTTGAAAGGAAATGAACAAAATTTTAAAAAAATATATAACGATAATATTTAAAAAATAATAAAAACAAAAGACAATCTATTTTACAGCACGATTCAGTAGAATAAAATCAATCAAAAAACCGTTTGGAAGGAAAGGTGACAAAACAAAGAACTAAATTTTTAAAAACGTATAACAGTTATATGAAAAAAATTAAATAAAACCAAAAGACTCAACAAAGTGTACAATTCAGTAGATTCATAAAACTAAAACAAACGAAAAAAAAACATTCGGCGTGTTTCAACAGATGTTGATCGCCTCATAACAACGCAAGTAATTTTTTCCTGACCGTCTAGAGATGGCAAAGTTCTTTATCCGGCCAGTGTTACCAACGTGTAAAAAGCAGAAATCCATCAAGAGTTACCTCTTCAACATAGAAAATCTCTAAAATTCGTTGCTAGATTCAAGAAAATTTAAAAAAATGTAAAAGAAAATCATTAAAAATACATACATAATTAATTACTATCCGCGCATAACTTGGCAAACTTGTGACTTGCGCTTGCAACTCGCGTTAATTGTACAGTACGCGTGTATTATATTCTTGGCGTGCGTATACAGGGTGTGTTCAGAAAGTATTGTGCACTACGCCCAGAGAATCAAGAACACAGCGCTCTAGAGATAAGTTATTAATTGTAGTTAATGCATGATATGTAGAGAGTTAGCTTGAAGTATTTCCTGCACGGTACGGATGAGCGATTTCCCTGGGTTAGGCTCGGCAAAACGTGGCAAGTGCTACATCGCTTGACCGCTGACTAGTAGGTTGGTGGGGGTGGCCACGCTGACGTAGGGTTTGTGACGTCAGTTTGCTGGACTTATTAAAACTTATTAAAGCTCGTTAAGCAGTGTGGTGCATGTGCTGGCCATTCCCAAAGGGAAATCGTACTAACAGGGTAAAAGCGCAGCCGAGAGTGAACAACGTACTGTTCACGGTCCCTTGAGTGACCCCTTAGGGCCCCGGTGTAGCGGATGGGGAGCCCTAAAGTTATTAATTGTCACCACCCCTACGTGCCAGGTAGAGGTGAGGCGAGTCACCGTGGCAAGATGTCAGCCACCTGGTGGAAGAGTAGATTAGTGGTAGAGAATCTACGGGTCGGATAGGTCCAAGACGTAGGGTAGAATATGTTTGGATGTAAGTAAGGCTATCTGTGCTGTATGTGGCTTATGTTTCTGGAAATAACATTTCAAGGCAATAGTTTATGAAAGAGCGACAGTTATGATACTGAAGGCCCACGGTTAGACATCATCAGGAGCGATGATGGAGATACTACATTGATTTGTGCATAGACCAAGGTGTTGAGCAGGTGCAGAGCGTTGGGGCCAGAGGACTAGACTTACAATTGATTTTTTTTTTAATAAGAACATCTTTGAAAAGGGAATCATAGGATTTTAAAAAAATGCGAAAAAAAGCAGGACTTTTGAGGAAGATTTAATATGAAGTATAAAAGCTGACAGGACGCTTTGATATAACATAGTAAAAATTCCGAGCTTGAAATGCGAAAGCCTTCTCTGAAAAACCTAGCGATGCGAACGTAATGAAATTGAAAACGGTACGAACGGGCATTTGTTTAATTAACTGAAAAGAAATCGTATTTGAAAGAGTCTCAAATTTAGTTAAGTAATTCCTTTACGTTCACGTCATCCTCCAATTAAGAAGATTAGTAATAACATATTTTGCAGAGAGAAAGCTTCAATCCTTCTTATTTTATTTTTTATATACTTATTTCTAATGCTCCTTACTTTAATGTCTAATACTTCAATACAAACCTCATCTCATTGTATCATAAACTAGTAAATCTACTAATTGAAAGAGAACCATCAATAAATAGATTAAAACAAATTTATAATTCCATTTCCTTGCAATTATTGTTGATGAAGCCTTCAAGGATTTCGATTAAGCCGAGTGACAAAAGAGACTTAAGTTACTATGTGTTTTGAGTTGAATGGAAAAGTTCTTATCGTCTGCCAAGTTTTTGACTGCTTACTCAGAACAACTTAGAACGGATATTAATGTATTAAGTTTATTATCAGAGGCGAAATTAATTTTCGCCGAGTTAGAAGGAATAACTGTGTTAATACATCTTCGTTTATTTCATTAAAACTACACGAACACGGAGAGAAGTCGACTGTTTTTTTTTACCTTCCAGTAATTTGCTCTTTTTTTTCTTGTTGATAAAAATATTATAATTATGTTTCGGAAGTTCGTGGGAAACATTGATGGAAAAAGTTTTTAATTAAAAAATTAATTTGCTGCCGTGGCGCTATAATCGAAGCGGCTTGAGCAACGACCAGGTGATATACAGGGTGACTGACAACTATTCCGCCAAAAAGAAAAAAGAATGTTGTGGAGCTGTTGATAATTATTTAAAATTTACCCAACAAGTATGTGCAGAACGTTATGATAACACAGAGCCGTAAAACTTGATCGTGACACATAATAGATGGAATGCCATTAACCATTACGTTGTTAACCAGCTGATGAAAAAGCAATGTGTATTTGTACGAATAAATAAACTATGGAATTAATTGAAATCAGTTGCTATTCAACAATTTACAACCGATAATCAAGTGATTTATATTTCTAAACCCCATAAGAATTCCTTAAGAAATCTTTTCTTTATCTACTCGTCTCGAATTGCTTCTTCTTGAAGGAAACTCAGTTAATCCCGACCCGATATTGATTCCGTTTCGTTTGAATTTTCTCTTCTTTTTAATTTAGATTGAAACCTCCAATTCTTTCCCTGATTTTTGCGCTCGACCGATCTTAAGCGCGGTAGTAAATTTGATCTCAGCAGGTTTAAAGCACGTAGCTTCAGCTGAAACGTGTTTCAGTGAGTTTGCGAACAGCATTTTATCTTAGAATCCCACGCAATTCGTTCTCATTTCTGCAGTGTACACATAACTTTGAGCCGCCATGCTGTTATAGACGAAAGGATGTTCTTATCTCACCCGACGACAGCTTGAAGAATTACACGTTTCCATATTCGTCCTCCTCGTGAACCCAATTTAAAATGAAACTTTAAAAAAAATGCAGGTTTAATTAACTTTATCATTTCTGTCCGTGAAATTAAACTTACGCAATCCAAATAGAAACGTTACCGGGTTCACCCGGCTCTCGTTCTCGCTTAATTTCAAATTCCTAGAGAGTCTTTTTTATTCATGTTTTATGGCCCTGTACTATAGAATTTATATTGGCTCCTTACTCTCTCTCTTTCTCCGGGCTGAATACGAAACGCTCTTTCGGTTTCAATTCAAAGAAAATACGGCGCGTTATGTTTCGAAACTCCGGGATTTATTTGCTTACGTGGTTTAAATTTGTGCGTGTAATGTAATAAGCTTTCCGCAGATTTATTTATTTCGTCCTGCGCCTTGTAGACTTATTGCTTTGAAATGTATAAGTCTGGTAGAACGTCGCGACGGCGGCGTCGTCGAAAGCAGGGTTCAATGTAAAAAGAGGTAACGAAAAAAAATAGTTTTTAGAAAATTGTTTGTGAATTTCCATGAATTCAAAAGTGTTTTTATTTTATGCACTGTTGTTTAACGAGCGACACATCACACCTAACAAAAAAAAGAAAAAAGAAAGTTTATAGATCGCGTCCTCGCTCTACGACGTTCTTGCACAAATGGGATAGTTTTCTTATAACATTTTTCTTGGTTAAACAATAATCCAAAATTACAATAGCCTAACCAAGCACGGACTAGACTGGCGTCTTGTTGGTTTCACAACAATAGGATGAATTCCTTTCTAATTATGCGTTGATTAACGAACTCAAACGGTGTCATTCATACTTAAACAATTTCCTTGGATATAAAATTCTAATTAGTCTCCTCAAAAGGTACAACATTACATTTCTAACCGTCCACTGTTTCGGAAGGAGCTTTCACCGATAACTCACGTGGACTTTCGCCGCCGCCGCCGTTTTATTCCTCCTACGAGCGGATTACATTGTCTGGTTTGCGGTATTCGAGAGATGACGGCGATAAATCACACCAAAATCCGAAACTCGATTCTTAAGATGCTCGAAATAATAGCCGGCGATTTCGTCGTCCACTTTCACTCCGAAGAGTTCCGACGTTTCTGCTTTTTTTTATTGCCTGCATTCAATAATGCATGATTTGTTCAACTTGCATAAAAAACAAGGAAGCTTAAAATTAGAAGTTAATAATGATGTAAAGACCCTCACACACTTGAAGACATGCTCGTAGAAACGTCGTGCAAATTGTGCAACGCCCAATGAGATGGGCGCCAAATTTTCTGTAATTATTTAAATAGATAAAACTAAAAATGAATCGCTTTTGAGACTAAAATAACAAGAATAATTATTTAAGAGCACCTTGTTTGTAAACTTTATTTCAACAGAATTCGTTTTCGTTCGGAATTTTAGAAGGGCGCCAAAATATGTTTTGCACAAGGGAGCTTTTGCTGAAGGGAACTTCATTTAGTACGTTTGCGAACATGACAGAGATAACACAACATCGAAAAATACCTACTCAGCTTTTACTGATTTGTATCAGAATGACATCGTAAAAGCTATTAATTAAACAAGGCGTTTAATTCGCAGCCAGCACGAAATTTAATTTGCTCTGATGTTTAATGGACTTTTTAAGCGAAATGTGGGAAGTTCAAGTCCCAAGACAATACAGTTAATTACTTTTTTGCAAAAAAAAAATTGAGGGAAAACAGCTCATCTGATTGAAGTGTAGTAGCTTTGTTCGTGCCACAAAATTACACTTTGATTTCTACCAGACTATGAAATATAAAATTGCTCGTAGCAAAGTTGTTTCACATTTAGCAAAGTTTAAAAGCAGCGGATTACACAGAGCATAACGCCGACGTAGAGGAACGGTAAACGTTCAGCAACTAAGAAGAGAACGAAACAAATATAAAAGTAAACCGCCGAGTTTTCCGACAAACGTCCAAAGTTCGAAACGAGCTCATTTCAGACGAGGTCAAATCGAAGCGTGGCGTGGAGACAAACAAGCAGAAAGTACATAAAAGTTGTGTGCTTTCAGATTGCTCGTTCCTATTCGAGCAATCAAACAGCGAAGTTTTAATACGTGAATGAAATTTTGCTTTTTATTCCCCTCCTGAACAATAAACAGTAAACAATCACGAGAACTAAATTGTATATCACTGTACTTTTTTTTAATTTATTTTTACCATACCTCCGACAAATTTGACTTTTGTTCTATTCTTCTTAGCCTTCAAAGTATCGTTGTTCCCAGTTTTTAGCTATACGCTTGAAGACCACCAACTGTTCTTTTATTTTCATTATTTCTGTTGTTTCTTTCTTCTGCTTTTATTGTAGGGTTTTTCCTTTCAACAAAAAATTCCGCATAAAAAAATTATAAATTTACAAGAAAAAAGAAGAAAGGCAAAAGAAATATGAAGAAGTGATCGACTTCTACCAGTAATTGTATTTATGTATAATGAGAAAGGACAAAACATGGACAAAACAGAAGAAAGAAAAAGAAGTGTCCTTTTTCAAATGGTTGTACAACGTGTTCGTTAACATAACGTGAACGTGAACTTTATTGAATGTATAAAAATATAAAAAATTACATTGTATATAATAAAATAAATGTAAAAGTAATTAAACAATATGGGTGATGGAATATCGACGTTCCTTGCTCTTATTCTTCATAGTTTGTCGGCGATAAGTGATAACATATTGCTTGTCAAGTTTTTGCAGTTTGTCAGTTTGACGAAAGAACTCCTTCAGTACGATTTGATTCCTGCGGTGTTCCTATTCTCCTCTTTTCAACGACTGGCTTCGACGACTTTGATAAGTGTGTTTGGAGTGTTAGTGATCTCTTGACAATGGCTGCACAAGTAACTTTGTGATAGTGGTGAATGCTCTTGACAAGGACTCCACAAGAGATATTGTGGTATTGGTGAATACCAAGGGCGGTGTCACTGGCAGAAACAAATCTGATGAAGGAACTTCTTCAGAACTTCTTGGTCCTTATACTATTTCCTACCCCATCTCTTCAACAGCTGGCTTCAACGAGGTTGATGAGTTTGTTTGGAATGTGATTGATCTCTTGACAATGGCTGCACAAGAGGCTTGTAGATGCTCTTGACAATGGCTGCACGAGAGGCTTGTGGAATGCTCTTGACAATGTCTACACAAGAGGATTATGGATGCTCTTGACAATGTCTGTACAAGAGGCTTGTGAATGTTCTTGACAATGACTGCACAAGAGACACTGAACTAGAACAACTAGCATCCTCGTTTTTTTTTTCCGTGACCGGGATGAAGTAACTTTGCTTCATTGGTCTGAATGTGTAATCAAATCACCGACTGTATCTTATTCGTCAGGGACAATGATAGGCATTAGTTGAATAAATTTTTAATCACGACTAAAACTGACGACTAAAGTAGCCACGACCAAGTCAGTCATGTATAATTTAGTCGATAATCGTTAATCATATTTTATTATTAGTCTGTGAATAAAAAGTTAGTATTAGCCGAATAAATGTTCATTCATGAATAATAATGAAAGACTAAATTGATGACTAAATGTCATTTTTTTATTATAAGCCCGCGAACAAAAATTTCAGTGGCGACATCTATGTACGTTTTTCCAAAACTGTGTTTTGCAAGCGCCAAATTCAAATCTATGGCGATTTTAAAATAAAATTTGTTTTGCCTCAGTGGCGACATCTACAATGTGTTTCATTTCTCATCTACACACCCCTGTGGTTTTTATATTTATTAACGGATCGATTTCAAATTTTCGCCAGATGAACCTCCTCTTAAAACACACATTTTTCAAATTTGAAACCTTTTGTATTGCAAGCCATGACCTACTGCGATTTAATAGAAAGTCGAAAAAATTAAGAAAACATAGTAGGCCTTGTTTGATCAAAAAAAGTTATTAGAAAAAGTTGTTTAGAATTACGAAATAACCCCAATTACCAAATTTGGTTGAAAAATTTTAATTTTTAATTATTGAAAAAAATAGAATTTCAATTTAATCTACAGTTTTACAAAACGCTAAAACTAACCGACTAAAACACACAGAATGAAAAAAACAGCTTAATCTAATATTTTACCAGGCCCCCATCGTGCAGTATGCATTTTTCAATACGTTTCCTATTATTCTTTACAACATTGTTTAGTTCCTGTGATGTTCAAAACAAGCTTGCGTAAGTCTCCTGTATTATTATTTTGATTTTTGTACTCTTTCTGTTTAAAAATTTTCATTTAACCATTCGCGAACTATTCAAGCATTAAGAATAGTTAGAGAATGGTTAAATGAAAATTTTCCTTTACGATGGATAGGCAGTCCTTTCATGTTTTGGTGTCCCAGATCTCCTGACTTAACACCTCTGGATTTTTATTTATGGGGAATACTTAAACAGAAAGTCTACAAAAATCAAAATAATAATGCAGAAGACCTACGCAACATCATCAAGCTTGTTTTGAAATAACACCCCAGGAACTAAACAAAGTTGTAAAGAATAATAGAAAACGTATTGAAAAATGCATACTGCGTGATGGGGGCCTGGTAGAACATTAGATTAAGTTGTTTTTTTCATTCTGTGTGTTTCAGTAAGTTAGTTTTAGCGTTTTGTAAAACTATGGATTAAATTGAAATTCTATTTTTTCAATAATTAAAAATTAAAATTTTTCAACCAAATTTGGTAATTGGGGTTATTTCGTAATTCTAAACAACTTTTTCTAATAACTTTTTTTGATCAAACAAGGCCTACTATGTTTTCTTAATTTTTTCGACTTTCTATTAAATCGCAGTAGGTCATGGCTTGCAATACAAAAGGTTTCAAATTTGAAAAATGTGTGTTTTAAGAGGAGGTTCATCTGGCGAAAATTTGAAATCGATCCGTTAATAAATATAAAAACTACAAGGGTGTGTAAATGAGAAATGAAACACATTGTATGTACGTTTTTCCAAAACTGTGTTTTGCAAGCGCCAAATTCAAATCTAGGGCGATTTTAAAATAAAATTTGTTCTGCCTCATAGTTTCTATCATGCGATCAAATGAATTTCAGATTAGAGTATGCTATGGATTAAGAAAGGGCGTCGTTACTTTATCATAAATCTAGAAATTTAATGTGCGTCTAAAGTTAGCATGACAGGTGACCTAAAATTTAATAAACAAGGCAAAGAATTGTGAAATTCTAGAAACAATTTGAGGTTGAAAAGCTATAAAAACATAAAACTGGCCCTATCAGCCCCTTCTGCTTAAACCTACCCAATGACTCTACCAAAGCCGTCTATATCTTACAAGCCATGCTGTTACGCTTGGCAACGTCGCATTGATACCCGAAAGTAGTCCTAATCGAACTTGACATCTACAACATAAACCTAATTAATAATTCAGAAAGAATAGTTATTTATTTACCTACAACGAAAAGTCAAGTTTTAAAGTAATTAGGAGCAAGTTGTTTAGCCGAGGCTGTAATTACTTCCAAGTATATATATTTAAAGTCAATTTTCGTTCGAGGTAAATATGAAATTTTCTTTCAAACTAGACGTTTAACGAGTTTAAAATTAAGTACTAGGACTTTAAAGTTCCACTTTTTGTATCATTGAAAATCCGAAAAATGTCACATTGGTATGAAATAAAAGCAAATAAAGGAAAGCGAAAAAGTTTGGTTATCTAGCAGAATTAGGCTTTGTGGACTTACCTTGATTGTTAATATAACATTTAAAACGTTATTTTAGTCACCAATACTATAATAAACAATAATAAACAATAAAATTTGATTGATAAGTACAGAATTACATTACAGCATTATCTCGTACAATTTACGTCAAACTGGTGAAACTCGTGATAGGACTACTTGCTCTGTTGCCAAATTTTCAAGTGCACGGCTTGTAAGATATAGACGGCTTTGACTCTACACTAAAAGCCTTTTGTTGTGTTGTAAAAACCATTTTGAAATTATTTTGGATTAACGTTCAGAGATTACAATTTTTTTGATATTTACAAATGTATGATGTAAGTTACGACGCTAAATTAAATTAGCAAAGAATTTGCTGCTAATACCATCAAGGTTGAAGATTGAAAAAAAAAACATCAATGTAGCATCTGCAAAACTTTAATGGCGACATCTAGATCCGTTTTTAAAAACTTCGTCTTTTAAGCGCCAAATTTAAATCTCAAGAGACTAAAAAATTAAATAAATTTTTTAAGTCGAAGTTTCAAGTATAAGAAAATTTTTTGATAAAAGAAAAACCAAGAAAGCTAGCACTATGAAGATTACAAGATTGATTTAAAAAACGAAGAAAAAACAATATTGTATCATCGCAAATTGAATAAAAATTTCAGTGGCGACATCTATGCAGGTTTTTTAAAAGATGCGTCGCTTAAGCGCCAAATTCAAATCTAGAGCGATTTTAAAGTAAAATTTGTTTTGCCTCATTGTTTCTCTTACACTAAATTAAATCAAATACAATTTTTAAATGGACGTTTCATGAATAAGAAACGACTAGATGTAGTATGCTATCATATTTTTTGATAAAAGAAAAAAAACAAGAAAGCTAGTACCTACTGTGAAGATTACAAGATTGATAAAAACCAAGAAAAAAAATATTACATCGTCACAAATTGCACAAAAATTTAATTTTTAGACGATTTTAAAGTAGTAATTGTTTTGTCTCATTTTACTCTACATTAAATTAGCAAAGAATTTGTTGCTAATATTAACAAGATTACAAGAAAACTGATTAAAAAAGAAACAATACAACATGTTTGTACAAAAAGTTCAGTGGCGACATCTAACCCTCTATTTAAAAACTGCGTTTTTGAAGTGCAAATGTGAAGATATTGTTAACTAGAAGGTATTTTGCTTCACGATTTCCCGTTCACTAAATTGAATATTATGTTTCATTCCGTGAAGTAAATTCTATTTTAGACTGGTCGCGCCACCTATGATACAGAAAAGTTTCTAGTGTTTTCCAGACTCGCACCGGATGGTGGTGGAATTTGCTGGAATGTTCCATGTTTGTTCGCCACGGAGTCAATTACTACATAAGGAGAGGCAGCCGTATATTTAAATTATATAGTTTTATTCGGAAGCGAAGTGTGTAGCTAGCGAATTAGTAGAACGATTAAGCTATAGAAGTGCTATTTGTTAGACAACTCTGCACCTGGATATTACTTGTGCTTTCATTGTGTTAAATGATCGTAGACATTAAAGTGTATTTAAAATAAACAACGATTATAATTTGTGAACCCTGAAGTCATAATAATAATTTCAAGAAAAGAAGAAGAAAATAAAGCTATATTGCATCATCACAAACTGCATTTTTTGAGTTTTTTAAGCGCCAAATTCAAATTTGTTTTACGTCATGGTTTCTCTCACGTTAAATTAAATTATGTAATTCGTTTGTAGAAAAGCTTTAATGACGACATCTAGGGCCGTTTTTGAAACCTGCATTTTTAAGCGCCAATTCAAATTTTAAACAACTACATCAGCGTACTTTGCACAAAAATTCAATGTCGACATTTAGACGTGATTTTAAGCGCGAAATTCAAATTTTAATCGTTGTAGAATCTAAAATGGTCAATTCTGCCCGATTTCACACCGTAGATATATAATTTCTTACAGTATATTTAAAAATATGTTTCAAAGTGCAGTATAATTACAATTCACTTTAGAATGAATCATAACAATGTCAACATCCAAGAAGCCAAATTCTTAATTTAATTCGTACAAACTTACATATGTAGATGGCGTCTTTTATTCTACTCCACTGAGTGATTGAAAAATTTGTTAAATCGTTGCTTTTAAATTTTGAAAAACATCTTTAGTCCTTACCGACCAACGTCCTTTCAAATTTTGCTGCTTGTTGTTTAGGCCCAGTTTCATAATGGAATTGAAATGAAAGTCACATTTAGATGTAAACAAATGTGTTTTCACGTTTGCGACTTTAAATTTTAAGACTTCTTCCATTATGAAACTGGCCATTGAAAGAGGGGCGTTGAAATTGTGCAATGATTAAAGCAAAGTTGAAATTCTGACTCAGTTAAAAACAGAACAGAAAATAAAAGTAATAAAGAAAAATTTACAAACGAAAAAAAGATATGAAAAAGAATTACTCGTGATATTATAATATGAAAAAAATAAAAAAATCTGTAATCCGAAATTCAATTAAAAAAAACTGGATCACGGCCTAGTCTGGAATCATTTTGTTTGCGATTGCGTGGTAAAATGAGGAAAGAAAAAAGATTCACAATGAAAATTTATGACAAGTTATTAAAAGACACGATGACTTGACAATTTAACCCTAAATACAGGAAGACTCTTAAGGGTAGGGAAAAATACATAGAAAAATAATACACAACAAAATTTGACAAAAGGGGGGAAATAAAAATCTAATCGCCTTATTTAACCCACGCAAAACTTTTAATTCTGATAGTTAGTTGCAAGCACCATCATTTCATAACCACATCTTATGCAATACCGAATTGTGTGTAACTTATCCATTGAGGATGCGATTCTGAAATTTCGTACTATGACGTTTCCTAATTGGTCCTTTTACTTCGGCGAGCGGAATATCGCACGTAACAAAGATTATTTGTTCAGATGCAGAAATTAACACGCGCGTTATATAACGCCGGCTGCTAGGAATAGCAATAATTACGGTGTTAGCGTCTTGCATGCACGTAATTCAAGGCCATTTTTATCCAGGCATTTCTCTTCTCCTCTTTTAGATCGGTCTACGCCCACGGAGAAAGTTTAGCAGCCCGTTCGAGGTGGCGGTGTGTTAAAGCGAAAAAGGATGTCTGTGAAACCATACCCTCAGGGATTTTTAATAAACGAGATTGGATCAGTTTTGTTCTATTTTTTTTTATCAAACTTAATCTCTTGATTAGTGCATCGAATAGTAATGCGTGGATTAAAACTTTATATAAGTTTAACTTAAATTCAAACGCCTACCGAAACAAAAAAAAAGATTGAGAACATAATCGAAACTTTCTTTTTAAAGTGACCTCGTTTATTGCCAAAAGAAAAAAAATTGCAAACAACAAATAAGAAAAATGCAGAATTTTATTTATACATAAAGGGGGGAGGGGGCATATCAAACTTCTTCAATAATCTGGGCCATCTTTGATTCGTTCTTCAATATTATTGTGACGCTTTAATTTTTTTTTATTTAACCATACAATTCAAATGTCTTTCTTACTTCAAGCTTTGTACAGCAAATTCAATCGAGCTTTGTTCCTTTCTAACGTTCGGATCTTGCATTGTTTGTCATAGAAATACGTACGACGTGTTCTAAATAAATAATCAGTATCATTATCCACACCGAAAGTGTCAGATTACAAAGCTGATTTCACTGACAATTAATTTCTGCTTTCCATCTCGTTTTAATTTAACGTTTAACGAAAGGAAGGCGGCACATTTCCAGACCGACCTAATCAATAAAATACGTATACATACAGTGCAAAACTCTCACCTTTAACGATCCTCATTATCTAGTCGGTATAGGTTCAAGAGTCTTTAGAATTATGCAACATTTCTTTTGCTTCGTTAATTATATTTGAGCGATACAAATTTCCTACAGGGCGTTGCTGTGCTTAATTCACCTTCCTTAAATAAATCGAGTCCGGAAGTCCTATTACATAATTATTATTGAAAGTATAATTCGAGCAAGTTGCCAAAATTCAATGACCTCTTAGGTGCTGTGCCTATTATGTTGTAACCAACTTGCCGGTTTTAAATAGAATAAGTATGTACAGATCTGTAATAAGTATATACAGATAAAGGTCACCTTCTGTTTCGCTGAGCCGAACTCGAACTCAAGCTCAAATATTTGCGCAAATCCATCAAGCTAATTTCTGTTTGAACGCGAGTCGTCACATTCGTCTGGCTTAAAGTGTTGCCAAAGTTGTGCTCTCTGAAGAAATAAATTCGGATCATCCCATTCCCTTCGGGGCCTTCTCCACTCGTTGTGGGATACATTTTTTGTCCTGCGCCGAGAGGGGGTTTACGCGAAAACAAGACATATGAAGTAATATTAGACGGCGTCTGAAGATTTATGGGTCTTATGTGAAGCCGTTTGTGTAAGGACGCTAACATATGTTATTCAATCTATCCTTTTTGTTCATTGTAAATTCTTTTTTTTTGACGAATTGCTAAGTCTTTTTAATTAATGTGTTGCGGTTTTCTTGTGTTACCAAAAAAACTAAGAGAACTGTTTTAGATAAAATTAAAATAGGGATCACGTGATTCACGTGAAGAGAATGTAACAATTTTGATATTTAATCAATTTTCATATAAGCAGAAACCGTTGAAATTATTATTTATTCGTTTATTCATTTCTAATATTTCTATATATTTAAACCATAAAAACTTATTATAAAGTTATTTGTATCTCTTTATGATAGTGTTCTGGTTTTTCTTGGAGAAGCCAAATGACCTGCTGGGATCTTTCGTGATCTCAGCAGGGCTTTTGACTTCGTAAATCAATCAACTTTACTTGATAAACTCGATCGGTATAGTTAGAGTATCATTGAAACTAAATATATACAAGTAAAACAAAGAAAATAAATAAAGAAAACCAAAAAAGGCGCATAGATTTCGTATTTCCATTGGCACGGAAAGTTTGACGCATTCCGCTTTAAAGCACAAAAGAACAGAGAAGGAAGAAAGATAATTGTAAAAATTAATGAGAAAATTATGCAGAAAACTATTAAATTAAAACATCTGTGCTTCTAGAATCTTTCTGGTTTGTCATTTTTTGTATAGATTTAAAAGTCGTTTTCTTTTACTTCCAAATCACATGATCATTTTTGATTCGCTGTATATTTTGTTTTCTTTTAATTTTCTGGTCTTAGTTCCTGAAACTAAACTATCTCTATTTCTATAATTTTTCTTTCTCTTCTACGCTTTGTCTTTGAATGATTGTGAGTAGTAACCTGATCATATTTCTTTCGATTAAATCCTTTTGTTTCTTCCTTGCTGCTCCTCATGTTTTCGGGCCCCTCTCAGCTTCGCACCCCAATAAAAACAAATGCGCTTTTCTATAACCACAGCATTTTCGTGGCTATCCAAAAAATTTCAATCTTTATTATTTTGAGTATTTATTCATCTATTCGTGCTTTTTAAATCATTGCAGTCTCTACATCGCCATCGTAGTGAAAGCAGAGTTATTTATTTATTTTGATAAACTTTGAAACGTTTCGCTAAATTTGTTTCCAAAACAAATTCGATGGTTGCATGTTCTATTTCAAATAACAAACAGATGTCCGTATTCTTGGTATTTTTTTTCAAGCGATAAGCTAGCAATGCTGGGCGACGTGCAGTTCCTTTCGAGTAATGATGGACCACACAGAGAGCCATAAATCTGCCAATGTGAAGTAACCTTTATCTTTGTTTTTCGAATTTCTGTACAAAAGTTTGTCGCGCTAAAATCACGGGCACATGTACATTAGCGGAAAAGGCATATCGAATTACGCTCAAGTTGAATTCTTTGTGTTTGTCTGTTTCTTTGCCGAGTCTAGTGTCAAGTCAAGAAGCATTGAAATGCAGTTAGAGAAAACAAATCGCAGATGTCGTTGGACAGACGCATTCCTTATGACAGTTTGGAGCGCATAACTTATAGGTGTTTGTGAGAAAATGCATTCAAGGCGGGTTAGAATTCAAATCAACGGTTACCATTGGTCGGTGAGTTTTTAAAAATCTATCTGACAAGTCCGAAGGGGTGTTGATAATTTTTACTTGCGAAATAGGAACGCGGAAAAGGGGGCAGATACCATTGACGCTTTGACGAGAACGGTCGAGTTCAATTCTAATTTGGCTTAACAGTTTTTTCTTAGGCGCTTGTACTCTTTATTCATTTTAGAGTTAAATCATTACTTCGGTACTGTTAAAATACAGTGTGTTAAGAAAGGCAATTAAACTAAACACGCGCACATCACGACGCGAGTGATTAAATAAAAGGTGTGCAGTGTACGGAAGTGAACACGGGTTATACGGCTTAGGTAACTGACATTTACTTGTTCCCTTCAGCGCACCTTTGGTGGTAATAACTGCGTAGAGATAATTTGATTTGCATTAATTAGGCTAAAGAGTTAGTACGGTTCATAGTACCATTACATTGAGATAAATTTAATCAATTATTTTTAGTTACAATTCAGAGAGTATTAAAACTCACTAGTGACCTTCATCTTGGAAAATTTATTGGTCAGTGTTTCTTTAATTACACAGCCCCACAAAAAAAAAATTTCAGACGTGGAGGTCAGACTATGTTTACTATATGCTTTCGAGGTCGCTGAATCGAGATCCGCGATCCATTTATCTCCTTCACGTCAGGTTTTACCAATAACCCCATAAAACGCTATAACTCAAGCTGCCCTACACAACGATCTTGTAAAGGGAGCTGTGCACCCACAATAATCCTATACATTTAACTCCGAACTCCCTAAACTCGAACCCCCTAACCCCATAACTCCATAACCGATAACTCCAATAACCACGTTACTCAGTAGTTTGACTTGATCTCTTATCGCGGGATACATCAGGCCTCTATAAGCAGAATATATTAAACCCTATAATCCCATAACCCCATAATCCCATAACCCTATAACTCCATAATCTTTAACTTCAATAACCAGGTTACGCAGTAGTTCGATTGTTTGGTGTACCAAAAGAAGGAAAGAAACGTAAAAGAAATCCTTTACACAGATCATTCGAAGAAAAAGGAACCCGTTATAGCTGTAAAAAAGAAAATGAATGAAAAATTTTCATCTCCGTATTTACTCTATATTACAAACAGCCTTTTT
The DNA here is from genome assembly GCA_958336345.1 of Dorcus parallelipipedus. NCBI lineage: Eukaryota > Metazoa > Arthropoda > Insecta > Coleoptera > Lucanidae > Dorcus > Dorcus parallelipipedus. The sequence continues at coordinate 16,692,350 of OY284475.1, forward strand.
AAGGGCTGAATGATGTACAAAATCCGCTCGCGCAACCTCTTCGTGGTGTACATAGGGTAACTCTAATGACGACGGTGTTATTTTTTATCAAAAACAAACGATCAACATTTAAGTAATAGATATGCGGTTATTGGTTACGTGGTCATGAGATTATGAGGTTATTGTTTACGAGGTTACGGGGTTATGGTATTATGGGGTTAGAGGGTTGTGGGGTTAGGTGTTGGAGGATTATAGAGTTTAATATATTCTGTTTATAGAGGCCTGATAGATCCCGCGATGATAGATCAAGACAAACTACTGAGTAACGTGGTTATTGGAGTTATCGGTTATGGGGTTATAGGATTATGGGGTTAGGGGGTTCGGGGTTAAATGTATAGGTTTATAGGGTTAGTGTGGGTGTACAGCTCCCTTTACAGGATCGTTGTGTGTAATAGAACTTGACAGCTTGGGTTATAGGGTTATATGGGGTTATTGGTAAAACCTGACGTGATGGAGTTAAATGGATCGCGAATTTGGATTCAGCGACCCCAAAAATATGTAGTAGACTTATGCCTGATTGCACCGCATTTTTAATCATTGATTAAATTTAAGACGTGTTTAGAATGTGACAATCAATACATGACAGCATAATGTCAATCGCCATCTAATTGACACTTAAACTTCAACTTAAGTGTCAGTTAGAATGCGTCTGACATTATGCTGGATCTATGTTAGATATCACATTCTAAACACGACTTAAATTTAATCAATGATTAAAAATGCGGTGCAATTGGGCAATAGTCTGACCTCCAGATCTGAAAAAAAAAAAAATTTTGTGGGGCTGTGTTAGACCAATTCTGTAATTCAATCAACCAACAGCAATTAACTATTCCCCATCTACCTGGGCGTTCAATACAGTGTACTTTTAGAAATCATTCTACCCTTGGGGATTTTCTCCGGCAAATTGGAAACAATTTGAACTACATTCCTAGCCATTTTCGTAACAAAGTTTCTTTCACACCCTGTATATGTGTGTAGGTCAAACTGTGGTCTTTGCCGAGAGATTTGCCGGTTAATTAGAAGCGATTGCCTAGAGACTGCAATGCCAAAACCACCCATAGTGGAGTGCAAATAAAGCCGTCAAAAAACTAATTTCTTGCGCTATAAATTAATTAGCTAGTTTTGACGGTGAAAGAGCGACACACAGAGGGTCCTGGAAAACATGCAAGTGCATGCAACATCTCCCACGGTAGTTCCTGAAAAACAGGTGATTGTTACTGATTTACTTGCCAATTGATCGCTAAAGGCGGCATTTGTATCACATACTTCTCCAAAACATCTGATTAATTCACTAATTAACTCCATTAATTAAGTACACTGTGGTCCCACTGTGACACATTGTGTGTTGGTTTATTAAACTGAACAAGTCTTTGAATACGATCAGAAGTGACGAACACTTGTACCAAGACTCGAGTTAATTTGAAGATTCAATTAATTATTAATCTAATTAAAGAGCAGAGCTCTCCAACAAACAACTGTGCAGACATTAAACCACCAACGGTGTGAATCGAAAGAAAATCGATCGTGCCGATATTCGAAAGTGTTAAACGAGTTATACTGTACTTTCTGAAAATCGTAATTTTTATTTATTTGTATTGATTTCAAACGCAAGGGTTTTTCGCTCACGATCTCCGATCCCACAGAGGCGAATATCAGGAGGTTTTACCTTTTTTTTCAATAAATAATTAAGTAAATTGTTGCTTTTTATTTAAAGTGTCAAATTCCTTGTTCTAAAGAGTTATTTAATGCTCCACCAAGAGAAAGGGCTATCACGACGTAGTTTCCTATTCACGACGATCACGAGCCATAATTAAAGGTATTATTCTTTATAGCGGGTTCTCCGGAGGGTCGTTCAACTGTAAACAGAAGTAGGCCAATAAAACTAACCCCTTTTGCTGTAGTGCCGGTGGTAGACCTTTAGGTACTTAGCAGGTAGCGACCGTCTGGAAAGGACGTGCATGCACGTGGCGTAGTAAAGTCTGGGTGGCCCTTTGGAATCTCCCCGGTCATACGGTCGGTCCAGTTATTTAAATTGGCCATAAATCTTAAGTTGGGTTTGTTTGTACATTTTTATTGCTTGTTTACGTGTAAGTAACAGTCAATAAGCAAGTCTAATTGGTGGGCGCGTCACAACTTTAATTGTTTTTTGTGCTTCTGTCCTGTACATCTATAGATTTTTCCCCTGATGATGGCTATTTTTAGCTGAAACTAGTTAGGTTTTAAAATATACAAGTAATTGAGCAGAATAAAATCGACTTCGCATTTCTGCATTTTTATTTGAATTAAAATAGTTATGCCTCATACAAGTAAACTCTTTTGAATGTTTTCCGTTACTTTTAATGACGGTTTGAATAATCTAAAAGTGCTCAAGTTTATTAGAAAATATTCAATAAAGAAAATTTGCGAAATTAAAAATAAATCACTTCACCTTTTTAGCAAAATGCAATTACTTGAAGATTTTGGTATATAAAAGAAAATGAATGTTTGTGGTTGAAATAACAAGAAAAAAATAAGAAATGAAGTAAAAAAAAAGAAGAAACGAATTGACGGTTTTTCGACGAGACTAACAAACAGAAAAGAATAATGCTAACAAAAAGTAATTCGACAAAAAAATTAAATATAAAAAATTAAAACGCCTTCAAATTCAAATAATACGTTTATATACGTAATATATCGTTTATTTTACTAATGCTTAAGTCATACTGTGTATATAACTAAGAGAGACTTTTTAATGGACTGAGGACGATTTGAATTTACCGCCATACTAAATTGCTTTTACGTTGGCAACAGGCAACAGCCGATTCTGTCACTCACTTTTGTCATTTTCTTCTTCTGATATAAGAGCCGTTTTCATAATAGAACTAAAGGAGACCTTAATTTAAAGTCACTTTAAGTATAGGAAATCTAAAGTGTTTTTATAGGTTAAAGTTACTTTAAATTTAAAGTTCTATTATGGCGGCCCTAACGGCCCTAAGAATAGTAATATTAAAATAAAAAGAAGTAAAACATCGCCTACGAAAAAGAAAACAAAATAACCTGTCGACTCTGAAATTTAACAATGAATAATCTGTAGCCACATTTAAAACGTAAAACACTAAAAATTATGACGCCAAATTCAAAGTATCTTTTATACCGTGTCCCCAACAATATAGGCCGCTATTGTTAACACTGCAATTGTACATTATTTAAGGCATACTATGTATGCATATGTTTCTGTCCGTCTTTTATGTATTATGTAGTCGCGCACAACAGAAGATGTGTGATACAGTCGATTGATGATGAGCGGCGTTCCTAGGACATTTCAGAGCCGGACTTGTTTTATCTCATGGACAAAAGTTTACAAAACACAATAAAAAGCGTTGTATTTGAAAATATTCCCTGACTTCCAAGAAAACTGATAATAATTTAATTATTACATTAAGAACTCGACCCGCTAGTGATGTCATCGTCGCCGTGAGCCTTATAGTTTATGATATTTATGATACGGCGGCGGCGGACAAAGACATTGCGTTGATGTCGAGAAAGATATAATATAGAAATGGAGAAGAGTGCATCATTGATTTTTTTGTGTGTATGAATAACTAACTAAATTGAAGTTGTATGATTTTATAAGAAAATAAAGTTTAATTTTCTAAATCTATTAACACGTGTTATATTTATGATACCGATTAATAATTTTTAAAATTAAATCCATTTACCTACACTTCTTTAATTTAGGTAGAAAGCTATTTACAACATACACATTTTTGCATAGTAATCTGATAAATAGTCCCGTATAAACGATTAACTACAATTCTTATTCATAGGTCTCTGTCATGGTGTGAACTTGATCGATTTACGAGATATTAACAGGTCGCCGGGTGCTTTATATTCGTAAACAATGTTTTTTGTGAGTGTAATAAAATCCGTATGGAATATTATCGGACAACTCATAAGCTTACGTTTCATAAACTTAAATGTGTCCATGAGATAAAATAAGTCCGGCTCTGAAATGTCCTAAAAACACCGAAGTCTGACGATGAGTTGTAACACTTTCAACACAATTTCTTTTAATTAAGTTTAACTCGATACTCAAGAAGCTTCTTTAGTAATCTATGACATTGAGTAAATTTAGCACATTTACGAATAACCCTGCATATACAAACTGCATTTCTTGCAAATACTTTAATAGAAAAAGGACAAATCTAAAAGAGTGAAGAAACTAAATCTTCAATCCCATTTATAATTAACAAATAACTTGAAATGGTACTCGTACACAATATACAATAATTCTAGTTCTTTTTTTTATGTACACCATAACCTTTTGTGCTATTTTTTTCTGGTCCTTTGAGCTTCCTAAACATTTAGCAGTGATGTTAAATTTCTTAAATAGATCATTTCAACCCCCAAACCCTAAGCTTCAATGCTCCTAACTTCAAAGGGGAAAAGCATTAGCTCTACTACCACATGAAACAAACTTGAGAGTATAATAATGTAATTACAAAGGCGATCTTCTCAAAGTACAATGTTTATTTTACGTTTTCAAAGGAGAACAACTTGTGACTCGTTCCAGCGAAAATGCAACTAACTACTTTTCCACCAACTTTAAAGTACGTGATGTGCATTAACTTGTGACAACTTGTGCACTCACTTTTGCATCATCAGAGAGGGCAATTGCAAGTTTAATCGCGTCGTTCTGAATCGGCGACACGAACACGGAAAAACACAACGTTTGTTAAACAAATTGCCGCCCATAAAACCCGGGGTTTCCACTCGATCACCTCCAAAGTGGATCGAGTCAATAAAACGCAAATCTGCGGAGAAAGTGAGGCCCGAAATTAGTCATCGCCGCAGACGTCGAAGAATGTTAAACGCGGTTTTCGTTTTGGTAAAATGAAATACCTGTCCCATAAATCAGATTTTCTCTTCATTGTGGATATTGGAAAAGTTACTCAAAATTATTTGATTGCTTGGCAATTTTGTATTGACCTTATTTGCACAGTCCTGGACAGTTAAAAGAAAACGAAAAGCAATAAAATTCCACCTTACTTCTAAGTAGTATTCATTGGTGTTAAGCAAACTATCTACGTCTGTATGTTGATGTCTTACTAAACGAAGCAACTTTAAACAATAGAAAAAAAGTTCAATTTTCTTTCAAGACATGTATTTTGATCCAACTGTAAAACAACAAAGGGGAATTCTATTTACATATGCAGCCACTACAACAAGGGAAACAATAGACTCGCATCGAACAGAAGGACAAACACGTCGGAATTCCTTTTGAGGCTTCACCGGGTGCATGGTCAAGTGCATTTAAGCAGGTGCGCCGTCGTCGATGGCGATGATAATGATAATGGGAGAAAGTCGAGGAGGCACCGATGCACTTTTTTCTGAAACGTGAGATGATCGTGACACACATACACTTCCTGAAGCGAATGGGTTCGGACGATGGTCAGCGAAACTGGGCTCTTCACTTTCCTTAAATTGATCGCGGATGTATTACGTGTGTTCTAAATTTAGAACGAAATCATGAATAAATACAAATCAGGAAAATTTCTTCGAGATTTACAAGAAGTACAATCGCAATAATTAAGCATGACGCTTACAGGACATCGTATCCATCTCCTTAAAACCTACGAACGTCGAATGCATCCAAATCTTACTAGAGAAGTGAATCCGGGATGTCGTAAATTATTTTTTGTTTAGAAACCACAAATAAAATGTCCACGATGAGTTTTTCTGTAAAGGTCATGTCATGACTAACTATTGTGACTGTACATGATTGATGAGTGAGAACAACAGCATTTCTGAAACTATTGCCTCGTGCGAATTTTCGAAGAATCTTCTAAAAAAACTATTTCTAAAACGAATTGTTTTCCTTTAATTAAAAATTAACCGATTTCCTGGTTACGTACTGCAACCACTGCACTGCCTAGAATAAATAGTAATAAATTAAATCGACTTTTCGTCTTCCTAGGAATTGTTTGCTTGCTTTAGACCCGATGAATGTTAATTAACCAACGTAACAAGCTGCCTTTGCATAAATCTTATCACTTTAAAGCGGCAGTTGACACAAACTCCTGCAGTTTTAATGAACCACGAACGCTGCCCGGAATAATTTTATCTAAAAGTTCGTGTTTAAAAAACTAATTCGTCGATTTTTTTTTAATTCCAAGACTCTATAAGTCACCCTGTATTTCAAAGGCTGTTAATACAGGGACACCGTTCATCAAACAGATTTGCTGCAGCGTCCTTGTCAGGAATTTTAACTTTATGTTAATACCTACTGAAGGTCCTAAATATTCGTGACTTACCTACCTAATAGATAAAAAAACGTTTAGGTTTTGCTGCTCCAGCCTAATTTTGTTCATATTTTGCATAGTTTTTCTGGCAACGAGTCTCTCTGTGAGAAAACCGAGGCGAATGACCACTCATTCATTAATAATTATTATGAAGTAACAGTTGCGCCTGAAGATAGATTACAATGGCTGTGAAAAACGGTAATTGCTCACCTTACAAGGTCGACTGTCACCTCAATCACGAGAAAGTTGCTCTACTGCATGAGCACGTCTGGCTCTTAGAATGTTGTACTTGAAGTGCTGTTGTCTCAAACTGTCTCAAACAATTACAAATAGTATTATATGTTTACCAATAAATTTCCAAAGGAATTATTCGCGTATTCAACTGAAACATTGTGTAAAACCAAAGCGTATCGATTTCCTGTCAAGTACATAGAAGACTATTTTGCAAACGTCTCGCGAACACATGCGAAACTAATTCATATTTATGTGACTTTTAAAGTGTGAACATTTATCACGCGTTATCCTTGGAGAAAACGCAGAGTGCATGAATCGATTCCTTGTCTACTTGAAGGAACAGCAGAAGCCTTACGGGTTCAGGTCATTAATTTGCATTTAGAACTTTAGAAGGCTTTCATCATCTCTGAACGGTATTGATCGAATCGTACAAAATGTGTGTATGCGCCTCTCAGGTTTACAGAAATATTAAACATTCGTTTTTATTTTACAAAAAAAAATTAATACTGTAACGTTTTTAAAGGTTCTATTATTTTTATTTTAATCAAAACACGAAATAGTTAATAATCTAATTTATTTAAAAGTAACACTAATTAACACTAACTTAAACAATAATTTATTTATAAACTAATAAGTAATTTATGTTAACAGCTGAGCGAAAATTTATAACGCGACTTCGACTCCGAACTGTCCACTGCAGAATTAATTTTGAACTCCACCGGCCGCGTGTTTTATGAACCGGCTCTCAGATACGAGAAGGGCCTGGAACGCGACAGAAAGTCTCAGATTGATTTCATCGCTAACGTGAAGTCGAAGCGACCGAAGCTTCTCGTCTAAGGCGCGTCGGTGTTGACGCATCAGACGGGCTGGGACCGCAATCGTCACAATACTTATAGGGTAAATTCATTACATACAGCTTCTTGTTATATTTATTGTAAATAAATGCCAGCTTGTGGTTAAATAAGAACATAATAAGAAGATAAAGAACAATGGTCCTAAAACTGACCCTTGCTGTACGATGCACTTAGAGCAGAGATTTCCAGGTTCTATTCCAAATGTACTACTTCATTAAAGTAGTTTTTCCCGGATTCCTATTCGTTTCAATTTATAACATACTGTAACGCGCCCGTTTAAAAACCCTTGTTTGTTTACTTTTACTTACAAGTAAACACCTAATAAAACTGCCCAAACAAACACAACATAAATTTATTGCCAATTTAAATAACTTGCCAACCGTATACCCCGGGGGAATTCCGAAAGGCCGCACAGCTGATTAGTATTACGGTCTATTCTACGAATACTGTCTACTGGCGGCCGCCCTAAAGGTTATGCTACTGACCTAGATTCTGTTCGGTTGAACGACCCTTCTGAAAGGAATGATAATATTTAATTACGGCTCGTGATCGCTATTAATATGGATCGGCGTCGTGATAACGCGGCTCCTCTTAGTGGAGGAGTATGTAATCAATCGAAAGAACAAATGAGCTGATTACGTTAATAAAACACGAAATTAGATTTCATTAATTATTTATTGCAAAAATCACCAGTTTTTCAGGGACTCCTTTTGGAGGTGGTGGAATAACCCTAACACTGGCTAAACTAATTAATTAAGGTCGATGGGTAGGGGACTTCCCAGCTACTTCCAATCGCCTTGAGAGAGTGGCTCTTGGCTCCTTTTTGCAAATCTCTCTCTTCGTCGTTTTTCAACACTACAATATGGGTGTTTATGGCCATTTCAGTCTCTCGGCAAATCACTTCTAATTAACCTGCAAATCTTTCGGCAAACACCACAATTCGGTTCACACACATACAGAGTGGGAGAGAAACTTTGTTAAGAAAATGGCTATGAATATGTAGTTCAAATTCACCACTTTTCTCAGGTTAAGGAGAGCAAAGCATGAACTGTTCAATCTACTCGCTACCCAATCGATATGTAGCTCCCAGTTTAAATTACAATCTACCCAAATACCCAAGAATTTGGTGGCTTGTTGCACAGGAATAGATTTATGGCCGCATTTTACTAGTATACTTTCATGCATGAAAGCAGAATTTTTAATTGAAAATTGAACAAATGCCGACTTCATAGGGTTCAGCTGTAAATTATTTGATGCACACCAGTTATTCATTATTTTGGCCACTTCATTACACTTTTTTGTTAAATCCAAACGATTTTTCGTATTAATCGTCGTTGTATCGTCCGCATATTGACATAATTTTACCAGTCCATCACCGAATACTTGGTGTTGTTTTAGCAAATCATTACTGTATAACAGAAACAGCAGAGGCGAAAGGATTCCACCCTGTGGCACTCCAGTATTAGTGGTGTTAAGGTTCGATCTGAAGATCGCCTCCTTTAATTTTTCTGTATCCTGTTTCATTTCGACAAATTGCCTGCGATCATGAAGGTAAGAGGTGAACCAATTTAATACCGGACCATTTATTCCGCAGCTCAGCGATAGGACCTACCAAAAAGCAGGGCATTTCATCTGGTCCTTCCGACTCCATCTGGTCCTTCCGAGTTTTTCATTGAAATTTGATGTAATACATTTACCATTTCCTCTGTGGTCACGGGAGATAGAAACATAGAAACATTTACCATGGAGGGAAATACACTTACATCCTTTGAACTATCACTGGAATTACTGATGCTCATTGTAAAGTAATAATTAAATTTATTTGCCATTATCATTGGATCAGTTGAATTTTCTAGATTTGAATTTAGTTGAGGGGATTTGTCCCTATTTACTCTGAGATTTGCGTTAATGACTTTCCAGCACGCTTTACCAAAATTTCTAGATTTTATCAGCTCCTCAGAAGTTGCCTTCTTTTTGGCATCTTGCAATTCTTTATTACAAATTTTTTAAGTTCTTTATACTTGAGTAGAGAGTAGAGGTGGGGAATGGTTAGTTGCTGCTGGTTGATTAAAATCAGAACTTGGCCTAATAACTAAAGAAACAATGACCAACAAATTTTTCTAAGGCGAATGGCACTAGTGGGTTTTAATACTCGCTTCAATGTAAATAAAAATAGTTTGATTAAAGTTATCTAATTGCAATGGTAATATGAACTTTACTGACTCTTTAGTCACTAATTAATGCAAATCAAATTGTCCCTAAGCAATTGTCACCACCAAAGGTGCGATGAAGAACTACAAATAAACGTCAATTACCTGAAAACGTCTAATCCGTGTAACACCCGCGCACCTCTCACTCTGATTAAACACTCGCGTCGCGACGCTCACGTGTTTGTTTTTTTTTAATTGCCCTTTCTTAACACACTGTACTTTAACCGTACCGAAATAAATGATTTATCTAGAAAATGAGTAAATGACTGCAAGCGCTACAGAAAAAAACCGCTAAATCAGAATTTAAAAATAGACGACTGTTCGTTCAAGAGATTCGAACGTTTCTTCCCATTTTCCGCGTCCCGTCCTTTCAAGTAAAAAAATTAAACACACCCTTCGGATTTTGCAGCTAAATTTTGAAATCACTTCGACCAATGACCATCGCTGCTTCAAATCTCAAACTACGCCTATTCCAGATGCCCGCATGTATCAAGAGACACCCCATTAGCTTATCAGGAACACTTGCTGTTGTCTGTCGCAAATGAAGCACACGTAACATTAACTTTACAAGTGTACAAGCTGACATTTTTTAAAGTATCTGGTGCCAAACCAGACTAAAGCGAATGTTTCACTCGCAATGTCATTTGATATCTTTACCCAAATTGAAAACGTATCGGCAATTTTAACGCGACAAAATGTATACAAAACCTAAGCAAAACAATCTAAAACGTCAAGTAGATTTGTTTTATGATGTCTGTGCAGCTATAGTGCATTTGAATGGCGCCAGTTTGGAGACAGAACAGACAAGCGCGAAACGCTTCAACATGCAAGTAATTTGATCTCTTCCTATATCTGACATGTCCTAAAATTTAGAAAGCACCAGGCTACAAGTTACGATCATTTGTTTATGGCGGGTGGTTGTGTGGTCTATAGTCACTTGAGCCGGGACGACGCGGCGCCTCCGAACCCAAATCTACCGCTGGCAAAATCCCGAGAATCCGACCACATGTTTGTTATTTGAAATTAAACATACAACAATCGATTTTGTTTTGAAAACAATTTCCGCGTACACTTCAATACCGTGCATTCAATCAAATTCTTAATTAAAGTACGCTATGATTTCAATGTTTTCTCTCTTAAAGGTTTGTAGCACCGACATGATAGCTGTTTAATTATTTAAATTAAACAAGTTTCACATTGTGACACTTTGTATTTTCAGTTTATAAAATGTTAGACTTACAACACAAAATTCACTTTACACATTTTTGTATCTGATATAATGATTAGATACTATGACACTTGACACTGACAGTTATTAATTGACAACTGTTATCTGCCTCTTGTATTGCGTGTCGCCAACTTGAATAAAAAAACACGGCTTACTTTAATCAGGAATTCATACATGTAAGCCTTCCCCTCAGCCCTTTGACAAAAGGCATTCAATCACTTTGGAATACAAATCATTAATGAATGTAATATGACGTAATAATAGGTCCGTTCCAACCACGCTTTGTGACCGTTTCGAAACCGTCACAAGCATGCACTCATCAAAGTTTTACACTCGACAAAGTTGTCAAAATCGATCATTATTTCGGTGGGCAACTGATTATGACGGTTTCGAAACCGTCACAAAGCGTGGTTGGAACAGAGCTAATATTTCAACATGATAAAGGAAACTGTAGGTTATAGTAAGAAGTTCGGAGAATAAACAAGTGAGGGCGCTGTGTTAGTTATCGCGTGAGCTTATAGCCGTCACGCTTTTAAAACCGCCGCGCCAAATCCGATATGCACTAAGCAGGAAGCAATACAACATTTGTTAGATCAAAAGTACGGAAGACAAGTGAGTAAAACTTTAGTGCGAAGGGTTTTGTGAAAAACCCGACCCAATATTTTATAAGTTTCCTTTTAAAAAATCCGAACTTCTTCATGCGAATAATCAGTTTGTGAAAATTTATTATTTTGATGGCGGATTTCACAGACGTTACTTAAATTTAATCATCCGTTAAAAGTAAACGTTGCTATGGTTACATCGTTATATGTGTTGAAGGTATAGGAATGATTTTTCTTAATCGATGATTAAAGTCAAGTGACGTTTGTGAAATCCAGCGTAAGTGGTACAATAAACTGTGTTTTACGTTTTCTCCTACAACACACACATTCATCAAAAAATTCATCAAATTAGTTTTGATTTTTTAATGAAAAAAGAAGGGGTGACTTCCTTAACCTATTGACGTTTAATGAATCACAGTTGTCAATCAGTTTTGCTTATAACCCTTATAACCTAACGTGACATAAACTAAGTGACATGTCACGTTGATCGAAACATTTATTTAAGACAACTTCATTGAACTGCTGACATAAATTATAAACACATTGCATAATACAATTTAAAAGAGAAATGATGTTGCCAATTATGATTTAATCATAGAAATATGCGCGCACGTTTCATTCCAAACGATTAAATTTGTTGTCCCACCAAATATTGACTTAGCAATTTGATGTCATCGCCCATCATGCCCATGTCTTTGTTACGTCCATCATCGCATGTTGCATATTAATCGCGCGCATGACGTCTTCATCGCGCTTAGTTTTCCCATTTCGCTGTGTCAATTCGTTTTAAATTTATTGAGCATCAGAAACCGTGTCGACTTCGCCTCGTTTCTAGTCGTGTCCATTTGAACTTTATTGACATTTAAATTAGAAAGGTACACATACGTTCTTACCTCTGGGACATGATACTGTACGAGTTTCGTTAATGCATCCTTTGATTGGTTTTTGGGCACAGCTGACTCACGATCAATTCAAAAATACTACCATTGTTTGGAGTCGAGAAAAAAAAAACGCTCTCAAGTTATAGGTTTGAAATTTTCCAATGAAAAAAAAAGGAACTATGTATATGAAAGCTCTTTTATGCAGCAGAAATGTATAATAAAATTCAGTGCGGATCAGTAAGTGTAAATAACATTGACACACATTCTTGCTGACTTTCGATTCGCACACTTTATATGAGATATTTATGTGTTGGCCCCAAAAAAAAACAAAATAGTGAGAGAGTGATGTCATATCAAATTATTATATTATCCAGCACACGCAGCTATGATATTTGAGTAATGTTCATGTGGCGCAATCACAGACGTAATTAACCAGAATTCGCTTTAATAAATTTGTTTTCTTTTTCATTTTATTTGGGTTTCACGTGTTTCCAGTTTGCCCGTCATCGCGGAGAGACTATTCTTAACTGATTGAGACAAGCAAATTGTAATTAGTGGAGGCAGCACGTGCTTTCGATCATGTCAGGTGATATCCAGAACCGAAATAGAATGATTCACAGTGAGTGCTTTCAAGGAGCACAAACCACTTAAGAATGCATCGCGCTTATAAATAATTTATCGACGCCACTTGGCTCTCCATCATCCGCGCGTTATTATCGGCGCGTGGATTATTTTGATAACGGGCGAACGTCAAAATAAATCGGTAGCACTAATTTATGTCCGGACAAAAAAAAATTGGGGAGTTTATTTATGTACACACTTATATGTTTATTTACAAATATACGTTTCGATATTAATTAGAATATAAATGCAACGTTTTGTCGAAACGAATTTTTTTCAACGAGCGTCATAATTTCTAACTTAATCAAAAAAATATTTTCAGAGAAAGAGATTCATTATACAGGATGTTTCATGGATACATATTACAAAAGATAACTTGTCAATGGTACCTACTATTCAATCGCAAAGAGGGCGATAACGGTTCCAAGAACGAATCTAAAAAAGAAAAGCAGAGAAGGCGATTGTCAAACTCCGAATAAGAATGATAACCAAAGAGAGGAATTTTTGCGTACTTTTTATAGCACGTCGTTGAGTCAGCTGGCCGCCTTGCATGCTTTCGTCACCGTAAAAATTCCTCTCTCTGATGACAACAACGAAGTCAATCTAATTACATACTTTGAATACGGACAAAGTACCTTAAGATAAACAACGATTTTATAAAGAAAAATTGACGCGAAGGAAAAACGCAATAGAAACAGCTCAAGAACAAGCTAAGAAGATATGTACATTATTGGAAGAGTGTTTCTACACAAAACAACTTTGTGAATGAAAGAAAAACAAATACAAAATAATATAAACGAGATCAAGAATGATGATCGAAACGCAGAAAGATGAAAATCGGGTAACAAAAGATGAACTGAAATAAAAGACAACTTAACAGGGAAAAAACTTTTTTTGCTTCTCTTTCTAATTTAAAATAGATAAGAGTTGATGGGAACAAAGTATAACACATGCGCGTATAAGAAAATCGGTATTTAACATATCAGTCTGAAAAACAAAAATGGTTTTCCCTTTCCCAATCCAAGTATCCAATTTCTATTTCTTTATGTGTCTCTTGTGGTATACTTGTCTCTTTGTCTGTTCTCTGATGCTTTCTTCGTCCCAATTGCTCCTCCTTTCTATATTTCCTCCCGTGCCAATTGTATTATTCATTTTAAACACATTTTAGACTTCCTTTTATTTCATGAATTAATAATTTCTGTATGTTTTTAAAGCCATTTCTATCCTAATAATTGTAATTAATACTTTCCAGAGTAATAAGAAAGTAGTTGAAACTATAGTGCGAAAATGACACAAAATTATCGAAACAACTTCGCTAGATTATTCTAGTAAGTTTGCAGGTGAACGCCAGTTGGTTCCAGACGTTTGCTAGAAGATTCTAGAAAGAAAGAATCTCGTTATATAAGCAGTTTGCAAAATAACGTGCCTTTTTAAAATTTTCTCCTCGTAGTTGGCCGTGAATTTAGTTGTGAACTAGCCTCAATTGACTAGCGTGTGAAATATGAGTTTTCCGTGGAATCCAAGCCTGTCTTGATAAAAATGATGAACATTTTGATCACCTATTATGATTTTACTACTTTGAATTTTGAGTAAAATTTGTTAATAAAACTGAGTCTTGAATTTTATGACATATCCTTCAATAAGAAAAGTGAGGTTATGATGTACATCAATTTATTAAGTTTCAACCAAAGCTGGAGTGCGTTCAGAATCTTTGCCTCCGAGAACGTCTTGGGCGTATAGTCATGTCTTTCTCACTCACGATTTTTAACATATTTTGCATCTCGCTCGTCCGTCTTAAAACGACTTGTGTTGAAACTATTTCCACGACAACGACGCGCACTCTTAGCGTCTTACTTACAAGTGGGACGTGAAAAGCGCGTCCGTTGTCATGGAAATAATGTAAACACAAGACATTTTAAAACGGATGAGCGAGACGCAAAATATGTTAAAAATCGTGAGTGAGAAAGGCACGATTACACGCCCAAGACGCTCTCGGAGGTAAAGATTCTGAACGCACTCCTGGCTCATAACTAGGGCTGTGCAAAAATATCGATATATTGATAACTATCAACTATTGCTTGATATTTATCGGTAATTTATCGGTATCAATATATCGATAAATGTATCGGTACTATAATATACTATAATAATCAAGTGGGTTTTTGATCTTTAAAACCAATACAGGGTCACTTCACAGAATTTTTATAAAAAGCTTTCAATAAACGGCAGTTAAAGGCAGTTTGAAGGCAAGGTCAAATATTGAAAACAATGTAGAAAAAATCTCGTTTTTTTTGAGTTCTCTAATGTTTAAGTTTACGTTAAAACCAATTCAAGGACACTTTGGAACGTTATTATGAAACACAGAAGAATTAATCTTGAAATCAAGCTCAAATAGTGAAGATAAGTAAAAAAAAACAGTTCTAGTTCTTTCCTCTGTTCATTTTTTCTTGATTTCCTTGATCTTTAAATTCACGTTAAAATTAATTCAAGGCATCTATGCGTCATTGTCGTAGAGAATAAGAGAATACAAAAGTTAAATCTTGAAATCAAGGTCAAATAGGGAAGATAGTGTAAAAACAATTATAGTTTTTTCCTCTCTTCATTTCTTCTTGATTTTCCTTGATCTTTAAATTCACGTTAAAATTAATTCAAGGCCTCTATGCGTTATTGTCATATAGAACAAGAGAATACAAAACTTAATCTTGAAATCAAGGCCAAAGAGTGAATATAGTTTAATACAAAGTCTATAATTTTGTCTTCTTTTCATTTTTTAAGTTATTTTTGATCTTTTAGTTTACTTTGAAACCAACTCAAGATCACAGGGCAGCATCATTATAGAAAGTTTTTAGTGAAGAGCATAATTTGTCTTGAAGTCAAGGTCAAATAGTGAAGATGAAGATAATGTAAAACAAAATATTAATATTTCCTTATTTTCTTTTTTGAGTTATTTTTTAACTTACAATTTAGTTTTATACCAATTCAAGGTCATTTGGCGGCATAATTAAGCGGGGTAATTAAACGAGACGGCCTGTCCTGTCTCAAGGGGCTGGCTTGCCACCCCAAAGAGCCTTTAGAAATTCGGTAATCGCAGGCGTCATGCAGATGCATTATGTTTGCACAGACGTCATAAAACAAATCTATTTGACGTTTTAAATTGGTTTCTTAGATTTTTGTACACGGTTTGTCGCGTTAAAATTGCAAATGAATGTTCCATGTGGTCAAAGATATCAAATTACATTGCAAATTGAAACCTTTGCTCGAGTCTGGTCTCTTTCAGTCAGACAGCAGATACCTTTAAAAATGTCAGCTTTTACACTTAAATAGTTAAATTTATGGGCGACAGACAAACAGCGAGTATTCCTGAGAAGCTAATGGAGTGTCTCTTGATACATTTTTGGGCATCTGGAATAGGCGTGAGTGTGAACTAAATGCTACGACTATGATTGGTCGAAGTGATTTCAGAATTTCGCTGCAAAGTCCGAGGGGGTGTTTTTTAATTGTTTTCTTGAATTTACGGGACGCGAGAAACAGGCAGATAGCATTGACGCTTTATCGAGAACGGTTGAGTTCATTTCTAATTTGGCTTAGTTGTGTTTTTTCTTAAGCGCTTGTAGTCTTTATTCATTTTATAGTTAAATCATTTATTTCGGTACGGTTAAAATACAGTGTGTTAAGAAAGGCAATTAAACCAAACACGTACGCGTCGCGACGCGAGTGTTTTAATCAGAGTGAACAGTGCGGATGTGGCACGGATTATACGGCTTTAGGTAATTGACATTTATTTGTATTCTTCAGCGCACCTTTGGTGGTAATAACTGCGTAGTTATAATTTGATTTGCATTAATTAGTGACTAAAGAGTCAGTAAAGTTCATATTACCATTGCATTGAGACAACTTTAATCAAACTATTTTTAGTTGCATTTCAGGGAGTATTAAAACTCACTAGTGACATTTATCTTACAAAAACTTGTTGGTCGTTGTTTCTTTAATTATTAGGCCACTTCTATAATTTAATCAACCAACAGCAATTAACTATTTCCCACATCTACCTGGGAATTCAATACAGTGTACTTTTAGAAATCATTCTACCCTTGGGGATTTTCTCCGGCAAGTTGGAAATACACTAACGGTTGTTTTCGATTTGTACAGGGAAATCGCCGATCTAAATCACTGGCGTGAAGCAAGTTATATCTGCCGCCGAAATCACGTGGGCCAGCACAATTTAACTCAGAAATCAAGACAATTAAATTGCCTCTACGAATTTCGTGAAATCACGAGACCAAACAATTTGAACTACCTATTCATAGCCATCTTCTTAACAAAGTTTCTTTCACACACTATGTGTGTGGGCCAAATTGTGGTCTTTGCCGAGAGTTTTGCCGGTTAATTAGAAGCGATTGCCTAGAGACTGCAAGTGCCAAAAACACCCATAGTGTAGTGCCAAAAACGCAGTCAAAAACTGAGATCTTGCGCTATAAAATTAATTAGATAGGTTAGACGGCAAAAGAGCGACCAAAAGAGGAACCTGAAAACCAGGCAAGCGGGTACAGAGTACCATCCTCGAAGCAAGACGAAAGTAGTCGAGAAAAGCTCCTACTATTTCGACCAATTAAGCGCTCTGGTGAGAGGAGTAGCAGTAGTATAGGCTCACTGCACTACACTTTATTAATCAGGTTAGCTAGAGATAGGTATCCAACACCTCCCACGGGAGTCCCTGAAAAACAGGTGATTGCTACTGATTTACTTGCAAATTGATCGCTGAAGGCGGCATTTTGTATCACATACTTCTCCAAAACATCTGATTAATTCATTAATTAACTCCATTAATTAAGTACACTGTAGTCCCACTATCACATTTTGCGTTGGTTTATTAAACAGACCCAGCCTTAGAGTACGATCAGAAATGACGGACACTTGTACCAAGACTCGAGTTAAGTTGAAATTCAATTAACTGTGAATCCAATCAAAGAGCAGAGCTCTCCAACAAATATCTGTGTAGACGTTAAACCACCAACGGTGTGATTCGAAAGAAAGTAGATCGCGCCGATTTTCGAAAGTGAAATCTGTTAAGCGAGTTATACTGTACTTTCTGAAAATCGTAATTTTTGTTTCTTTGTATTTTATTTCAACGCAAGAGTTTTACGCTCACGATATCAAACCCCACAGAGCCTGATATCAGGAGTCTTTCCCATTTTTTGTTTGTTTTTGCAATAAATAATTAATTAAATCTAATTTCGTATTTCATTTAACGTAATTAGTACCTTGTTCTTTCAAGAGTTTTACTGTATGCACCAAGAAGTACCGCGTTATCACAACGTAGATTCCTATTAACGACAATCACGAGCCATAATCCAAGTATTATTAATTATAGCGAATTCTCCGAAGGGTCGTTCAACCTCACAGAAAATATAGGTCAGTAGAATAACGGCCGCAGTAGTCAATAGCAGGTAGCAAGCAGACCCGTAGGGCAGATAGTATTACTAACCAGCTGTGCGGCCTTTCGGAAGCCACGGTCCAGTTATTTAAATTGGCAATAAATTTTAAGTTGGGTTTGTTTGTACATTTTAATTGCTTGTTGACGTGTACGTAACAGTAAATAAACAAGGGTAATTAGTGGGCGCGTTAAAATTATTGTTATTATTAAAAGTGCTTGGTGAACAGTAAAGTTAATCTTGAAGTCAAGGCCAAATAGTGAAGATAGTAACTTCTTTTCTTTAATTCTGAGTTACTTTTCGTTTTCGCATTTATTTCTAAACCACTTCAACGTCACAGAAATATCATTACAGATCAGTATTAACAGCATTGTAATAGAATATTTTTAACGAACAGTAAAAGTAATCTTAAGTCAAGGTCAACTACTGACGACAGTGTAAAAATAATCAAGAATGTTCCTTCTTTTCTTTCTTTCGACTTAATTCAAGGTCACTTGACAGCATTATCGTAGAAAGATTTTAATGAACAGTGAAGTTAATCTTAAGTCAAGATCAAATAGTGAAGATCGATGTTTATCGATAATTGAAAACTATTGATAAATCGATAAATTTCGATATACCTAACTAACACAACTAACAAGGAGAGAACTAACTACGAATTAAAAAAAAATGGCACATGACTTACATAATCAAACCACTTTTTTCTGTTAGGTAGTTTGAGGAGGAAAAAAGCGGTAAAGATAATGACATCTTTAACAGTAAACTCATTTAAACGTAGGCGCAATTTACTCCAGAACAAGGACGAGTTAAAATGACGTACAAATTTGGCATAATTTACAAAATAAAGACTGAAGCTGAATGTCTTTTTGTTTAACGTAGCCTAGCAGTTTGTGTAAAGGGCAAGACAAAGAAATAAGCAGAAACATCTTGGCGTAAATATGGTAAAGACAAAGAGTGAAACAACAAAATGTGGGGACACGTGACGCGCGAGCCGTGCAGTCCCCTCCATTATACGTTTAATAGCGTTTTCGATTGACTGCACTAGTGCGCACTCAGTGTATCCTCGTCTCGTTTTATTACATGAGGTTAAATGAAGATGCAAATACACTGAGTGCAACCGGTGCATGTGAATCGAAAACGCTATAAGTTTTCGGCATAGATATGTCTTTCTGGTCCATTGCATGACCGTTTAAAAAAGACATTTGTTGTCGTTGTATAATTTATCAAGTTTAGAATTTAAGAAAGTTTACACATTTTCAATGTATCCGTAAAACACGAGCACGTTTGTTTATTTTATCTTATGGTTTGGAATTGGATACGGGGTACGACTCAAGTAGAGGGATGAAACGAAAGCACTTCAGTCTCGGGCGGCGATTCTTGTAGGGCGAACGTCTTGGTAAAGTTGCGCTAATTACGCAAACGGGCTCGCGAGTGTTGCAATAAATTGCAAGGACATGTGATGAAGTAATTGTGCAAGAGTGAAAGGTTTGCTGATGGTAGATGATACTCTGAGGTAGAGTAAGGTGCCAATCACGTGGTGTCCGCTGATGGCTCGGACAGAGAGTAAGAGATTGGGCATTCTTTCATAAGGGTGATCGCTCTGGATTCGCCCATAAATGGGAGAGAGTCGAGGATCATTCCACCTGTATATGGTATTTGACCCTATCCGCTACTGCAGGTGCGTGAGTAGTAAATACCGGAAATACAACTAGTTGTAATGCCTGACCAGGTGATTGCCTTGTGCTTTCAAAACGGTCATGACTTGGTGTTGACTGCGCTTGGGCCGGTGTAGCAACACTGTAGGAGGCAGTAGCACCAATGATTCTGAGAACGTACGCTCAGAAGGCAAGGTATGGTAATATCTACCTGGGGCTTGTCTTTATGCATGCGAAGTACGAATATGGACATTCGAGGACAGCTTCTCCGTGAATTCGCCTCCCAGCAGGGAGCTTCCGCATCTAGAGGCACCGCTGGAAAGGTGGGGGGCCGGGAGAGAGCCCCGGTGAGTAAATAAGTCCGATTGTCTTGAGTAGATACTCGTAAATGGTTATTTGTAATTTTGCATGGCGTCCTTGTCGAATCGACAAGAGAAGCCCAGATGTTAAGACGTTTACCCTCAGCTCCGCAGTGGACGAGAAAGAGAGAAAGAAAGCAGGGAAAGAGAGATCTAACCAAAGGGTGAGTGACTGTTTATTGTAACTTGGTCCTCTGACATTGTTATCAGTTTATGTTTGTCATGTTTAACACAAAGAAAAAAACTATCCAACACATTCGCATTTTTTTTCTATTTATTCCTTTCAAATGAAAAATGAAAATCAGCACGACCTCTCTGATAATCAGGACAAGGAATCTATCATAAACATGTAAATAAATGCAAATTTTAAAGCAAACGCACTTTTCATCGAACGAAAAAGGAAAGTAAGGCGCCCGAGGATTTTTTTTTATGACGGTTCGTTTCAAGGCCCGCGATTTTGCGATTGAAAATTTATCGATTATCAATCAGTCTCGCAATTTAGCGCCGAGGTGTTGGCAAGTGTGGAAAAATTATTTTCCCCTTCGTTCACTTAGTAATCAATTACTCAATCCATGCTTGAAATCGCCTGACGCTTTCGATTTTATGTTACGAAAACACCTCGACATTTATTTTGTAAAAACATCAGATTCTGTTTTACTTTTGAATGAAAGAAGTGGGCACTTTTGTTAATTACTTCATTGTCTGGTATTCCCCTGTATTTACTGAGCTTTGGTTACGTGTTTGGGAGTCTCCCAAATGTAAACATAAAACGCTTTATTTATTTCCTCTGAATTTCCCATTTTTTACCGCACATCGTTTTCTCTTTATATCGAATAAATTAAATTTAGAAAAAAATTAAACGACGCTTACCAGCAAATAAAATATGCAAATCACCATAACAATTCACGGCGACGAAAAATACCTCATTATAAATCATAGTTTCATTTGCATAGCATAACCGCAAACAAACGAAAGTTTTGTGCTATTTCGAGCGTTCGAATTGCACCGCCAAGTGCACATATGAATATTTACGTTTCGAAATTTCAATAAAGTACTCCGTTAAAACCGGCTCGTAAATTGCTTTAATTAACGCCCGCATTTCCGCGTGTCACTAACAATTTTCGAACAAATAACGACACGAGTTTCCGTCACCATTGAACATTTAGGTACAGTTAGTGAGTGGCATGCTTTTTCAAGTTCAAACTTGATGGAAACATGTTCGCAATTAAATACGATAAATTCATTATCAAAATTACGCAAAAATTGCATTCCTTAACGGGACGAGAGAATTGATTGGCTCATTTAAATACATACGTAAACATCACTAGGGGAAGGGGCACACCTGATTGGCCAACGCCTTCATTGTCGCGACCAATCGAGGAGTACACGCAATGCGATATAAATAGCGTAGCATCAACCAAACGTACTTCAGTTTCTGTGAAGCAAATGTTAGGTAGAAACCTTAAAAGCCGTAGAAAAATCCTTACAACTTGTTTGATACTTTTCTAATTTTGGCGACTCTGAATGTCTTGAAATCATTTTCAACACAAATTGCTCTTACACTCAGTTTTACGAGTAATGATTGCAACAGCTGTCCAAATAATTTTTTTTTACTCACCTAATTCTGAGATGATGGTGGTGAGTGGCCTTTCCTTATCGATCTCTATCGTATCGACATCCATGCAGGACTCGTAAAAATACTTCAGTTTCCATTCCAGCGTGCCCATGTGTAAGGGCAAAGGCAGGGTGGTTATCAGGTCTCGAATGCGGGCGGCCTCTGTAAAATTACAAAGGACCTTAAGGATCTGAACTGCGAAAGGCAACCGCCCGCCGTAAACGTGTTTACGCTAAACGCCCCCGACGTAAGTTAAATCTGATCGTGAACGGGGGCGATGTAAATTTACTCGTTGGGGAAAAATACCTTCGTCGAGAAACATTTTGGTTTTACTTTCTATTAAAGTAAAAAATTTGGAGCGCGTGTAGGCGTTTTATATTCGGTTATAGTAGGTAGTTTAAGAGTATATAGGTAAACAGCGGTACTAAAACACGTGTTTCGCAATAAACAAGTGTTTTGTATATTAAAAAAAAAATAAAAGTGCATTTGACGTTTTAATATTGTTATACGTCCAAGCCGCCGAGGCTGAACTCGCCATTTACCTTCTCGATTATTCCAGTGAGTTTCGAGTCGAACACTATGTAGGTCCAGACATTTGCTAGAAAAGTCGAGAAAGAAGTAGCTCTACTATAAAGGCAGAACCCGGCGGGATATTTGAAACATTTATTATTCATTATTTAATATTTGGAAAAATATTATCTTATTTATATTATATTTTTATTTAGAAATTTGTTGCAACTCGGTTTTGAATGCAAAGTATTTCTCGACGATTCTCTGGACCGCTGTTTCGGTCGTATCTGGGGCCTCTTCAGCAGAAAAGTAGCTCGAGAACTCCACTGCAATCCTACTTGCCTGTTCTAGTTATCTCGGAATCGAACACGTTAGTAATGTTCGGCCGCGGGATGTCTCGAGTTCTCGACCTAAGCTATTATTTATTTGTTATTGCGAGCAACGCTTGTTCTGACAAGTTCTTAATGGAATCCTTTGAAAAAATGAAACAAAGTAAAAAGAAATAATAAATTCGTGTCTACTATGAAATTATTGACTATGTATACTTCACTGTGACCAACTAAAAATAATGAAATTTACTAAATTATATGGCGAGATAATCAGCTCGTCCTCATTTTAATTGGTTCCTCCCTCGGTTTGTTTCTTTGTCATTATTTTTTTAATTTTAGTTTCTACTTTTTCTCTATTTTACCTGG
Organism: Dorcus parallelipipedus; assembly: GCA_958336345.1. Lineage (NCBI taxonomy): Eukaryota > Metazoa > Arthropoda > Insecta > Coleoptera > Lucanidae > Dorcus > Dorcus parallelipipedus. The sequence goes on from OY284475.1 coordinate 16,715,566, forward strand.
TTTCTAGTTTGATTTCATTTCAGTTTCTCTTACTTTGGAAATTAAATCTTTTCTCTCATTTAGTTCATTTGCAATTCTTCTCTTAAAACAATTTGGTAATAATTCACACAGGCAACTTAAAAATCGCAAACTTCTCTACGTTTCGCTTTCGATTCAGAAATTCCTGAAGAAGTTGTCAACCATGTCAAATAAGTGCGCCGCAACACGACTATTTTCTGACCTATAAATTGTGTCGTGAATAGCAAATAGCAACTAATACTGCTGCTCCATGAGCTATCACGCACGAGATGGCGGTCAGTGCGGAGAAAGCGTGTCATTGCAAACTTGCAAAATTATTGTTGGTTGCAAGTCGGCAGGATTGCTATGGAGCCCCCGAGCATATTATGTATAGCTATTTCGGCCCTAATTGGGGCCTCATCAGCAGAACAGTAGCTCGAGAACTCCATCGCAACCCCTAGCGCGTAAATGCAAACATGTCAAATAAATACGCCGTAACACGACTATTTTCTGACCTATAAATTGTGTCGTGTATAGCAAATAGCAACTAATACTGCTGCTCCATGAGCTATCACACGCGAGATGGCGGTCAGTGCGGAAAAAGCGTGTCATTGCAAACGTGCAAAATTATTGTTGGTTGCAAGTCGGCAGGATTGCTATGGAGCCCCCGAGCATATTCTATATAGCTATTTCGGCCCTAATTGGGGCCTCATCAGCAGAACAGTAGCTCGAGAACTCCATCGCAACCCCTAGCGCGTAAATGCAAACATGTCAAATAAATACGCCGTAACACGACTATTTTCTGACCTATAAATTGTGTCGTGTATAGCAAATAGCAACTAATACTGCTGCTCCATGAGCTATCACACGCGAGATGGCGGTCAGTGCGGAAAAAGCGTGTCATTGCAAACGTGCAAAATTATTGTTGGTTGCAAGTCGGCAGGATTGCTATGGAGCCCCCGAGCATATTCTATATAGCTATTTCGGCCCTAATTGGGGCCTCATCAGCAGAACAGTAGCTCGAGAACTCCATCGCAACCCCTAGCGCGTAAATGCAAACATGTCAAATAAATACGCCGTAACACGACTATTTTCTGACCTATAAATTGTGTCGTGTATAGCAAATAGCAACTAATACTGCTGCCCCATGAGCTCATGGAGCTACTGTTCTGCTATTGAGGCCCCAATTAGGGCCGAAATAGCTATACAGAATATGCTGGGGCAATCCTGCCGACTTGCAACCAACAATTGTGGAAGTTGTCAACCGATAGCAAGACGTAGAGAAACACACAATTTTTAAACTGTCAGTGTTACACGAATATTCATCAGACAAGAACACACTTTAATCTTTTTCCATTTATAACTTTTATTTTAATAATCGATGGTGGTGGTTTCTAAATTGATCCCTATTTTGTCTTTCTCTCGGTAATCTTCTGCTAACCTTTGCCTATAGCGTTATACCACACGAATCGATTCCAATTTATCAATTTTTTAAATTATACATAATTATTCACTTTTAGACATAAGCACAGTATAAGAATTACACAGTAGCGTCACTGGAGTATAACTGTCACATTTGCTCTTTTGTTTGATACCTACCCAGCTGCAAATTACATTGCATTTCCATAAGGGTATCAAATAGAATGGCGGTTTTTTTTTGACACTGACGTTTAAGTGACGCCACTGGGGTAATCACTTATACTGTGACATAATTATGTAGTCGTAGGCGACTTAAAAAAAAACGAAAAGCAAAAAACTGCAAAAGGAAGAAACAGACTTAGGCCCAGTTTTACAATCGTGGAATAAGGACGAAATAACTGTTTGCCGAATATCCTTTAATGTTCCTCCATATCTATATATATCCATATACAGTGTGTCCCAGATTGAGTAGGCTACCATGGGTAACTTTCTTATTAGTGAAGATAGAGATTTGGTTAAATGGGCAATATTTTGCAGTTTTATGTGCTGATTCAGATTCCGTTGAGAAAATTTGAAAATTCCGAATAGTTCAGATATTATCGCAGAAAAACTGAAAATCGCTATTTTCTTTAATGTCCAATAACTTCGCAATTATAAAAATATGAAAAAATGTTTCATATAAAAGTTACTATGTTTGATAAAATACAGCTGAAAATACAGTCAAAATAAAATTCAAGATGGCGGCTGTCAAGATATTGATAGCAACTTTCTTATTTTAAATGGACGCCATATTGAATTTTTGTACGATTAAATAGCTTTTTTTTTTCTCGTTTCAACCGTGTATCACAACACATATTAAAAAATTTTTTTTTTTTTTAAATTTAATATTTTTTTTTTAATCAAGTAAGCGGGTTGCCTTTACTTATTACTAATCAAGTAAAGGCAACCCGCTTACTTGATTAGTAATAAGTAAAGGCAACCCGCTTACTTGATTTAAAAAAAAAATATTAAATTTAAATTTTTTTTTTTTATATGTGTTGTGATACACGGTTGAAACGAGAAAAAAAAATGCTATTTAATCGTACAAAAATTCAATATGGCGTCCATTTAAAATAAGAAAGTTGCTATCAATATCTTGACAGCCGCCATCTTGAATTTTATTTTGACTGTATTTTCAGCTGTATTTTATCAAACATAGTAACTTTTATATGATACATTTTTTCATATTTTTATAACTGCGAAGTTATTGGACATTAAAGAAAATAGCGATTTTCAGTTTTTCTGCGATAATATCTGAACTATTGGAATTTTCAAATTTTCTCAACGGAATCTGAATCAGCACATAAAACTGCAAAATATTGCCCATTTAATCAAATCTCTATCTTCACTAATAAGAAAGTTACCCATGGTAGCCTACTCAATCTGGGACACACTGTATATAAAAAAAAATAAAAATTTTTTTTCTTTACCTTTTCTTTTTCTGTAGACATTGAACTATTTCTGTAATTTCCCAGTGCTAGATTTAATTTATGTATAAAATTTAGTCAGCTTATATAGAATGTATTTTGTTTAAGTTATGAATGTTAGATCTTTAAGTATTGCACACATCAACATTAGATCTCTATTACCCAAAGTATCAGACTTGCGTAATTTTATCTCGCTTAACAATATAGATATTTTAACAGTATCAGAAACATGGCTCTCAGATCAGATTAATAACGAATTAGTAAGTATAGAAGGCTTCAATTTTATCAGAAAGGACAGGCCTACACACGGTGGAGGAGTAGCAATATATATTCACAACCGTTTAACGTTTAGTGTTTTAAATTCTAGTGATACAATTGAACAGCTTTGGGCTGTAGTTCACGTACGAAACGAGAAAATAATAATAGGTTCTCTCTATAGACCCCCTCAAATAAGTTACAAATTCTTCATAAATGAATTTGAAACATCAATCACTGCTCACTTACCCATATCCAATCAACTTGTTTGCTGCGGAGATTTAAATATAGATACTCTAAAAACTTATGCCTCCTGAATTTTATAGACACTATAGGTGCTAAGTTAGTAATCAATGAACCTACTCGTGTTACGTATACAACTATGTCTCTAATTGATTTAATCATATGTACAGATGATGTTTCTGTTACCAAAAGTGGAATCATTAGCTGCAATCTCTCTGATCACGATGCAGTCTTCTGTACTGTAATTTATGATAATCCTCCCTCGGCTACGCGATTTCGAACTTTTCGGTCGTTCAGTAACATAAATTTTGATATATTTACTTATGATTTACAACGTATTCCCTTGCATCACTTATTTCGTATAGATTCTGTTGAAGAAAAATTACTCTTCTTTAATACCCAAATACTAAATCTGTTTGATAAACGTGCTCCAGTACTCACTAAACGCTTCACTAAACCGCGTTTGCCCTGGTTGACACCAAATCTGCTTTTACTCATGTCTCTGAGAGATAAAGCAAAATCTAAATTCAGGCAATCTAAACTTCAGCATCATTGGGACTATTATAAGTCCTTGAGAAATTTAACTAATTCAACATTTCAAAAGGAGAAGAAAGCATTCTTCCTTTATCTTGAGCATAATAAAAACATTAAAGCCCTATGGAAACATTTAGATTATCTCAATATTCGAAAAAACAACGCGGGAGTAATCCCGAATCACCTATCAGATGTAAACAATATAAATAACTTTTTCATAAATAGTATCCCCTCCTCGTCGGTCAATCTAAGCTCAGATCAATATACTCCTCCGTACTTAAACAATCACCATTTTAAGTTTCATCTAGTTGAACCAGCTTATGTCTTTAATATCTTAAAGTCAATCAAATCATCTTCCATGGGTGATGACAATGTGAATATTACAATGTTAAAACTTTGCTGTCCGTTTATTGTACCTTTCATTACGCATATAATTAATGTCTGTATCTCTTCTAATGAATTTCCTGACACATGGAAGCATGCCCTAATAATACCCACTCCAAAAGTTAGTCATCCTACTGAATATAAACATTTGCGTCCAATTAGCCTTTTACCAACTCTATCGAAAGTTGTTGAAAAAGTTATCAAAGATCAACTTTTAGATTTCATTAATGATCAGCACATTCTACCACCGATTCAATCCGGGTTTAGAAACAACTATAGCTGCACCACAGATTTACTAAATGTACTAGACGATATTATGCGCGCCACTGACGAGGGCAAATTGACTGCTCTAATCTTATTGGACTATAGTAAAGCCTTTGATACGATTAATAGTGATATTTTATGCTCAATACTTAAATATATAGGCTTAAGCACTAATGCCACGAATCTGTTGAAATCGTTTTTAACGAATCGTAGTCAAAGCGTAGTATTAAACGGATCCATTTCTCGTAGTTTATCTGTGACTAGAGGCGTTCCTCAGGGATATATTCTCGGTCCGTTGCTGTTCTCCATATATACTAGTGATTTAGTGAAACACCTTAAGCGTTGTAATGTACATCTGTTCGCAGATGACACACAACTGTATAAATCTTTCAAACCTGCTGAATGGATAACAGCGATGCAGCTAATAAACTTAGATCTGAAATATATATCCCAAGCTTCGCTTCGGCATTCCCTTAAAATAAACCCTGAAAAATCTGCCCTTTTGTTATTCGGTAATCAGTTCGCTTGCCAAGCCATTCAGGACTCATTCAGTATTATGGTTAACGATGTCCGCGTTCCCTTAGTACAATCTGCCAAAAGCCTTGGTCTATCGATAGATAATTCTCTGCGTTTCAGAGATCAAATTTCTAAATATATTAGGCTTGCGTATATGAACCTGAAAAGCTCTATTTCCACAGACGTGTCCTTTCAATTAGTTTAAAAACGCAATTATGCGTTTTTGTTTTGTCTCATTTCTCCTATTGTTCTCAAATTTATCATGCTTCTATAGATAAATTTACTTCTAACAGAATTCAAATAGTTCAAAATTCTTGCTTACGATACATATATGGTATCAAGAAATTTGATCATATCACTTATAAATTAAAGGATGCTAATTGGCTGAATATGGATCATCGGAGAAAATTACAATGTCTCGTGCTGTATCACAAAATTTTAACCTCTAAAACACCGCCTTATCTATACAACAAAATTAGATTTCGTTATGATGTACATAATATTACCACCAGATTCAGAGGTTTAATCTCACCACCATTCCATAAAACTTCTGTATTTGAACGTTGTTTCACTTACCAAATTTATGTTATGTATAATTCATTAAATGACTCTCTAAAGTCTCTGAATCTTGTGAAATTTAAAAGAGTAGTTCGCAACATTGTACTATTGAATCAGTGCTGATGTGTGTAATCATTATTCTTAGCACTCTTTTCAATTTCTCATTTCTCAAATTTTTCTTTTTGCAATAACTGCTTGCCCTTTTGATTTTTATGGACATCTACTGGTGTTCTTCATCACAGAATTTCTAATTTTAGTTTAGCAATTTAGTTAAACACATAGGCAAATCATCTTAAATATCAATTGCCTTCTTGTACGGTTAGCTTGAAAAGCAGGCACAGGATTTATTCTACTGCCTGAAGCTCGCCCTGTGATTCGGCTATTCTTACTAAATACTTTCTCTTTGTCATAGTTCTAAGTTTCATTAATTTTGTAAGTTATAGTTGAATAAAGACTTTTTATTATTATTATTATTATTATTATTATTATTATTATCTAGGTCACACCTACGTAACATAAGAATAATACTTATCCGACGATTGCAAAATCGGGCCTTAATGTTTTATCCAATGCGCATAATATTAGTAATTCGATTTTTTCGATACATTAGCGTCCAGGTTCTCTTTAAGTTGTCCGCGATAGTACATGATTCTATTCACTGTGCAAACGTATTCTTTATAGTGGTAAACATGAATTTCAATAACAAAACTATTATATGAGTGCAAACATTGGGGGTTAATTCAATTTTACGTACATCAAACATCCGCCACAAAACTCATCTTTAACACGAAACAGATTCTTCTTCACTTTGCTGTTCTGACTGTGCAATGCAGCAAATGTAAATCCTTAAATAATTTTGATACGATTTGCATTGAAAGTGTTATTATGCGCATAATCAACACGTTGAATATCGCAAATAAATATTTAACAACTCAAAGCGAGGATATGAAATGATAAGTTGGTGTATTTTTACTATTTTAGAATCAAAACAAGTACTTTATTTTTGAGCACACCGAGTGCATCACGTCACACACGCATCGAACTTATCAAAGTGAAGAAGGCTCTCAAGAGTTTAACGACTTTTAAAAACTCGATTGGAATCTCCTGGCTTGAGTTATTAGTATTATTTACGGCTTTTATCTAGTACGTTAGCCAATAAAAGTACTATTTATTGCCCATTACGTGACTGAAAACTTTAATTTTTTGACTTCATACGCTTCGCCGGCAAAAGTTAATTAAGAGAGTCTTCAGTAAACCTTCCATAGTTCCATAGCAATTAAATATTCCGTTACATTTAGTTTCGTGGAACAGATAAAGCCCAGTTTGATTTGTATGCATGTAACATACCCCCACACCTTCGCCGAAAGCTTTTCTATTTTTAGAAAGCTCACGTTACATTTATCACTGTTAAGGTTGAAGGCCCCTAATGTCCCCGTCGAGTACGAACTCGGTAAATTGGTATAATCAGAAAGAGTGTAATTTCCTGCATACTTTAATAATTATTATCAAACCCAGAACTGCGGCTGCTTTATTGTGGGGGTGACCTACTTAGTCGGATCGGGAAAAGGGGTGAATAATATCCTCGCTGCAGACTCCATTGTAAAGTCTCAATATTCACAAAAAGAAATTAATTACGCAATTATTTATTTATTCTATTAGGGCCGCTCGAACCTTCAATTACCTGTCCTAATTAATTGATAACTTCGGCGCGCAGGAGCTTTCAAGCTTAATATAAATAAACGACCCTCTGCAACGTTACATGCAGAGATTTACCTAAACTTGTTTTGCGTCGCTCGTTGACGGGGTGAATACGCAAACAGGGCTCACCTTGCTTTGCCAACTGTTGTTTCTGGTCCCATATGCCCCTGTCCTGGGGCAGAGCGTATTTGGCCAGCCACCCTCCGCAGGCCCATCCCCGAAGGTCGACGCAAGGTGACACTGACGAATTTAGGGCCTCACGGATCTGCAACAATGCGACGATAATTAATTAGCCTGACCGGGGAACAAAGGGCAAGGCGATATTAAATTCTCCTTTATGATGAACGAGCGTGTCAGTTGAGCAACAACAACAAAAAAAAAGATAAGTATTTCGTTTAAAAGCAGTTTTGTCGCCGCGTGGCCTTCGAAGATACAATTACATACACCTCTGCATAGTCGAGTTAATTTAGATTACAATGAATGAAAAACAAAAGGCTTGAGGTGCAAAGAAGGTCACGTTTGCCTTGGCCAACGACTGCTTCAAAGTAACTGTCAAAAAAGTTGCAAAATTTTGCGTGATGGAGATATGCCAGTGTGAGGATTACCTAAAGCATTTGGAGAATGTGACAATTTACTCTGTCGGGACTTACCATTACACCCACCAGAACGTTTCAGGTAACTCACATTTATTTGATCATTTCAGTACCAGCAGATCTTTACAGGCAAGAAAGTTTCGACTTGCACATGATTTTAACCTTAATTTCAGGTGACAGAGCAAATACTTAAAACTTAAAGTGAACAACAAGTACTTTCTCGACGTATGTACCAAAAAAAGCATTAACCTCAATTTATCTTAAGTTCCAGAAGATGTGTGTATAAAATGGGGTTCCACGTTACTGGAGCCAACGGAATATCGCCAAAAAGCCCCATTCATTGAGCATAAAGCAGGCGCTCTTAAGCCAAACACTGACAACTTGATCGTACACACGAAATGGATGCCTGTCCTACCGGAAGTGATATCTCAAAGGTATTAATCTTGAAAGCCTAAATCAAAATAGGTTATGCACTGACATACTACCGCCGTCCTCTTCTAACATATCGAATACAATATATTCCCTCCTTATCTTGAGCATTATGCAAACTGCTATGTCACGCAAGTCGGTTTCCGAGCTGTATACACAACTGTGACTGTGACTTGGAAAATAATCAAAAGATTATATTTTGACGTATTTATATGTATCATTACCAGATAATTTCTATAAATATTCGTTTAGAAAAAAAAAGACTTCCTCCTGTCCTCTCAATATTATCTTTTAATTTCTATTTACATTAAGCGTTAGCTTTTGACACTCGTAAATAAATGCGTAATTTTTACCGAAACGTTTATGTTACACGATAAACGCACATTGAAAACAATAACCCTGAACATTTAGAACAATGAAGGCCACTCAACATGGGCATAATTTATTTTAATGTAGTTCGAAAATAAGGAAGCATTCATTACACGAAGTGAATTGCCCACTTACTTATTTTTAATGCGTTCGTAAGATTAACCAAAAAAAAAAACTGATAGGAGTATAAAAGAGTAAATCCCGGAAGATAGTAAGAGCTCTTTCGTCGGTCCATCTGTCAATCGCGCGTTCAAGAATGCCACTGAATAATTACTTGGGAAAGATAAACACCATTTAAACAAACCAACTTAAAATGTTTATAAATAATTTATTTGCTTCGAGTGTTTTGAGCGCGCTCCCAATGAAACACACGCGTATATGTTTCATAAACTATTTTCGTCCTCTTCCACAAACTTTTAGAGAGTTAATTGCCTTTATTTTCAGGATCGTGAATGAATCGAAAATGAAAGGAGCACCATATTAGTGGCCATCAAAAATCACACCATTTTTTCTCCTCACCTCCGATTATGTGCTTTCTTTAAATACCGCCGAAACGCCGACTTAAATAATTGGAACGAACATCGCAGATAGATCTTCATGGACATCATCAAAAACCTGACGCAATCGTTTTTATTCAAATTATTTGGTGATGTAATTTTTGCGTCCAACTGATCAATCTTTCGCTTAAAGGCGCTTCTGAAATAAATTATTCGAGAAGATAACATTCACCTACTTTTGAAGTCCGCGACTATCTTTTTAAAGTGAACTACCGTATATAGGGGGTGACCTCTTTCTTGAGGAAAAAGAAAGTCCCATGTAAGTTTGAGAGTGAAAAAAAGAAAGGAAAAATAAAAATAATAAGGAAGAAATGGAAATGAAGACAAAAGTTGGGAGGTCGACACGAATAAAGAAACTGAACACGATTTTTTTATACCTAAAGTTAATTTGAAGTTTGTTTGACGTTAAATTTATACCAGGTAACAATTAAAAAAAAACTGCAGCATCGTTTTAACGATATGAAATTACTTCAAATAACCAGGGCTGTGGAGTCGATACAAAAAAACCTACGACTTCAACTCTGTAATGCGCCCACTAATTACTTGGTTATTAATTAATTCTGACAAGTAAACTAACAATAAATTTGAATAAGCATATAATAAATATGTGTCAACAGAAACAATCTCTTCTTGAGATTTAAAAACAATTTGATAAATTCTAATTCAAAACCCAATAATTATGATCTCAAAACAGAAATAAAGAATTAGAGGGCCTCATAGTTTTGAAAGAAAACGAAAATAACCCAAGCTAGTTGGAGGAAAGATCTGGCTTTTGCAAAACGAATTTTAAAGGAACAAAGATTCTGACTTATCAAATAAGAAAAATGCACCACTATATGCCCTTGAATTGGTGGACTCAGGCCAAACCATAAGAAAACGGTGACGTTTATGTTTAGAATAAAATGGCCGACAATTTGAACACTTAGGCCCAATTTTACAATCGTGGAATAAGAACGGAATAACTGTGCGCCAAATATCCTTTAATGTTTCTCCATATCTACGTCACGTTACACCACAGGTTATACCAATAATAGTGCTTATCCGTGCTTATTGTAAAATCGGGTCTTAGAAAGTCACGATCTACTTTAAAAAAGCTATAAAAATGTCTTACAACAATTACACATGCCAACCAATAAATATTTTTTAAAAGCTTTTTTCAAAGTTCAACCTGTTTCTTATGTATTTTGGTGTACTGAATCCAAATTTTCAATCAGTTTTTTTCTACCACGTATCAATTTTTCGCAATCTTTATCTTTTGTTGGGTATGATAGTATGATAGTAATATGATAGTTAAGATTTAAAGGTACGTAATTTATTATCAGAGTATAATTTAAAAATTTAACATTTTATTATTACAATGGCAGTATAAATTTGAATATGAACAGTGTTTTACTTATTAATCTAAAGTGCACTGTGAGCATTTACTACTAATTAGGTATCGAGACCAAGGTATTATACGCTTACAATGCATAAATAACGTAAAGTAAATATTCGAGGAAACTTTACGTTCTGTGGTATTTTAAAGTTCATTTTCGGATTCAGCACGTCAAAAAACATAAAGGGGAGCCAACTTTATAAAAAAAGTTTTTTCATGGTTGGCCTGTGTTATTGGTAACTTCAAAAACAAAAAAGTTACATATTTGGATTTGAAAAGTGTCTTTTTTTGATTGTACCACGAAAACAGTAACAGGTGGCCAATGTTTTATTGGATCATTAAAATCAGCTTGAAGGGTTGACCTAATAGTGCCTCCTATTTTATTTATTAAGCGAGAGACATATAGCCTGTTTGGGTCACCCTGTACATACAAGCATACTATAGATACTTACTTTGGCATGCGCTACTAAGAACTTTAAAACATGTAAAACTTGAAATAATTTTAGGTTTTTTAGCAAACCGTAGACCCTTGAAAAACAAATCCTTAAGGGCCGTATGCACCAAACAGTCAAACACTCTAATCGAACGTGACATTTACATTATGACATTTGAAGTTTTTGAAGTGACGCCTAAAGTTAATTCGCTCGATGCATACGGCCATAAGTAACAGGTATCAGCAACTTTTTCTATGAGAGACCAATGGTCCGTTTTCACGCTCATGCAATTTGCGCAAATGGACTTGTTCTTGCAAGTCGTTGCAAGAAAACGTATTTTTTTTACTCGCACAAGCCAGAAAGTTTGGCAAACTGACCGTGCAAATCGATTATTTATCAATTCAGTTCTTATTTGTACAAATTTGCATGCACAAATCCATTTGCGCAAATTGCATGAGCGCGAAAACGGACCTTAAAGCTAAGTTCACATGCATTGCGGATACGCAAAATTTTTATTGCGGATCGTTTCTAATTGGTTCATTTTGAATTTTGAACCAATTAGAAACCATCCGCAATAAAAATTTTGCGTATCCGCAATGCATGTGAACTTAGCTTAAGACTCTACTTTTTCTAACGACATGGGAAAAAATACTCAACTCCACAAAATCATGTTTAAAATGAAGCTAAAAATTTTGACATTTAAACCTCGCTTAGCAAGTTAGTGTCAAATTTGATTGCACGCTGACACCCCATAAATAAATAGACAGAAAAACAAAACAAAGAAAATCGTTCGTTTTCTTCATAAAATAAAGAAAAATTACTTAAAACATTTTCTTTGTTTTAATTGTTGAAAGTCGCTGCTTGAAAACAAAAAAAAAACTTTCTTCTGTTTTCAACGAGAGGTGCTGGCGGACAGAGAAATCCAATTTTTCCTCAACTAGAGGAAACTAGACGTTTAGAATGAAATAAAGGAGAAACGAACTTCTTGAGTATTCGATTTTTCTATAAAGACAATCTTTTCTATAAAGACAATCTTCTATAAAGACAAAAGGGGAAATTTTAAAAACAAAAGAAAATCGTTCTTGTTTTGTTTTTGATTTGATTTCTTTTTTTATACGAGGTCCTGGGAGACAAAAGAATCTGATTCTTTTTGCATCTTTATTTGAGGTTCGCCATGGCATGGCGTCTACACTGACGAGCAAAAAAAACGGGTCACTTAATTATTTTGATTTATGACAATTTAAAAGTAAAAGTATTTAAACAACCAGTCTTGTGGTTAAAGGATAGACCAAAAACAATATGTTTAACAGGAAATTGAAACATTTATTTAATAGAAACATGTTATGAAAGAAAAAGTTTATTGAGGAATAGTATTCAACTCTTCTTGAAGCTCTTGTATGTTATTTGGGGCAGAGACCCTAGCTCGAAGTCATTTTCCTAAATGGTCCCAAAGATGTTCAATGGGAAATATATCCTGACTTCTAGTTGGCCAATTAAAACGCAAGAGACCTGTTTCATTTTAGGTAATTATGCACAACAGCTGCTTTGCATCATCATGCATAAAAATTCCCTGCTCCCCTAAAAACGGCATGAACGGCACCACGTGATCGGCGAGGACTTCCTCTATGTATCTTACGGCCATTAGAGACCATTTAGGAAGTCAAGGTCCGTGCGGCCTTCGAAAGACACACCTGCCCACACCATGACTGATCCGCCACCAATTGGTATTCGTTCTTTTATACAGGCGGAGGCATATCTTTCTCCTCGTCGTCTCTAAACTCGTGGCCGCCCGTCAGCTCCCCGAATACTAAATCTAGATTCATCGCTGAAGAGCACCTTCGCTCACTGAGCCTCCATCCAATTTACATGCTCTCTAGCAAATTCAACACGTGCAAGTCTATGCTGTCTAAAAAGTTTAGGGCCTGTTGCTGGTCTGCGTGCTCGTAAATCAGCTGATGCTGATGCAAAAGCGTCTTCTTATAGTCCACGGACTTAGGTTTACATTCCGAACTTCAGCCAATCTGTTGTGGATGTCGACAGCAGTAAGGTGACGATTTCTAACAACTGACAAAATAATAAAGCGGTCGTCCCTATTCGAAGTGGACCTTTTCTTCCAGATCCGGGTCTTCGCGTAAGTTGACCCGTCTCCTGCTAGCGTTCCAGCACTTTTTGGATTGTTGCAAGACCTACAGTTAAAGTTCTAACTATTTACATGTCTTTGACTGTATCCAGCGTCACACATCGCAACAATTCTTGCGCAGTTTTCAATAGAAAGACTCATTTTAAGTAAAACAAAAACTTTGGTACAGTAACTTGAAAACACTTTCAATTGACTAATAACACATAGACACTGTCAAAAAAATTCAACATTCTTCGGTTTTTTTTTTTTTTCTTACAACCACTCTCTTCTAACTAAATGTTTTGATGTTTTCTTAAACACATTATTTTTAGCCTACATTTCAATAAAAAGAGCGATTCTCCATTTAGATTTGCTTTGATATTGCCATACAGGAAAATAATTAGGTGACCCGTTTTTTCTGCTCTTCAGTGTATATGAGGCAGAACGTTCCGGAACGATTTTCTTTGTTTAAATAATTTAAAAAATATTTCGAAAGAAAACGAAAATCGCCTTCCTGTTGTTTTTAAACGACACCTTGAAAAATGGAACAATATAATTTATTCTGCATCCCTTTCATTGACATTGACATTGACATTGATTTTGTAACAAAATTATTATCAAATTTGTCAAGTGTAGTACGGCCATAAGAAGGGGGTTTCTAAAATAATTATTTTTTTATATAAGTAAAAAGGTGGAAGCTCTTCATTGAAAACAAAAGAAACGTTTTTCTTCTGTTTTAAACAAGATGCTGGAAGAGAGAGAGAAGTGTCATTTCTGCGTCCTAATTTACCTTTATAAAACAAAGAAAATCATTCGTTTTTCTTTTTATGAAAAATGCGAAAATCGTTGATCGTAAACAATAGAAAATCACTTTGCTCCTCTTTATAAATAAAGTAAAGGGCTGGAAGTGCCCGTATTATCATCTTATGATTAAGGTTGTGTTTAACTAATGTCGTGATTAAAATTTAAAAAACAAACAAACGATATAGCTTTATGCTAATCTAATGTGTAAGAAAGTGACGGATGAGTGTTGCCATGGGAAATGGCAAATGGATGAGAATACAGGCCAATGAGATTTCGAAGCTTTTCCAAATTTATCTACAAAAAATAATTCAAAAGCAAAAGGCTTTCTATTCCGGCACCCGGAATCTCTCATAAAGTTTCCAGGTTTCTTCCATGGAGAAACCGAAAAAAAGTTGTTTTATTTATTATATAGGGTGAATTACAAAATCTGGCAAATATTCATACCACGCAATTCTACGTCAAAAACTGCGCAGAAAACTATGAAAACATTCTCCTCTTAACTCCCTAGGGTTTTGAAGTTATTAATTGTTGAAAAGTGGTGCCAATTATTTTTAATTTTTAAAATATACCTACTTATAATTTCCAATTTATTGACGCACTTTCGTTACAGTTTGCAATTTGAGAAGATGTTGCAATTTGGTAACTTACAATTAGGCAACCAAAGATGTGAATATTTACCGGTTGTTATAGTACACCCTGTATATTATCTACAACGAAGAATACGACTCAACGAAAAGTTCATTTAATAGGAAGCTCGCGAAACAAAACTTTAATCATCTTTGTAGCGCTGAAACTTCGCAGCATCCATTTTTGAGGTAAACACACCGAAATTCGCGTTACCTCGGGGAAAAGACGGAACGGAATTCCTTACGCAAGGCAAACTCTTCACGCCGAATTTATCTTTCATCGCTCGCAGAGGCGACGCCATTAAGGACTTCCCCAGAGTTTAACTTCGTTAAACTCCACCGGAGTTCGTTGTTTTTCCCGAGAGCGGCGAAACTGCAGCACTCCTCGTCTAAAAATATCCGAAAGTGTCTGTTTAGAAATCTCACATATTGTCTTGCGGTTTCCTCAACGTAAATGTTTAGACCGTAACACTCATATTTTCAGATTTAATGGTGCAGAGTTTTTCTTTTTTTGATTATTTGTGTTTTTGCTATTTGCGCTCCTTTGTGTACAATCGATCAATATCTTTACTATTAAATTTAACGTTATCGCTGAAATTTTCGTTTGTTTTCGATTTTTCCGAATAATATTTGCAGATGTAAACTCGCTGGATAAAATAAAAATGGATTGAAATAAATTTCCGTAGCAATTTCAGCTATATCGCCTCCTCCTCGAAACTTCTAAACTAGTAACTTTCTTTTTGTTGTCAATAAAATCGTTTCAGAAATTCTTTTTTTTATATACACAAATTTAGAAGTCGGAAAAGCTTCGAAAGAGACGCAGAATAAAACAGATCGATCTCACGCCTTCCAGGACTTTACTTACCTGTCAGGAGAAAAAAAATTATTAACTACTGTGGCTTTTTTTATGCTAAGAAAGAAGAACGATTTTCTTTTTCTTTTATGCGAGGATTTGCGTTTTGTATAAAAATACAACACTGCGCATGCGTGCAATACAAATCGCTGCAATTCTCATTGCCGGCAATAAATAATTGCGAACTGTAGAGCGGCCTTAACACGCTCTACCCCGTATAGCATTCACAAATTTTAATTTAAGGCACCGCATACTAAAGCAATTCGAATTCGATACCTCCACCCTAACATACTTCTTCAACAGTGGGTATTGCAAAGAAATAAATTTTGATTCTGATTAATGAACTCTTTCTGCAAAAACACAAAACGAATGCAACTTGGGTTGCGTTCAAACAGGTGCGAGACTTACCTGTGCAGAAGCTCTGAGACAAGCAGACTCGGTGCACACCGGAAAGCGATGGTGGTGGGGTATAGTTGGCCATGCGATTCCAAGGGCAATAACAATAATAAACAGAATCAACACAACAATCACAAGAACACCGATATATCGAACCGCCTCCTTAGGAAGCCCGGTCTTGTCCCGAATCATATTCTCAGCATTGCGGAAAATCCTCAGCTTTTGAGGCTTCTCGTCTATACAAGGGTCACTTTCCGACGGCTCGCTCACTTTGTTAACATCCGTCCCGTTTTTGTGCTCCTTGACAGGGCTTTTTTCGTCCTCCGCCATCATCACGTTCGCACTCATCGATCAGCGAAAAGTACAACAAAAAAATCCGCTTAAAATTCACTTCTCATTCTCAACACACACACACATACGTGTGAGAGAGACACTTTAACCACCGCACCTGCTTTCTATGTGTACCGTAAAAACGCAATAGTAGTTCTTGCCAGTCTTCATTTAAGGTCGCCCCCTGCAACAAAACACAAAGCTCAGATAAATAAGCAAACGTTACGTTTAATCTCTCAACGGTTTTGGCAGATGATAATAAACCGAGTTTTCTATAGTTTGTACAACATACATATCGCCGGAGAACGAGTTGCACCGATTTAATCGTTGCGCAAATCAAATCCACCGGTCGATTTGATTAATAAAAAATATCTTGCGGGCCCTAGGCGAGATTGCGCCAACAATAAAACAGATATGTCATGTTATGTTAATTAAATATGTATAGGTTATGCTGGGTGTGCGAAAAAAAATTAATCTGATAAAATGATAATCGGTTTCGATTTTGATAGTCATTGGGAAACTATTACAGGTTTTTTTCCACAAGAGAAAAAATAAATGAAATAGTATCTCCAATATTTTTGCAATTAAATTGAACGTATGAGTACCACTTAGAACCCGCGCAGACAGAGGGCGGTCAAGTGTTCCGCGTTTCGCGTTCAGAAATCAGCGTTCTTTGTAGTATGTATATAGACTTTCCAGTAGTAATTCACACAGCAGGCGATCAGACCGCGGCGCGGCGGTCAACGAGAACTAGAGGTGGAGAAAAATCGATAGCACTATCGATAACTATCGATAGTTTCGACTATCGAAAATAATCGATAGCTTTTATTATGCATGTGTAAAATATTTATTTTCTTAATGTAAATCCTCCTTTTAAATTTTAACCGTTACAAAAAATTAAAAAAATTGTTTGATGGGTTTTTAGTTAGATTCCACTCATGCTGACAATTTTTCACTAGCGTTTTTACATACATAAATAATAAATATATTCTTTTAATGGAACACCTGTATATTTTTACAGATATTTCGTTGCTTTGGCGTTTTTTTGAACTTGCCCTATACAATGCGATCAAAAATAATTGAGCGTCCTTGAGAAAATTTTCGCGTTTTTGAATACTCAAGATCACCTGAAAATCAGTAGCGTTCGTATGTATGTACATAGTTTGTTTATTATTTGAGTTTTCCACAAGTTTTTCATGTCGAAATTAGTACATACTTCTGAAGGACGCTCAAACATTTTCGATCGCATTGTATTGTAACTTTAGATTTGTCAAAATATACAGGGAGGTTCTATTTTAAAAAGAGAGCATTTTTTGTTTACCCTATATGTATACATATAAAGCACTATATGTATACATATAAAGCACTATATGTATACATATAAAGCACTAGTGCAAAACTGTTAGCATGATTGGAATCTATACATATAAAAAGTCAAGTAAGCCCAATTTTTAAATTTTTCGTATCGGGTAATAATTAAAATAATAAAGAGGAATTTACATTAACAAAACTACAGGGTAACAAGAATAGTAGACAAGAACAGTTTCTCAGTGGTTTGTTGCTTTTTTCTTTAGTTCTACAACTATCGGCAACTATCGATTATTATCGATAGTCACATGCGAAATTATCGACTAGTATCGATAGTGTCAACTATCGATATTTCTCCACCTCTAACGAGAAGGCTTGCGTTCTAGCGTTCTATTTCAGCCAAGACAAAGAACGCGTGACCAGAGCGAAGTCCGAAACAGAAAAACTTATTGAATTAGTTAGACAAAGATGTTTCTTGTATGATTTAAGTAGCAGTGATCATAAAAGTCGTTACAATACTGCCAGCCTTTCTTTTGGAGATTTTATGGCATTATAACGAGCGTCTAAATAAAAACTTGGTCAAGTAGGTTGTGATCGAGACTTTATCCATTGCATTTACCTAGCAGAATTACTAAATGTAGCCTACTTGACCAGGTTTTCATTTAGATACTTGTTACAATTTATTGAAGCTATTTATAGACATACGAGAGTAAATATGAAATCGTACTTCATCTTCAAACAATTTTGTAAAAAGATTATTGAATTCTCCTTGTTCCTCTCGCTTTGTGTTAATTGGGTGCACCCAGTATTTTCTCTTTATCTTAGGTGTCTCCATAGAAGCAACGCTTCGTCTTCGGAAGATGAACTGTCGAACTGTTTTACATACAACATTTTTACTAGTGCTGGCAACCGAAACCGGTTTTTTTGATAATTCGTTAACCGGTTTTGGATATTCGCGGTTTTGAAGAAAACCGAAAACCGGTTTTCCGGACAACCCGATTATCCGGATAACCGGTTATTCGAATATTATCGGATATTCGAATAACCGGTTATTCGGATGACGGATATTCAGATATCCGAATAACTAGAAATTCGGAAAAAGATATTAGAATAAGATACTTTTGGATTTAATAATCTTCAGTACCTATTAGAGAATAAGTTATGTATTTATTTAGATAATTGGTTTTATTATTTACAGTGTATTTGCGAATGCGTATATCTTCGCGAATTATAATTGGCCCTCTAGAGCAAGTTCGTAAATTCATCGGTTGGCAGTTCGATGTAATCATATCTTCATGACACCGTTCGTAGTCATCATAAAGAAAAGGAGCAGCTCTGAAAGTAAAGATAATATGATAATAATAATAATTTATGTAACAAGGCAGTAAAGTGGCACTTTATCGAACGAGTTTGCAAATTGCGAGGCAAGGCGAAGCCGCGGCGAGCAAGCAAACGAGATCGATAAAGACACTTCACTGCCGTGTTGCATACAACATTTTTTCGACTACCACTTAGAACACTTTTCACTCCAAGAGGTACATGACGACTCATCGAAATCTAACCGGCTGACTGCGAACATCTGATGATCAGTGACGTAGGGAAGACAGTTAGCAAATAAGCGCCAGTAAAGAGTGGTGAGATTACTAATAAAGTTGTTCGGTGAACTTCGCGTGGCTGTTGGGCCACTGCACTCCAACCTCCCCTATAATTTTAAATATGGATTCGTCTGACGAAAACTCGTTTCTGCGCATTGTGTACTTCTTACGGTAACAAGTCTCTACCAAAGCAAATCACTTGAAGTGTTCAGAACTTATAGATTTATATTTACATTTTATAGCTTCATAAATTTTTGAAGAATGTATTTCATTTACCTTATAATACGTTATAAACGACGTTGGCGTTTCGATGAAACCAAAATTTGCGATGCCAGCGCAAAAAATAAAAATGTTATTATTTTTTGAGTAGATATGAATGACAAATTAATTTGACATTTAATTGGATTCGACGATAATGCAGGCCATGATGCGGGCAATGCTTTTTACAAATTACCTAAAAGGAATTAAAAATTGATCAAAAATTAAAAAAAACTTCAACAGCATTATTGAAAAATAACCAAATGTAAAACAATTAATTGGTCATCATTTATAGATAAACAATAATCTTAATTAGAACCGATTAATGTCACTTCAGAATAGGCCGAAGTAGGCTTCTCACAGTCAGGTAAAATATTTTACCTGGCTAGGCAGGTAAAGTACCGCTTTCTCTCCTTAAATGAGTATGATAAAATTGTACTTTCGAATGTGATAGTCGAAAAATTTAATTGTTAGTGACTGTACAAAGTATAAGCTAAGCATAAGATTTTCTTTATTATCTTTTATTACATAACCTCAAATGATGCACATTTATTTCAGCAAATGCCTTCATTGATTAGTTTTCTGTTTAATTTACGAACTTGCTCTATTTTTCTATTTTCTGGATCTAACGCATGTATTACATTACACTAATTTTTGTTACGAAAGCGTAGTACGGTAGCGGACAATAAAATCCAGTCACGTCATTTGTACATTGTAAACCTTACTTTCATATTTTTGACATTTAATACATATTACAAAATTGTCACTAGTAATTCTGACATTTAATACAAATTTTATTTATTTATCTTGACAGAAATATAACGTCAATAAAAGCCTGATTTACTAAATTTGTCTAAATATGCACAAGATGTCAAATTCTTATCAGGATTTTGGTGTCCGGTGCTGTACAACAAAATGTCAATAAAAATGTCACAGTTTCACGTCCTATTTCCGCACTATTTTTCATAACATTAGCCGTCCTCTATTTACATTAACTTCACTCAGTATGAAATCGATTTGACTTAGAACTGAACTGATTTTAAAGTGAACAGAGAGACTCTTGAAAGAATGATGTTTTAGAACTAAAATTAACATAACCTCAAAATACGTATGAAATCACATAAAACTGACAACTGATTTAGGCCTAGTTTTACAATGTTAGTTTAAATTTAAGCCGAGGCTTAAACCCTTAACGACAATTATTGAAATAATCGTTGTCATGGGTTTAAGTTACACCTTAATTTAAACTGGCATTGTAAAACTGGGTCTTAGAAAACTAGCTTGATCAATACGGAGTGCAAGAGGGGAAACTCAATTACTTCCTCATCACTCATCACTCATCACTGATCGCCAATTAAATAACTGCAAATGGAATGCGATTAATGCTTTTCAAGTGAATCTGAATCAATTCACGAACAAATATATTGTAAATGGAGCACGGTTATAATTTTTCTGTTTTGCACCTGAAGCTTGGAATTTAAAAAAGTCTTCAGGTCGTACTTTGCAATATTAGAGTAGTAAATCGATCTCTGTCTGATTAACAAAAACGTTGATAATTAAGAATTAAATCATGTAAAAATAAATGACACAATGCGTAAATATATTTTCATTTTTAGGAGTCAAGAAGATCACCCTTCTTCAATTAATATAATTACTTGCGTTTTTTTTAACTAATTGGGATAACCTAAAACTCAATTTTTCCAATATCCGAGTATCGGTTTTTGGATATTTGAATAGTCGGTTTTTGGATATTCGAATAGTCGGTTTTCCGAATATCCGAATAATCGGTTTCTGGATATTCGAATAGTCGGTTTTAACCATTATTTGGATAACCGGTTATATCCGAAACCGGTTCTTAAAGAAATCGATTAACCGGTTTCAATTTTTTCCGGTTTTTGCCAGCACTAATTTTTACGAAAATGGAACGCATGGTTGTTGTTGTGTTTTCAAAACTGTTGAACGTTCGAACAGTTAACGGTCGGTTGAACGCGGAACGTCAGAACGCTCTCTGTCTGCGCGGGCTCTTAATCGAATCATTTTTTGTTCTTGTTTATCAAATTATTGACCTTTGCCCCCATAGGCAAGTCATAACTTCGCTACTTTCCTCGTGAATTAATAGTGGTTCCAGTAAGTGAAACTTATTCGATTACTGTATGTAACGATTTTTCGATCACATCGTATTTTCCTAGTGTAACGAAACCAGCGAACTTTTCCTTCTCATTATTATGTCACGTCGATCGTAAACTGCGATTACCTACACGTCAAATAATATAACGTTTGCTTGCCGAGCATTACGTGCACTTAATCAAACACGGCTCCGACGTATTATGCAAATAAAGAAGACGTCTGCACACGGAGAATTTAAAAGCACACACGACTGCGATTTGAAGATACATAAATGTACACAGCTGTGCTACATGTCTGCGCTAATTCACTTTCAAGTGCGCAAATGTACGCGGAAATTATAGGAGATCGTTAATCTCAAAGGATCCGGGACTGGATTGGATTCAATGTGTTTCTGTATGTGTATCTTTTTTTTAAAGAGTAATGAAGGCCGAAGTGATATCATAATGTATCACATATTAAAGAGACGTAATTTGCCTGTGAAAATGGTCATCTCTGTCTGACTCACCCTGTATAAAACAAAATCGATTTCAAAGTTAAAATTCGTTTACCGACGAACTTAATAACGACGACGGGCTCCCGGTAAATGTGATTTCAACCTCTCGAAACCCTGAAATTAATCAGCGGATCCGAAGGCTTAAAATTCAAATTCAAATTCAGGGCACGCAGATACAAGGTATAATTGTTTTAAGGGGGGGGATGAAGCATGCCTAACGCTCACCGGAAAGCTCCGGAATATTAACACACCGAAATTTATTCATCTGATGCTATCATTAAATTAAGAAGGCAAAACTGCAAGGTCAAAAAGATGTACGTCATTTAGTTTAATTAAGAGCTAATTAATCAATCAATTAAAACGCACGCGTATCTCCTCGTCGTGAACGGGTCAATTAGGGTTAAGGACGAATTCCTGCGCGGAAAATAGAAAACAAACTGCATTCGGAATGGATGCATTTAGTCACTCGAGTTGGAAGTTTTTAATTTGTGGGGTTGAGTGTTTTACCCAAATGATTTATTGAGGTTGCGTTGGGAGCAAAGATGAACGTGCAGGAAGCCATTACCCTTTAATTTATGCGGCCCCTAAAGCAAGTAGTGTTTTACTACGTGTTTAGGTAATTAATATGTGTTTTATAAGTTGCTTAGTCACAAGCCGCGGCAGCAACAAATACATATTAATTCAAATTATCGACATCTCAGTTTATACTTTGCTTCTAAAAATACGTTCACTTTCAACCTTATTTTATCAAATATTCTAATAACGAAATGCTTTTCTTTTGTTTAAATTTTGATCGAGTGTACTTCAACATTATTGAAATAAAAAATAAAATAATCAATAAAATTGAACAATGGTTCCTCAAAGAAGACGAAGATGATGCAAATCCGTAAGTAATTGGCACAGCAACGTGACGCCAACATTTTAGTTTAAACTTTGACGCTGAAACATTTATAACAAACAAAAAGATGAAATGAATTAGCTGCTCGTGTTTTGTCGAGACTGACTCTAAGCAACTGATGTAGCTCTATTTATATGTACGCATGTGCGGGAGTGGGAGTAATGGGCCTGGACAAGCGTTGATTGGTCCGTTGAAGCGTGTCGCGTAGCCAATCAGATGTTTCCAAGTATCACGACGGCAAAAGCTGGTGTGTGAATAAATTGATTCAGAATTTTAAAGTATTCTCGAATTTTGCGACTTCCGAGATTAAATCAGGGGTTCCCAACGGGATCGAAATCGACCTCCGAGGGGCAATGAAAACTTGAAAGGGCTCGATGAACCTGTAGGGGTTGGTTGGGGGTCGATGAACTACTAATGGTGGATTATAAGATCTTAATTTTTTTTATATATATTTCGTAACTATTTTTTTAAAACTTTTGTATTGTTGAAAAGTCTCGTGAAGAATTTTTGTCCTTCGGGCCTGCCAACTGTTTAAGTGAACACTACCAATCACTGTCTGTTTAGTATAGATCTACAAATCGTTTTTGAGTAAGTATGAGGGATAGGTGATAGAATTTTTTTTGCTCTGTGGGGTTGTTGGCTCATCCTTATACCATTTACAAATAAATAATCAGAGGACCGATGCTTAAAAAAGTTTAGGAATCCCTAGATTAGATGATCGGGTGATGACGATGACGATGATAAAAACCAATGTCCGAATTGAAGTTATTTTTGCGACTGCTGAGATTAGGTGATCGTGGATGACCTCACCAGAGAAGACTACAAGAGTACCTCACAAAATATCACAAAAACTAGGAAGGGATGTAAGCGATATTATGTGTAGAAATCTCGATATTTTCTTTAAATATAATATGGAATGAATTCTGGTACAGTTTTGAATTTTTTTTACACAAATTCAGTTGAGTTTTCATCTTACGAGAATATTCTTCCTTGTTCATAATAAATTCCTATACATTTCTCGATTTGATAATTTATTTCCTTTTGTGTTTTCTTCGGTGTTGTCTTTTTCATTTTCCTTTAATTACATTTTGCTTTTTTTATTATTTTGACTGTGCATTTGATTCGGAAATAGAAACTCAATTTTCTTTCCTTCTTATTCGTCTTCCAAAAAATGTGTGATGATAGACAAATTTGGACAGAAGTGAGAGTAAAAGATTAACGGAGCAATCTTGTTTGTTTTGCAAAACGATTTACTCCTTATGGAAATCTCGGCCTCTCTGGTTCTCCCTTTCTTTTCTTATTCTTTCTCTCTATCCATTTACTATAAATCCTTTGTATCTATCTATCTTCAGTTAAGGTATCTCGTTCAGCTCTTATCTTACTTCCACCTGTTAGTTTAAAGGTCTTAATTAATGAAATATGTAATCATCTTCTTCTATTTTCCTGTTACTTTTCCTGTTCAGTTCTTACATCAATCTTCTCAATTTATCTTCATTCTTTTCTATCCTTTATTCCTTCTCTCCAACCTTTTGCTCCCATTTGTCTTAAAACCTTCCTTGCTTGCTTCGAACACTTTGTTTTCGGACAACATTTTGAGCCGCAACGGAGAGGGAAGAGGTGTTAACAGCAATTGAAAATAGAGTTGGTAGTTTAAAGGACAAAAAGTATAGAGTAAGTGAATTAAGGCCCTTCGGAAAAGATGGTAAGGCAATTACATTAACCATCAATAAGGACGATGCGAAGATAATCACTAAGGATCAGCTGAGAATCGGGCTGGTGCCTTGTTTCGTCGAGAAAAGAGTAAAACTTCTTAAGTGCTACAAATGCTGGGAATACGGACATAACGCAAAAGAATGCAATGGTCTAGATAGGGTGAATTTGTGCCGAAAATGTGGGGAACCAAGTCATGTGGTAAAAGACTGCAACAGGGAGGAGTTCTGCCCGTTGTGTATTGTTGAAGGACACAGAGCAGAGGCATGGCGATGCCATGAGTTCAGAAAGGCCGTAATTATGGCGAGAGAAGACGATCAAGTCAGTAATTAAAAATGGCTCCTTTCAAAGAAAACTATTTAACACAAGGGAATTCGGGCGAGCTGCGTAATGTAGTCAATAAGAAAAGGGCAGAGCAAAAGGATACAGGGATCTATGTTATACAAGCGAACCTAAATCGTAGCAGAAGGGCGCATGAGTTATTGTGACAAACAATGATCGAAAAAAAGATCGTCCTGGGAACCTAATAAAAAACTAGTCACGAAAGGAGCCTGGTATGTTGATCAGAAATCGGATGTAGCGATAGTGTGTAACATAAAAGAATTCTATTGGAAAATATAAGGGCGGGAACGGATACGTTTGGGTAGAGATGGATACGCCAAACATAAGCCTAGAGGAATTTCAAAAACATTTAGAGGAACTGGGTACAAGTATCAAGTCTAACAGGAGTCAAAAGCAAAGCGTAGTCATAGTGGGTGATTTTAATTCGAAATCTCCGGAATGGGGGGATGCAAGATTGGATAAGAGAGGCGAATTGTTGAGGGAGTGGGTATAGTACAAAATGTCGGACGTAAGCCTACTTTTATGAGAGGAAATAGTTCCTCAGTGCTTGACATTACCTCGACTTCGCTTAGTTTAGCAAACAAAATAGAGAGTTGGATGGTCGAGGATAGCGAAACGCTTAGTGATCACAACTATATAACTTTTTACGTCAATACGGGAAGTCGAAGGAAGATAGCCCCAGTTGGAGGAGGTTGGAATACCAAGAAGGTCAACGAAATTAAGTTCAAAAAACTGATGAACCAAGTTGCCGAGGAAAATGAAAAAACTCCCATAACGACAGAACAATTCGTGGACTTGATCCGAACCATCTGCGACCATACAATGCCGAGTAGAATAAAGGGTAAACGAACACCCAAATATTGGTGGTCCGACGAGATAGCAGAGTTGAGGAAAGCGAGCGAAAAGGGACATGGTTAGAGGGCATAAGAAAGGTAACCAACTACAGTATATGCGATTGCAACAGAAGTATAAAGAGACTAGACGCTGTGCAATGAAGTTGATAACGATCCCTGGGGAAAATGTTACAAAATTGTTGCCAAGAAAATGTCTACACAAAAAAGGATCGAAATAATTAACCAACTTTTTCCGATCTGGGAATACGAAGGGGACGTAGCCATTGGTGATCCAACGGACTTGACTCCGTTTACGGCGAGCGAATTGGAGGTTGCTACTAAGAAGATGAAAGGAGGTAAGGCTGCCGGACGAGATGGTATCACAGTAGAAATTCTTAAGCTGGTAGTCGCTACCCAACCGAAACTGGTCCTTAACATTATGAATAATGCGCTGAAACAAGGGAAATTCCCACGTACTTGGAAGATCTCTAAGGTAGTCCTTATAGAAAAACCGAAGAAACACGAGGATACCAACATTAGTTACAGGCTAATATGCTTATTGTATGTCTTCGGCAAACTGCTAGAGCATTTGATTGACGCCAGACTGAAAACTGAATTCACAGCAGAAGGTAGGGAATTATCTTAACGTCAATTTGGTTTTAGAAAAGGGAGGTCCCCCATCATGGCTATACAAAGAGTGGTAGATATACCCAGATCCGAAATGAAGAAGATTCTCAAAACTAGGAAGCTGACCATCTTAGTCACTATAGATATTAAGAATGCTTTTAATACGGCTAACTGGCTATTGATAAAGTCAGAACTAGCGAGGAGAAACTTTAGTGGTTATTTGCGCCGTATCTTACATAGTTATCTGGAAGACAGATACCTGGAAATTAAAGCAGGATTGGAAACAAAGGCTGGGTGTGGAGTACCGCAGGGCTCACTGTTGGGCCCATCATTGTGGAATTTACTCTATGATGGAGTATTGCGGCTAAGAGTACCGGAAGGGGTGGAGCTACTGGCTTTTGCGTATTGTAGGCCGTGGCCCGAAAGGTGGAAGATTTAGAATACAGTGTAAACTATACATTATCGGAGATAGCGGAGTGGATGCGTATAAATAAGTTGGAACTTGCACGAGAAAAAACGGAAGCAGTAATGCTAACTGGGAGAAAAAAGTACAGACCGATACAAATAAAGCTTAACCAAACTTCAATAGTGCCAAAGGTAGCAATGAAATATTTGGGAGTCATGATGGATAAAAAAACCTAAGCTTTGGTGAACATATAAAGTACGCAACCGACAGAGCATGGAAGGCAACCACTACTCTAGGGTCTATGGTCCATAGGAAAACACGAGAAGATTACTCGGGTCAGTGGTTAACTCTATTATCCTTATGATGCGCCGGTCTGTGCGGACGCCTGTGAAGTCGTGAAATATTGGAATCAGTTACTGGGAGCCCAGAGGAACCTAGCGATCAGAATTAGCAGAGTTTCTACGGAAGCTGTTTTAGTACTAGTCAGACTAATCCCCATTGACATTTTAGCAAGGGAAAGACAAAGAGTGGCCAAAGGAGGTGATAGAAATGAAGGACAAAAAACACTATGGAAATCTGGCAACATAGATGGGTAAATGGAAGTAAAGGGCAATGGACTCGGCGTTTAATAACAAATAGCTTGAAGTATGGTGTGGACGTGAACACGGAGAGACAAGCTATCACTTGCCCCAGCTCTTAAGTGGCCATGGGGCCTTTGAGACCTGCAGGCACCAAATAAAGAAAACACCCACGCCTATGTGTAGACACTGTCATATCTATGAAGATACGGTTGAGCACACCTTCTTCGAGTGTAATCACTGGAGAGATGTCAGAGGGAGAACTTAGGAGTAGGCCTAACACCTGAAAACTTAACACCACAAATGCTTGAACACAATGAAAAATGGGAGAAAATAGAGATGTTCGCGAAGGGAATCCTAACTATTAAAGAAAAAGACGAAACAGAAGAGGAGGCTAGAAACATTTAATATATACAGAGAAGTGAAGAGTATGATGAAGGACAACTAAGAGACAGGGCTCCACTGAGAAGATATGCAATTTGTGATTCCTCAGTGGAATGCAGGGCCAAATGAGGAAAGGGGTTTTAGCTGGTAGGCGCTAGGGCTATCTTCCCTAGTGAATCCAGCACTGGCCCCGGCATTGCACTATAGCCGGGAAGCCGTCTTTGGAAGATTTCCCCGACCTCAATTAAAAAAAAAACATTTTGATCTATCCTTTATGGTTACCATGAACTTACTGATCTGAATGTAGTATCTGATTTTTTCTTATTTTCTTCTTCTTATTTTTACCTTACGTTGTTCATCTTCCCAGTGTGTCTCTTTCATTCATTTGCCTTTTCCAATCTTTCCTATTCTTGTTCATTCCCTCCATCCATTTACTCTTATGTACCATAAACGTTGTCTGAATTGTTAGAAATACTTAATTTTTTACCTTTTGATCTATCCTGTTTGATTGCCATAAAGTTGCTTACAATATCTCCCATTTGCTGTAACATCTTCTTTGCTTGTATTGAACACTTTGATTTTGGTCGCCCTTTTGATCTGTGAAGTTACTGATCTGATTTTTTCGCACTTTCTTCTTCTGACTTTTATCTTACGCTGTCTTCTTTCGCTTGTATCTCTTCCCTTCATTTCTTTTCTCCATCTTTTATATCCTTTTCATTCTCTCCAATCATTTACTCCAATTTACCATAAATATTTTCTTAATTGTTTGAAGCACTTCGTTTTTGGTCTGCCCTGCTTGATTGCCATACAATTATTGACCTGCTTGTAATATCCCCCACTTCCTAAGAAGCCTTTCTTACTTGTTCCGAACACTTTGATTTTGATCGTCCTTTTGATATGTCCTTTTTGATTACCATTAAGTTACTGATTTTTTCACACTTCTTTTGAGTGTTATCTTACGCTGTCTTGTTCCCTTCATCTCTTTGCTCCATCTTTCTTATCCGTTTTCATTTGGTTACTCCGTTTACTCCTTTTTAACATTTCCTTAATTGTTTGAAATACTTTATTTTTTGCCTTTTGTCATGTTTGGTTACCAAGCTTGCAATATCTAGTTCAGATCTTATCGTATTATGTCTTTTTCCTTAAGTTTCTTTTAAGATCTCAGTTAATGAGACTTCTTCAAGCATTTGATAAATAAATAAATTTATTAATAGAATCATGAAAAGGAAGTTGCTTCTGATTGCCAAAGTTTACATTTGAGGCAATCTTGAGACGAACTTTTTTTAGTGCACTTTGATCTGTAGGTAATCCAAATTGGATTTGGGGAAGACTTATTTCTACTACAAATGTCAATTAAAGACCATCAAGAGAGGAAAGCTAAAGAAACCCCAGGTACAACGAGAATTTTTTGTTTAGAATAGGTTCGTTCCAACAGTGGTTCCCGACTAGTTCGAGTTGCCAAAATCGATCATTATTTCGGTGGGCAACTGTTTCTGACGGTTTCGAACTAGTCAGAAACTCTGTTGGAACAAACCTAATGACTTCCTATCACACTTTGAACGTCTTCTCGAATATTGCGGTTTCGGGCAAATATTTCTTTGTTGTCTTCTTATCCCTCCCTCAGTACCTACACTTGTATGAATATATGGTAAAACGGGAGAAGTTATTTTACATTAAGTTCATGAGTAACTTTTCTTTTTCGTTGCAAGTTGGGACAGGAAAATTCAACGCTATAAATAAGTCGCAAGCAAACTTTCCCCGTGTTCTTCCAGGACGGCTCCAAATTGAATTCTCTCGAGTTTCACTTCGCCAACGACAAAATCCAATGTCGCGTATTTTTATACTCGTCAAGGGTCATGCGTTGTATGTTACATACAACACGAGCACAAACAACCTTGTCCACGCTTTGATCTCCACCAAGGTCGGCGTGCTCTTGCAAAACGCTGAAATTTTACCCTTTTCCGCACACGTCAAGCAATTTAAACAAATTTTCATTTGAAGTGCAATTTCTACTTCTCGTGTCTGTCGACGTCGAGTAGGTAACCCGAGCTCGAGAAGTTTGGAAGTGGAACTTTTACTAAGTAGTTGATTAAAGTGTGCACAAGGTTAATGGAAATGAAATACCACGTGGCTTCTTGAGTTACCAGAATCGATTAAGCAAGTTCACCACGGGTAATCAATGAGTTTCGGTTTGAGTGGAAAACAACTGAATCTTTGCCTTCCTGGTAATAACGTGATGCTACGGGTAAGGATGAGAGTTGGATGATGAAAACACTTCTGCGTAAAATCAGCGAAACAACTTAATCGTTAACGATTTATTGCTTGATTCACAATCGGGACTTCACTGTAAATACCTATACGTGCTGTCCAACGTCATTAACATGCATGTCACAAGCTTGAACATCAATGTTACATTTGGGTAATAATAATAACTCAGCGAAAATAGTTACTAGTAAAAGTATTTTGAAATGAAAACTTGAAGATCAATAAAATTTAGAATGAAAGGACTGTTTTGTTCTTCTTTGAAGAGGCACAAATATAATTAATTTAGTCAAACTATAATAGTGAGAAACGGCAACCGCCTCTGTGAGTTCAAGCACGACCGGAAATATAAATATTCCATGATGAGCACAGATTACCAACTTTATTTGGCTTGCGTCTCAGCCCTAAATTAAAACTTCTACCGCCCTGAAAGTCGTCTGTAACGAATTTTATGCTTGTTCTATTCCGTTGTATAAATTCACGCCGAGTTTGCATTCGTGTAACTCATTGTCAAACGGTGGGAAGTCATTGACATACACAGACGGGTATTGCGTCGCCACGATAAGTAAAATTCATGGACATGGGTCACCTACCAGCATTTCGAAGTGATGAGCAATTTACATTACATAAAATGTTTCAGTAATGGTTTCTTTGTCACAGTAAACGCAATTAATCGCTTCAATTGGAAGTACATTTAAGTATTAGGGGTCTTTATACTCGATTTACGAATTCCATTTTACCTGTTGTAGAAAAAAGATTCCTTGAAATCTAAATAGGAACTAATAGACGATTATTGCATTATTAATTTTTGAACGACAATCGTGTACAAACAAATAGCAGATGAATAGAGCGTAGATACTTGTGTGCACCGCTGACATGATGACGTCAAAATATTTTATTCCAATCCCTGATTATTACCGGGAATAACAAGAATCAAGTACAGCACAAACAAAACAAAACAAAATATCATTGTTCCCTTAAACTGTGTCGTTCACTTTGAATCATACCATTGTGTTTAATGAAAGTGCGTCTTTGTTAAATTTGCTTACACTTTATCTTTTGTTTTGCACACAGAATGAATGTTTAATTAAAAAATTGTAGGTCGATTTGTCACTGTGTGCACTGTTTCGCACGTTTCTGTGCTTCATTTTAGCCAAAAACTCAAAAAATAGGAAAGCATAACAAAAAAAAAACAAGTTAAGAAAAAGAGATAAAATAAGTACGTCAGGAGAGAGATATCAAAATAAATTGAAAAATAAAGAAAACGCAGCCAACGGCCAACAAAAAGATAAAAAGCAAAAGTGTAGGAAGTCAAAAAAGAGATTAAAATTAAACTGATCCTTGATTAATAAAATTTGAGACTGAAAGAAACAAATTAGATTTCTTCATTTTCCATTCTCGTTTTGAAAGGAAGAAGAAACTATTCTCTTTGTTTAGAACAACAACTTTAGAAACTGAACAACTGTCTTTCGTTTTCGATCACGACTTTCAGATTATTTATGGGTATTCTCTCTTCTGCTGTCGAAATTAAGTCTCTGAAAGAGAAGTGGAAGAAATTACTCTTTAAAAAGAAGGAGAAAAACGATTGTGTTTTGTTTCTAGTCCAACGACCTTCATTTTTCGAACAACGAGTTCTTATGCGAAGAAAATCGTTCTCCTTCTGTAGATAAAATTGGAAATCTGTGGAAGAAACGGAGAAAAAATCACTGTCTCTTCCGAGACCTCATTTAAAAGAAGAAGAACAACGATTTGTTTTCGTCCAAAGGTTTTTTGCTGTTTAAGAATTTCACTGCTTATAAGACGACGCTGAAGCGCTTTGAAAGGGATTGGAAGATTCAGATCATTTCTGTCTTCCAGATTCTGGTTTAAAAGAAGAAGAAAGATGATCTTATTTTTTTCTCGATTCAACAAATGAACAACTGTCTCTTGTTTTGAGCAATTTTTGTTCCTTATGTAGATAAAATTGGATGTCTTTGAAGGAAGCAGAGAAAGAAAGAAAAATCCCTGTCTTCCAGGGCCTCGTTTAAAAGAACTATTTTTCTTTGTTTTCGCCCAAAGACCATCAATTTTTTACGCAACGAAAATTGTTGAAGAATTTGGAAAGTTGACATTGGAAGGCTTTAAAAATGACTACAAAAATCAGATGATATCTGTCCTCCAGAACTTGGTTTCTAAGGAGAAGAAAAACGACGATTTTATTTTCTTTCTTTGACTAAAAAAAAAAAGAAAACGAACGACTTTCTTTTGTTTCGAGCAATCACTTTCGATTATTTATGTACAAAGAAAAACGTATTGAACGCTAAAGGTGACGATTTAAAAAATGCGAAATAAAATATTAGGAGGAAAAGTGTCAAAAACAAAGTGATTGGGTTTCTCTGTGCTCTCTTGTGTTGAGTTGTATAAAATTGTGTCACCCAGTATATAAACAGGCTTTATTATTTTTTTAGACAAGTTTTAAACTACGCTCAAGATCTTCAGAAAGTTGTTTACTATTCGATTTTGAAAAAGTTCTTTTATCGCTTAATCTCAAGAATGTTGTTTATCATTTCATCTTCATCATATTTTAAGAAACTTGTCATTTATTATTTTTGAGAAAATCGTTTAATTTTATCTTGAGGAAGTTATTTTTCATTCATCTTTATTATTTATATACAGGGTCTCCCAAATAGAGTGGCCTATTAAAAGTTTTCGGGGAAGGGAATTCTGAAAATTAGTCCACTGGCCTAAGGGAAAGCGACCTTTCAGATTAAAATATTTTTACTTTTATATCACTTCCGGTTATACCGGAAGTCGCCGTTAGCTTTCTTATTTTAAATGGAATGCTATACTTTTTATTACAAATTCTAATTCTACATATTATTTTAAATAAAAAATGTTAAGGCTTCCCTATACCTAAATGTAACCGATTTTGAGATACCTTCAAATTTATTTAAAAAATTGTTTTGCTGACCTTAAGATTTAAGACAATGTATTTAAGCCAATTTCAAATTTAAAGATTGAAGTGACATGTCGTTTAAAAGTATAATGTTCAGACTTTCAAATCATATCCTAATTATCCCTGAAAAATTCATAGGGTGGTCACAATACGGTGTCGAAAGTCATTATGTTTAACTCCCCAAAACTCAATTTTCGGAATACCCTGTATATTTTTATATCTAAAGCTAACTTTAATCTGGGAAAACTTATTTGTCATTTAATTTTCAGATAATTATTTATCACTCCTCTTGAGAATCTTCGTTATCTTCTACAATGTATTTTTTTTTGAAATGCCATAAAGGTTCGCCATGAAAATTAAAACTCATGTCGTAGCTTGGCATCTGACACATGCCAAATCTGAAAATTTAAAGTAAATGAATGGAGCCAAGACATGAATTTTCTTCTTCACAGCCACCCCTCATTGCATTTTTAAAAAACCACATGTTATCATGTATCATAAGAAAGTTCTTTATCATTTAATTTTGAACAAAAGTTGTGCTGTCGCTTAATCCTCAGAATTGCTTAACGTTTCATCTTTATCATTTAGCTTCAGAAACTTGTCTATCATTTAATTTTTGAGAAAGTTGGTTATCATTTGTATTGGAGGAGGCTATTTATCATTCTCATTATTCTGAAGAGTTATGCAGTCGTTTAATCTCCAAAAGGTTGTTTTCGTTTCATCTCTAGAAAGTAGAAAGTCACTTGTCATTTCATGTTTATATTTATCTTTTCGAGAAATTTATTTATCATTTAATTTTTGAGAAAGTTGATCTTTTATCATTTGCACTGGAGAACCTAATTTATGATTTTATTTTGAAGAGAAGTCACACTGTCGTTTAATATTGAGAAAATTGTTCCCATTTTATCTCTAGAAAGTTATTTATCATTTCATGTTTGTATTTATCTTCTGGAGACACTTCTTTACATTGTTTTAATTTTGAGAAACTTATTTATCACTTAATTTTTGAGAAGGTTGATTATCATTTGTATTGAAGAAGGCAATTTATCATTCGATTTTGAAAAAGTCACGCCGTCATCGAATATTGAGAAAACTATTTACATTTTATCTCTAGAAAGTTATTTATCATTTCACATTCATATTTATCTTCTTGAGAAACTTGATTAGTACATCGTTTTAATTTTGAGAAACTTGTTGATTATTTAATCAATTAACATTTACATTGAGAAAGTCATTTATCATTTCATCTTCATCGCTTAACTTGAGAAAGAAATTTATCGTTTAAATTAAGTTGTTGTTGTCGTTTAATTTTGAGAAAATTGTTTATCTTTTAATCTCTTGGAACTTGTTTATCATTTCTTTTTTATCGTTTATCTTGAGAAGCTTATTTATCAATTTATTATTTTGAGAAACTTGCTTATCATTTAATTATTTTCAGAAACTTGCTTATCATTTAATTTTGAGACACATGCTTATCATTTATTTTTTAAAGTTAGTTACCATTTGTAACGGAAAAGGCAATTTATCATTTGATTTTGAAAAAGTTATGCTGTCGTCTAATATTGAGAAAATTGTTTTCATTTTATTTCTAGAAAGTTATTCATCATTTCATGTTTATATTTATGTTCTTGAGAAACTTGTTTACATTGTTTCAATTAAAAAAAAAACTTGTTGATCATTTAATTATTTAACATTTTATATTAAGAAACTTATTTTTAATTTCATATTAATCATTTAAATTGAAAAAGAAGTTTATCATTTAATTTTTTGAAACTTGGTTATCATTTGTATCTCTAGAAAATTATTTATCAATTCACGTATTTATCTTCTTCATAAACATTTTACATCGTTTTAATTTTGAGAAACTTGTTGATCACTTAATTATTTAACGTTTATATTGAGAAAGTTACTTATCATTTCATCTTAATCATTTAAATTGAAAAAACAAGTATATCGTTTAATTTTTAAAGTTGTGCTATCGTTTAATTTTGAGAAAATTGTTTATCTTTTAATCTCCTGAAACTCGTTTATCATTTCCTTTTTAGCATTTATCTTGAGAAGCTTATTTATCATTTAATTATTTTGAGAAACTTGCTTATCATTTAATTACTTTGAGAAACTTGCTTTTCTTTTAATCATTTTAAGAAACTTGCTTTTCTTTTAATCATTTTAAGAAACTTGCTTATCATTTAATTATTTTGAAAAACTAGCTTATCATTTAATTTTGAGACGCATGCGTCTCATTTAATTTTTGAAAGTTGGCTATCATTTGTAATGGAAAAGGCAATTTATCATTTGATTTTGAAAAAGTTATGCTATCGTCTAATATTGAGAAAATTGTTTTCATTTTATCTCTAGAAAGTTATTTATCATTTAAACGTTCCTATTTATTTTCTTGAGAAACTTGGTTACATAGTTTTAATTTTGAGAAACTTGTTGATCATTAATTATTTAACGTATATATTGAGAAAGAAATTTATCGTTTAATTTTGAGAAAATTGTTTATCTTTTAATCTTCGGAACTTGTTTATCATTTCTTTTTTATCATTTATCTCGAGAAGCTTATTTAACATTTAATTATTTTGAGAAACTAGCTTATCATTTAATTTTGAAAAATATGCTTATCATTTAATTTTGAAAAACATGCTTATCGTTTAATTTTGAGAAACTATCTTATAATTTAATTTTTAGAAACTTGCTTATCGTTTAATGTTGAAGAAGTTTATATAAGATTTTTGTAAATTTCTTCGCCAGACGTATTTAAAATCGTTCACTATCAACTTTTAGCTACATCAATTGGCAGTTTCTGCAGGATTATAGCGAAACGTTATGAGTGAGAGATTTTAAAGGTGTTCGGTGCTACCCGATTTTGTGCTTTGAAGTAAATTGCACATACGTACCATTAATTAAGCAAATTATTTTCTTTGTAATATAATTTTAAAATATGCTTTTAAATAATCTTAAAATATACTTTAGTGTCAAAAAGTTTGATGGCCAATAATCACCGTGATATACGATCCATCAAACACCTGTAGAGCGACCAAATGTAAACAAAAAGTTTTCACCACCAACTGGTGGGGGTAACATAATTAAGATAAATCAACCTACCTGCAAGAGAATACCGGTGGGAAGACGTCGTCCACTTTCTAGTCCAGCCACGTCCAAAAACCCTCACCTTTTTCCCGAACCTAGGCCAAAATCCAGCCCTGTACGCGCGCGATCACTCTCCAATTTAAAAATTTCGCCGGACACGCTGAAAGTCGAACGCGCTTGCAGACATCACCGCAAAGTTCAGCAACATACAGCAAACACCAGCCGTTAGGAACGGGTTCCGCTCGAGCCCGGTTTACACCGCACATCTGTCTTGGATTTATGTGTGTATGTGCGGGCCATTGTTATCAGTCGGTAGTGTGCACTTCGGGGAATTCAAAGCCTCCGTTCGGAATTTTATTTTTAGCGAGGCCGCCGCTTTGAAAACGAATACATATTAATTGCAGGATGTTCGCAATTAGAATTTGCGCGCGGATCGCATTTAATTAGGTGCACGAGAGATGATAAAACTTCCTCGTCGAAAAAATAGAACCCGCAACTATATTTTATCTTTAAAGAGGGACACATGATGTTATTGAGTGGCCTCAGAAAAAAGAAATTATCGTCATAAAGTTAATTTGTGTACACACTTAAATTGAAACAGATTTACGTAGTATGTAAGACAACATACAAGTTCTTTGTATGTAAATAAATTGATGATCAGAAGCAATGCGACAGAAATCGTTAAGAACAAGAAAATATTAATAATGTTCAAACAAGCTTATGGAATACTTTTAAGATATTTCCTCACTTCTACTGAGACTCAAGAGGGGATATCTGGTTACCCAAAAATTGCCAAATAATTATCTCAGCTGGTATGATCTCCACGATACGGCCCTATCATATTTTCTCGAAAAAGTGAATCTTTATGATTCGAAACCCTGCGTATTATAAATATGGTTAATTTCGATAAATAAATAGTCCCAATCTGTAAAAGCCAAATTAAAAATGAAATACTATGTACTTTTCGATTTCCGAAAAATTCTTACAAAAATACCCAAACCACTCCCTACAGTGTCCAATCCATTCCGGCACAAATAACCATAATTTTGCTTCGTAGCCAAATAAGTTAATCGCCCCCTTAATTTTTTGTTAAATTCAGACAAAATGAGATTCTGAATAAGCCATTAATTTCGCATTTCGATGGGTCTATTCACTTCTTGTTATGCCGTTGCTTTCACATCTTCAGTGTACAAGAGAATGTGGATTCTGGATTTGATGTGGGGGGTGAATGAAAATCCACGTGCACTTAGGCCACAATTTGGGCCCATTGTACTACCCCCATGTTCAGCAGTGTTTAACTGTCAGCCATCCCACTCTTTCGATGAAGCCGAGAACGTCTGAGGGGCAGTGCGAATTCCAGCCATGTCAGGCCAGAAATCCCCTAACATGGAACCTCTGATTGAGGCAAGTGCTGGGCAATCACAAAGGATATGTTCAACCATTTCTTCCTCTAGATTACAACCTCTACAAATTGGGCTGCCTATTAGTCCTATGCGATGCATATGCTTGTTCAATTTGCAGTGGCCCGAGAGTATTCCTACGAATAAACGTAGTCTTTTCCTGGGTAGTTGCATACAGAATCGTGTCAGTTTAAGCGATGGGGCCGTTATAGCCTCTTTCGCTTGGCGACACTTGTTTAGCTTTGCCCATCTATCGGTATGTCGATTCTGAGATCTTTGTTTCAGTAAGGCATTGAACAGAGACTTGATGACGGCGTTATGGCCGGTTTGGGGCCCCAAAAGGGTTGTCCGGCTCCCTGTCTAGCTAGTTCATCTGCCTGCTCATTGCAAAATGTTCCAGAGTGTCCTTTAACCCAAGTGAGTTGCAGGGTGTTATGTTTTGCCACTTGTTCTAATGTGCTGTGGTATTGGAATGTTATCCATAAGGATATTTTGTTGCTGCTTAGAGCCAAAAGTGCCGCTCTACTGTCGCTAGCTATTCTAATGATTTTGTTCTGAATGTCTCGATCCAGAATTGCTCTTGCACCTTCTGTAATGGCAACTAGTTCTGCTTGAAAAACAGTTGTCAGTTGGCCGAGTGCTATGCTTATATGAAGGTCTAGGTCATCGGAGAAAATTCCTGCGCCTGTTCCTTTTAAGGTCTTAGATCCATCAGTGAAGATGGATATGTCGGGTTTGGGTGCATCGTCAGTATTCAAGAGAACGCTGAAGTGCTTCCTAAATATATATGTAGGTGGGAGGGAGTCAATTGTCGCCCCAAAAAGAGGAGTCTCTTGTAGAGCCTCCTCCAGAATGAGGTGGTGCCTACCTCCAAGACTTTTGTTATTATTATTCCACACCTTCTTTGCCCGCAGCCTCAGGGCTGATCCCAGTGCCATTTCCTCCACATATATATCCAGTGGAGGGAGACCAAGGATGGCCTCTAAGTCGGCGGTAGGGGTGGATTTCAACGCGCCGGTAGCATTCAGACATGCAAGTCTTTGTACGTGCGAAAGCTCCGATGCTGTTGTCGATAGTCTGGTTCTGGGCCACCAGACCAACGCTCCGTAGCAGAGCATGGGCCTTATAACGGTAGTGTACAGCCATAGGGCGGCTTTTGGTGATGGTCCCCAAAGTCCGCCCATCGCACGGCGACACTGCCAAAAGGCGACACACGCTTTTGCCACTTTTACATTAACATGTTTACCCCAATTCAGTTTCCGGTCAAAAATGACTCCCAGATATTTGACTTCATCTGAAAAGGTTAGTTCCGTTTGGAAAAGTTTGGGAACTCTACGGATCTCGACTTTCCTCCTTTTTGTGAACAGAATTATTTCCGTCTTTGAGGGATTAATTGTCAAAGAGTGTTCTGCGCACCAGTTTTCAGTCAATTTGAGTGCTGTTTGCACAGCACTTGTTCATATTTCCCATTAAGCAGGATAGTTATATCATCTGCATATCCAACTGTGTAGAAGCCGGCTCCATTAAGTGGACGGAGGAGGCTGTCCACTACTATGTTCCAAAGTAGAGGTGATAAGACGCCACCCTGAGGACAGCCTCTACTTACCGTTCCCCTAAGAGACACGTTTCCAACAGTAATGCGTGCAGCTCTATGTTTCAAGAGCTGTAGAATCCATTCTCTATGAATGTGGTTTACTTCATGTTCACGTAGTGCTTGTTCGACACTGTTGAAGGTGGTTTTGTCAAACGCACCTTCTATGTCTATGAAAACTCCTAAGGTGAACATTTTGTTGTTTATGGCTTTTTCTATCCGCCCGGTTACAGAAGGTAGGGCGGATTCTGTAGATTTGCCTGCTAAGTAGGCATGTTGGTTGTAATGTAGTGGTTTGTTGACTAGAACTTCCTCTCTCATGGGCCTGTCGCATAGTCTCTCAAGAGAATATGATGCAAAAAGCATTTCCCCCTTTTCTCTTCTAGTGATTCGTGTATCTTCTATCTTTTTAAAAATCTCATTGTACAAGGCAGCGGCAGTGCCAGCTC
Organism: Dorcus parallelipipedus; assembly: GCA_958336345.1. Taxonomy (NCBI): domain Eukaryota; kingdom Metazoa; phylum Arthropoda; class Insecta; order Coleoptera; family Lucanidae; genus Dorcus; species Dorcus parallelipipedus. The sequence continues at coordinate 16,755,074 of OY284475.1, forward strand.
TAGAAGCTTTAGCGCCCCGATGCAAGAGGTGTCAGCGCCCCATTAAATTTATTTTTTTCCCCGGAATCATTTGAAATGATTTATTACTTTCACGAAAAATTATAATGCAAGAGTAGAGTAGCTACAGGCGTTCGAAGCCAATCGGTTGCCTAGGCGTTTCGTAAGGTCCGCTTCGAAATTGCCTATGTGCAAGGCGCAGGTGCGACGTGTGCAGAAGTTGCCTATGTGTAAAGCGCAGGAATCAAACTTTTTTTTGAAAATAATTTTCACTGAGTTCGAACTCAGGACCCGTCGTTTACTAGTCGTCCAGTCGGAAAACAGAAAAATGTAATTTCCTTCGATTTTTCATGTTCAGCCAGTTCAGTTCCTTTAGTTTGTGTGAAACATGGTCAAAATGACTGAGATTACAAATAAGCCTAATACAAGAGTTCTGAACTCCCTGAATACGTGTCTCAGTTAATGAATCTATACAAGATCTATACACAACATCACAGTAATTGAAATGACTTAAAACTAAAGAATTAGCAAGAATTTTTCTTAGATTAGTATCAATGATATTGTAATGATTCGTCGACACCAGCCGACGTGAGACTGTCTCTTGCGTCACAGCCATCCAGCCGACGCGCCTTAGGCGAGAACCTTCTGCAGACAGCCTAGCGAATTCCGGCGGCGGAATAAAACCAGACATTCTGGAACCATTCGGGAAAGTTCACGTACAAACAGCCCCGGCTTATAACGCGTGATCAATATCTTTTCTAATCAAGTGACCTATGGAAAAAAATTATATCTTTGGTTCATTATTTCAAATGCCATTTGAATTATTTCTATTGCATTCCTATCGTTTTGTGTAGGAATGCAATATAAATATGTAATTCAAGTGGCATTTGAAATAATAAACTAATTAAAGACACATGATTTTATTTCCATAGGTCACTTGATTAGAAAAGATATTGATCAGCTGTTATAAAAGCGGCAGCCGGTGAATGGGGGACAATTCGGCATTGGACAGTTCGGCATTAAAGTTCGCGTACTTTCGCTCGGCTGTTAAAATAAATTAGGTATAAGCTTGTAGATAATTTAGTGTTAGTGTTATATTTAGTACCTATAACAAATAAATTAGTTTGCTCTTAAATAAATTAGTTTATTAACTATTTCGTGTTTTGTTTTAAAATAAAAAATTAATAGAACCCTTAAAATCGTTACAATATGCTTATTGGAACATCAAGATTTGTTAAACATTTTATTAACATGATCCCGAAACCTTAATTCCGTGTCCGTATAAAGCCCAAGGTTTTTCGCAACCCTAAAAATAGTTAAAGGCTGACCTAGTATGCTAAGATTGCATTTAGCAGCAGCTTCCTTACATTTAATGCTACCAAAAACTGAAAGAGATGACTGGGCTGTGTCAATACGTAAATTATGAGTTTGTGCTTTATGAATTAAATTATGTAAATCTTCAAAATCAACAATGGCGCTCGACAATGGCAAACGTATACAAAATAAACAATAGAGGGCCTAAAATACTGCCTTGAAATAACCGTCTGGGAAGAGACGCATTCTCCTATCACGACACTTTATGTTCTATTACGTAAATAATTGCACATAAAAAGTAAGGGTATTGAATCAAATCCAATGTACTTACGTATTTTAACTTTGCTAAGCGTACCTCGTGATTAATAGTGTCAAAAGCTTTCGAGAAGTCCAAAAGGACGAAGGCAGTACCTTTATCCCAAGCATCAATAATATCATCACAAACATTTACTAAAGTTGAAGCGGTACTGAACTCTTTTCTAAACCCGGATTGAACGTTGATCTAGAATTACCTGTACATTCCAAAAATGCGAAAATACACAGGTGTCCTGTTTAAATTTTTTTACTTAAAATCGAATGTCATTTTCCTAAAAACTAGCAATAAAAGAGTTACAGGAGTGCGAATACCAAACTGAATCACCCGGTATATAATTTTTTTATTATTTTTATTTTTATTTATTTTATTAAGCACGGATGCTTTTTTACTAATGACATAAAAGAATTAATTCATTCTCACTTTATTTATCACCTTTCTCGAAGATCTATCATTTATTAAAATGATATTTTTACCAATTTTTATTAGTATGTTTTCACTGATATATTTAGTGATCACAGTTAATTATCTAATTCTTATTATAATTTAAACTTCACGTTACCGAGAAGAGTAAAGCTGGATTCACAACCTTGTAATTAGTAATTACAATAAATTAGTTGATTTACGTAACACACAATTATGTTCGTAAGGCATAGAAAAAAAAACATTTATGCACTTTAGGCTTAATTATAATATCAGCGCTTTAATTTCAATTTTAATTAAACATTGTAATCGTTAAAGTTTCCCTGCAAGTATAATTACAATTTTACGTCTTAATTTATGTATACAGTGAGCCTCTAAAGTATGGAATAAAATTCGTAATTTCTTTATTTTTGACATTTCGAAAAAAACGGTCGGACAGGTAAATTTTCTTTTTAAAAAGCACACATTTTCAAGTGAAAATCTATTTTTGACAGTCATTTCAACCAATCAGCATTCACTGTGGTAGCCTATCTCTCTCACTTTGTAACAAAAATGTTATCAAATTTAACAAGTGTAAAACGGCTGTTAAGCTCTATTTTGATCAGAAAAATATTAGGTAGGTACTTCATCTTTGTGATCAAACGGTGAAAAGTACAATCTCTTTCTTTTTTTAGTTTTTAAAATGTTCCAGTTAATTGTAATCACTGTGATCGTCAAAATATTTAGAAAAAAATTAATATCGCCAAAACAATGCATTTTAGCCCTGATGTATGTTATTAGTATGATTACAAAAGGTGCAGAATTGAATGGCGAATCCAAAAATATAATTAATTATATTATAATTTATATAATTTAATTATAATTACTTGGTGTTCTATTTAAAATAAGAAAGTTAATATCGACTATCGACTTCCGATAGAACAGGAAGTACCCCCGCCACGGCTGACTTTGCATTATTTAAATAGTTCGTCATCAGTTATTACCACATATACCTACAGCGTGATCCAAAAAGGTTAAGGACAGTTTGAATTTACCGCTACTTATTATAAATACTAAAAAGTGAGCAAATAAAAATCAGATTAGGGTAGGCGGTGCAAAGAAAATGTATGTCTGTGATTAACTGAATTAAGTAATGTAATACATTAATGGGCTGTCAAATTTATTGACGTTTTATTTAAGCACAGACATACATTTTCTTTGCACCGCCTACCCTAATCTGATTTTTATTTGCTCACAGGTTATAAACTAACTATAAATTATTGTCACGTTGGCAACACGAATACTTTTCGGGCATTTTGCAGTGGCGTCTCAAAAAGATGTGGTGTATTACAAGATAACGTTAAAAAATATTCAATAAATGTCAGTACATTTCCAGTATATTCACTCACCGTGAATATCCCTGTATATACAAAATTGAGTTTAGCGTTATCAACATCAAACCAAGAGAAAAATTAAGAGATTGCCAAGGTCTGAGGCAGACACAAAAAATAAGAATAGAAAACATATGAATCAAAAATATGTACCAAAAAATTATAACAAAAAAAATCAAAGAGGAGATAGGAGAAGAAAATAACAAAAAAACTAACACAAGACAATGTGAAGAGAAAAAACCAAACAATAGCAATTGAGAAGTTAAACATCCTAATCGACTTCCAATGATCAAGTTAGGTTTATGTAACCTGTGATTGAATAAAACGTTCATCAAAGTGTATCACAAACAAAATTACGTACAGTCGCGGACAGAAAATTTCGGATGTCAGTGTCATTCCACTGACGTAAAAGTTAAGAAATTCCTATAGTATACGTCAGATGAGTGACACTGACATCCGAAATTTTTTGTCCGCGACCGTATGTCTGAATATAAAATTTGAATGTTGGAACTATATCAAATTTTCAAATGCGTTACGTGTTAAATAAATTCACAAAACATCAATTATTTCACTGTTCCTAAAATATACAGCACTTTTGGTGGTCAGTGAAAGCCATAACGTTGAAATGTGAGAGAATTATCAAAACTTCAATCTGACAGAACTGACAAATGTAATTTTGAAATGTCACCAATTGTGGTATCTCAGACATGCACTTTATATCTATCTTTATTTATCATGGTACCCTTTGATGAAAGTTTTTTTTTTGAATCGCAGGTTATGTACCACTGACGACAGAAAAAATGAGGGCAAGTATTAGCAACGACTTTAATATTTTTTTACTAATGTAAATAATACTTCTAATTCAGTTTGTAGTAATTTCCATAGCAGAGTGATCATAGTAAATAAATTTGTTTGTTAAATTAATTTCGGTACCAAAGCAACAGTTTTCTGAAACACCCGTTTACATTAGAGCGTTATAAGTGTCCTTATTTTTTATGTCGCCCCGTGGTACGTACACGTAAGATGTGAAAGTAAAATTCAACTGCAAAAAAGGCGAAAGGAAATTTTTAAAAACCAAATACTTGATGTGAAAAAAAAAATAAAAATGTTATAACTTCCATGCTTCACATCTTACAAAGGTCATAAATCAAAATTGTATTAAAAAATTAACCGAAACGAAAAGCAGAGTGAAAGAAAGTTATACTTTAAAAAAATCAGTTATATTATCCATTGTGTTTTAATTTATCAAGAATTTCAAACTATTCATACCAGCCCCCCCTCGAAAATTGGGATTAAAATTGTCGAAAAAAAATAATAATTTACTGAAATTGGTCAGATAGAGTAGATTCCCAAACTGTTTGGGACCACCCCCCACTTTGCAAGACAAAATTTTTTAACACCCCCATTATAATATGAAAATCACGAAAATTATTAATTTCGCCTACGACGACCAAACCGCCTCAACGCCCCCCAATTACCCCTGAGCGCCCACTGGTGGGTGGTATCGCCCCCTTTAGGAACCTATGAGATAGACATTTTGTACTGATTTAGTTTATTTTAATTTTTGTCGAAAACTTACGACATACGAAAATATGAACAAATTATTAAAATTTGGCATAAGTTTCTAATTGAAAATTGATTATTTTCGGTTGACCTTGAACTACATCTGCGACACATTCGAATATTTAAATTATCTTTTGTTAATAGTAGCTTTTGAGCAGCTTTCGATTACTTCTCGAGAAGAGTTGGAATAGTTAATATGGAACACCCACTATAATGACAAATCCTTCTCTTCTACAGTGGACACACGAACACCGAAAGCTCTCATTGCAAATTTCAAAGTGATTATTTCCAGTTAATTTTGAACGATATTTATGACTACCCTCGAAAATGTTTTTATTAGGTTCTGTTAATAGGTTTCCATAGCTTTTGATTACATGTAGAGAACACCCGGTATAACGACGAATCGGAAGCCAGGCAACAGCCGTAGAAGCTTTTTTAAGCTTACGTGACAAATCCTGTTCAAAACAGGAAAAAAGGAAAATTCAAAAATTATTTTTTCTAATTTAATTAGTCTTCTAGTTCTGCATTTTTTATCACATAACTCGTGAACTCCAGAAGACTAGAACATTTAATTAATAATTGATGATGAGATCTCAACTGACCGAAAAGTTTTGTGAAAATTTTACATTTCGTGATTTTTAAAAAAAAATTTTACTGAATTATTAGATTGTTGATTGCTTTTTAATCCAAATTTCATTTATTTCTTTTTCAGGTAGATTTTCGCCAAGAACCATATTGGGATAAACGAAGACAGGAAAATGTTCAAAAAACATTTTTGGAAATGATCAGGATTTACTTACCTTTCAAACTGCAAACTCCGTTGTTGCATCGTCCATTGGAGCGCGTGAAGTATTCTAAACCACCTTGAAACAAAAGATGTTAACTATTATGTAAAAGTAAACACACCAAGAAATTTTCAGGTGGTGCATAACATGCAGTTGGTGCAAACAACTTCGGCCCATTTTTTTTTATTGTTTTTCAAAAATAGGTAGGTACATATACAACATTCAATTCCTTTCACAAATACCTACTCTTAACCGCTAATTGTACGGAAGTAAATTAGAAGGTAAAACAAATCCCATTGTGCTCGATACGACGCGATAATTGAATCGCAAAACAAGAAAGTGAAACCGATTTGCGTTTTTCATTATCCTCAAATTAAATTCATTTTAAAAGCAGAATCGTTTTTGGTTGTTCGTTTTTCCTAATGTATTCAATACGGAAAATTAGCGAAAATGAAGAAGTAATGATGCGAATTAGCTTCGCAAACAGAAAGGTACTTTGATGTAATGCGGCCATAAAATTATAATATTTTCAGTCAACATAAAACAACGTAAATATTAAGCACTTAATTACATGCGCAAATGTTAGCTATCAGCGTGTTTTATTACTGGTATTAAATAAACAAGTATGCTTTTAAAAGTATATGTTTATTTGTTAAGTATAGAAAAATCCCCTAAATCAAGGTTTGCCTACGCATGCAACCAAACATACATCTCGTCAATTTTAAAACGTGGGAGCTCAATACTTACCATTTATTTTTGGCATCATCTGTTTTCCGCTTTTTCTTTCGACTTTAATCTCTGAAGGATTCTTGTGCAAATTCCGGGGGGAGAAAGGGTATTTAAAAAAAAACGGGCCAAATTAAAACACAGAAAATTGTATTTATCAATAATAGTTTCAGTATTCCATTATAATAATTTACAACATAGTAATCTTGAATGAAAGTTACAAGTCATGAATCGACATCCCTCCATACGAAATATACACAAAACGTCCATTTACATAAACGGTCGTCGCACCACCCCAGGGCAGTCAACTCCGTCCGAAATTAACTAGTAAAAAAGTGCCTACAGCTAAACAACTTAACGTACAATAATAATAATAAAAATAGATGCGCTATATAAATATTAAATACTGTGTCAACCATAGAAAACTTCTCGCGGATCGATTGACTGGCTTATTTATCGACGGTCGATACGTGGTCTGGCTTTAAGCCTTTCGAGTACCTGTCCCACATGCGGGTGTACAGCTGCTCTAAGCCTTGTGCGTACTGTTTACAGTCGAAAAGGGGGGACGTCGACCTTGCAGTCCAAACTTTATGACGCATCGCTTTCAAACTATAACAAGAGGAGGACATTACATAATTACATTCACTAAGTATAACAATTTAATGGTTTCGCTAATAAACCAAGACCTAATTTAACGCCACTTCTAGACAATTAACATTAACAACATTCCCTTCTTCTTCTACTATTAAATCTTTATCATTATGTTGGAAGGCCTAATTTCAGGCGACTGCTTTTATTACAAGGAATTCGTCAAAACAAAACAAAATAGTACTTACTATTCTCTGTCTGTTCCTAGTTTAATAGCGATGTCTTGATATTCTGATCTCGACCTAGCAATTAATTCCGGACACCCCAGCGTGGCTAACTGAGAAGCTGCAACTCTGGATGCCAAAGTCTCTCCAGGGTAAGTTACCACCGGCGTTCCAGTCCATAAAACGTCCATGCTGGTGGTGTGTCCATTACAAAGAGGAGTATCCAAACAAACATCGGCCAATTGCCCTCTACGTACATGTTCTTCTTTGGCGGCGACGTTACTAAAGAGTATTCTTCCAGCGGGCAACCCCATCTGTTGGGCAGCCGCTTGCAGATTCGGTTCACCAACAGCCGGGAACCTCAGCAACCACAGAACTGAGTTGGGCACATTCTTCAATATGATCACCCACATTTGCAAGGTCATCGGGTCGATTTTGTACAGCTGATTGAAGTTGCAGTAGACGATGGCGTCGTCGGGAAGTCCGTACTGTTGCCTGGTCGTAATGACGATATTCTGCGGGACTTCCTCACCGGTGGCCGCTTTGTTATTCGTTTGAGTCGTGGCCAATCCATTTTGAACGACAACCCCGTTTAGCGACGTCTGAACCTGTCCAGAAGCAATCATGGTTTCAATCGGGGTGGTCGTCGGTAATTCAGCGACTTTAAGACTTATTTCCACCGGCTTAATTGCTTGTATGACTTCCTTTATTTCTTTAACGTCGGTATTCTCTACTAAAGGCGACAGATCCGTGGCGTTGATGATCGCAACGTTATCAGCTACGCTGTTGCCGCTTCTATCACTGACGATGAGTCGCTCCTTCAAGTGCGGAAACATCTGCTTATGATCACCAACGAAATAAGTATGAGGCATGTATGCCAATTTCTCACTGTATTGACTAGCTAGTTCGACTGGTGAAGTCACGATGTCAGTAATTAAGTAATCCATGAAACTAGCGCCGCTAGTACCCGGATATCCCAACCACATGACTTGTACGGGCGCAGGCCTTAAAGCAAAAATCTCATTGCGTGCTCCTTTGGTGTAGCCATTCATGTTAACGAGGATGTGAATGCCATCCGCGTTGATTCTATCGGCAGCTTTTCCATTACAAGGGATTTGAGATAAATCAATGAAGTGCTCGGCTTCGCGTGCAATTTTGCTCCGGAATGTAGTCCCATCATCTGGACTGAGCGCGTAGCAAAAGACCTCTACCCTCAAACGTTCGTGCAGACCAGGAACTGATTGCATCAGATGTGACGTGGGGTGGTTCCCAAAATCGCTGCTCACGTACCCAATCCTCAATCGCCCTTTAAATTCAGCAAACTTATAAGCGGGTTTGTGCAGAACGTGGACTTTTTCAATGCATAGATTCGCATGGCGCATCGCGATGGCCTTGCGGTAATCGTGTGAAAGTGGGTAGAGCATGGAATGGTGAGGATGGACCGAAGGTAGTCTGTTCTTATCAAGTTGGTCGGCGACAATGTTGACCAACTTCTTCATTCTTCCTTCGTAATCCGTCCAATCACACACGATTTGCAGGCAATGGGCCAAATTGCAATAGGCGTCGGGAAAGTCGGGTTTTAATTTCAAAGCGGTTCTGTATGACTGGATGGCCTCAGGAATGTTGCCAGAATCTTTGTGAATGCTCGCCAAATTGCTGTGCGCGTCGGCGAAAGCTGGATTTATCTGAATCGCTCTGGTGTAACATTGCAAAGCTCCCGACACGTCCTGCATTTCTTTCAACGTGTTGCCCATATTGGAATAAGCATCTGCGAACGTTGGCTGAATGCGAATCGCCTCCTTGTAATGCATGAGCGCCTCATTGAGCTTTCCTTGCTGTTGCAAGACGGACGCGAGATTACTATGAGCCGCCGCGAATTCGGGGAACACCTCCAGAGCTTTGAGGTAGAGCCGGGTGGCCTCCTCGATGTACCCTTGCTCGCGCTTGATGTTGGCGAGGTTGTTCAAAGAATCGGCGTGTGACGGGCATAAGCGCAACGCGGTGTTGTAGCATTCTTCGGCCTCTGTCACCTGGCCTTTCTCTTTAAGAGCGTTCGCCAGATTGCAATAAGCGTCTGGGAAATTCGGCTGGAGTTCAATGGCACGCCTGTAGGTGTCGATGGCCAGGTCGATGAGACCCTGCTCGTAGTAGACACAGGCGAGGTTACCGTGGACAACCGCATTGTTAGGTGCCAGATTTAAAGCTCGTAAATACGCCGCTACCGCCCTGAAACAAAAGAGAGCGTGCTTTTATATTTACACAAATTGTTCAAACGACTTTTTTTCTTCTTCTTTTCCTGTTATTTGTCGATCAAGTTTGATAACGGGTCATAATTAACAGTTTTATATCATACGGTGTAAACTCACAATCAGAAACGGGCGTTATGAGTTTACGGAAAGAATTAAACAAAAATAACAAAATTGGAATTAATTTAATCTTAAATATTAACGCAACTGTTCTTAATGTCACGCAAAAAATATAATTTGTGTTAATTTTGGAAACTTTTGGGCCATACGCCATTCAAGAGAATTTCTAAGCGAAAATCTTCTGATAATAAAAGTTAATAAGAAGCAATAAACAAATAGGACTTCTACAAGGGCGCAATTGACAAATTCAAAATTAAAAATCTCTAATACATTCAAAGACTCCACGTAATTGAATCAATCCCTAAAATACCATACAATCCATGAAACTTAAAATAATGAACCTTTTTTTTCGTTTTTCGTTAATTAGACTTTCCTCGTGCAAAGATTTGGCTTGAACTTAAGATTGCGAAGTTGGCAGAGTAAACTATTTCGTTTCATATTTTAATGAAGTGCCAATTTTCTTGAAAAGAAATAAGATTACAAAGACCGTGGGGCCCGCGGAAAAATTATTTAAAACTTATATAAAAATTATATAAAAAAAAACACCATTTAGAATTAAGAACTTTGAAGATAAATAACACCGTTTAGAACTAAGAACTTCCTAGAGAAATAACTTTCGACTAATAGGATTCTTGTTATATAATTACTTCTAAATTTTCAGTCTTGATTTGGTACCCCTTCTTTTTACATTTTTCTGGGTATTAAAAAAGTTGTTAATCCATGCCTTTCGCATCGGATTTGAAGTCGCGTTTTCTTTCCTTCTGTCTTACAACGTTGACAATTTATAGCCATTATAATTGTCTTTTATACAGGATGTCCCAACAGTGTGTTCTCGGGCCATATCTCCATAACTACTGAAGATACAAAAAAAATTTCAACACAATTTCTTTTTTAATTTAAGAGGTCTATAACACAAAATAATTTTCATCTATACAGAGTGAATCAAAACAGTGGTGCCGGACACAACTTTTTTATTTCAAATAGTATGCCCTATACATGAAACCAAATTTGGATTGCCCATAAAATTATACACATTTTCTGCATACCAAGAATTTATGATAGAAAAATATAAGGCATGCTATTTAAGAAAATTGAGTTCTGTCATTTTGAAATTTCTGAGATTTTGTTTATTACCATGACCAGCCTGTAGCGATAAAAGTACTATCGCGGCCTTATAATTTCGCACGATTCGATTTCCCGCTGTAAATATGGCTTTCTTTGACGGCTTGTCAAAAATAATCATTTTAAACGTCAGATTTCAAATGTAATGCTAAAATTGTAGCAACACAATGCCAAATCCCGTGCTTTCTGAAGGAGAGAAGGATTTTGCAATCGCAAAATTAGGAGATGGTTGGTCGCTACTTTTTTTCTGTTATTTCAGTTCTAATACCTTATTATCTTGCTGTTCTTAAAATATAACCAAACAATCTGACTTTTGGTTAAATGTCTTTAGTGTCAAAATTGAGGAAAGAGCCTGTTCTGCAAAACTATAATTTAGAAAAATCCTGGCTACTTGATAAAAAATCGTGCGAAATTTTAAGGCCGCGATAGTACATTTAAAAATGACTTATGATAAGCTTATGTATCAGCTACATCTGCACCAAAAATCTTTTTCTTAGAGTTAAAAATAAATAAAATATGAATAAATTAAATAGTGTCTGCAAATGGCAGTTTTTAGACAAAATGTTAAATATCTCAAGAACGGTTAGGTTTAGGTATAGGCAATGGTATACAGAAAATGTGTAGAATTTTATGGGCAATCTAAATTTGCTCTCATATATAGGGCATGCCATTGAAAATAAAAAAGTTATGTCCGACATCACTGTTTTGATTAACTCTGTATAGATGAAAATAATTTTGTGTTGTAGACCTCTTAAATTAAAAAAGAAATTGTGTTGAAAATTGTTTTGTATCTCCAGTAGTTATGGAGATATGACCCGAAAACATACTGTTGGGACACCCTGTATATTTTATACAACGATGAACTCCATTCCATATTACTATTTTTTATCTTGTTAAGTTATGCTCCTTTCTGTTTGTATTTTTCGTCCCTAAGGTCGTTAATGTATTCTTCTCCTCTTCATTTATTACTAAGTTTTCTTCGCTTTAAGTTTAATTATGTAAAATTAAAATCAAATACAATAAAATTAAGTTAATACATTCCACAATGATATTACACATGGAGAACGAAACGTCTGCAGTAGAAGAAGTCAACGTGACGCGGTTCCAACCGGAAGCCAATTCAAACACAGATATGAGGATATGACACAAGATTAATTTCTTTTAAAAAATTAATAAAAAATATATAATATTAATAAGAGATCTTGATAGTTTTTAATTTAGCGACCGGTTTCGATTAACAATCTTCGTCAGGCAGCTATCGTCATAATAAATTGAAATTTGAAAACAACCTTCATTAGGCTGAAGAAGTTTGCCTGATGAAGATCGTTCCGGTCGCTAAATTAAAAACTATCAAATTAGGAAGTACTCTTCTTCTTATTAATATTAAATATTATACCTAATTATGGACTTTCAACAAGGTCAAAATATATATAATTTTTTTATGTATAAATGAAATTTTGCCACGTTCATTAATCGCTGTACAAAATAAACAAAACAAACATTATTTTCAAGAATTAACTTTTATTTGTCAGATTTTTTATTTGACATTTTAATTTATACTTAAATTAGTTTTGCGCGATAGTTAAATAAGTAAATACAGTAAAACTCGGATATAACGAGAGCTCAAGGGACCACGCTTATTGCTCGTTATATGCAAGTACTCGTTATAAATGAAAAAATTAAATGCATATGTGATATGTACTATGAACACCAAAAGAATCAGGGATAACTATACTCCTGCATTCTTGTGTTTATTTAATAAACGAATAAGTTTGAATACAATTTTAAACAATTTATTTTGCTTGTTTTATGGTAACGTAAAAAATACGCAAAAAAGCAAACGAACAATTTCAGATTTAGATTTTTTGTCGGCATAGTACGTACTTCTACATCAAACAAAAAAATATTTTCAAATTTTTTGAAATTAAGCTCGCTATATGCAAGGTAAGACAAAGAAAAAATTACAAAATTGGCCTCTATAAGCAAGTTCTCGTAATAAAACGAGCTCGTTTTAAACAAATATTTTTATATGTAATTTACCATATCGAGAAACGGGACTTTTCAATTTCCTCGTTATAACCGAGTTCTCGTTATAATCAGTGCTCGTTATAAGCAAGTTTCACTGTAAATAAAAGAAATCATAGAACCAGAGTTTTTAGGGCGATGATATCATATCCGTCCTAGGTATACTGGTTCCTAAAATTTGTTTGCTGTTGACTTTTTTTTACAAAACAGTAACTGTTGTTTTCAATTTTCGTCAGTTGCGTACTACTTTGATTACTTTTTCGTAAGTGGTGCCTAAAAAAGCCGTTGCGAATTGTCTACGATAGCAAAGATTCCCCAATATTTACATGTGCCGTTGTTTAACCTTGATCTTGTTCACTAATATCATATCTCAGGTGTTCATAACGTGCAGCTGTGCGACCTTGATCTTGTTTACTAATATCTTACTTCATGTACATACTTTAATTTATTTATTGTCATCTTCCTAAAGCAGTCTTGGTAGAACATGTATAAAGTACATATAAAGTTCGTACTTATGAATCAATAAAGTTATTATACATTTATATTTTTCAAATACTGTTGTTTCGTGAATAAATAAAATTGTTTTATCCACTATCACATTATAGCTTTGTCCGCGTAACTAATCCCTAACTTATCCGGAATGGATTCTAACCTGAACAACTTAAAATTTGAACAAAATTCTTTTGCGCAAGCTATTTTTTGAATCGTTTTTTAATATTTCTAAAATGTTAGAAGTCGTTCGTGTAAAACAAAAATGCCGAACTTTGTTTAAATTTTAAGTTGTTCAGGTTAGAAACCATTCCGGATAAGTTCGGGATTTACTCCGCCAACAAAGCTATTATAATAATAATAATTTTATCCACACTTATGAAGCATTTAAAGTGACCTATAACGCTATAACAACGTACCATAGCAACCAGTACGTATGACAAAACCTGTCACGTTTCATTTTACGAATACGAATATTTTTTGATTAAATTTCGCTCATTCTGATTCCATAAATGTGGTGATTGTGGATAAAACGTTTTATTACATGCGTGTTTTAGCTGCATTTTATCCACTTAAGAAAATGCCATCTAAAACACTTATACAATAAATAACTATTAAAAACCGAACCACTCGGTCGCTAAATTTAACTTGCCACGTAAAGATGCTCTTTTTACCAAAAAAAATCATATTTTTTTTAAACTGCGCAAAAAAAATAATCTTTCGTTCAATAAAAAGTCTTGCCGATTTAACACACAATGAAACATTGAATTTAGTCTTCAAGATATAACACATGAATTTTTCTTTTCTTTTCTGTTTTGATGTAGATTTCATAACCAAGCAAAAATTAATCGGGGGACGGGGGGATAATATTTATTTCGTTTTCCTTTGATGATGTTTTTATCTTGACTTGTTTAACTTATATCATCTTTCTTTTTCTCTTTTTTCAAGCTTCTTTAACTGATTGCTACGTACTGCTCATTATTTTTAACAAACGCTCGATTTGCTTTATTATTTGATGTCAGCTGTTTTTTTCCGTTTTATTATTGTTTTTCTATCCAACTGAGTGCGCTTTTGTTTTGTTTGTTGCTTTTTTCTCCTTGAAACCTTTGTATTTAAGGAAGAATTATTTCCTTGAAATTGATTTTGGTTTTTATGTTTAGCCTTTGCTGTAACAGTTAACAATATCCATAATTTAAAGCAATATGGAATTAAAAACCCTGTCTTAATTAGAATCAGAAAATTTTTGATTCCAACATTTGACATTTGCATTTAATTTCCCGAAACTAGCTAAGACATGGTTTTTAATACCACAGCCATCTGAGGATGACTTTAAAATGGATCCGTGCTAATTTATTTGTGCAAATCAAAAGTGTTTACAGATAATTCCAATATGGTTAATATTTTATCAAAGCAACATAGGACTTAAACAAATTAGTTAAAATTGATTTGCCCACGTTTTAGTTTATTCATGACATTAATTAAATAAATCGATAACAGTTAATGTCAATATAAGTTAATTAGTTACTAAATACCAGAACACGGATTAATTGCAAAAACACATCATAAGTTAATATAATACAGACAGGTTAATCGAAACTTGAATAAATCAATGGTTAATTCCAATTAACAAATAATAGTGAATCAGTTAGTTAGTCAGTTAGTCAGTTAACCTTAGTTATACGGCTTGCTTACGATTAATAAAAACGTTCGGTCGTGTCCCCGTTGAAAAACATTTCTTTGTTTGAGTGATTAAAACAACAACAGGAGATTTGAAAGAGTTAATTACCGAGGCGAGGAAAAAATATGAAAGTTTGATGACACACGGTAAACAACGGTGCAACAGGTTCAACCGATGGTGCGGTGTGCCAGGCGGGCATCCGTGCCTAATTTTTTCCTGGCACAAAATACAAAAGCTAGTAGTTCCTACGAGAATAGCACCTTTTGATTTGGCCTTTGATCCAAGCGAGACAGCCATCCGGAGATTCGCAGGCATCGGGAGGCGGTTTGGGCTCCGGGATGTCGATGATTGTGTATATGACCACGCACTGTAGCTCCATAGCACACACATCGCCGCGGCTTCAGAAACTACCTCATTCGCGACCCGACCACCGCTTCTACAGTTTATTTTGATTTCTGTTTGGAATCGACGACGGCATGCGGGAAGTGGTCGCCCCAAATATTCTCGGAAATGACGCGGCGCATCAATTAAAAACGCACCTCCTCCCGAACGTGCGTGGTTTCAATAAAAGTCGGCATTAATTCGGATGTTCCCTGTTTATTGTCGGTTAGTATACTTCGTTGGTTGAATTTAAAGAGAAGAAGAGATCAAGTAATTTATTTGAGAGAAATCTAAAGTAGTCATTGATTTACTGTTATTCAAGGGCCCACATAACGTTGGCGAAAGGTAGACAGACGATAGTCGAAGGATGGACAGGATAGGCACTAAGCTATTTCTAGTTCTAGGCACTACTGCGGTAGCGTGTCGACTGAAAGAACGAACCTGGGGCTGGGGTTGTCGCGTTGGTTGCTAGGAAACTGGAGGCTGCGCGTACGTAAACCATGAAAATCTCTTGCATTAAAGGCCCCATAACCATCAGAACATTACCCATTCGCGATTCGATTTCCATCCTCGGCTTCAGCCAACTTAGAACAAGACCGCGATCTATTTTAAGCAGCCGCGATCACTTTACGGCTTCTGTTAACTACGCTAGTTACGCCTCCCTTAATTCGGGGAGTGTTTTCATCGTAAATGGGTGGAATACTCTCTGGGTCTTATGTAACAGACAAGGATAAGAGTGGTGAACTCGTACAACAAATTCAGAAAGAACACAATATTGATTTTCTCAAAGCTGCGGCGACTCACGTCATTACGTCTACACCGTCCGACCGTAAGGGTTATCGCAATAATGTAACTGTTATATTTTCATAATTATACGTATACGCAACAATCCATTGCAACAAGGTTAAACCAAATCGCGTGACACAACCACCACCAGCGATAGCGATAACTTTCCTTTACGTGTCGCTGAGAAATGCGTTGTTTATCACACCGCACATTTTTATGGAAATATACAAATACTAAGAACTATATTAACATGAAAAAGTAAGAAATTCTAGGCAAATGTAAAATACACACAACATCAACACGACACAAAAAGCCTTCAAGGAACAGAAACCTTAAAGGATGACTTCATTCAACCCCCTTCTTAATTCACTGTTCTAACAAACCCCAATCTCCTGGGAGATTCAGAAAACTTCATTCCAGACTTTTATATTACATTCGTATTTAGAAATCTCAACAAAATTTTAACAACTGTAACTTCTTCACTTTCAGTTGGAAACCTTGTAACGTAAAAAAACTTTTAAAATATTTACAAAAAATAATAATTGTAAAATAAACTGTATCTATCGGCAGGGTCGGCCACAAGGGGGGTGTCCCGTACTACTCAGAGGTCCCCGTACTCCCTACCGGACGGAATTGAAAATAAATGATTAAAGAAACCTATACTTTCAATATAATTAATTTCATAATGACTCTTTTCTCCTTTAGATACCACGACGAGAGTGAGAAAGAGATTCAAATATCAAAGTACAATAATAAAAATACACACGCTACGGTCAAAATTAATTCCAGGAGAGAAGAAACGGTATTCTGTACAGTTAAAGCTTTTATAGTTAAATACAAAGTTTGGAGATAAGTGAAGGTCACTTAATAATTTTATAGTTTCTGATGTTCCTCTATGGATATGAATTGCTTTTCGGCTTATCGAACGTTGAATCTGAATTCATCCAACAATCCAAGATTTGGGACACTGTAATTTTAATTTCGAGGACGTTTACAACTTACGAGGGCTGTTTAATAATTCAGGTAAATTTCTATGAGATGGCGGCACTACTTGCATGGTGACGTCACAGCTAGCAAGTGTCATCCTTCCAACAAAATTATGCCAAATTTGAAATAAAAGTCAAGCATTGTTTTTGTTCTGCAGACGTTTGAAGTGTACACTGCAGTTGTTAACAAAAAAATGGAAAAAGGAGAATTTCGTGCAGTCATAAAACATTTTTATTTGAAAAAGTGGACGGCTGCTCAGATTAAAGTGGAGTTAAATTAAGTTCACGGTCATTCTGCACCGTCGCTGAAGACAGTTTATTTTTGGATAAATGAATTTAAACGTGGTCGAACGAACACCGAAGATGAAGCACGCTCTAGACGCCCAGTTGAAGTCACTAAGACCGATATTATTGAAAAAATCCAAAACATCGTCATGGAAGACCGTCGAATAAAAGTACGCGATATTGCTGAGACTGTAGGCATCTCATCTGAACGGGTGCATAATATCCTGCACGAGAAATTGCACATGAAAAAACTTTGTGCCCGATGGGTGCCGCAATTGTTGACTAGCGACCAAAAACAAACACGAAAGGAAATTTCATTGCAGTGTTTGGCAATGTTTAATCGCAATCCGAAAGATTTCTTGCGACGATTCGTTACCGTAGACGAAACATGGGTACATCATTACACTCCTGAGACAAAGCAGCAGTCGAAACAGTGGACAGCGAGTGGTGAAAGTGCACCGAAGAAGGCGAAGACCGTTTTGTCAGCTGTCGATCATTGCAATGGAAAAACTTCATGATTTAGGGTTTGAATAAATTCCCCATCCACCCTATTCTCCGGACTTAGCCCCGAGTGATTTTTTTCTCTTCCCAAACTTGAAAAAATGGCTTGGTGCGAAGAAATTTCCGTCTAATGAAGCTGTCATCGCCATAAATGAAGTCTTGCAGTCTTTGAAAAAAGCTACTTTTCTGACGGTTTGAAAAAATTAGAATCTCGTTGGACTAAGTGTGTAGCCCTCAATGGAGACTACGTTGAAAAATAAAATTGAATTTTTCTAAAAAAAATTGTTTAACTTGCTTTTTTACCCTAATTATCAAACGACCCTCGTACTTCAATTCAAAACAAAACAAAAAGACACTCGCAGAAAGAATTTTATCTTTCCTACCGTATATAAATAAAACCAAGGAGAAAATTAATTTATTTATCAAGAAACCGAAGTGTAGAAAAATCGCGACGAGATTTAAGCACAGATCACATTATTTATGCAGGGAGATCGAAATTGATTGTCCTGATCCCAACGTAGTCTTTCCGTGAGTTTGATATCAATATTTACATCTATCACATGAAGGTTAGAACGAAAAGCAGTTCGTGCATACAACATTCATGAAACTTACTTACTTCCGAACCTAACGTAATTAATAAACACAAAAAAAAAACATAATTATCGTTTAAGCCGATTGCTATTACGATGAAATAAACCATTTTTCGTGAATGAACGGCAATAAACTGTCAACAAAATCTTGGGATATCTAGTAACTTCCCCAGATCTCCCTTGTTGCTAACTTCATTTTAATAATTGGATGTGAATATCGATACCAAGCTCGTGGAAAGCAGTGTAGGATCAGGACAATCAATTTCGATCGCCCTATATAATATGTATATCTGGCGTGTCTAAGAGGGGTAAAATGACATAGAGAGCGTGCCATTTCTCTATGCCGTTTGTTTTTTTCTTAGTACGCCCACACCTGTGTCCAATTGCGAACACCATCGTGTTTCTTAAGATTTGCAGCTCGGAGTATGTTCTTCGAATTGCTTGTATACTCTAAGCACAGGGACTGATTGTTAAATTTTATGATTACAACATTTATTTTCTAATTTTGAAATAATAAATTTTTGTACAGAATTCCGGTTTCTTACACCATCACACTGTCCTTAAAAAAAGGGCCCCTCAATTCTTACTGCTCCCGGGCCCCGGCATTTAGAAGGCCGGCCCTGTCTGTCGAGGTAAATGCTCCTCAGATTTCACATTTAAAAAAATAATAATTGATCGGGAAATTTTTGACAATGGAAAATAACTTACCAGCAAACGGATTAAAAGCATTAACTGGAATTTAAATCAATCTTCTTGGAAATGACTTGCACTGAAATTGTCGACATTTTCTTTTTGTTCAATTCTCTTTCAGTTCAATGTTTCAGAACGTTTCTATTGAAATTGACGATTCAAATTTGACTTTCAGCTCTGATTTTCATAAATTCATTCTCAATTCATTTATTGATTTTTCGATTGTTCCAGTGAAATTTCCGACCTTTTTTTTCAGTTCAATCTTTCAGAAAGTCTCTATTGAAATTACGTATCTTTTGATGATTCAAGTTTAATTTCAGCTTTGATTTTCATAAATTCATTCTCAATTAATTTAATCATTTTTCGTTTGTTCCTTCTTGCAGTGAAATTTCCGATCGCTTTTTTTTTCGTTCAGTTCCTTTTGAGTTCAACGTTTCTGAACGTCTCTATTGCAAATGCGTATCTTTTGACGGTTCAAGTTTGCTATGATTCCTTTGAGATTTATTAAAAAAAATAACTTCCACTTAACTAGTGTTTGTACAGGCGGATTCATATTAAATATTTATAACTTCAGGAATCGACAGAACTTCTTTAATAAACTAATGTCTAAAATCGCTTTCATTTTCGAGAAAAAAAAAGAAACGAAAGCGCTTTTGGAATAGTTCTACCGATTCCTGTAGTTATCAAAATGAAACCTGAATCAACCTGAATATACGTTTGATTTCTTATTTTACAGTCTTTTTCTATTGCTTTTCCCCTTTTGTCAATTATGTTTCCGAATTTCTCAAATGATTTTCCAATCCGCAGGCCTACTATACTTTGAACGGATTAGAGAATCATTTGACAGATTAGGAAACACATTTAACAAAAGAGGAAAAGCAATAGAAAAAGACTATATCCAGCCAAAATTTAAAGTATTTTGACTCGCTTTCCTGTAAATTTGAATTTATTTTTCCTTTTCGAAATTCTTTGCAATAAAGTTAAATTTTTTTCCTTAAAAATAACGTACTATCTACTTACGAACGACATTAAAAAAATCCATCAAATTTACAAACACTTTTTAAAAAACTTTCATGAATATTTTTTCAAGGAAAATCTAAAGTTTTAGCTAAGATCGATAACTCAAAATTCCATCAATCAATTTCCTTTCGGTGAACGTAAAGCTAACACGAAAATAAATCAATAAAAACTTTCATGAATATTTTTTCAACGAAAATCTAAAGTTTTAGTTAAGATCGATAACTCAAAATTCCTTCAATCAATTTCCTTTCGGTGAACGTAAAGCTAACACGAAAATAAATCAATAAAAGTCCTCGTACAAACACAATTTAAACACGCTTTAATAATAACAATAACATTAGCTATTTCGGGCGCAATTAATAACGCTGCAATAAAAACAAATATTTGCCACAGTTTTCCGCTGGAAATTTGCGCGAATTATCAGCTCGATTTGTACCAATTGTGTTAAGTGACCTAGTTCAGGGGACGAAAGGGATTCTCTGAATGCTGCAATACGACGACCCATTTCTGGTTCAATAAAGAAGAAATTTATTATCTTTTTTTGGGGACAAACGCCCCAAGCATGGAAAATAGCAAGAAAATAAAAGGCAATGAATTTTGCTTACAGTTCGAGGATTCACTACCTCAACAAGAATAAACAGAAAACTCTGAAATATAGGTACACCGTTTAATTAAATAAACAAAGTTATATTTAAAAGCGAGCGTTAGAGAAACTCTTGCACCACGAGAACTCATCAAAATAGATACTCTTTTATATGAACCCGTAATAAAGACCGCCCTTGTTTCAACAGAAGCTGAATAAACACAATTTTCATTATGAGCAAAGCTACGGTAGAATTTACACTGCACACATTCTCTCCGGATCAATACAAATGTACTCGTTACAAACAGATATTGATAATGTTCCACGTACTCGACATTACAGTTATTACAGCAGCAATCGATGTCCTGGTGAAATGAAAAGTAATGAAAGGTAATGGCATCTTTAATAATTCAACGCTCTGGGAACAGACATCTGTACTATCGGCGTTACTAAATAATGAAATTAGAACATCATGAAAAGAAATAGTTTAGCACGAATGGAAACAATACTTGGACGCAGGAACAAACAAAGGGGATGAGAAGACAAACACAATCCTATCCAAAAAGGTAAATACGATTTCCAAACATTGTAACAATAAAACTCTGACAGCAAATAAACAAGAAATCCTTCGAGTTACAGGCGTAAAACCCGGCCGTTAAACAACCCGCTTTCGTTCGTAAAAACGTTTAATTCGCACTCGATTAAATCAAAGAGAGACGGGATGAATTGCATCCCTAATTTGCATCCGTGTTTTAATGCGCCCGTAAAGCGTAAACACCTCGGACGATGTTGTTGAGAACTGGCTCTCGTCAAACTCCAACGCCCGGCATTAAAATTGTTGGCAGCCCGTCGTTACGCTCGAAATACCTAATTTATCCAAATGGAGGGAATTCCTGAATTAAAAATTACTTGGGCGTATTGTTCTCAAAAGTCTTTATGACTTTTTTAATTTATAAAAGGAAGGGTTTAAAATAACAAAGTGAATGGTATGAGAAATGGTTACGAGACTGGAATGGGAAATAAATTATTGGGCAAGAAAAAGAGGCAAAAAATAAGACTTTGTAAGGAAAGTAAAAACAAGAAGAACAGAAATAAAAGAAGTCAACTCATGATAAAAAGTGTGCTCCAAAACTCAAAGCTTTCAACTAAACAAACCAAACAGTTCCTGAGAAAGAGGTTGTACAAATGTTATGTATGAAGATTAATAGATGTGAGTGCTCCTTCCTCTCTTAACGAACGTTACAATTTAAAAGTTTATATAAACCGCCTTGAAATGTAGACCAATCCATAAGTATTGTTTAAGCCTAACAAAGTGTATGTTAATCCCAGACATCCATCCATTAAGAACAGAGACGGTTTACTTTACTGAGAACTATTTAAATAAATACCTGTAACATTTGTAAATAAATCAGGTCACACTGGGATTAATACAAAACATAACACCAACATTAGCAGATCGTTCGATGCGATGTAAAACCAAGAAATTGCCTTCACCAGTGTGCTAAGACTTTCATTTAAAAACCTCAATTACTAAGATAAATTTAATTTATCACCAGACTTGCTCCTGAATTATTTCGGTACTTTTTACGTCACAGGCGATCCATCCAAAAATACACAGAAAAAATGTCATAAATAAGAAAGTGTAAATCCTGAGAGAAACGAGGCGTATCCGAAATGTTGGCAGACGTCCATGCATTCAACGACCCCTTGGAAAAACCGAATCGATAAGTCATGACTTAGAAAAGTCTTAGACATTCCAGTATTGCAAAAACACTTGCGTGCCAAGGAGTAATTAGACGTACACGCCGCGTCGCTAATGACCTTTAAGGAGTTGAAATAAAAACACCAAATCATTCAAAGAATTTCCTTTTGATAATAACGAGATTTTTAGTTAAAACTAATTTTCCACTTAGAAAAGTTTTTAAAAAAAGTTATTTTTACTTTTATCTCCAATTAAAATTTTAACGACAAAGTCGAACCAGACGCACCCAAACTAACAAACACCACTTTAACTGAGTATCAGAATAAAGAAGTTATAAAGTTACGTCGTAGTAAAACCGAGGTTAACTACTTAGCTCACTGTGCACGCTCCAATAAAAATGCTTTAAAATGTCGGAAAAACTGACTCGGCAAAGTGCAGTGGGCAATAAAAAAACTGAAATTTTCATTCTGCAATAATTATGACGAAGTGAATGAGGTCGGGGAGGGTGAGACTGGCCGGCTGGCTCTGGCAACAATGCATAAAAATTTACGATTTCCTGCAGAGAGTCTATCATAATCGCATTTAAAATTTATGGCCGAGACAAGTAAACAAAGCACTCAACGTGCAATTTCATAATGTCGTCTCATAAAACCTTTCGTGTATGGGAGTATGGATATAATTGAAAGTTACATAAGGTCCGGCTTTCAAATTACTTCGTTGTAATTAAACAATGTTTTTATCATGTTCATAGAGGTGCTTCACGCTCGAAATTATTATTAGAAACGTATTGGAAAAGAAGCTGGATTGTTAAAAGAAGTGGAGGGGCTCACACGTTGTTAGCGATCAACGAAGCACGTCACGATGACAGATGACAACAAACGTCAAAATGTCAGATTGACAACGTCACACATAAGATTTATTCGTTTGTTCTGCACTTCCCACACTCTTAACTTCTTTACTCTACTTTTCTCACTCCTACTTACATTATATTATATACATCTCACTCTCAGAAGCGGTTGGTGCAAAAAGTGTAGAAAAGTACAGAACAAACGAACACACCTAATGTCAGATAGGTAAACACAGGCGAAGCATCACGTTGACATCCGTGTAACGAAGCATCGTCACAAATAAGTAAAGTTTAGGCCGCCTCTTGACGAATTAAAGCGAAACCGCATTCGTTCGTGATTAGCACGCAAATAGAATCGCATCCTCAAATCTGTTCGCTAAAACAACCCCTGGAGTAAACACAAAAAGACTGCTCCCTAACGAATGAGATATATCACAAATTATTTGAAACGTTAAATGTTAATGCGCATATTCAGTGTCCATTTCGAAGAATTTGTGATACAATTTTCACCGGATAAGAACCTGCTTAAACAATGAGATATAGCACTGACCATCTATGATTCGATTACACATTTTGACCAATGATGCAGAGTTACTTCATCCTCGCTACGAAAAAGTCCTACAAAAGCGAGAACTCTGACCGCTTTAGCTTCAGTGCGTTCTGAGCAGCTATTGACGGAAACACTCGCAAACCTCCCGTGCAGCAATTATCAGGAGTATCCGAAAGCCTTCTGTGTAGCTACGGTCGGAAGAGTTCCCGTGCACTCCAGATTTTACCAACATCGTCGAAGACCATCGTTGAAAGGAAAAGAGTAAGGATCAATTTATCCTAAAAAAGTTTCCACGACAACTTGACATTCGTCACAAAAACCTTGGCGAGAACGTAACAACGAGAGAACATTGCTAAAACGTCGAAAAATATTTACATCACTTTTATTTATTTTTATAGAAATACTGTTGTATTAAATTTGGCATTTGTGATGAAAGGCATTTGTTCTTCTTGCTTTTCATCACTGCTTCTATCTTTTTATAGAATAAAAATAGAAAAGTAATGTAAAAAGGAATCTTCTTGACTTAGACCTTCTGCTTCTACAGGGTGTTTCAGTGATAAAATATCTATCGTAAGCGAAAGAATTTATGAGCGGCTTTTAATTCTGCCTTTGACCGAAAGACGTGTTAAAGGTGACAACATTGAAAGAGTGTGCATTTACCGGTCATTTTGAACTATTCTGATAAACCTTTGATAATGCGGATTTCGTTGACGATCAGGAAACCTTTCCGTTTGCAGACGTCTTGCCAACCACGCATTTCCTCGACATTCTCCGTATAAAATATGTATGTCTGCGTATTCTTGAAACGTAAAATCGCGTATGACAACACATACACTAAAACACAACTGTTAAAAATGAATGTTACAAAAACTACACCAAATTCACGCAAATTCTGCTTCGCTTCCAACTTTCCTAATTTTTATTAAAATGCTAAAAATCATTCAATAACTAGAACAAACTAATAAATGTGTTTCATCGTATCATTTGAGGCGACCTTTTATGAGGCAATAAAACAATAGACCAATTCTCCTTTTAACGAAGGTTAAGGAGGTTAAGGATTCCGTTCGTCCTCATCTACGGTACGTTTTAAAAATATACGATTCTCCTCCTCCTTCGGTTTTTGCAAAACCTATTCGTTAAAAAAAAAATTTAATACGAAACTTTTATTTCTTTTGTCGATATCTACCGACATACCAAGTTTGGTGTACCTTCACTGAAACAGCCTGTATATGAGCTTGTTTGGTAAAACTCTACTTTTCTTTCTCTAATTTAATAATTTTGTGTTGAATTTCACTACTACAATAAGGTATTTCAATGCAAAATATGTATTTATATGATTCTGTGGTGTACAGCCAAAAGAACCGACAAGAGGGACAAGGACATATTTATTTGGTTTGGAGTACAATGCTTGAAACTCCCTGTTACAGTGAAAGTCAAGAAAATGTAAAAAATACAAAAAAAGTATCGCGACACTGTAAAATTGAAGATTCGTACGTCGATGTACAAGATGACCGTTTTAAATGACGACCCCTGAAGATTTTAGAATAGGCAACCCATCAATCAAATTTAAAATAACTTCGTTTTCATAATGTACTAAAAGCACGGTAGTAAAATGTGATGCCTATTTTCTAATTTTAAGGGTTCACAGCCTGTATTACGCAAAACTTTATGATTGAAAATCAAAATGATGCAATTTGTAGGAAAAAGAATGATATTCGAACAATTCACGAATGATAATAATGGCGTGTTCTCCGTTCTAGAGCACAGTCGGAGTATTATCATCATCTTGAAACGTTAGGTAACAATAAAGGATGGAGATCCTTTGACAGTTGCTCTAGACTCTAGAGCAATGAATCGAAAACACTATAAATCTTTTTTTAGAAAATTCTAAGCTCTTAGAATGTGAATTTAAATGTAAACATCAAAACAAATCTATGTATGTAATTAAAAGATTTCAAAAATAGTTGAAAGGTAAAGAGAGCAACGTCGACTAACTTTCAAAACGTAAAGCAACACAAATCAACAGTAATTTACGATTGTGTAAATTACAGAATTAAATCTCTGACGTCCATCCTCATCACAGACCTGCATCGAAACGTCCGCTCCGGCTGCCAAAAAATTTACGATCCAATAAAAGTGACGAAATGGGGGTATCATACGCAAGTAGACGGAACAAAAAAATAATTAATGCTACTCACGTCGGACACTAGTAAAGTAGTAAGTTTGGAACAAAAATAGTCCATTTTACGAGAACCTAGAAAAAGTAAACTAGTGCCAGACTAAATAAAAATGTTGAGACCTCTGCCAATTACTCAACTTAAAAAGGGGACAAAATTAAAAAAAAAAAAAACCTGGAGAGAAACTTTTCTTCGATGAATACAGGTTGTTCGAAAATGGGTAGCCAAATTGCAAGAGCTTATTCATTTGCAAATCAATAAGAAACAGTGTTCAAGTTCAAACAAGGAGATAGGACCACCAATCAAATCTAGAACTTTTAGGTAATTTAATTTTTACACATTTACACATTTTAAAGCGCGTTGTGTACACACACAAAAGAGAGCATTCGTTTTATCCTAGCTATCCAATTTTCAGTTCTTGTTCAATCAAATTTATTTCGATTGTGTTGTATTTAAAAAAAATAAACAAAAAGTTCAAATGGCCTTCGCAAATTTAATTTATTTAACGTGCACATACAAACTCTGGTTTGTACACATAATATTGCGTGAGTTGCACTAATTTGAATGAACTTGAAACACTCCAGTTCGCGTTGTGTGACCCACGGAATCAATAAGCGCCATAAATAACAAGGCCAAATATTAAAAACAGGCAAAGGGAAATCGATAGGACCGGAGTGGAGTAGCAAAACGTACGGCTCATACATAATTTGAAAGCTATCGATTTGTCATTATTTCTTCATATGCAAACGCCATCGGTGTGTTTTTTCTTTTAGGTGCAATAGGAAAAGTGCATTAGGAGAATCACTCGGTGGATTTTCAGGACCGCTTTTAGTCCCAAATTAAAATTTTCTTCAAGTATCAATGCAAAAATAGAAGGATTAAGTAATTTAAGTTCAAATTCGCACCTTGCCTTCAAGGATTCGATTATTAGACTCGAGGATCAATTTATCTACATCACGTCCTGGCAATTACTACTACGTTCAATATTGGCCTGGCTTGAAGTATATCAAGTATAACGTACTCTCGAGGTTCTCCAAATATGTACTTCCACAATAAATAAAATAAACTTAATTAAAGTGACAGTTCATCATTTGTTGCTTGCGCCGAAAAAGGAGAACATTTTTTTTAAGATAATTAAAATCCTGATTCTTATTTTGAACTGAACGAGTCAGGCACGTGATAAAAATTAATTCTAAAATTGTTTTATCAAACGGATTAAAACATTTTCAATTATTTAAATAAATAATAACACAAATTCTGCAAATCCTTATTGTGCACGTTCATCTGAATGAAATATAAACAAATTTACTCTCGCTTTTAAAATAAACAATTTATGTAGATGTAAAACGAACGTCGTAAATAGAGTAAATAATTCGGGATGTTATTATTTATGGAATGCTCGTAACAAATTAAATACATAATATATTATTACAGGTGGTGAAGTGGGTTTATTTCTACAGAAAACGCGTAGGCTTGTTTTGTTAGGGCTATCGAATTTAACGCCTGATATTGGAAAAGCATTTACGAGAAAAAAAACTGATAAAAGTGAAACACACATTATAGCGAACGTAACTTCAGCTGTGTCAACACATAAAAGTAGATATGGACTCGAAATTCGTTTCATATAATAAAAAAAAAAACTACGGCATGAAATAACTTTCGCTCAAAGTTTATGTATTAACTTTTATACTTTCTAAGAGTAACTTAAGAAATATATCCTCTACTGGATTGTAAATGGTCATAATATTCCTGTGTTTACTTTACTGTTTGTTTTTAAACAATGCCTTTCATATTTAATAACGAGTTGACTTTAAAATTGCAACAATTTACTACTTGTAAACATTCACTGAAATATGCAAGACTTCAGTTCGAACAAAAATAGAATGCAGTCAGGAGCTAAAAATAGAACGCCTTCAGATTTCACCGCGACGAAGGATACGGAGGAGAGGACGAGAAAATTATTTCTCTTCTTTTTATAATTACCCGAAACGGTGTGCTGCGAAATCGACGATTTTCTTCGTAGTAAGAACAGGAAATAAACTAACACGAAAAGTGTTGTGCTATTACTGATTCACGTCATGATGTCAAACAAAGGATACGTCATCTTTCAAAGAGTACTATTACGTGTACGCGCTAATTTTGGATAATTATTCTGATGGTAATGAAATTACGTACGTCTTCAAACTATAATAAAAAATATACAAGGTGCGATCGAAAAGTATTTGAGTATCATTCCAAACTAAGCATTTCGATTGGTTTCTTCTTCTTCTTGTAATGCTCAAATTATCATTTATTCGTTTACTGGTGTAAATTTTTGTCAATTTATACATTCGAAGTTCTTTTTCTTCGATTATTGTTAAGGCAGTTGATCAATCTTCATTGATCGTTTTCGTCGATAACATCTTGTCGAACAAGTTTGCAAACATGGCTTCAAACATTTCACGATTAATTCAACATAAATCCAATGTACTTAAACAAACCGTCTTGATTGGACATTAATTTAATTTAAATGCGCTTTCCTCGAACCAACAACTGCAACATGCCCCTGTAATTTAGACTTATTGCAACAGCAGTGACCATAACTGAATTCCGGGCGGAATCCGGAGCCCGTTTCTGGAAAGTGTGCAGTAAACTTCCTCGACTTGAACACCAGACGCAATTTACAACTTAAAATTGCCTAAGTTTGGCCCAAATAAATTTCGAACGCGTTACACCTTTGCACTTTCTGGCTTAAATCAAACTTGAAGATGCGAATTTTACCGATATAAATAGTCCTGCGCTGAAGGGTAACGCTATTTTCGCATCAGCCAGATCGTTCCCGTCAAAATCTATGGTGTTTACTTTTAAGCGAAAATTCTTTGAACCTCGATTAAATCACGGGATGTCGTGGTTATAGTTATTATAAATAAATACGTTTTGATGACGAGGGCAGTTACAATTTTTGCAACTTCCTCTTCCTCTGCGTTATCACCACATTTATCGCTTTGAAAGCTCAAAGTCGAGAAAGTATCCTTCGTTTCATATGAAATCAATAAGTCTCCAGCCGCTTGACAAGGGTCTTAACATTCTCATGTCACCAAATATCAACCAGTTAAATTAAATTGCACAAAAGATTCGTTTGATTGCACGCAGAAAAACATAAAAATAAGTTTCAGAAATTTAAAAATAATAATTTAATAACCATGAACTCTGGTTGCTCTTCGGTGGGAAATAACACGTTAATATTTTAACGCTGAGACGTATTTGTTAATTTAAGGCGTAATGGACCGTTCCAGCGCGATCAATACAATTATGTTCTTGTGGCAGACGGGAAATTATTCCGGGAAATTAGATCTCCACGGATGTAGCCCACGCACAATAAGCTCGATTCCATTATCATTAAAGTTGCCTTAAAAGAAAATTATGCAACGCAGTCTTGGGTTGACTTATGAATTAACCGAGGTACAGCTTTTCCCAAACTAAATTATCCGGAATAATTAATTATTTTGCACGAATCAACACTTGCAAATCATAATTTTAAAAAAATTAATAATCACGAATTCAAGATAAATAAGGGAGAGTTTCATAATGGAATTTAATGGAGACTTTAAATTTGAGCCCAGTTTTACAAACGTGGAATTAGGACGGAATAAATGTTATAATAAATAATATCCTTTAATGTTCCTCCATATCTACGTTACGTTATTCTAAGAATAATGCTTATCCGACGACTGTAAAATCGGGCCTTAAAGTCACTTTCAGATGTCAAAACAAATATGAACACATCTGAATGAACAGTACTAACTTTAAATGCTCATGTCTCATTAACCAGCATCTGCATAAATATTTTCTTTACAGAATATGAAAGTACACGTCGAGATCTTTCGTTTCAAGTGAACCCTAAGTTCTAGCCGATTGATTTGAAGTAATTAGAAATTAATTAAAAGTGATCCTTAACAGCAATAAAAGTACTAACTTTAAACGCTCATGGGTGGGTTTACAGAAAGCAAATCAAATATTTAATTGCGAATTAAACTAATTACCATTAAGTTGCCATAAGAATTACATTGCGAAATGTCAAATTAACAACGTCATTAAAATTTGATTGCAATTAAAGTTTCTGTAAACTGGGCCCATATCTCATTAACCAGAATCTGCATAAACATTTTCTTTACATAGGAAAGTACAGATCGAGGTCTTTCATTTTGTACTAGCGAAGAGTATTTCGAATTTTGCAACAAATATATATATATATATTTTTTGTAATATTTGAAATACAGATGATGCGGAAGTGCTGCATTTAGGAAGCCTCTATAATTGTTAATGGTATCGATTTGGAGACCGGAAGTGACGAAAAAACAGCAGTTATCGTCATAAAACAATGTAATCTCTCAAGGTTCATATCTTTTCAGGGTTTCTGGAAAGTATGCATCGTTTCAGAAGCATGTGCATTTTCATATTCTGTAAAGTGTTTATACAGGTACTGGTTAATAAGATATGAACATTTAAAGTTTGTATTGTTTTATTGCAGTGAACGTCACTTTTAATTAATTTGTAACTAATTAAAATCAACCGGCTAAAACTCAGGGTTCACTTGAAACTAAAGATCTCGATGTGTACTTTCATATTCTGTAAAGAAAATGTTTATGCAGATGCTGCTTAATAAGATATAAGCGTCTAAAGCAGGCGTCGGCAACCAATGACCCGCGGGTCACCAAGTGACCCATTGAATAATTTCAAGTGACCCACTTGAGTTCCGCTAATATATAAAAATAAATTATAAAACAAACTCTTTGAGAAAGTATAAATAATAAGATTAACATTTTGGTTTGATTACAAAGTTGCAAAAATGAACATAGGCGGAATACACCGACATTGCCCGAACGAATCTCATCATTACTCGTAATCAGGGCTCTTATTGGTCGACTGGGCTCTTTGACCGCGCGCCCCCTGTAGTTGACTAGCTGATCACGATTCTACTCTCGTTTAAGTTTAGTTATACTTTGTTTTTAACTTTAATAAACAGAAAACTCGGAAGATAATCATCTTCTCATGATATCATCGTGTTGGGCATCACTTCCTACGAAGTTTTCATGTTTGAAAAAAATTGGCTTTGCCATTTTGTCCGCGTTCGGTTCTTCTTATAAATGTGAGCAAATATTGTCACACATGAAATTTATTTTAAGTAAGAACAGGAGCAGATTAACTACTGAAAATTCAGACGCTTGTATTCGTCTTAAGGTGACTAAGTATCAGCCATTGATAAAGAAGAGAACACTAATGTTTTGAGTTTAAAAGCATATTTATATTGTAATAGTTTTTTCAATAAAATTTGTCTTATTTTTCACTAACGGACTGTTTTAAAATGAAAATACCCATTGACCCGAACCATTTTCTTAACAGTCACATTTTGGCTCACAGCCAAAAAAGGTTGCCGACGCCTGGTCTAAAGTGACTATTGTTATATGACCATGAAAGTGTACTTTTAATTAATGAAAATCGACCGGCTAAAACTTTACAAAGGCATTATTGAATAGATATGGATGTTTATGACTGCGTGAAAATTTTCATTGAAAACAAATTTTTTAGTGTGTTACATGAATAATGACTCATGCTGGTTTAAATAGTGGTTTTCCAACTTAATATCAAACATTTTTTTCAATTTCTTGGTACAAAGAAAGTGTACACAATGTACTTTTTACAATGGATTAAATATTATTGATCTGTGTTATTTTAGCAGCGACAGCATTTTGAAATTTTATAACTTTATTGTTGGAATTTTATTGCTAACTTCTTATCGGTCACATTTTGATGAAAGCTCTTTTGAATCGCTGCGCTGGTTACAGATGAGCCTTATTCTATTTAATTTCTTTATACATTATAAAGGCACAATGCCCCCTCTAAATATTCTGTCTTTTCCGCTAAAATTAATTAGTTATTAAAAAGGACAAATATTTCGTTTAAAGATTTTTTTTTTAAATAATTCTACTTCATCTTGCTGAGATTCTAAATGAAGATTTTATGGAAATAGAAACGAGTTTTCTATGGTTTTATGTACCACACAGGGATGATGAAGGATTAAAATGGATAAATACTGTTATATTCTGGTGAATAGCCTACCAGCAAAATATAGAGTAATGTCCTATTTATAATTGCCGCCACATTCCAGTAACTTCACGAGAATTCTCGTAGATTTCGTCATCGACACTCAAATGTTCGTGTCAAAGCGATCCAATTATACCATGTTGCCAAATTACTATTAGTTACCAGATTTTTACATATTGTTTGTCAAATTCTCAAAGAAAAATATAAGGTAACATATTTAATTGAAAATCATTTTAAAGCTTGACCAAATTCGTAACTATTGTCGTCGTATAATTTATCAAGCTTAGAATTTAAGGAAGTTTACGCATTCTCAATGTATCCGTAAATCACGGGCACGTTTGTTTATTTTGTCTTATGGTTTGGTACTATGATATGGGGATACGTGTCAGGCAGAGGGATGTAGAAAAGATCGCAGGCAGTCTCCGGGTGAGCTTGGAGTAATAAACGTGTTGGTAAGACGCGCAAATTTGGCAGACGAGCTCGCGAGTGTTGTTAATAAAATGTAGTGGATGTTTGATAAGGGTTTTCTAAGGAATATCGGCCTTGGGAAGGCGATTAATTTGCCAGAGATAATATCGACCTGGAGATGGCGGTATTTTGGCAGAGGTAGTTTCGCAGTACTTCGACCTTGACGCGACGAAGTGTAGGGACCGTCGGGATGGCGAGTCCTGGCACACCCGCCGGTTGACGTGTTGTACTGACACCAGCAGTACGACATCGCCGGAGAACAGTTGCAGTGCAGCAACACTGGTAGGGGATCGGTGATGTCGGAAAACGGCTAACTGTAATACCTGACCTGGTGAATTGCATTGTGCTTTCCAAGAACGGTCATGACTTGGTGTTGACTAGGCTTGCGCCAGTGTGGCTAACACTGTGGGAGACAATAGCACCGATGATTCTGAGAACGTACGCTCAGAAGGCAAGATATGCCAATAATATCCGCCTGGGGTTCATCTTTATGCATGCGAAGTACGAAGATGGACATTTGAGGACACCTTCTCCGTGAGTTCGCATCCCAGCAGGGAGCTTCCGCATCTAGATTCGCCGCTGGAGTGGGCGGGGTCGAGAGAGGGCCCCGGTAAGTTCTACATTCTTGAGTAGATACTCGCAAATGGTTATTTGTAATTTTGCATGACATCCTTATCGAATCGGAAAGCGAAGCCCAGATGTTAAGACGTTTACTCTCAGCTCTGCAGTGGTTGAGAAAGCGAGAAAGAGAAAAGGAAAGCAGGAAAAGAGAGATCTAACCGAAGGATGAGTGAATGTTTATTGTAAATCCCTTCTCTGACATTGTTATCAGTCGAGGATGTTTAACCAAAAAAAAAACTATTCTACATAACAATATGTTTGCAAAATTTGGGTATACTAAAGTGTCCTTATGTAACATCGAATATTTGCTTTCCAAAAATTATTTTCAGGGTCTCCGACGACGTCAGTAATAACGAAACCCGTTGACTCATTTTGCATGTTTGCAGAGCTACGCAATTCTTCCAACACGCGTTTTCGTCTGTGGAATATAGCATTCCTCGTCCTATTTTTATCCAAGACGCTGCTCATCATAAAAATTCATAAATATAATGAGAGTTTGGGGAAAATTACGAGCGCGCGTTTTTTTGTAGTTTTCCCAAGCGTTTCATAATTAACATGACATCAAAAGGTTCCTTATTTATAAAGTCCAGATCGTCTGCAAAACAAAATTGAAACTTCTCTTTTGTAATACACAGATTTCGAATACGATCGATGTGAAAGGTGCAAACAAACGGCGGATTTTTGGCACAATGACAGGCCAATAAAAATAATTTTACTGCTTCAAAATATCAGAATTCTATTGTGTTACAATTCAAAAGAAAGAGGATGCAATTACTTCAGAAACGAAATCGGCCCACTTCAAAAGGATTCCTCGTTTAATTTCTTTACTTCACGAAAGCAAAACATGTTAAATAAAAATATTTGCTACATTATTGAAAACATTCAATATTTGCCTTCTTTTCTCTTTAAAATTGTTTCATGTGTATTTGTTAGTCATTAAAATTAAAACAATTAAAAACAACTCATGTTTTGTTTGTTTGGATTCATCAGAACATGTTCTGTTGAGCTTAACGTGAATCATCAGATATTTTTCTCCCGATCTTCACAATTTACTCCGGTCAGAACAAATGGTCATTGTTGAACGGAATTTGTGAAACGTCCGACTTGTTAATAATATTTCACGAATCTCTACACGCGAAATTATTTTTATCGACGTTTACATTCTGCGATCATTCAGCAAGATCAAAACGTATTGGAGAAAAATTCTCGTCTGAATTTGGCTTCGCTCCAGAAAGACTGACGTACGTTTTCGCATTTTTTATTATTAATAAACTGCAGACAGGCGAGCGTGATTTATTGACTTTGACATTTCGATGACGGCGTTTATTTGATTCATCTTCCGAAAATAATCATAGCAAGTACACAAGTAAACGTATCATGAAAAACTATGGGCTTCTTTTAAAAAAAAAGTAATAAAGCAAAAAAATCAATCGTGTCTAAACCAACTAAAATCCGAAAATACTTGTGAAACATTGCCAAAATTTATAGTTTTATTTAGTGCACGTTTCGAGGTCATTACTTGGCAATAAATTTACTGATTTATGCAATCCAAGGAGAGAACGTGCAACTCGGCTGCTTAAAATTTTACCCGCCCAATCGCACCTGCGAGCAAATAAACTCCAAAGTGCATTTCAATCCCACCAAACTTAAGAAATCAATCCCTTTTATATCGTCATCGAGCTTTTCCAACCTTAGCAATTGAATATTTCATATTAAGATTTAGAGAACCCGTTCAAATTAATTTGGAAAGATCAAAGGAGTCGCCATAAACAAATTATGTCTCGAGAGTTTAATATTTCGTTCGTCCTTTTTATTAAGGAAGACGCAAAGTGTTAGAACTAAGCGAAGCCAAAATCAATAATACCTCGAGCAAACATGAACAAAGACTTTTAAACGGTCTTCACACTTTCCTGAAAGAGATTTACCCTCGCACTCACAATAAATCGCTGATGCGGAAAACTAAGGCTAAAAATAGCCGGAACATAATCCGTTAAGCGCCTCGCCCTAGTTATGTGCACTGAATTCTATAATTGCCTTGCAACAGTGGAATTTCGAAGAAATTTTAGACTGCTGCATTTAATCCAGAGTGCTTTTTATATTTTATAATTGGACGGGGCAATCAACAAACCATTCCTCGAGGAAACACCAATTAGAACTGAAGCAAGAAATTAGTTCGAAAAAACACGTAGACGAAGTAAATGTTTCGCAAACATATAAACGAAATGGTCAATTCACAGGGGCTCTCAGAGATCGAGCTAATAAAAACCGCCTGGCAAATAAACGCGAATTCAAAAGTATTGGCTTGTGTAACTAAATAAAATATTTACGAGTTGTAATGTGAACAAAGTGACTAGTATCACTTGGACCCCTGAATGACATCTTTGTAGAAAATTCAAAACGATACGAAAATTTCAAAAAGGCTACATTTATGTAAATACATATAACGAATTTCATGCAGTAGCGTAGTAACTAGAAGTGAATGTACCTGTGTGAAAAGTTACCGTACCCTGACCTGAATAGACATAATAGTTTCTTTTCTTTAGGCCCGATTTTACAATCGTAGGATAAGCATTATTATTGGTATAACGTGACGTAGGTGTGACGTAGATATGGAGGAACATTAAAGGATATTTGGCGAACACTTATTCCGTTCTTATTCCACGATTGTAAAACTGCGCCTCAAAAAGTTAAAGTTGAGTTAACTTTCAGCGGTGTGAATAATTTATGGCGCCAACGGTTTATAATTTGAATCTACCAATGGACGACGCACCGCTTTACAGCTTTACCGCTATGCAGCTCGCATGGGAATCGGCCTTTAAGCTGTACAAACGGGGGAATCACCGTCAAGTTCAAATTCAGAATTTCTTGCATAACAATAAGAAAAAGTTTTCAAATAAACAAACTCGAAAAATTACTCCTTATTTATTGAATTAATTGGTATTTGGTATGATGAAAACTTTATTCATTTAAAAATATTTGTCAGAGATTCAATCACAATCCTCTTGTGCTTAAACGTCAAATATTTTTTTTGCAAACTGTTAGATTTGACGGAATTTTTTATTATATTATTTAAATATTATTATCATTTTTAAAAATATGTTTACACCTGAACAAAAGGCATTTATAATAGGGTGCCATTTTGAAAATGGATAGCGTTTAGAAGAGACGATTGGAAAATTCCGCACTTTTAAGTATTTATTGCATAAAATAAATAAACTCCTCCAAATGCCCTGCACCCAAGGGCTCAAGGATGAAAAGCTGTTTTAAACTACCCCATTTCTTGTAAAGATTTGGTTAGTAATTATTCGGAACAAGAAATTTTTGAATTCAAATATGGCTTGGAGATAACTAGAACACGTTCTATTTTTAGAGACAGTTTTTGTTTCAATTTAATTTTTGATACAATTTACTATACTGGGTGTCTCAAAAATAGTGTCCATCCTTTATACGTCACATACCACTAACGAATCCGACTCTAAAATCACAAACAAAATCACCTATGATATCCTATTACTTTTCAAGTTACAAGAGTAAGAAGTTGCGTGTGCAGATTCTTTATTTATAATATATTTCCAAAAATTTCGGTGGCAATTATTTAAAATGGTCCAAAGTTAAATAAAAAAATATGTTAAAATTGACTTTTTAACACAAATTTTCGAAAAAATTGATACTTTCAAACTTCGATTAAGAAAAATATCTGGCCACTATGGAAGTGCTTACAATTGCCCTTTTTTATAACCCCTTTTTATAACCAAATTTCTTTTATTTAAAATGGAAGGTCTAATACTTTTTCTGCAATCGATTTCATACTCTATAGGGACTAATAAATATAAAGGATAAACACCATTTTGAGATACCCTGTACCTATAATTTAAATTACTCAAGAAATTGCACCAAATCTTGTACACTTCTATGCAATAAACTTAAGCACAGTAACTATTTTATGGTTTATACATTTCAAAAATAATATCGAGGGCGTCATATCAGAAGGGCGTAAGGCCCATTATAATCCCATGCTGATACGCCCTCGATATATACTTCTGCCAACATGTAAATGGAGGTTCAGCTAGGTATAGTTTTTAAGGGCACTTTTAAGATTTTCATTTCATTCTGCCCTGTATTTTAACTTCACTTTTAACCTTGATTGTTTTCTTTATTTTATTGAAACTAGGTATTGGATTAATAAAAAACCCATGTTGTTTGAAAGACCATTTTTAACATAAAGCCAAATTTATTAAGATTTTCTTTTTTCTTCTGAAGCGGATAAAAAAACAATCAATCAAGTCAAAAGTGTGAAGTGTGTCGATTTCTTTGCACTTAATTAACGTGCTTAATTTTATTCCACAGTAGTGTATTTACAAGAAATAAGGTACTGTAAAACGGTTTAAAGTAATTAAGTATTTTATTGCATAAAGTAAGGAGATACGTTTTTGGTTCATAGGCGAACAAATTTCATCTATAGCAGGGAATACATGATCCTACATGTCTTAACACATGTACGCGCATACATGTTCGCCGAACATCAACGTGCGTGTGTTGGCCCGAAAAACGCTTCGAACATGTACGCACATACAAAAAGTCCGTCGAACTTGTTTTCTGGATTTCCTGAAAACAAGTACGTGCGTTGATGTTTGCGCGTACATGTTCGATCGTGTGGTTGCCAAACGCACATGTTCGCCACGGACTTATTCAATGCAGTGCGTCGACGTCGTGCATACTCTTTTCCACAGCACCTCGAAACAGCCAATTTATTTTAATAAATAAATTCCCGGCAATGTGTGGTGGCAGATCCTGCAATTGGAACTATTAAACTGAGGACTTATCACAGCTTTGTTTATTATTATTTTTTTTTGTACTTTTGTTTTACTATAATAGCGCACGCCAGTGCCACCAAAGATAACTCTTCCGACGTCGTCTTGGTTGATAACTGGACTATGACGTCTTAAGACAAGTTCGATCGTGTGTAGTATGGTACTATGTGACGTTGATGTTCGGCGAACATGTACGCGCGTACATGTGTTAAGACATGTTGGATCGTGTATTCCCTACTTATCTGTGGATACACGTGAGTTTAATTTGCTTTTTTTCGCATTTTTTTACGTTATTACGACATTGGCAACTTTTTTCTTCTTCAAAATTGATTTTTCTTCACGCCATAATTTTGTTACATTTCTGAAACTTTCATTGTTAAAATCCTCAACAAAATGACTTAAGATTTCTTCGTGTGGTATCTTCGAGAAATTTAAAATCACTGACTTAATTCTCAGCAACATTTTTGACAGCATTCTTTTTTTCTTGTTCCAAATCATTTCTTCATTTCCTTTCAAAAATAGTTGGCTTTTTCACTTTTTAAGAACTTGAAGAATTACAGACAGAATCGACTCTAGATTTCTTCTTGATGACATTTTTGTGAATTCAAAATGGCCAAAAAGCATTAGTTGTGAATGTTGAAGACCTAAAACTTGCTTCTTACGGTTTGAACCATTGTTGACGATATTCTTGCAAAATCTGCAAAATTCTCGGGCCATGTCTGCGTCTAATGTGCAGCCTAAATTTTGAACCTCTAATTTGACAATTTTTGTTGCGAATCGATTTTAAATGCAGTGAATTCCTCGAGCATCTTCTATCCAGCTGTTTCGGGCCTATGTGGGGCCTCGCCAGCAGAAGCGTAGCTCGAGAATTGCAAACCAAACCGACCTGTCCAGGTTATTCGCAATTGCAATGTGTTAGTAATGGATCGCAAGATGTCGCGATCTAATTTGACATTAATTTTAAGTGTAGCCCACGTGTAGCCGTTGATTAATGTCAAATTAGACGTTAAAAATGACGTTAGGCGTCACATTAGACGCAGGTGTGACCGAAGAATAAGAAGAACGTTCTTTCTTTTTGTTCAAAATCTTTGGCTTCATTTTTAATAACTATTTTTGTTATTTTACATCTTCCTTGTTAACAGTGGAACATAAAATGCATTTATTGAGAATATCATGAAAACGATTGAAAATGGCGATTTCTTGAGAAATTTTCAATATTCTTTCAGTAACTTTAATTTTTCAAGTCTGCTTATTTGAACTTTTCCTTTTATGCATGAAATACGTTCTTGTAATTTAGTCACCCCCGAAAATACACTTTTAGTTGTATCCTGCAAGCTTTCTGGTTCATGGGCCCGCTGCACTCACGTCTGATTTTATCCTCAGAATGTCAGAACAAAAAATTGCAGTGAAATAATAGCAAAAAGTTGATCTTTGTATATTTTTGTATTTAAAAAGTTTTAATTTATTGGTTTCTACTTGAATTTTCTCTTGAGAATTATTGTAAAGCTAACAAATTCAGTACGGTTACAAATGAGTTACAATATTAAGTTTTTTTCATGTGACGTTCAAAATTAACGCGTAAACATGTCAAAACATAAGCGATAATTTATCAACATAATCCCAATAATCTTGCGACGAAAAAAAAAATAAAATTCCATGACGCAGTTGGAAGAAACTCGACGTGAACTTAGTGCTTTGCAGCCGACGCAAATACACGAAATTCGAAACACGAACGGACGAATAAAAAAATTGATGGATAGCTAAACGATATAAAAGGAAATTCGCTCCCCCGACATAAGTCAGCGGACGCACGAGACAATAAAAGATATTTCTTTCGCGTGGCAATCATAGGAGATAGGAATCGCCGATGTAATACACAGGAAATGAAACGTCTCGTGTTTGTCGACGTAAAACTGTTCATATATCACAATGTATTATGTTTCTTGGATGTAACAAAAGAAGAATAAGAATCATTTCTCTTTCCCCCCTTACTTCACTTTAAAATTATAAATGAAAAATAAAAATAAAAGACAAACAAATTGCAATAGTTTAAGCAATTATTAATCGGTTCTTAACAGTGCAATTTTAAATAGTTTGGAGGATATATGTATAGGATGTCCAAAACAAAACTGTTTGATGTTTTTAGAGTAAAAACTTCATTCACATTTTGCATTTTAGAATTCTTTAAATTCACTATAAGAGGTAGAACCAATAAGTCGCACATTGTAAAATGAAGATTCAAAGGTCAAGTTAATAAAGAATTGGTTTGTTTGACTCACCTATCGAAGATTCTTGCTTCCTTGAGGACATTCCCCAAGTTGATGTAAGCGTCCAAAAAATTCGGATCTAAACCCACAGCCTTTTCAAAATGATGAATGGCGAGCCAGATTTCACCCTGAGCGTTAAACACACAGCCAAGGTTGCTCCAGGCAACAGCAAAATCTGGCCTCGTCTCTATAGCTTTCAAGTAGCAAGCCTAGACAAAAACGGCAGTTAGTTACGGAAACAAGTGGCATTTCCGCATGGCAAGCATCCATTTCTCGGGACCTCTCCTACAGGTACAAGTTCGCACAGCGCACGCACACAAATCTGCATTTCAAGTAAAACTTTTGTGACTGTAGGTAAATGCAAAAATGTTTCAGAATCAATGCACACCAAGTATAGAAACGCCAAAACGCTTTGATAACCTACGCAAAGCGCGATATTACGCATTCAAATTTGCCAAGTCCACCCTTTTCTAAAACATAAGGGGAATTACGCAAACGCAATGACGCTAAGAGAGGCCCCTACTCCTTTACCTAAAAACAAAGAGACGTTTTTTGGCTACCCTCGCTTGCGTACTTTACCTGTCTATAAGCCCAATGTTTACCAGCCTGATCCCAGTTCGAAGTTCACCATGGCTGCCACATACCTGTATTATTGTACAGCAATAGTAATACCATTAGTAATTGCTATCACTT
Source organism: Dorcus parallelipipedus (assembly GCA_958336345.1). Lineage (NCBI taxonomy): Eukaryota > Metazoa > Arthropoda > Insecta > Coleoptera > Lucanidae > Dorcus > Dorcus parallelipipedus. The sequence continues at coordinate 16,796,099 of OY284475.1, forward strand.
CATTTTACTGGCCACAAACGGAAACTCACCAAAACATAATATTCACAAATTAGCATTTAAATTTTGGTGAAGATCCTTTTTGAGGTACACACAAATTAAATATCAAAATAAGGGTGCAGGTATAAACGGGAATCATGAATGAAGTGAAAATCACAAGTGTTACACGAAACTTGTACATTATGACCTGGCAGATTTTAATTTATCAAATCAAATTCATCTCGGTGATCTGCACGCCACGCCATAAACAACAAATTTCAATCCCCGCTCCACATTTTCTGAAATAAATCAAATCCAACTTTAATAACAGAGACACTTAAACACTTATGAGTTCAGCAATTTGAGCTGAAATATCACCAGACCAAATCGAATGAATGAACACACTAAACTTGCAATGACCGTGGCGACGTGGTGATATTTCCATCATGTATAATGCAAGAGTTACATCACGTCGGCAGATTGTTCCCTCTGGTATGAAAAGAAGGTCAGCTACGCAATGCAGGGAGATCCAAACCAGATGGCTACCAATGATATTTGTTTCGTCAACAGGTTTTCGAACGACGTGGAGATTGTGAAGTTAGTTTTCATTTTAAAAAAATAAGCATGCTTTACCTTGGAGAGGAGTATGGTGGTAAAATATAGAAGTGAAAACGATTCTATTACTAATTTTATGGGAAAAGTAGTAATAATCACAACTTTTTAAAGTTCAGAGTAACATTTACTTAAAAAACATGAAAAACAGTTTCAAGAATAAATCAAAAAAGAATTCAAGTTAACTGGTTTTGGCTACTCAGTGGCTCTGTGTCACAAATAAAATGTTTTTCAAGCTAAAGCAATTTTAAATAGGTCTTATTCATATTTTTTAAATTTTCTAAATTATTTTCCTTCTTAAAAAAATATTATTTTTATTGTACAAATATGGTTTTATCTTTCTGCCTGACAATAAAGCTTGCTTTTCCCAAGGTACAAAATTGAAAAAATTAATAAATGAAAATTACTACTTATATTTAAATGCATGGCTAACTGTATTAGTAATGATTAATGCGTGTTAATCATGGATTAGCATCCAATAAATCATCTTCTATATTTAACTGATAAGAGGAACATCGAAAAATTGGTAACCACCCATAAGTAAGAAAGTTCCAACGCCAAACGCAAATTTACAAGTCTGATTTACAACCTACGCAAGGCAACTTTAAACCAAAACAAAACTTGCCCAGACGTGACCACACAAATGTATAAATGCGAGCTGCACAGCTGCGAGAACGACACAAAACCAGTCTGAGCAAATTTCGATCGCAGAGTACGATACGCCAAGGCGCTGTGTGAGGAAAAAATCAACCAAAACCGCCGCAGAATCCGCAAAAATAGTTACGCACACTTTCTCGGGCTCTTGCACTTAATGATTTTAAAACTGCCATTACGTCTGTGTTGTGAAAGCTTTGACGTAATGGCTGTCGACTAGATATGAAATGATTGGATAGGAAGGAAAGGTGAAGATGAAGCACATGTCATCACATACCTTGGCTTCGTCTAAACGACCTAAAGCTTTAAGTAGATTACCCAAATCACTTCGTACACAGTAGAGTTCCTGCAAAAATTAAAAAAAAAAGGAATTAGTTCCTTAACGAAAAGAAAAACAAATTTTAATTATATGCACAAGAGGGAAAGTTCAAATGATTTTCACATGCTATAAAGTGAGCCAAAAATATCGTCGCCTATTTGAATTTCCCGCGAAGTAATAAATTAATATCCATTCACGATCTTTTTAGACTCTAGAGGGCTGTGCTTTTTTTTCGTTAAGTTACGTACATGAATTTTAATATAACTCAAAATGTGACAAATGTAAACTTCTGACACTTTAATGTCAGTCCCATCAACTCTCGCTTATTATATACTGAGTGTCTCTTTTACAATTACAAAGCTAGCAGCACTGGCGAAAAATCTGAAATATTGACAACACTGCCCACATCAACTTGACATCCATGCTATCACCTAAATTAACTGTTCCAAATTTCACTTTGATAGCCCTAGCCGTAGTTGAGATATTTAGAGGTTTCCATACTTTTGTTCCACAGTGTATCTTATCACATTTTATACATTAAAAGTGAGGAATGATTTCAGGATATAAGACACAGCACATGGCTGCAAGCATAGTAACATTCTGGTACTCTTATTTGTGTTAATTAACATGTTCATAACACTTAAGTACAATTACTCTTGTCAAGAAAAAACGTTGAAAAAATCTCCCCCATTTATTAAAAAATTGTCTTTTCGCACTAGATGTTAAAAATCCCTCCAAAGAGGGATTATCCCTCCCATCTGGCAACACTGTCAACACTTACAAGAGCTAACGTGATTGTCAACTATTATTATATTTGTTTTTTTTTATATATCTGTGTGATATCTGTCAAATGTTTTTGATGTTGGTACCTGGTACCTGAATGTTAGGAAATTTCAAAAATTTCTGTTCTACATTTGGTGATGGTTACAACAGAAATGCTAGAATTTTACATTGACAGGTATTATAGAAAAAAAAAACTATAATCATCAAACCAGTTATGATCATATTCAGACAGGCAATAGGACAACAGTATTTCTGTCTCACCTGATATGGTTTTCAATAATTTTCCAGTTTTAGTTACCCAAAATTTGGTCACACAGGGCTCGAAAATTGTTGATATGTAGAGTAGCGAATAATAAAATCTAGGCATATCACTTCTACAATGTAAACTTTACTTTACTTTTTTGCATTTAGTACACACTTAAAATGTCACTAGTATTTTGTCACTTATTTTGTATTTTGACAGTTAAGTTTCGCTCAAAAAGCAAGAGTATTGATTTTGTCAAGTTTGGACAGAAAGAGCAGTTGCTGCGAAAGTTCAATTAAATTTGACATTTCAAATACTTTTTAAATTCTAACAGAAACATAACCTTCTCAATAAAAGCCTGATTTGCCAAATTTGTCTAAATGTGCATGATACGTCAAATTCTTGCCTGGATTTTATTTTCCACTACTATACATTTATTTAAAATTGTAAAATTTTATTAAGTTGGTGCTACAACTAAAATTTCTAAGGTTGGCAACAATGATATTTTTTATCCTTGCTTATTTTAAGCAGTTTTTTTTGCCAAGTGGCAATTTGATTGATGGTAAATGCTTAAAACCAAAGTAATGACGACCTTTTTTATTAGAAAACTCACCGGATTATATTGTAAAGCGGTTATGTAAGCTTGCACAGCTTGCTCCATGTCCCCCGCAGCAACCAAAGCAGCGGCGAGATTGATATATCCATCTATGAAGTCCGGTTTTAACCGGACGGCATGCCTGTAATTATCCAGGGCTTCCTGAAGCTGTCCCCTTTCCTTGTAGACATTTCCTAAGTTACTATAATAAAGAAACACGCAAAATCTAATGATGCGAATAAGATCGATAATATCGCTACCTGTAGGCTTCCGCAAGTAATGGATTTTGTTTGATGGCCAACGTGCTATACTGCGCAGATTTTTCCAGCCTCCGACACTGGAAATGGATGCTCGATAGCAGTAAGAGAACGCCTGTGTTGCTTTGGTCTTGTCTCCACAATTGCATGCAGTGCCTTTCACCATTTTCATAGTCGCCGGCCTGGTATTCCCGATGAGCGAGTTCGAGAAGGCCTACACAAAAATTTCGATTTTCTTTTTTAAGAAGCGACGAGGTAATGATTGTACTGTACTAACCCACTGTCGAGAGTTGCGTAAGCTCGTTCATTTTCAATACCCCTTGGTTGCTGGCGGATCCCACTGTAACAATTTGATTCTGAGAGTTCATCCTGTATGCCGAGGAGAAACCTCCGCCAGGCACGAGTTTTATCTTCGTGAATTGCACAAAACTAACGCAATGCAACGTATCGATTGACAAGTGAAAAGAAGAAGAAGAGGAGGAGGCAAGGGGTGCGAGGTGCGAAGTACAACAAAGCTCCATAGCATTCGCTCCGTGTACTAATTCGTGGTGTACTCGATTCTGATTGGCTTAGAGCAACGGAAATTTCCAGAGTGAATTAACGCTGATGTGACCGCACGTGCATATTAATGAGCGTAAATTACTTACCGATGTTAATATTTTCACAAACTTAATCGCAACGACACTAGATTCACTACGTTATTCACTTACAGCGTTAAATATTAAATATGCAAGGCTATGGAATATACATGGATAGACGTTTCTTTTCCTGCAAACGTATAATGAACCCCCTCCACTTATTACTGACGTCACAGACTCGTGCACAGTTAAAATTCAATAGAACTGAAAACCTAGACACGGAAAGCAAATACAATCCCCTACTAATCTGACAGAGATGGCAACTGCATGCGCTTCAAACTTAACGAACGCACTCTAATTTTGACGTTTGTCAACCTTCGTGGCTTCGTGCGTTCACATACAAATAACCTCTGCCATTTCGTTTTAACATCGGTTTATGATCGGTTCGTTGCTGGCACTACTCTCATTAATTGCTCGTAAAATGGCGCAGCCACGTGAAAGAACTTTTATTATGGTGAAGCCGGACGGTGTTCAAAGGGGCATCGTCGGCAAAATCATCAAGCGTTTCGAACAGAAAGGCTTCAAATTAGTCGCTATGAAATTCACGTGGGTCAGTAACTTACACTAGACAAAACAAGCACGCGGCGAAACATATTGTTTTTGAAATTTTAGGCTTCTGAAGAGTTGCTAAGAAACCATTACGCCGACCTATCAAGCAGGCCTTTCTTCCCTGGCTTGGTCAAGTATATGAGCAGCGGACCGGTTGTCCCCATGGTCTGGGAAGGCCTCGGTGCTGTTAAAACGGGGCGGGTGCTTCTAGGTGCTACCAACCCAGCCGACAGTGCTCCGGGTACGATTCGCGGGGACCTCTGCGTTCAAGTTGGGCGCAATATTATTCACGGATCAGATTCCGTGGAATCCGCCAACAAGGAAATCAACTTGTGGTTCACCGAGAAGGAGCTCGTCAATTGGCAACCTGCTAACGAAAACTGGGTCTACGAAGATTGAGGTTTCATTTTTTTTTTATGTAAGCGTAAAATTGTTGCTTTAATATCGAATAATGTGCACTACAATGTCGACAATAGTGATATTTAATAAAAGTGAAATTACCAGAACTGTAAACACATTTTTTTTTATTTATTTTTTTTAATTTGTTGTGTGGAGACGGGGGTGTGTTACATGATTTTAAAATAAGTGAAGCACTACTATAGGAGCAACAAGCTGTAAAAAAAATGTATAACATTTAAGGCTTCTTTGAAGGTCAAGTATGTATGTACTTGGGCACGTATTGATTTTATTTGTTTGTTCTGCACTTTCTACACTTTTAACTTTTTTACTTTACTTTTCTCACTCCTACTTACATAATGGTCGTGTTTTAAAATTACTCGAACAGCCGTTCGAGCATGTATTTAATATGTGATTTCTTACCTTAATCAAATACTCAGTTAGGTAGGAAATTGCATATTAATCAAACGCTCGAACGCTTGTTCGAGTAATTTTAAAACACTGCCAATTTTATATACATCTCATTCTCTCAGGAGCGGTTGGTGCAAAAAGTGTAGAAAAGGGCAGAACAAACGAACACAATGCATACTTTTTCGCAAAATACTCTTTAATGCAACTTGAAATGTTTGTGTGGTATGTCAGTATGAATGAGTATGATTCGTATTAATACATTATCAATGAATTTAGGCTTCATTAAAGTATATTTCGTAAAAAAAGTGTACACTAGTGCACACCAGTGCAGGATAACAAACAGACCTATATTCATATTGCAATCTCTTTTAATTGTAAATATTTTTAAAACTTGGATATTCCGACTAAATTAATTTTTTTGAGTGGCTGCCTTTGATAAAGTTCAAACAGAAAATTAGTTGTAACACGGCAAAACAACGCTAAATTGTCTTACACTTTATTGCCTGCGTTCAACTTCAGCCTGGCAGAAAGCTACGTAGCGCTTCATGTGCGCCACGTAGCGTGACGTCTTGTATATGTTCAAGCCGATGCTAAAGTTTTGCTAATGGAGAGCGATAAACCTAGCGGCCGCCAGATTTGAAATCGATTTTTAAAAAAGCTACGTCGCTAGCGCTAGCTGTAGCGTTATTGTTTTAGGTTATGTCTGAGCATATGATTGCCAGTTGAAGCTGCTGCAGTAAGTATTGAAATAAGTTTTCCTATTAACAAATCTTCTTTATATTAACACGGTTAGTTATTTATATTAGGGTTCTAATTTGTACAGGTTAAAAGCGACAATAATTTTAATTCTTCATTAGTTCAATTATAAAATCGGAACTAATTGAGAATAACCTGTACAAATTAGAATTCTATAGGACAAGTAACAGATTACTGGTTACCTGAAAATGTGGACATTTGAAAGTAACGGAGCAAAATGAAGAACCCGTTCAGCCAGTTCTCAATTAGCTAATACTAATAATAATTACGTAACAATTGTAAAATGTAAGCGCTGTCTTTGACAAAACGCAGCCATTATTAGAGCGCTGCGCTTTCCTGAACGCGACCAATCAGAGGTGTTAAGTAAAATATGTCTGTCTCAAAATTAAAAAACCACCAACCTCGCAATTTTCCTCGTAGATACAACCGGCAACGCATGCATCTGCTGGTGACATGTTTAGGGGGAAGAAAATTAGCGCAATTTAAAATAATTTTGCCTTTTCGCGGCATCATAAAATTTTATGCAAATGTTTACTAGTGTTAATGTGACATTCAATTTTGACGCTAAATTACTAACGCTCATAAATTACAGTGACAACTTGAAATGCCAGCCAAAATATATCTGGGAATTTTGCTTTTTTGGCAACATAAAGGCCTGTTCGATAGCTATGCACTTTCTACAATTTTTGACACCTTTATTCTATTTTTCTCACTCTTATTTATGTTATGTTATGTACAACATCGCACTCTCTTAGGAGCAGTTGGTGCAGAAAGTGTAGAAAAGTGCAGAGCTATCGAACAGACTGCAGACCTATAATTTTACAGGTGGTGGTTTTTTAATTTTGAGACAGACAATAAATACGTGAAATTCAAATATCATGTTTTTATTTTCACCGATGAACAAATCTTCGTTTTTAAATTTTATAATTTTAGAAATCGGCCACAAGATGTCACGACCTAAACTGAATATGCGGAAGTAGTGAAAGTACTGTTCGCTTCACCACCACAATTCTAAAGAAGATCTAAAATTGTGGTGGTAAAGCGAACAGTACCTCCACAAATAACATAACGTCTTTATTATAATCGTTGAATTAACCGATGCTTTTCCATGATGTTAACCAGGGCCTGGACAGCTAAATGGAAGTAAAAAAAATGTTCATATACCGGAAAATTATAAGTTGTCAAAAAGCTTCGAATCGTGTCCAATCTGGTAGATCTCGACGAGGCGAATTCGTTGGCAGTTGGCACAAGTCGCTAGCTCCAACCGTTTTCGAAATAATGAGGTTTTTATTCGTGAAATGTCAATTTTCGATTTACCTCTGCAAAACAAATTTTCTGTCCACCATTACCATATTTCAATTAAAGTTTAAATCGGAGGATGTTTTTTCTTTCTCTCTTTGCGTACCGTATTTTCGGAATCGGGAATCACCCTTCCTCACTTAGGAACGGATTACTTCGGCGTTGAAACAACTGGTAAGGGAGAATTTCTCTCCTGTTGGGGAGATTCCTTTAGATCCACAATTACCTGTGCGAAACTATCTGCCCACTGCCTTCTCCACTGACTCGGTATTTTGATTGCAGCATCAGCCTCAGACATCTGGCGATTTCGATTGTATCCGTTTTGGTGTCCCCATTATTCGGTATCAAGTAACATGACGTACACACTCTTTTTTTTGGAGAAAGTGTGCGCGACAGTACGTAAGTTTACAAGTTTAAAAATATTTTTTAAGAAAGAAGTATGAAAGTTCAGAAATCTGTTTATAACAACTAAGTACGATAATTCTGATCTTAATCGTAAGGTTTCGTGCCATCATTAAAATATCATTTAAAAAGAAAATCTAGGAATTTGTTGCAAGCGTCAAGGTAAGAATATCTGGAGAATCATACCCTGTATGTCCTAGCATAGCATATGCGCACACAAGCGTTTTACAAAATTCTGGAACGTCCACAAACCAACAATTCATCATTATTTATAACACACTTACTACATTCAATTTAACTAAATAAGATTCGAGAAATTTCAATTGTATTCTATACACTGGAGTTCTATGACTGAAAGTACTTGAAATAAGCTTACTTACATTACGCTTGATGCACGACTGAACCTCGAAAAATAACATAAACTAACATAAAAATTATTCACTTTTTAAGTGAAGTTTATAATAACGTATCAATGTATCGTTGGAATATACTACTAATCACAGTTGCTTAATAAACACATAGGTTCGTACTCCACTCAGGTACAAACAAAATCCGAAATTAGTTTGTCAATAAACCGCCATATTGCAGAAACTGACCTACCGCAAAGTGGTAACTTCCGTCAAATGTAATTGCATTGGGCTCATTCAGGGACGCTCAGCGGCTTAGCTAAGCTGTAATTCAGTCAGCGTTTTCTAAGTGTCAGCATATAATGATTCCCTGAACGAAGTTCTGAATGGCAGCTCTCTCACATGCTTGACGTACTATATATGGACGAGTTAAATAAACGGTTAATCCCGTCAATCTGCACAAAATCGTCAAGTCAACGGTCAGAGTAAACTACCTGACCAATCATCAACTGGAAAAATTGAATGATGACTCAACCAATAAATTTAAATTATGCTCCCACTACTTTTCTGATAGTGCTGAGGAACTCAGCCTACAATTTATGCGCTGAGTAAATATCTCAGCAGCTTTCTTTCAGCGGTCTGTCAGCTTATCCATTCAGGGAAACTGCTTACTTAGCCTCTCAGCCGCTGAGCGTCCCTGAATGCGCCCAATCACACATGCTGTATGTTCCCGCCTTGATTCAACCATTCCGTATGTTACCCTCTTGATTGCAAGTCTGTTTTGAATGCAATTTTAGGTCAAAAATCGGTCGCAAGATGTCGCAACCTAAACTGTCAAAAAAATCGTTGAAATATTTAGATCACAGTATAAGGAACAATCAGTAGGGACAGCTGGCTTGACTTTGTTCGCAGATTTTTTTACGCACATGTCTCGAAGCTGGCGGTACCTTCCACATTCCCCGATAGTGGCGCAATTCTTTTATTTGACATAATGACATATTAGAATAATAATAATAATAAATAAAATAATAATAATAGGGTTTTGACCATATTTTGGGTTCTTTTTACCTGTTTTTATATTTGTGCGGTACTGTCACGTCTGTGATCCATTGTTGTATCTCGTTAAATCTGTTCCATAATTATAATATGGAAAAACGGGATAGATACAGTAACGTTTGTGCGGTGAAAAAGTGCAAAATCACTTCTCAAACTCCCGGTGCGAGTTTATTCCGATTTCCTAAGGATGTTGCAAGGTAAATTGAAATCTTTATGAATAAAGCAGTATCATGTTTTTTATTTCGTATTGTGTAGGTGCAAAGCTTAGGCAAATGCATGTAATTTTGTAATATTGATTGATAAATTCTTTTCTAAACCGCCGAAAAAACAAATGTGTGATGTTTTCGGTATTTATTGAATTCTGATTCTTCGCGCAATTTTTTCTGGCGCCATCTAGAATAATTTAAGTGAAGCACCGCCAGATCGACTTCATTTTGAATTTAAACTTGCATGTCCAACTTCAAAGCCGCAGACGCAAGCTGTCCCTACTGTGCCTAGATGTTTTTTTTATTTTAACCGCTGTATTGACCGATTCATTACATATTGGTAAGTGTCCACTTGTGACAAAGTACTCTCGAGATTCACGCTGGATTTCACAAACGTCACTTAACTTTAAAAGGACTTGAGAGCACTCTCGGAGACAGAGCTCTGTCTCCAAGAGTGCTCTCAAGTCTTTGTCCATTGGTGATTGAATCTCAAGACTAAATCTCGAGAGTATCTTTTGTCACAAGTGGACACTTACCTTATTATCGGCGTCAATTTTTCAAAAAAAAAATTATTTATGTATCTCTATAGTAACTTGGCATAAATTTCATTTATTTGTTAGAAATATCAAAAAGTAAACAAATAATCTTTGAAGGCAAATTCAAATTTCCACTAGAAAGTTCAGAGAATTATTTTTGACAACTACCTAAAAACGATTTATAATAAAATGTCATGAGGAGGCCCCCTTCAATTTGGTTCTTGAACAATCCCATAAGACGGACCCTTTTCTCCACCGTTGCAACCCAAAAGAAAAGATCTGACAGATGCAAAGATCAAACCCAGAAAACAAGACCTGAAAGATCCCTGATTATAATAAAACCGGATGGCATTCAGAGATGTTTCATCGCCAAAATCATCAACAGATTTGAACAGAAGGGCTTCACGTTGGTGGGCATTAAATTAATGCAGGTTGGTATTGTTATTCCTCGTGATTTTCGTGAATCATTGGCCGTGTTTTAAAATTACTCGAACAGCCGTTCGAGCATTTACTTAACATGCGATTTCTTACCTTAATCAAGTGCTCAACTAGGTAGGAAATTGCATAGTAATCAATCGCTCGAACGCTTGTTCGAGTAATTTTAAAACACGGCCATTAGCTTTGTTCTTACACAGTTCTAAATCAGGTCGGAACTGTACTGCTCATGCGCTTTTGCTACAGGTCATGCGCTCTTACTAAAATGGTGTGTATTTAGCAAGAGCGCATGAGCAGTACAGTTCCGAACTGATTTAGTACTGTGTAGGAACAAAGCTAATGAATTTTCATTAGGCATCCGAGGAACTCCTCAAGGAGCACTACGCTCACCTCGTTCAGAAGCCGTTCTTCCCAGACATATTGCAATATATGACCAGCGGACCAGTTTTGCCTATGATCTGGGAAGGACAGGGTATCGTAAAATCTGCTTTCGTATTGATTGGGGCCACGGATCCGCTTGAAAGCCCTCCCGGATCAATGCGGGCTGATTTTAGCGTCACCAAAGAACGAAATATGATACACAGGTCGGACTCAATAGAACAAGCGTACAAGGAAATCGACATGTGGTTTAAGAAGGAAGAAATTGTGGACTGGCACGCCGATTATGAACGGTGGGTGTATGAGAAAAAGTAATTCACAGTATACTCATTGTTTATGTATTTCTCAAATTGTTGCAATAAAGTTTGAGTTGATAAAGAAAAATGTTAAAATTATGACAATTATTGAGCACTAATTTCGTTCTACAATAAGAAAAGTAAAAAAGTGACAAGTACAGTCATGTGCAGTTTAAGTGCTACAACAAATACATTTTCTATACCCTACTTAAAAAGTGGGTTGTGAAAAGTACGACTGTTGTCATGGAAATAATGTACAGTGAAAATCGCGGAACTTGAATGGTGCGTAATCAATCGCCGAAGCAAGAACCGACGATTATTTCAGTATTATTTCTTTGTTAACGGTGAATGAGAAAAAAGGACGGAGTTACGATTCATAAGTCTGTTTATGCAACACCAGACAATGACGCAACGGTCTTCTCCTGTGAATAATACTGTAAATACAAGATATCTGGAAACAGATGAGCGAGACGCAAAATAAGTTAAAAATCGTGAATGAGAGAGATGCGATTACATGTCCAAGGTGCACTCGAAGGTATATTTTATGGCCCAGTATTTCATTCGGAGTTTAACTTTAAGCTTCGTTTTATTTCTACGGAAACAATTGTCTTTACAATTATTACTATGAAAATAAAACGAAGCTTAGAGTTAAACTCAGAATGTAATACTGGGCCTATGAATGCAACCCTGCTTAAAAGTATCCGAATGAAAAGCAATAAAATCGTTCGAATTTAATCCTTATGGTAAACTTCCACAGTGCCAGGTGATCACGCCGGTCATCCAGATACTTTTAAGCACGAGTTACCACAAGGTTTTAAGGGTGAGACACTCGGCCTTAGTAATTAAATGACTGCTGTATGCGTTAATCTTGTATTGATTTAATGAAAGTAAATTAAAAATTTACCGATGTGTAATGACCGATTTGAACTTTGAACATAGACGATTTAAAATTGTTTAATAATCTGGATCCGAGCCAGTTTACAGGATTACAGAAAACTGTAAAGTGCGAAGTCGCTTTACAGGAAACTGTAAACTGGTTTGTTGAATTTCTTTAATTTTAAATTAAACTATTTGTTTATTCAATTGCTGCTATATCAAATAACTTTCTTAAACTTCATATAAACATATTATACGTGATTAAATATTAGAAAATATTACATAAAATTTTATTTTGAGGTTGACAGATGACAGCAGTGGTTCAAGATTTGACGTTTTTTTATTGTACATAACCTTAGAATTTAGAGGCATTTTAAATATTTTCAAACATGTAATGAATTTTGCACTAATTACTAAAAAAGAAATAGATTCCAACTTTATCACAATTAGCATTAAATAATTTGAAAACCGTACGACACTCTGCATAACGTAAATGGAAACGAACAGACCTTGTGGATGTAAGGGCATAAGAACGTGTTTATTATGCGAGAAGGATTTTGGAATCGTGAAAACCAAAGCATGTTTTCAAGTAAACGACGCTTACATTTATTGTCCGTACTGCAACAAATGTTGGACGGGATGGAAATTAGGAGATTACACCGGTCACCCCAACCACAAAGGCAAGTCCATCGATTACCCCGGAATTTACATCAAGCTAGATTTTTTAAGTGAAGATGAAGAAAGTGACTTGCTGCATGAAATTGATAACATGCCCTGGGATTTATCCCAAAGCGGAAGAAGAAAGCAGAACTTTGGACCGAAGTGCAACTTCAAGAAACGAAAGTTACATTGTGGAGACTTCAGGGGCTTCCCCGCTTCGACGAAATTCGTTCAAGAAAAATTCAAGGACTTGGATATTTTGGCCAATTTTCAAACTATCGAGCAGTGCTCTTTGGAATACAACCCGGAACGTGGTGCTTCGATAGATCCGCACATTGATGACTGTTGGATCTGGGGTGAACGCATTGTAACTGTGAATTTACTAGCCGACTCTGTGCTGACAATGACCTACAATGATAAACCTGCTCGTTACAATTTAGACTGTGTTCAGAACTACCCAGCATGTTTGACTGAAAATGGGGAGGTGTCTTCTAGTTGTGAAAGTTATAAGTTAAAAAGTGAAATGAATAAGTTATGGCCTACAGTAAGGGTACCGATGCCTAGGCGATCGCTTCTTGTAATGTACAATTCAGCTCGGTATGAGTGGGAACATCAGGTTTTAAGGGAGGATGTAACGTCAAGAAGGATTTGTCTTGCATACAGGGAATTTACACCAGGGTATTTACCTGGGGGTAGTAAATATGCGGAAGGGAAACCTGTATTAGAGGTGGCTAGAAATTTTTGGAATATCTAAACCCTAAATAATAGTAATTAATTAATGTATTTTCGGAACAACTTTTATAATGCTTGCAATATCGATATTTCACAATATAAAAAGTACACACAGTGAAATATCAATGTTTAAAAAAAAAGTAGATACAAATTATAGTGGTTGAACCATCTATGTAAACATTTATTACTTAATAAAAATATTAAATATTAATCTTTGATAACCATTAATATTGCCATATTAAATTATTTTTCTTTTTAAGCTTGTAAAGCCGGCCTTTCTTGTTTACCTTGCAACTTATCGTTCGTCTGAGAATATCCGGTTCCTCCCTAAACAATTTGTAATTACGTAACGTAATGAATTTGCACATAAAGTCTACATACCCTCTGCATTATTATTATATCTTTTTCTCTCAACTTTTGATTAGTCAGTGGATGAATCCAGTCTTTCTTAATAATCTTTTCGAAACACTCCAGAGTTACCACATCGCCCCTGAAAATTAGTTTCAATTTATTTTAATGAGGATTATTAAGATGAAAGCATTACGTCGGTCTTAATACAGCACAGGGAACAGAATTGCTCAAAATATCATGGGTGACGGCACACATGTAACGATTTTCTTTTGCGATCAAGGACTTCTTGTCCTCGGGATCTCTCACCGGCATAAATTTTACATCGACGAGGTCTTTCGCTTTCAAGGGTTTTCCAGAGATGGGGCAAAAAATCGTACCTTCCTGTAATATATGATACATAAAGAAACACAATAATAAAATGTTACGTTCATAATAACATACAGGCTTGTGCAATTTTGTCTTTTCGGCGTTAGGTGTTTTGAAAGGCACCCAAAAACTAGGCAATTGTTTATCTCTGCCGTTTGCCATATTTGATACTGAAGAAGTTCCCGGATCTCCTGAAACAACGTGCTCCGTGGTAGTATACCGACTGGTTTCTCAACCAAATATTACCAGATTTAAAGCCGTCGATGGGTCTGCTGACGATATTATTTTCGGATTTCAGAAAGTTTGTGACTCTCTCAGAGGCCTCAGATGCTACTTTTAACTCGTCGTCCTCCACCTCTTTCTTCTTTAACCTTTCATATTCTTTCAGTTTTCGACTGAATTCGTTCTTTTTTGTGATGATATACTGCAGAATTACTTCTTTATCGAATAGATAGCCGTCTTTGCTGTTAACCAGAATTTTTTTTAAACACTTGAGTGAGCATAATTGTAATGGCTTACGTTATTACTGGATTACGACAGGGCTGCAAGGACAGACAGCAACAATCAAAATCTTTCACAGAATCTTTTCCAAGTCGCTGTGAGTTCGTGCCGTATCCGGAAGCAGCTGCGTCTTTCTTTTTCTCGTGGTAAGTATATACAGCACCTGCTGTACAATTTCTTGCATGTCTTGTCATTTTTAAAAACCACTTTATTTGAACAATTTATATTTGACACTACAATTAAAAGTAGACACATGCAAAGTGCTAAATGGACTTTTAATTAACCTTACCAATCCTTACCTGTCAAAATTTCCTAAAAATCAAAAATTTTTTCTACCAATCTTCCCAATGATTATTAATAACATCTAATTAAGATAATAGTCATTTCGAGGCAATTAATATTAAAAATCTAATAGCGTTTTCGATTCATCTGCACTAGTTGCACTCAGTGTATTTGCATCTTCTTCTAACCTCATGTAATAACATGAGATGAAGATATTCTCAGTGCGCACTAGTGCGGTCAATCGAGAACGCTGAAAGGTAATCCTGCACCCAAAATGCGCATGCGTTAAATGTGCGTTCTGATCACATTCTGATTTGCTGAAAACCACAGCTGAAAACTGACCGCCAATTCAAATTTATTTCCATTGTTGGCAAGTTGTTTCATTAATGTCGAGTGCAAAATTACAACCTGTTACTTACTGGTGTTGTAATATTACATATTTCTAAAACTAAACACTAGTTCTATAATAATATTACAACGCCGTCTTTTACATCTGCAAGAAGTCGCAGGTTGTAATTTTGCACCCATCATTAATGGAACAACTTGACAACAATGGAAATAAATTTGAATTGGCGGTCAGTTTTCAGCAAATTAGAACCCACATTTAACGCATGCGCATTTTGGGTGCACTAAAGTGCAGGATTACCAAATCTAATTAAGAATATTGATAAAAATAACTTGGATATAATTTATTATTGAATTTGTTCAATGATCTGATAAGACGTAGATACACAGTGCCTTATGTTTCCTGCATTCTCGATTGATATCAGCATGTGAGTGAAACAGCGAATATCTGTGAGTAATTTTAGCTCATGTATGCCACTCAAAGCCTAGATCACGTGACTTAGAATGAACAATGCTTTTTAAATAGGTGTATATACCATCTCACTCTTAAGTTAATATCAATTCCTCTTTCTCTACAAGGAATCTGCTACTTGACACATCATTGAATTTGTTTTCTCTCAGTGCTACCAATTGCTTAGCGTTTATTGCTATTAGCGATTGGGGAACCATGTGATTTGAATTCATTTTTTTATGTGATTTGGATTTGTATTAATTTAAAATTCAAACTAATAATAGGGATTGCTTCGATTTTATTAGATCATGCTACTTATATATCAACAATATAACGAACATTCGATGCGCAATTGCATAGTCAAGTTGATAAATTTAACTTGAAGCAGTGGTGGAACCAAGAGAGGTTGCATAGAGGAGTTCACATCGATCCTTTATTATTTATAAACGGCAATTTGCACCGCTTGTGATTAAGTTCTAGTTAAAATTTAACCATAATTAAAGTTGAAATTTCTTTGCACAGGTCAAATAATTAAGGAGTAATCGTTTAATTATTAGTTATTGTTAAGCCGTACCTCGGATAGAGTTTAAGTTGTTTGTTAAAGTCTGCGTAGGCATATCTGTCGTCAAAAGCAGCAAAAACGACAGAAAATAACGTGAAATTGTCTATTATATACCGAGGAAATACAAAAACTTGACAAAAATGATTTAATTGTGTTCAACTTTATTTATTTGGAATTCTTAGGCACGTGTATGAAAGAGTTAATTATTTTGAAATAATAACCATGTTGCTTTTAGAAGACTTCGTTTATCAAAACAAGTTGTCCTGAATATTTTAGGTGGAAATTGAGCGTTTCTTAGAGCGTTTTCGATTCAGCTGCACTGGTTGCACTCAGTGTATTTGCATCTTCTTCTAACCTCATGTAATAATACGAGATGAAGATACTCTGAGTGCGCACTTGTGCAGTCAGTCGAAAACGCTATTAGAATTTCGCAAATTTTCGTATGTTAAAACTTGTAAGTTCATACTTCCATATTTTTTATTATCAGCAGAAAATTTTTAAATTTGCATTTTGAGTAATTTATAACTCAAAACAGGCCAGGCTAAAGATGCAATTATTATTTGTTTGTGATTTTAGATTAGGATCACACGTATTTTTACTTTAATTGACACAGTGTGCCCAATATAAATATCAGTTGCAATGAAAATACATATCTATTTTTTCAGTACCAAACTTACATATATTTGACAATTTCCTTAATTAACTAATTAATAATTAATAGGTCTATTCCATTTGACAGAATTTCAAGTTCTGAACCGTTCAAATCATGCGCAGTATGAAATTTATATCCAATTTTGTGCTCATGCTCAGTAAGATATTGAACGGTTCTGAACTCGAAATCCTGACGAATGGAACGGACCTAATATTATTCGGTGCAATGATGTACTTATTTAATTACTAATTAAATATAACTCAATATTAGTTAATCCAAAAGTTAATTTTAAGCGGTGCAAACCAGTGAAAATCTATTAATTGTACAGGGTGGGCCAAATTTGAAACTTTTAATAGGAAACACCTCTTTTTAGAAGAGTTAGACAAAAACTGACCTTGGTACCTGGAGCTCGATTTTTATTAGAAACTCAATGGTGAAGACCGCATTTGGATATCTTGCATCGTTTTGGAGCTACAAGGTGTTTTTCAAAATTCTGCAATTTCTATAAACTATCGTAGCTCTTTTGTTTATGAATATTTCCGATTTCTGTAAAAACTTTCTTAAGACACTTTTTGGCGTAGAATTCATTGCTCTTAATTACAACTTTCTGAAGCGCATAGCTTTCGAGATATAAGCAAAATTTCCGGATTTTTATATGGAACACTGTATATTTTTTCATTTTTAAAAAGAGCATTAAATTACCTTTACAAAAATATAATATACTTGATATATTAATTAAAGCACTTGCAAGATATAAGCTATATTTTAGTAGGCTATGACTTATTATTCAAACAATTGACGTTCTTTTGCATTGTCACAGTAGACTACTGTCAACGTTCAACGCATACTTTAAAGCGATTGAGAGATTTCTTAAATTATTTTCCTAAAAATCAATGCAAAATGTGAGAAGTACGATATGTTAAAATGCTTTATAGAAGTAGGTGAAAATGTAGATGCAGCTTGTAATTTCTACCAGGAACGATACCCTGAAAGAGGGCAACCCTTTACAGACATTTCCTTTCGCCTAAAAATGATGGGAACCCTTTAAAGACATTTTTTCACCTAAAAATGAACCCATATTTACTAAATTATTTTTTAGGCGGAAGAAAATGTCTGTAATGTTACCTTTCTTTCAAGGTATCGTTTCTGATGAAATTACAAGCTGCATCTACATTTTCTCCTGCTTCTATAAAGCATTTTAACATATCGTACTTCTCACATTTTGCATTGAATTTAAGAAATCTCAAAATCGCTTTAAAGTATTCCTTAAACGTTGCCAGTAGTCTACTCTGATAATGCAAAAGAACGTCAATTGTTTCAATAATAAGTCATAGCCTACTGAAATATTGCAAAAATCTTGAAAAGCTTATATCTTGCAAATGCTTTAAATAATATATCAAGTGTATTATATTCTTGTAAAGGTAATTTAATGCTCTTTTTAAAAATGTAAAAATATACAGGATGTTCCATATAAAAATTCGGAAGTTTTGCTTATATCTCGAAAACTACGCGCTTCAAAAAATTGTAATTAAGAGCAGTGAATTCTACGCCAAAAAGTGCCTTAAGAAAGTTTTTATAGAAATCGAAAATATTGATAAACAAAAGAGCTATGATGGTTTATAGAAATTGCAGAATTTTGAAAAACACCTTGTAGCTCCAAAACGATGCAAGATATCAAAATACGGTCTTCAGGTCAGTTTTTGTCTAACTCTTCTAAAAAGAGGTATTTCCTATTAAAAGTATCAAATTTGGCCCACCCTGTACATCACAAATTCTATTCAACAAACAATTTTTGTCTTGAGTCGTGTACTAAACAATCTATTCTAACGCTTACATTCAACATGATTCTATTGAACAAAACGATTAAGCCGTTAAGTACTGTTGCGTATTTTAGCTTCGTGTCTGAGATAAGATTTAAAATTACACACAAGTGAACAAGAAAAGTAGAATGTAACTGTGAATTTCAAATATTTATGTTACTTTTCGGCCATTAGTGTTCTGCAAAAATGTATACATTGAGAACGCCAGCTGAATTATCTGAAAGAAAATATATTTAATACGGTAATATGATATTTAATACGATCAATACAATGTAGGTAATTATTTACAAAAAAAAATTCTATCAAAAACGTGACAGAAGTCACCACCGTCACCACCAACTGACGAGAGTTGAACTGAAAAGTCCATCAAGTTGGTTTAAGATTTCCGTTAGTAATTTTTCCAAAAATTAAAAAAAAACCGAAGAGCAATTTTTTCTATACAACATATTTGACACCTGCAAAGTCATAAGACTGAGGATCGTTTGAATTTACCACCAAACAAAAATTACTGCTATGTTGGCGACACCTCCTGCATAGTTTTATTAGGTGCTATCCTTTTACCATAAATCTTACCTCGGGCGTGTTCTTTCGCACATAAAAGTTGGATCTAAACGAGGTTTTATCGGATCAGATCGCATATAAATGCATTACGATTTTCGGATCATGATCCTTAAATAGTTAGCGAAAGAACACGCCTCTCAGATCACATGAACGTCATTTCCGTTAACACGAACAAGTATGTTTAAATTGAGATACCCACCTCCCACCTTGCCTCTGCAGGAGGTGTTGGGATATGGGAGGGAAATTCCCTCTTTGGAGGGAGTTTTTACACCTAAGAGGAAAAAAGGGAAATTTGTTTCCAAAGAGGGATTTCTTAAAATATTAGCATACATATTTCAAAACTCCGTATTTTATTACAAAAGTTAGTAAGTAGTAATTCAATATTATCAAAATTATGGGACGCTTAATATGCATGATCCCGCATTCTCTATTAAATGAAAAAAAAAGAAATAAATTTTGCTTCAAAAATTTATTACTAAATGTTATTTGTAAACAACATATTCTTAGTAATTTAATTTCTGAATCCATGAAGGAAAACAAGGTAGCGGGAATTTTCAAGTAAAAGAGGGATTTTTTGTCCTCGCTAGAGGGAGACGGCGTCTGAATGATATCCCAACACTGCTCCCATTAGTTGCTACGTTCAAATCTTCGTTCAAACTTACTTGTTCGTGCTACCGGAAGTGACGTTTATATGATCTGAGATAAGATTTATGGCTAAAGGAACGAAGCTATTATCGTTTCAGAGATATTTTATAACTTTACAAAATGCTCACCGTTGTAAAATTATGTCCGCTAAAGTTTTCAATTTAACCACACTCGGTACGTGAAATATACTAAAAATTACGGCTCCAAATTCAAACCATCTACAATCTTTAAAAGAAAATCACTTTATGTCATGCCTCATCGCAGTTCTCAGTGGTTCTCAGTACATATGCGAATTTTTTTTTCAGTCTACCTACTTAGAAATTATTTTTACCTGTATAAATAATTGCAGACCTAATTTTACCCACCAAATTTCTAGAACGCATTCTTTGTTTGACCGCATTATTATGAACTGCACCGAATTCCAGAAGTTCTTGTCATATGACTTGTACCAATCGGAGAAGTAAACTGCCTCAGATACCAATTCACTCTGCAATATGTCGTTGTTTTTTTTAATAATAAGCGTTTTTCCGGTTGCTTTGAATTATGAACACCCAAGTTTTAAATGTATGGCTTTTTTGTATAAATTTATTTAAATCACGGTGGTCTATATCAAATTTTAGGGATTTTCTATAATGAAAAGGGATTTCTACTTTTTATACGTTGGTGACACTGCTTGTTGTTGGCGACACTGGCGCCGTTGACACAGTAGGTGCATTCGACATAACGTTCGGAGCGCTCGGAGTGTTCCTTTATCTATCTCTTACATGCACTGAAACACAGTCGCTCTCCGTCACACTTCTGCTCAGAGCGTGCTCCGAGCATAATGTCGAACGCACCTAGTATAAGAATCACACAGTAGCGTCACTGGAGTATAAATGTCACATTTGGTCTTTTGTTTGATACCTACGCAGCTGCAAATTACATTGCATTTCCATAAGGGTATCAAATAGAATGGCCGTTAACACAGTATAAGTAATTACCCAGTAGCGTCACTTAAACGTCAGTGTCAAAAAAAAACGCCATTCTATTTGACACCCAAAGCTACCTACTCAGTTAAGCGGATAGCGGCATGCTGCTTTCGTGCAGCATTTGTGATTAGCTATAATTTTAAACGATTTTGAATGAGCCAATCACAAATGCCGCATGAGAGTCGCAAAACGCTATCCGCGTAACTGAGTAGATAGCTTTAAAAGGATACAGAGAAGAACGTAAACACCTGTATTTTCTGACAAGTCTGATTCGGACGATGATATATATGATTTAGCAAAAACGCTATGGGCCTGAATAGAAGAGTACATGTAATTCGTCAACGACCAGATCACATGAATTACTGGAACGATATGGAATTTATTCACAGATTTCGACTTTCCAAAAATGCTGTTCAGAACTTGTTAGCACTTATTGAAAATTTTGGTTATTAAGTAACAAGCAGATTGAAAGACAGATTTTGTTTAACAAGCACTTTACCAAAGAGGTTAAATTTATCCCATTGGCAAGTAACAATCACTTTACCAATCAATTGAAAAAACTGGGCCCAAAAATCAGTCGGTATCAAACAAAAGAACAAATGCGACAGTTACGCTACTGTGTGATTCGTGGAAATTTCAAAATGGCTTAGCCATTGTTTTTAAATAGCAAGGTTTTTAAATTCCACGATTTTCAATAATTTTAATCATTTTACGTACCTCATGTTGCAAACTTTGACTGGCAAGGCAGATCATGAACATTTGAACGCAGGTGCCGAAGGCATAGGCGAAAAATTTTGCAATATGTTGGAAATCAGCAGAACTGAAACAAACCATTTCATTAACTGCTTAAAGCTAAGTTCACATGCATTGCGGATCGTTTCTAATTGGTTCATTTTGAATTTTGAACCAATTAGAAACGATCCGCAATAAAAATTTTGCGTATCCGCAATGCATGTGAACTTAGCTTAATTCCGCTTAATTCTGCTTAATTACTAGTAGGTAAGGGACATGACACATGACGCTCGGAGTATTACTTTTTCTCACTCTTACATGCGCTGAAACGCATTCGCTCTCCCTAACACTTTAAGATACTAAATCAACATACTTCGTATAGAGGTAACGCATTTAGTGATTTTTTTATATTTATCCTTGTCGCACATTCCTCTCATCTAGGGATAAAAAACAGTTGGAAATATTAGGTCTGTTTGTTATCCTGCACTGGTGTACACTAGTGTACACTTTTTTTACGAAATATACTTTAATGAAGCCTGAATTGTTTGATAATGTGTCAATACAAATCATTCATGCTCACATAGTACACAAACATTTCAGGTTGCATTAAAGCGTATTTTGCGAAAAAGTATGCATTGGTGTACACCAGTGCAGGATAATAAACAGACCTATTATTTGAAGTGACGTTTGTCAAAGTTACTGTCAGTGGTTAAGAAAATTGAGCTTAAATATCGCATCCTAAACTTTTATCGCATGACATTTAATGATTCCGCCCTTTTCGTAAAAGAAACATTCTGCATTTCTCAAAATAACAACTTTTTGATTGGTAAATAACTAACTAGACATAACCTAACACATTTTTAAATTGAAATCAGTGACATTGCGGTAAACAGAATTCTCTAAAACTGTTGTCTTCCTTATTGCACTTGCGACAATTATATTTGTTATCTTTGTTTCTCAATCCTCTCATGAGAGGAATGGGATTGCGTTACCTGTACGGAGTGTTGATTTAGTACCTTATAACACTTCTGCTCAGAGCGCGCCCCGAGGGTCATGTCGAACACAGCCTAATAGCGTTTTTCACTAAATTGTGCACTGAGAGCGCACTCAGAATATTCTCATCTTATTTTAACCTTATGTAATGAAACAGGATGGAGATATTCTTAGTGCACACTCAGTGCACAATTTAGTCCCAGTGAAAAACGGTATAAGTAACCTGAAAAAACTAATACAGAGGTAGGATTCATGAAAGCTTAACTGCCAAAAAAAAAAGTTTTTGATTTCTCAGTATGCAACCAGTGTTGCCAATGTGGTGGATTCTCCACTAGATCTGATGGTTCGGAACCTTCGTTTAGCGACAGGTTTTCTCCTTTCGCGGTTAGTGGAATTTTTGGTGGTTCTCTTCATGTAACTATTTCGCATTATAAAAATTAAAGCTCATTTTTTTAAAATTTTTGTGCAATATCAGGTCAACAAGCGATCGAAAGATGTCGCTACTTAAATGCTCATTTTTTTAGTTTCTAAAGACTAACTTTTTCTTCTTGTATGCATTTCAGTGATTTTTATAAACGTATTTGTGTAGGCATTTTCGTTAATTAATTGTTTGTCACTATGGTTTGTCATGTATCATGACAAACAAACTTACAAATGTCATGTCACTTTTGGTCACAAGTTACAACTCACAACAGTCACAGTCAGACCGTATCACATAATATACTCGGTTAATCGGTTTTTGCTAATTGCGGATTTGATCTTTCTGGTAAATTAAATGGCTAAGCATACTTGACGTAGATTAAAAATTATCCTTATATTGCACATTGCAGATTCGACAATGTCAAGACCAAGACCACAGTATACACAGAAATTTCGTTAAGTATGGTTGAAAGATCCTACTTTGAAAGACTGGATAACTGTTAAACTGATGAAAAAGAATTAAAAATCGTTATTATTTGCCAAACAATGTAATTTTGAAGATTTTAGTGGAAATCTGGTGGTTTCTATATCACTAATTGGTGGGAGACTGCTTTCCATAGTTGTCAACACTGTATGCAACTGACGTGAGCTGCATTCGATTCACACGTCGAATCAATTCGTTTAGATCAGTTGACAGTTCACAATCGTGAAATTAATGTGATCCTTGATAGCGAAACCAACAAGTTTATCTGAACTGTTTTGTTTATCTGTTGTCGCCACATAACCGACACATAAACTTAGTTTATCGATCTAATGATCTAAATGATTCTTTAAATAAGCAGGATCACTTTGAAGTGATTTGGATCACTTGAAATTATGGTGGGGGTTAACTGATCTGGCAGGAAACGAACGCAGAAAAGCTGTTTGGATCGATTCAGATGATTCAGATCGATCCAAATCGGTGAATTGAATGCAGCTGTGATCAAACATTCCATCAGCATTCACAAGTGTCTAATCTTCTAATAAAATAAAGACATACCTATCAGTAATTAAGTAAGTCGAGGTACACATAGCAAGTAGGCTACAACTCATATGAAGTAGTACTGGAGATTTGAACAAAGTCGTTAGGTCTTCGACGAATCTAATCAGAAACACTTGCCAAATTAACGTGAACTTAATAAATATGGATAGATACTTACTCCAAAAGTACTTTATGATGACGTATGTATCGTATAATTGCTTGCTTACTAGAATTTGATTCGATGTTTTTTACATTTCGAAGTGCACTTTGAAGAAGTTTAAATTGCAAGATGACTGCGACGAGCAGAAACGCAATTAGGCAGTCAAAGTAAAGGGCAGCAAAGTAGCCACAGAGTAACATTGTTAAAACCTCAGACACATTCACTGCTAGCAAATGCAACAAGCTCGTCTGCAACAAGGCTTTATCGAAAGGAAGCCACACAGGAATGATCATTTCGTGATATAAAATCGGCACTATAATATGCATTATGAATATGGTAGTTATAACAGCTCGGTAGCAATGGAAAACAATATTTACAAACGTTAGATTTGATTGAAATTGTCCTGTGCATTCTTCAAATGTATCGGCCGTCCAGAATATTTCTTTGAGGGTCTTCGAGATTTTCAACAGCGTGCTTCTGTTCAAGTATAACAGCGTCATCTTTCCGAGAGCCTAGAAAATCGATTTAAATTCATCACCGTTTGCCACTGAAGGTTAATACAAACTTGCGCAACTATTGTGGCATTCATCACAAATGAAGTGACCGATTCTACTGTTAATGGTTCTTCTAAAAAGAGTGCCATGACTAGCAGTAAAAGAATCGTGTCTGCAACACAATGATAGCTGAAAAGAAGTTTGTATGCTGGGCGAGTCTTCTCTGGGTTACACCCGATCCATTGGAGGTACCAAAGGATGTTGTCGAGCACTTTTCGTTGGGTAACCTGTAATTAAAGTGTCTCAATGTGGTTCGCTTAGAGCCATGGTAAATACCATATTAGTTTTAATATGATCCATCTTGACTGGCAAGAAATGTTAATTCAATCGACTTATATAATTTTAAGGACACAATACCTGTGAGATATAAACAGGTGCAGTTTTGGTTAACAAAGGTATTTAATAATAGTTTTGCGCATTACATTGCATTACATTGCAATGACAGAAAATTACACACGCTTGCATTCAGATTGCATTTGTAAATAATTAATAATTAATTTTCAAATATGGGATTGAATTTAAAGCAACTATGCAGGATATCATTGCAACGACAGCATATGTAAATAGCATAAGTTATCATTATGAAAGTGATTACTCGCAATACTTAAACGTTCTATTATTTATATTACACTTAAACCATAAATGGAACATGTTACAGAACATGTTAAAGAAATGGATTTTAAGAATAATAATTATTAGGGATTATCCCAACAGTTTTATTACATAAAAATAATCATTAAGTACATAAATAATATATTTAATGCCTGTATAACTTAAAAATTATATAACGGTAATAACAGTTGTGCAGGTGATATGCAAAACCTCACAAGTCCGATACCGAATCTGCCTAAAACTCCATTTGTCAAAAAAATGTGAGATTTTGCATATCACCTCCACAGTGCTCCACAGTTAAGTTAATCATAATGACTAAAGGCTCGAGGATGTTAGCCCTTCTAGTCACCCAGATGCCGATTTCGCACCGTCACCCTATCGGAGTAGCGCAGATCTGAATTGATCGCTTGCCCGGTGTAACAGGGAAGTGCGTGGTTGAGTAATTCACACGTATTCAAATACGGTGCAGGCCCTGTATTTTATAATATAAATAATATAATATAATTTATTTAAAATTTTGTATTAATTTAAAGATACTTTTAAAATTTCTCACCTATTAATTATACAAATAATTATTGAATAACATTCCAAATTTTCTTCCGTGACATTAGTTTGTTTTGCCGTGAGAATATCTTTAAAACGAGAAAATAATCACTGAACATTGCAGCTTCTGAGAAGTAGGTTTTTAATTCTTCAAATTCAGATTGATTTTGGAGTACACGTCAAAATTACGTAGGCTCTCGTATAAACCCGTACAAACCTTTCGAGAAATTCGTCATTTTGACGTCATTTTCGAGAGCAATCGCTTCTCTCCAGTTCGAGAATAACCATTGTTGCAATTATTAAAAAAATTCCTTAAAGTTAAAGTTGTACTGAAAATGAACAGTGTAGTACTGACGTACTGATATACCGTATGGTTTTTAAAATTTTAAATAAAGGCAGGCCGTGAAGAGGAAAACATACAGCTTAAATTAACTCATACGTATGTTTGGGTAACATCACTGCGAAAATATGGTTCAATGATGAATGCCTTTTGAAGTTTTGTAAATATTATTTTGAATAAATAGTATTTGCTAATTTTACGCCATACGTTTTGCTTTCACGGCCTCCCTTTATCTAAAAATTTAAAAATCATACGGTATTGTCTATTGTACTGATAACAGTACAATTGTACTGGTTGGAACAACCCTGCTCAAGAACTTGGTTAAGATCTTGAAATTGATGGTAAAAATTGGTAGATGTAAAACTGGCTAGGTGTAATTTGGATTTGTATTAATTTAAAATTAAAACTAACAGTAGCGATTGCTTTAATTTTATTAGATTATGTGTATATACAGTGAGCCTGGTATGGAATAAAATTCATAATTTCTTTATTTTTGACATTTCGAAAAAACGCTCGGGCAGGTAAATTTTGTGTTTAAAAAGCACACATTTTTAAGTGAAAATCAATTTTTGACAGTCATTTGTTTTCGAGTAATGACGTCATCGACATTTTTTTTAAATCGCAACCTCCAATTTTTTTTCTTGATTCTGATAGCCACTGTAAGGAATTAGATATTTAATCCGGTTAAAATTCTATAAAGCGGCAACTTGTTTTTCTACAGCGTAGCGCGCGGTTTTATAGGATTCGACGACCCGATCCGCATGCCGCTAGGGAATGTGTAATCGGAGCTAGATCGTCACGCTATCGCAGCTGGCGCGGGTCAGCCGAGAGTGTGTATTGGTTGAAAATCGAAAAGAGGCGAAGACGAATAACGTCACACTGCTTTAGACGTTCGTGAACGGAGGAAATATTACAAATTATGGGAATATACATATATAAACATGAATACCTAATGATAACAAGAATATGTTCGAGTCGTTTTGAACTTCTTTCAGTATCTGCATCAATGAATCAATTCAACACTGCGTTATGCGATCTCCGAGACTCTTGGCTATATCGATGTACGGCACCCGTTGCTCACCCAGTTGCGCGCTGCTGATATAGTTCCCGCGAAATATCCAATTCCTTACACTGCTGATAGCTCATTGAATTCTCTTAAAAAGAGTGCCATGACTAGCAGAAAAACGATTGTTTGTGTAAGACAATGGGCGCATTCAGGGACGCTCAGCGGCTGAGAGGCTAAGTAAGCAACTTGGATGGACAAGCTGACAGACCGCTGAAAGAAAGCCGCTGAGATATTTACACAGCGCACAAATTGTAGGCTGAGTTCCTCAGCGCTATGAAAAGAAGTGGTGGGGGCATAATTTAAATTTATTGGTTGAGTCTGTATTCAATTTTTCCAGTCGATGATTGGTCAGGCAGTTTATTCTGATCGTTGACTTGACGATTTTGTGCAGATTGACGGGATTGACCGTTTATTTAACTCGCCCATGTAGTAAGCCAAGCATGTGAGACAGCTGCCATTCAGAACTTCGTTCAGGGAATCACTGTGTGCTGACACTTAGAAAACGCTGACTAAATTACAGCTTAGCTAAGCCGCTGAGCGTCCCTGAATGCGCCCAATGGTATAATCCATTCACGATCTTTTTAGACTCAGAGTAGGCCATGTTAGGGTGACATTTTTGTTGGTACCTCCAAGTGAATATGTTCCATTTTAATTTGATGGTTATATTTTTGAAAACTGACGCCGAAAAACATTGATGATTTTGAGCATTTTGACTTAGTATTACAAAGTCACAAGTAATTATTTGTTTTAATGCTATTATTTTACTTTCTTCATGCCATCGTAGAGTATAAGAAGCAATATAGTCGATGGGACTGACATTAAAGTGTCAGAAGTTTACATTTGTCACATTTTGAGTTCTATCACTAAATCATGTACATAACTTAACGAAAAAAAAGCATGGCCCTCTAGAGTCTAAAAAGACCGTGAATAGATTATAGCTGTAAAGAAGTTTGTATGCTGGATGAAACTTCTCTGGATTGCACCCTATCCATTAGAGGTACCAAAGGATGTCATTGAGCATTTTTCGTTGGGTAACCTGTTAATTAAAGTGTCTCAATGCGGTTCGCTTAGAACGATGATAAATATCATATTAGTTTTAATACGATCCATCTTGACTGGCAATCCACTTTTATAATTTTCAGGATGCAATACCTGTGAGATATAAGCAGGTAGTTAGCAAAGGTATTTAATAATAGTTATTATTATGCAGACTTTGCATAATAGCACAAGTTCTTATTATGATAATAAGATAATAAGAATAATTGCCGGTGTTAAGCCTGATACAAGTTGTAGAAATCTGTTTTCTAATTACAAAATAATGACAGTATACTTACTATACATATACCAATTATCTGTACTGATCCACAATACAAATACAAAAAGAAACTGCGATTTCCATACTTATTTCACCAGAGGACAAGAAGACATCAGACCAGATTTCCACCGTCTAAATGTTGGACAAAACAACGCGGAATACATCGGTGCAAAGTGCTACAATGTGTTACCTTCCGAAATAAAAAATGAACACAACTTAAAAACTTTTAAAAATAAGTGTCGTGATTATCTTCTTAAAAGATCGCTGTACTCGGTTGATGAATATTTAATGAACACTTAGTGAATAACTAACCAATGAACAATATTTGTTACTTACCTATTTTCTTTTTTTTTATACACTAGTAATTATACAGCTAACACTTGTATCGTATCACTGGTAATGTATGACTTGTAATGTTTCATTTTATTTCATTTTTATTTTTTGCTTATGTATTGCTTTTGATTTATAATGTATTGGTTCTGACTTGTCCAATGATGATTGTTATAATCCTGGACCAATAAATATCTATCTATCTATCTATCTATCTATCTATGAAAATGGAATACGTAAATGTAAACACAAATATTGAATTTCTTTAGCTCATAATAAAATTAAATTGACTTTTTAGTTCAAGTTGTAAAAATGAAATAGATTTTAAGAATAATAATTTATTAGGGATTATCCCAACAGTTCTATTACATAAAAATAATCATTAAGTACATAAATAATAATCATAAATAATATATTTAATGCCTCTATAACTTAAAAATTATATAACAGTAATAACAGTTAAGTTAATCATAATGACTAATGGATTGGCACCTTGGAATAAGTATACTAAAAAAATTGCCTAATGTTCTACGTCTGTGCAGAACCGTAAGTTCCTGGTGGAGGCCTATATAATTTCGGAAGTGCTAGTAACTGCAGAGAATTAAAAGCGTACTTTCGAACACCAGTGTTTTTCAAGGTGTTTTCACGCCTACACCCCTCGCTGCAACAAAATTAAACCGATGAGTGTGCGCCTCGCTCAAAACACTAAAAGAGTACCTTCGCATGCAATCGAGAGCCCTTTGAAACTCGTGCTCTGCTAAATGATACTCGTCAACTAAAATCTGGCATTGCTCCAGAGTGACGGACATTCCGGTTCTATCTTTGGCACTTTTACAGCTTGTAAATCGTAAACCTGCAAATATCATTTTCATCAGGTGGCAATGACAACGTTAAGTGTAAACCTACCTTTCATTTGCCTACAAATTTGAGCAGCCAAGTGCAGAATCTCAACGTTCTTCGCCTTTCCACTATGTACAGAATTTTTAAGTGCTAAAAGCAAATCCACTAAGGGTCTAATCTGTGTGGAACACGAACTACTGCGTCCGTTACTCAAGTTCGCCTCCGGCATGTTTAACTTTCGATATCTCAAAAAGTATTCGTTCAGTCGATCGTAGTTGTCAATGTTGGACCGCACTTGCGGCCTAGTAGCACCAATGTTCTCGGCCAGAGTCGCCATTTCATTAATTCCAATGTTAAAGAACACCGGAGTGACGTGGAACGACACGATTTGCCTACTGGGAATTAAACTATAGAATGCGTCCGGCACAGGAAGTGAAACCGTCAAGGAATTTCTTCCGCCAGTGATTTTCGGAGTGGGATGTGCATCAACTGAATTAGGACTCGGACACCTCGCTAAAGTAAACGTAACAGTCCGTAAGTCCTCACACGCTATCGACATGTCACCCCACATGTCTATTTCATTTCCGTGATAACTCAGCAAACACTCGAAGTAAGCGAGGGGCCCTAACGACATTAAACATGTTACGAATGCCGGGTCGGGTTTATGGCACCAGACTCTAGTCATTAAAGCCGTTACAAGTGATGTAAGCTGAAACAAGTAATTTAACCAAGATTTTGGTACACACAGTATATACTTACAGCTTGTGAAAAACAAACGTCTCTTCTATATTGAACGTTACATACTCTCTGAGCCGCTTTCGGATCCTCCTGGACTCTAAAAACAGAATGTGTTAACCGTGCGGTCTTTAACAAACCATCCATGGCCTGTCTGAGCTTTCTCATGCTGGGTCTTAACTCCGCAGCCCAATCGACAATCTTATTCAAGTCCAATCCATCGGTGAATTTATTTCCATTCCGCACCGCTTTCGTCACAGAATGAACGGCTCTAGTTACGGCCTCGCTCTCCCTGTTATATTCAAAATTCTTCGCGTCCTTGTTATTAACAGCACCGGGTTGATTGGTAATCACAGATTTCTTCATCATTTTCTGATTTTGCCTGAGTCTAACAGCGGGGCTGCCGCAACGACCGCACAGAAACTTTACTTTGCTGACGAGACACATCACACTTGCTTCTATGTTCAGTTGAGTGAGATCCCAGGGCTCCGGCTCGTCTGTGGGCTTGTAATAATTAGCCGATGGTGAACTGCACATCACATGCGTGTCTAGGAACATTCTACCAGTGTCCGGATCAACGAGTGATTTTGGTTCCTCCCCGTTTGTGAGGGAATAAGTCGAATGAATGGATTCGTTCATGCTATCTTCACAGTCGGGGAATATAATGAAGTTTGATTCATCCGGGGTCTGTACGTTCGTGCATAAGCTCTTTACCCCCTCGCTAGTGTTCAGCAAATTCGATTTCTTATCTTTTTCCTCCTGCGAGTTACACGGTGATGGGACCTTCCAGATATCCTGGACGTTCTGCGGAGTGCACGGGGTTGCAAAGTCATCGAGGTCGGGGCTTTTTAAATCTAGTGATGTAAGTTGTTGGGTGATGCGTTTGAACGGGGACAAGACCAGCATGGGTTTGCTGTTACCGTCCAGGCTGTAGTCTTCGATTACGCCTGAATCATCCGTGATGATCAATTTGTGTTCTTCGATGAAATTAAGGGCTTCTTCGACTAACCCAGGGTCCCACAGGCTTAGTAAGATTCTTGTTTTTGTTACCATGTCTTCGCATATCGGTAACATTCCAGCGGTTTGCTTTTCTTTAGCCAGTCGCATTAGTGTCTTCATTGCTTCTACTACATCTTTACGAAGTTGTTTGATGGCCTGATGATTGATTCAAAATCAATTTCGAAACCAAATTTTTTTAAAATAAAGGTACTCACCTGGATAGCATCGTTTGCCATTGACACTTTAGTTGTGATTTGATAGTTAGAGCTGGCTCTCGTTGGAGATTCTTTTAACTGTTGCACTAATCTAATATGACTTATTTTAATGATTGTTAGTCGGTAATGTCAGGGAGACTTACTTTATCAGTCCTCCGTTTTTAGATTTGTGAGAGTGAGCGGTGAAAGCCCCAACCGTAATCCAGTCGTAAAAACCGGCCTTATTAAGCGTGTCGTTATGCACCCACATTCGTTGTAGATGCAGATTGATGGGGGCAAATTCTAAAGTGCGATCGTTCTTCCTGGAACTTGGCTTGAACATGCGCCCCTTGTGTGCTTGAAGGTATTCCCTGGCCTGTGAGTACAACCGTAAAAGCTGTAAATGCCGGTCGAGTAATTCAACCTGTCTCGAATGCCAGGGCTCTCGGAGCTCCCCCATGCCAGCAACTTCCTGCAGTAATTCCTTCTCTTGCTGAATCCAAACACCCCTACGAGTCAACGTGTGTTTAAAATGCGTTGCGTTTAAGTTTGAATGACGTACAGTAATTGATGCGGGAATGTAAAGCACAACTTGCTTTCGGCCATGAGCTCATGGACACAGATGTCACCCCCTAGCCCCGAGTGAAACCGATATGTCTGCAAGAAAGGTGAGGTGAAGAGCAGTTTTAATTCGGCTTGTGATGGCAGTCGCATTTTCACCCCTAATCTCGGGGGCAAAGACTGCGAGCGTCTGTGAGACCACACCTAAAAATTCATCAAATAAAAATACGTTTCGTGAGCGTTAAAGATGAGCAACTCTCTGCTGAGATGCTCCAATTAGAATGACGAATGACTACAGGCGCAATCATAATAAATTAAATTGCTGTGTGACCTGCAAACCTAGATTTCTAAGTTTTAAATGTAATAAAGACATTAAAAGATGATGTCCGTGTAATAAAACTGTGTTGTGATAATTAAGTTTACGAAAATGGCTAATGAAGCAGTTGATTAAGTAATTAATGGTCAAATGGAAAAGTGGATTTTTGAGTCGGACTCAGTGTTTATACAGATTTGCATGTGTATACTGACAAATAATGTGGAGGATTATTTTTATATTATTATTATTATTATTTCAGGTAAGTAAACTCGAATATTTACAACAACTTTTGCAATGTGTTTTCTTCTGATTTTTTCATTTGATTTAATTATTCTTACATCATTAGTTAAATAATAAACATAATTTTTTTTTACTTTTCCTTTGAATAAGTGAATTATGTAATTTATTTTACTTGACAGGTCACAACAAGCAAAGACAAAAAGAAAACGATCTCAATACAGACGACTGTTAAGAACCCCATCGAAATGGATTCAAAAAATTCAACAAAAATAAACTTCGTAAACATGGTAACCAAAACTAAAGCAGCTGCTAAGAGCAGAACGAAAATGATATTACAAACCATGACCGAAATGAACACAACAACAAACACCCATTGCAGCCAAGCAGATGAAAATCAATCGCCTCAAGCAGATGGAAATCAATCGCCTCAAGCAGGTATAATGGCCAGCACATTGAAGGATTTAATAGACGAAGCCGAAGAGTTCTTCAGGGATGCTATGTATGGCCTGAAAGTTCTGGTGGGACTCGATAAACCCAGCACATTAAAAGCCTGGAGGAGTCTCTTTCGAAACACCTACCACTCATTCAAATCCGGATTAACAATAATAAGAAACTCGATATTTGCAAGAAACACCCAGCCTGATTACTTCTTAATTTTAAGTGACCTCGCAGAACACGTTTTGTATTACCTAACAGGCTTTAAAGGCTAAAAATAAAATTTGCTTTTAACTCACTTGCGTGTTTGTGTGTGATGGCACCCTGCAAGGAGTATGCTCCGTGCTGCTTCCCCTGTCTTCCGCTTCTAAAGACCACGCACTTATAGTTAGGAATCCGACTGTGCTTTGAGCCCTGGACACTAGAGGGATGCGCAGCCTGGAAGAATCTTGTATGGCACTAAGCAAGACGCAGGCTGACCCCAAAGGAATCGCTGTGTGCGAGACTCGTTCCCTCACATCGAAAACTGTAAAGCGAATGCGGGAGTCACCGGCCAAGCCATCGCTTGTACGAAAGCTGACGGTACTCAAGAATCCAGGATTGCTACTTCTCTACACCGAAAGAAACAAATAATTACATACATTCTTGTGATTCGAATCAGAAGTAAATACCTCTATAATTTCAGTGCGAGCGTACTGCACCCAAACTTTCGCTGATGGCATGAAGACATCGATCACTAAAGTGGGATTCGGAGGTCGACCGTGGCCATCACATAAGAGATTATCACAAGCTAATGACACTTCGCAGAGAGGCAATTCAGACATGTCTATACGAAAAAAAAAAAATTGAATTCACTTAAAATTTTGTTGAGCTTGTCAAGTGACAGCGACAGCAATAAACAAACCAATGATATGTCCTCTTTGCAGCCTCCATATGGGAAGATCCACGTGGGGCTTGTGATTTCGCCTTCGCTCGATGCACTGCCTCAAGGCGTGCATTTCCGCCCTTATCCCCTCGTAACTGGCACTTCTTATGGCTTCCATCCAGCTGGAACGTTCGCTGTCTGAAACAGCAGCCAACGCCTGACACAAACCCCCATCAAAAACTACAAAAAAAAAGCTTTAATTAATGTCAGGGGGCAAATGATAGATAAGTGATTAGTACCGAGATAAAACGGATAGTGCCCCTCGGCTGTTAGGGGAGCCGAAGCCATAGGGGGGTCAATGCGTACTTGACACTGCTCCAGAACCACCACCCCGACCGGTTCTGACCAGGGGTCTCTGCTCTTGAAGTAGAACAGGAGATTTCCTCGAAGGCGGCACCATCTTTCTAGGTTGACTGCGCAGAGGAAAAAACTGGGGTTAACAATTCTTACAATTGCACCGAACGATAACCCTTCACCATAATTTACAAGAAGACTCTTTCAGGTTGGTCATCTGGTAATTATATTGGCGCGTAATAAACCAAGCAATTGCAAATTACAAAGCCGAAAATCAAATGTGTAGAATTGCTTTTAGCAATGAAAGACCAAATTTTATACACATTTGCTTTCGCAATCAAATTTCATAGTAATTAAATTGTTTGATGTTTGCAATAAAATAAGACATCGAAGCAATGAAGCTAGCTGAATGTGTCAGTGGAGGAAGGACGTGTGTTAACAATATATTTATGTAATTTATTTATTTAAATAAAATCTTTGTTGACACAATGACATGCAATGACATACCTGTATACAGGGTTAGTTAAAAGTATGGAAACGGCCATTTATTGCCGTTAATATTCATTTTAAGAAATATGTACTTTATGAAAGTTTTTTAGGAAATTTTTATCTACAATTGAGAATACTTGAATTTTTTTCTTCTTCAATTGTTTTTGAGTTACGCCTATCTGCGTAATTTTTTTAAATGGAAACATTCTAATTTTAATCTACCGTTCGGTAGAGTATTTTTTTCTCTTTACAATAGTATTCTTGTTTTTTTTTAGAATTGAGGGGTTTCTGAAAAAAAAAACAATATTTCAAGTATTCATTTCTCGTCGTGCGCGCTTATTAGCGCCAGGTTAGGTACATCTAAATAAGCGATAAACAAACTCGAGCGAGTAACTTTATCAGTGGTTATTGTTTACGTCAAATTCAATTGTGTGTAATTTACTGCTGTTAATATTAGCAATGGCGAATTTAAATGAACATGAAAGAATTGAAATACTTATGATGCTGGGTTATGGAGGTAGACGTAGAAGTTTACAAGACGTTTGTTATTTATTTAATGATGCGCATCCTGATAGAAATCCAATTTCTAAATCCGTTGTTAGTAAAACTTTGAAACGTTTCGAACAAACCGGCAGCGTTAAAAATTTGCCAAAGAGTGGTAGACCGAGAACATCGACCAGTGATGATAAAAAGCTGGATATTTTATTGGCTGTATCTGAAGATCCCCATTTATCAACCAACCAATTAGCGGAAAATCTCAATATTTCACAGTCATCAGTCGTTAAAATGTTAAAAAGTGAAAAGTATAAACCTTATACAGGTACAGTATACTTGTATAGGAATTGACAGAAGATAATTTTGATAGGAGACTTCAATTTTGTGAAGAAATGTTAAATATTTGCAATAATAACGAAAATTTTGTTAATAACATTCTTTTCTCTGACGAAGCTACTTTTTGCCTTACCGGTGAAATAAACAGACATAACTGCAGATATTGGTCACCTGTCAATCAGTTTTGGTTTTTGGAGCACCATACGCAGTATCGCCAAAAAGTTAATGTTTGGGTTGGCATTCTAGGTGGTCATATTATAGGTCCCTTTTTCATCGATGGCAATTTAAATTCGGCTCTGTATTTGCAGTTATTGCAAAATCAAATTATACCTGCTTGTGCTACGCTCTATCCTCATGAAAACAACGAAAACCTTCCCACTAACAATATCTGGTTTCAGCAAGATGGCGCCCCACCACATTATGGTTTAAATATTCGTCAGTATCTTGATAACGTTTTTCCAAATAGATGGATTGGGAGACGAGGTGAAATTGAGTGGCCAGCCCGTTCCCCTGATTTAAGCCCTTTAGATTTTTTCCTCTGGGGATATGTAAAAAACAAAGTTTATAAAGATAAGCCCGATGACATCGAAGATTTAAAAATTCGAATTACCAGGACGATACAAGAAATTCCCCGTGAATTTTTAGAGAATTCTCTTCGGGGTTTTGTAAATCGATTGAGTCATTGTCAAATTACAAATGGAGGACAATTTGAACATTTAATTTAATTTACTTAGTTATTAGTTTTTTTTTGTTTTTGTTGTTTGTTTTTTTTTTGTTTTTGTTGTTGTTTTGTTTGTGACCCATAACTTCACTTTTGTCTTAGATCTACCTAACTAAGGGTCAGTTTCATAATAGAATTTAAAGGAACCTTTAAAATAAAGTCACAATATGATGTGTAAACAAATGTGTTTTCATATTTGTTTTGACATCTAAAAGTGACCTTAGATTTATAGCCTCCTTTAAATTCCATTATGAAACTGGCCCTAAAATAAATATTTGAACCAGTGTTTTCAATTTCACAAAAAAGTGAAAAATGTTTTTTTTTCAGAAATCCCTCAATTCTAAAAAAAAACAAGAATACTATTGTAAAGAGAAAAAAATACTCTACCGAACGGTATATTAAAATTAGAATGTTTCCATTTAAAAAAATTACACAGATAGGCGTAACTCAAAAACAATTGAAGAAGAAAAAAATTCAAGTATTCTCAATTGTAGATAAAAATTTCCTAAAAAACTTTCATAAAGCACATATTTCTTAAAATGAATATTAACGGCAATAAATGGCCGTTTCCATACTTTTAACTAACCCTGTATGTTACGCATATTTTGCAAAGGTTCATTCATTTTAGCAAGCATGTGAATACATTTTACAATGTCCATAATCACAACACATTGAAAAGCATTCAATGAAAACAAAAAAAAAATTGACAATGTATACCTCATTTCATTTCAACGTGCTTTGTAAAAATAATAAACTTCAATAAAGTGCTATACTGAAGTCTGATTGTGAGACAAATTCAAGCAATACATTTGATTATAATAATTGTACTGAATTGTCATTTGAAACATTAAAATTACCTAATTGCTTTTACTTTGATTATAAATCTCACCTTTCTGTAAAAGAAGGACAAGAAACTAAAATATAAATCTTGATTAGTGGAATTAAATTAAAACTTTCTAACAAAGTGGTGTGAAAGTGAAACACAAACAAAAAAAAGCAGTATTTTATTAAACCAGAAATGGCATTGGCATATGAAGTGCGCCCCCCACCTGAAATATTAGTAAAGCACCGACAAAATAAAAATAAATAATCAGCAAAATATGATGTTAGTGAAACTCTGCACCCTGTGTTAGTGATTAGTAAAGTAAATGTAAGTGTTAGATCCTGTTCGATCTTGTGTGTTGTAGTAGCACGTGTGAAGTAGTAAGTGTGTTATAGACGTGAAGGTTTACATTAGTAATGTAACACAAAAAGGAAACGCTCACAGTTGAGAAAACCTTTGCCTCACCCTCGTAGATATAAACAAACAAGATAGAACAGGGATGTGGTGGTGATGTGGTTATTTTAGGTGCAATGTGGTGGCAGTACCTTTGCTGGCGCCCCCAACACAGCTCAGATTCCGAAGCCTCTTTTGTTTTTCTTTTTTGCATTTCCTTCCTGTAATGTACGATGATCATGCCTTGGATTATTGGATTATTTTCGAGGAATTTAATAAAATAATTAATTATGTAATTAGCTGTAAATATTTACATTAAGAGAAACTTATTAATTTTATTTTTATTTTACAGAAATTTGACAAGTAAACTTCTAATACAGCAACTGATGAGCACAGCAACTTACAGAAAATACTATTTATGTATTTACAAAAGCTAAATATAAATTAATTAAAAATTAAAATTGAATGTACAGGTTGTATTTACAAAATCAACAATTTGGGTTAGAAGTTTAAATATTGAAGTTTTGAATTTTTGTTGTATCTTAATAACACTCTGCGTTAAAGATTCACATTTTCTTATCTAAAAATCTGCGTGTTAATTAGGGATCAAACTAGTTAAACATAGCAATAACAAAATTCATTTCTTGTGAGTCATATTCAAACAGATCTTGCATCACATACCGTTACTTAATGAATAATTAAACCAACTTTTTCCCACACACAATGAAGATGACCGTGTTAACAGTGCTAATGAAGTCAACTCAATTATATTATCTATTTTTATTTCTTTGTGTTTGTTTTCTTTTTTAATCTGTGCTTGTTAGGATTTACATGAAGCTGAACGTTTGCTGAAAGA
The DNA here is from genome assembly GCA_958336345.1 of Dorcus parallelipipedus. NCBI lineage: Eukaryota > Metazoa > Arthropoda > Insecta > Coleoptera > Lucanidae > Dorcus > Dorcus parallelipipedus. The sequence continues at coordinate 16,834,754 of OY284475.1, forward strand.
CGTGTAAATGAATAGTGCTTGATCTGAGACTGCAAACAAACAGAATGACAAATTCGAGAATTCGCAGTATTATGCAAAATTATCCGTGTTTTTTTTTAAGATTAGATAATTTAGGCCCGGTCTTTTAACTTCCTTTCAAGATACTTTAAGTACTTGTAAATTTGTCTGTACTGTAAGTGAACTGCCCATCAAGCAGTAATTTTATTAAAAGGAACTTTATCTGACTTGTAAGATGTCGGTAACCCAAACTTCCTTTTAAATTTTTAAAATGCGATTTTGTGAAATGTTTTGTTTACTATTGAATGATTGCATCTACTTCAGTCACAGGAATCCACGTTGGACGTTGCCATAATAATTTACTTTATATCAAAATAAATTATTATGGCAACGTCCAACGTGGATTCATGTAGTAGTCTACAATGATTTAACGTTTACTTTAATAAAAAGGTAGTTTACAAGTTAAAAGTTAATTATTTATTGCTCCTTATGCTACCATTTCGTAGCAAAAATAAATCAGGTGCATTTCTTGAAATCTAAATTATTTTTGTTGTAAATTATTGTATCCTTAAGTTATTAAAACATTACGTGATTAAATTGTTGTTGATATACCTACAATTAAATTAATCTACAATTAAGTTAAAAAATAAATAAGTTTAATTAGTCTGTGTTATGATGAAAGGCCCCCTTGTTTGAACCAAAGGGGTAATTACGAGTTATTCAGAAAATAGTGTAAATACATTTAGGCACGGGAACAAGTGTTTTCAAAATATTGTTATTTATTTACGGAATAATTAAATTAAGAAAATTCTTTTCGCTACAAGAATCACTTTACTTTTGTGTCATTAACTTAACTTAAACCGAAGCTTAAATCCTTAACAACAATTGTTGAGATAATCGTTGCTAAGGGTTTAAGCTTCAGCTTAAATTTAATCTGGCATAGTACAACTGGGCCTAAGTGCAAGTTAAGTCAATTTTAGATAATTGTATTAATTAAGTGAACCGAAAGATTAGTTTCTTTTTTTAATCGTGATTTATTTGATGGTTCATTTAATCCATTAATTGATTGATAAATTTCTAATTAATATTAGTCCGTAAGCTTCTAATTACTCACTGGATACCGTGGATACCATACATTTATATAGGGAGACTCTCTTCAAAAGTTATTAAAAAAATACTGCGCCGAATGAAACTGTCAAGTATAAATGAACAGAATTAAAACATTTCTGAAAAATCTGTTCTAACACGGTAATAAATTGACGTGTTTTTAAAACATATCAGTTGATTAAATGTATGAAGCACATGTTTCAAGTACCTAATCAATTATCTGCGCACTTTTAAAGCACTCCCTTCCATATACAGGATGATTCAGGCAATCCATTCGTTAAAGTTTCCGTTGGAATTACTTTTTTACATTGTAGATTGCCATGTTATTCAGAATTAAATGTTCATTCGTTCTGTTCTGCATTAGAATTTCCTATAACCAGTGTTGCCAACTTTATTCTGAAAAAGGAATTTTCGAATTTTATTTTACAAAAGAAGCTGGAAGCTGACAGACACTTCAAAGTTGTTCTTGTATTGCATGAACAGAGTGATTTTTAAAATTTTTATCAACTCTTGCCATGGAAATTAGAAGGCTTAGATGTCTTATGCCCGGTTGCACCAACTTTTTAAGCGGTATTAGACTATGACTTTATTTATAGATTTAACAAAATGTTAATCACATTCTAATTGATACTTAAGTTGAAGTTTAAATGTCAATCAGAATGTATTTGACATTATACTGACCATACCCAAATAACACATTCTAAACATCACTTAAATTTAAGTTCTGCTTAAAAAGTTGGTGCAACCGGGCATTATCTCTACAGCGTCAAGGAATGCAATAACGTACTTTTCACTTAAGCTAAGACATGTCATGCAGATTTCATGGCGAAAGTTATTAAAAAATTTTAAAAACCACGCGGTAGAAGGAAACTCACTTATGTATATTGAGAAACTACCATCTATCGAGCAAAGTTTCAACTGACAGTCATTTCTGCACGGTCGCCTAGACTAAGGCCACGTTTATACCGAACGCGCTTTGCGTCTTACTGCACGCTAGGCGGTAAAGCGATGTTAATCGTCCTATTGCCTAGCACGTAAACGTTCATACCGCGCGCTTTTCACGCTGTACTATGCTTAGCAGTAAACTAAGTGAAGCGCCAGTTAACGGACAGTGTTCGTTTTTCCGCCTGGTAGAAGTTGAACGCTTTGTTTACGAAAAGTACTTTTATAAAAATATGGAAGAGTAACTGATTAGTTCAGTATATATACGGGAACCAATCTGGAATCCAAAGGATGCCGGCCATAAAAACTATAATGTGGCCATAAAAACTATAAATAATGTATCACAAAATCTTTTAACCGGACACTAAATCTCGCACTATACACTTAACGTTACACCGTCGTTCGACAGCTTCGTCAGAAGTGAAAAATATAATGTTATATTTTTCACTTCTGACGAAGCTGTCGAACATACATACAAACTTACATACGATACAAATTTCATCGGACAAAAACCAACTTTAAATATAAATAATGTAGTTCTTCTCTCATTAAATGCATGTATCCATTTTCTAGGCCATCTCTTTAATGTTTTCTTTTTTTATATAGTATTTTCCAATAGCATCAACCTGCGTGTTAATTTCTTCATGCTTCAATAACTGCTAAGTGGTGGTCGAAACGCGTTTCAACACCTTGTCGATAAAAACACCCACTCTCGTGTGCTTTACTTAGCGCTTTTCTTTACACTGTGAGTATACGTGAAACACTAAGCAAAGCGCGTTCGATATAAACATGGCCTAATGAAGCACCAGTGCTTTATACAGCGGTCGCGTTTGCAAAGTCTTTTCTACGAAAACTCGCGTTAGTGTGGCTCCCTCTCCATAATTTTGAATTGAACTTCCGCCGTTGCCATAGTTACAGCGTTTCATGTTACATTTTAGGCGTTGTCGGGAAATCGCTCGGGTTAACCGGGTTATGTATCTGGTAGAGACCTGCACGAGTAAGTAAAAATGTAACCGATTAATAATCGCCGATTACCTACGCAGCGATGCGAGTATGTGATCGTAAATACAGCATCGTGGCCATCGTCGCATCGCATGCATCGTAACGATACTATTCATTAGTAAACGTCTGTTATGCAATTTTTATTGTACAATTTAATAGCGTATTAAGGATTTATATGACAATGTGCAGACATGCAACTCAATAATACCTTGAAAGGCTGCCAACGATTGTTTTTCATGATTACAAAACTAAAAATTACCTGACGATGCCGATTACTATTCACAACGATGCAACGATTACTACTCGTCATACCCGTACATGATTATACGTATCATCAATACGCATCGTTGTAATCGTCAAATGAGTATTCGCATCGTACTCGGACGATTCTGTATGTACTCGTGCAGGCCTCTAGTATTTGGTTACAAAACACTGTTTTCTTATTAAACCTGGTCGTAGTTCCGTGTTCGAAGAGTTGCAAAAAAATAACCAGGTTAATTAACTCGCCAGTGTCGCCAACTTGAGGGGAAACTTCCCTATTCATGGGAAAACTGAGACTTAATTTAATAAATTACAGGAAAAATTAGAACTGGGGAAATTAGAACTGTTTCGTGGGAGAAATGTTATGAATAGTAATGAATGTGAGATGCGCCAGCGCCATCTATGTAAATTTTGTCGCACTACATATTTGCGGCGCGAATTTTGAAATTATTTTCCGTGATTAAAATCGTCGATCTTCTTTTATTTGCTTTTGTTGTCTCATCTATTTGTACTATGTACAATTCTTGTCGAGTTGCACATTTCTTAGGCGCGAAATTTGAAATTTCAAAAAAATTTGAAGTTACTAAACAGTCGACTTAAAAAAAAAATTCTCGAATCTAAACTAAATTCGGATGTTTATGTTAGTATTAAAAAAATGTAATTATGTCGCGCCAGCGCCATCTATGCAGATTTTTTCTTCGTATGTATTTACAATCGTCGATCTTCTCTTGTCTGCTGTTCATTATACCCCGTGATTCACTCTGTCGTCTGTTTCATTTTCTTTAGAAACAAAAAAATTGCTTTTGTGTCCAAGGCACTCTTTGCAGAACATATGATTTCGAGAATTTGATCTGAATCTAACTCTAACCATCAAGTGTGGTACATCATTGCAATCAGGAAAAAATGCTTCATTTAATCGTGTACAAATCCAAGATAGTGTAAATAAGAAAATAAAAAATTGAATGTCGTTTGTTCGTAAGTTTTTATGACATGACAAAGATAATGGCATATTTAAATTCCTCATAAAAATGTACCTTAACAATGTCTGACCTAAAAATGTTTAGCTTCATTGGTTTTTATAAAAAAAAATGAAAACGAAAATCGTGATATTTACTTTTTTTCGAATATCTTCAAAACCGTAAAAAATAGGTGAAGATTATCGATTGGGATAAAAATACGCAACTTTGTTCTAATTTAACCAAATTCGTATCTCTTAAGATAATCGAGATCCCCATGGTCAGGCACGAAAAACGGACACCCTGTATATTGCATTCTTATTACCCCAAAATGCTGCACTTTAACAAATAATGCGCTAGTTTACAGCAGTCACTTCTTTGAAGTTAGCAGAAGGTCCTGTAGCGTGGCGGCACAGAAAAATGGCTCTGAAATAAGAACGCGCGACTAGTCGGATAAAAAACTTTGTTCTTTATTAATCTAGGAAGCCGTGCATTTCTGGATGGTAACAAAAAATGACTTGCGGAAGTTCAATAAGAAAATGTCACCTGTCATCGGCAAAGGACGAAATTAATTGTATTTGTGTAAGATATTGAACAGCGCCATCTATTGCAGTTTTTTCAAATAATCTGTTGATCACGTGGAAGGCAAATAATTCTTTTTTTTTACTGTTTAATTATTTCTTTTTTTTACTGTTTAATTATTTCTTTTTTTTTTAATTTATATTATGAATCTAGTGAACTATGCTCTAAAATCATCTTCTGGTTTCATTTTTTAATTATGTATTATTGTTATATATTTTTTTAAAATTTTGTTCATTTGTTTTGTTATCTTTCCTTCTAAACACCCTTTTTTAAATTTATTAATCTACTGAATTATGCTGTAAAATCGATTGTCTTTTGTTTTATTATTATTATTGTTTTTTAAATTTTATTACTTATTTTGTGGATTTTTATTTTGAGTGGTAAAAATTTGTATTATTATTAAAAAAAAATTTATTTACAATTTTATTATTTTGTTTTGTCATCATTCTTTTAAAATTATTTTTTATAATTTATTTATTATTATTATCAACAGAAGTGCGCTGTAAAATCGACCATCTTTTGTTTGTTTTATGCATTATGCATTTTTTATGAATTTTTTACGCTTTTTTAAAATTCATTCCTGAATCTGCTGAATCTACTATTGATCCAATGGATCTTTACCACGTTATCAACGCATGTTACAATAAAATGCATGCTCTTCAACCCATCTCTGTTTAATAGAACAGGATAAAAGCAAATGAGAATGAAAACATTTGTCGATTTGGACGTATAAATTTGATGACGTAATGGTAAAGATCCCTTGGATCAATAGTAGTAACAACTTGATGGATTTCTGCTTTTTATGCGTTGGCAGCACTACCTATACCTATATCTATCTCTTATCACAGTATAAGTAATTACCCAGTAGCGTCACTTAAACTTTACTGTCAAAAAAAGCGGCCATTATGTTTGATACCCTTGATAATTTGCAAATCGGAAGGTATCAAACAAAATGGCTAATGTGACAGTTATACTCGAGTGACGCTACTGTGTAGATTCTTACACTGTGTCTCTTACCACAGTATAAGAATTACACAGTAGCGTCACTCGACCATAACTGTCACATTTGATCTTTTGTTTGATACCTACCCAGCTGTAAATTACATTGCATTTCCATAAGGGTATCAAATAGAATGGCCGCTTTTTTTTTGACACTGACGTTTAAGTGACGCTACTGGGTAATTACTTATACTGTGCTCTTACCATCAGTGGTACCAATTCGTGGAAATTTTTCCGATTCATGGGAATATTTATGTCTTAAAATTGCAAAAAGGTACATTTTTCGAAAAAAATGAATTTTTGGAGCCAAAATTACACACATCGTCTTCACAAAAATGCATAAAAATAGATTAAAATTACAATTTGGGGGAAAAAACAAGCGTAAAAGGGAATTTTTGTCCCAATGTGAGGGAAAACGGTTGTCAAGAGACAACACTGCTTACCATTCATTTACTATCGATAACTTTCTCTTTAACATATCAAATTTTGTTACTTTTCTGTATTATCTTTGAATAGTGCATTATGAAAATTAAAGTAATTGTCATTTTTCAATTTATCAGTCTGATAACTAACAAAAAAAATGACTGGTTTGCTTGAATTACCCTGTACATGTATCTTCCTGAATAAGAAAGTGACATCATTTTTATATTAAAAAAAAAAAAAAAGATACGAAACAAGCATGCAGTATTAGACACATGTTACAAACACATGCCACATGTTTTTTTTTTTATTAACTTTACTATTAACATCAGCATGCCATTACACAATGTTTCAGGGAGTTAAAAATAACTGCACGAATTCAAACATTTAGAAACTATAATGGGCAGGCTTAATTAGATCACTATTTTTAGTGCTACGTACTTTCCGATTTCCTGAAGAATCCCTCCTGCCTTTCCCTGATGTGAAGGACGCCCTCTTTCTCGAACTTGCTGGAGGGCTGGGTGGCCAGCGTCTCGAGTTCTTGTTTGTTGAATCGCATGTTCCTTTCGTCTCAAGTAACCGTGGCACATCTACTGGAACAAACCCGACGTACAAGTACAGTATTGATTCGAAATAAAAATTTCGCTAAGTGTTATTCCAAGAGAATCGGGGAGTATCTCTGCGTCACTCCGGACGCCTAAAACCCAAAGCCCGAATTTTTAAATTCATAAATAAATAGGACACTACCAACTAGGGTGGTGTAGAATAAATAAATAAATAAACAAATTGTAACGTGTATCGAACGTACTTGTTCCCGCTCGGCATTACTGCTGTTTCGTTGGCGTTATTTGGTCGATTTCTGCGCCGTTGGAGTTTCCTTAACGATGCTCAAGGGGGACAAATTCAACATTTTCTTGTTTTCAAAGTTGACAGCCAGCACTCAAACGTCAAGACATACGATACGTAATTGACCCCCACCCTTGTGATTCATGCAGGAAATTGAATAGGAAGTTCAGCGCCATCTGTCAAATTTAACTGGAATTATGTCAAAATTAAAATTTTTTTGCACAATTTTCATTTAATAAATTAATTGAAAGTTATTGTTTATTGATGTCTTTACTTTAAGCTACGGGCAATGGTAAAGATTAGGGGCGCCAGCCAACGCGCATACATTTGCGCACCTTGCGCGGTGTTGCCAAATGTAGTTTCTTTACTTGAAATGTGGGAATATTAATTTATAGTATAAAACACGTTAATTTGATGTTATACCTGTATTATTGAAATGATAAAACACCACTTTTTGTACGTTTACTTTAATTTAGATACTGGTATTTCGTATGTTTAGTAGCAAAAGAGTTCCAGTTAGAAATATGTTTGAACATAAAGAGCTCAATGAAGTCTCGATATGAAAGAGCTTCGGCTACAAATTTTAAAGTATACAATCAATCATGTTATGTTAAAATTATTACCAACGCACTTAGACGAATATCAAAGAAGATAAATGTACGAAAAAAACCAAGCATTATTCTTGTTCCTTTTTGAAAGACAGTTATTACTTAATTAAAGAACTAACTTTATTTTAATACATTCTTTAATGATCCTGCGTAGTGAAGTATATATTTAAATATTAAATACTCTACCTTAAATGCAATGTAATATCACCGTAATATTCGTGTTACTGGCCAAAGTTGCATTTGGCAACGCTGTTAAACTTACTAGGTTAGGCTGGCGCCCCCTATGTTTACCATTACACTAATTGTAATTTGTATACTTTTGTAAAGACTTTTGTACGAGAGTCTACGTCATTTTGACGTCATTTTCGCATACGAATCTTCTCGCACGGTTCGAGAATCGGGCCCGAGTCTTTACACAGTAAAATTCATGACAATATAGAAATATTGTGAGGTCAGTATACCGAAATTAACCGAAAAATTACTAAAGGTTTCAATTTCGATTAGGGTTACTTCTGGAACATTAATTTCGATTAAGGTTATGAATAAGGTTAGAGAAAATTATCAATTTTTAATGGGTTTTGGGGTTTTTTACGGTTACAGTGTACAGCCCTGTTTTAAATTATTTGGTTTAGTTTTAGACCAACGAGCTAAGAATATCAGGAGAGAGTCATACTAACAGTAATTTCTTGTCCAAACTGGTCACTAAATATGGCTACTGTATGTCATAAGGTGCACATAAGCGTTTTACAAAATTCTGAAACGTCCACAAACTAACAGTTCATCATTGTTTATAACACACTTACTAAATTAAATTTAACTAAATAAGATTCGAGAAATATTAATAGTATTCTATGCACTGGAGTTTTATGACTAAAAGCACTTGAAAGGAACTTACATTACGCTTGCTACGCCACTGAACATCGAAAAAATCTAAAAGTTATTCACTTTTTAATAAAGTCTATAGTAACGTATCAACGTAATTGTTTCCAAATAGTTACTATTAATCACAGTTGCTAAATAAATAAATAACAAATGTCTAAATAAAAACCTGGTCAAGTAGACTACATTTAGTAATTCTGCTATGTAAATGCAATGCATAAACTGTCGATCACGACCTACTTGGCCAGGTTTTTATTTAGACGCTCGTCACACGTATAGCCGTACGAAGCTTAAATACTACAACTTGACAGTTCTATGAACTACAAGGCTTTAAGAGTGAGGTTCGCGTGCAAGAGGTGCATTAAAGTGCGCGGGACTGTACTACACTCAGGCGCAGTTTTACAATCGTGTAATAAGGACGGAGGAATAACTGTTCGCCGAATATCCTTTGATGTTGCTCCATATCTACGTCACGTTATTCTAAGAATAATGCTTATCTGACGATTGTAAAATCGGGCGTCAGAGTAAATACAAAATCCAGCAATTATTATTTCACTACGGATGTCAACGAATAGCTAAATTGTAGAAATTGACCTACCACAAAGTGGTAACTTCCGTTAAATATAATTCCATCCCCCCCGTGCCGTATTTTCCCCACTTGTTTTAGGCTAAATGTAATCACTTCCGCATGTTTTTATCCAGTATGATGAATAATTCCATCCCCCGATCCCCCATGCCGTATCTTCCCTCCTTGTTTTAGGCTAATGGCGTTTCCGATTGACCGTATTAGTGCGCACTCAGAATATCTTCATCTCGTGTTATTACATGAGGTTAGAAGAAGATGAAAATACACTGAGTGCAACCGGTCCACGTGAATCGAAAACGCCATAAATGTGATCATTTCAGCATGTTTTTATTCAGTACCTACGAGGAACTAATCGATGCCATCAGCGCTGTTTGTCATAATTTTTTTCAATTATTAATTAAGGTAATTTATGTGTGCAGATTTGTTTAAATCATAAACGCGTTACATTATCACATTTATTGGAACTTGTTTTTTTTTAGTGAGTAAAAATAAACTCCCATCGAAATTGATGATGTACAATGTGGTACTTTTTATTCTGCTATTTGCAACCCTGCAACCGGATATATATTGTGTTATATATATATATATGTTTTGTCGGTTTACTTGACATAACCTGGACAGCAACAAGATTGTAGGTTATGTGAATAAAAATTAGTGTTTTAATTTCAATTTGAAACGTCAAATAACACTTGTGAAGTGACGGCTGTCAGTGTCAAGCCGTTAACAACCGGAAGTTGTACCAATTGTACCAATTAAAAATGGTGAGAATAAAAACGTCGCGAATAAAACCAAAGTTTCAAATGATTTTGAACATACTTACTCGAGGAGGGTACAAGGTACAACAGTATACAGCGAGAGACCAGGGGAATTTTTTTTTAAGTCCAAAATAAAAATTTTTTTAAAAATTTTAATGTAAATTTAAGTATACCCTAGTGTCTTTCAAAAAGTGGATTTTTTTTAAAATTATCGTTTTTTATTAAATTTAGATGATGCAGAACGTTTCTGCATTCCTTCAAATCAAATTGGGAAATTCCGGAGGAAATTTATCTTTTGCGGTATACAGCGTGGACACCGAGAAATGAGAACGGCTTAAGAGTAAAGTGCTATTATTTTAAAATATTCAGGAAAATGTCATAAGAAAATGTTGATTAGAATGAAATGTTTTGGTTAAATACAAAATTACAGTCTCTTATCTCAAAAAATCATCTTTTACATAAATAATAAATATGTATACAGGGTGCTCTGGATATTTTGACATGATGCATTTGCGCAACAAGGTGAAAAATTAAATTGTTGTTTAAACGTTTAACCCAAAGTCGCGTTTCCTCAAGAGAAAGCACCCCCATTTTTTTAATAACATTTTGATGGGCACGAATTATTTTTGCCTTATTGCAGTGTTGCCAGTTGAGGCGATTTCACGGCATTCTAGCTTCTTTTTCTTGAAAACTTAAACTTTTCTAGGCATCACGACGACGTTCATAATATGTAAATTTTGGAAAAAGTAAAATTGGAAATTAACAATAAAATGAATGAATTTGGTGAGCGATCCAAAATTGACATCATATACAGGATGTCCCGTAAATAAGGGGCTATAATGCGAGGGCTAACACAATGGTGCATATAGAGTCCGCGAATGTAAATGAAAGTGGTCTGCTTCGGTAATTTTTTTGGGAAATTTTTCAAAGAAATTACGATCGGAATACGGTCCTGTTTTGCTTATAAACTCTATACGTCATAGGTAAGCGGATGTGATTCAAAGCGGATGTGATTCAAAGCGAAGAAAATTCGATAATAAAACTGACCTGCTCAACATAATGACACATATTGCTAAGGTCTTTTGGACTGCGATTGTTATGTCATTAGTTACCGTGATGTCTATAGCAAGTGCTCGACATGCCCTCCGTTGCGCAGGTCAGGGAAGGCAAGTTCGTACTCAGTATTATACTTTAGCATATCTCCCAAACGATGCTGTTTTCGTAATTTTATTAGAAGAAAAAAGTTATCGTATATGGTTACCTATCCATTGCTACCGTATGGCCTGTTATTTATGGGACACCCTGTATAGAGTGTGACATTTGAAATAAGAAAATGTTGCGTTGAAATTTCTTTTATATCTTCAGTGGTTATCGAGATATTGCCCGAGAACACAAGGCTGGGACACCTGTATGTTTCAACAGATAATAAATAAAAGATCAATAATATTTTAAATTGAAAACGTTTTATTTCAATTAATTATGAAAAGGTGCAAAGGTGATCTTATTTTTTTTTTGACCTGAAAATCGTGATAATATTCACAAGTAATTTCGAGTTACCCCCTGTATATAGAAAAATAAATTATATCACTGAACTAAATTACCTCATTCTGTTTAAGATACTGAGAACTGCAGGTGACATTTACAGCAGGGCTTCCATTCGTCCGTGCATGCAAATGACGGATGAATTCACGTCAATGTATATTTTGTACTTCGATGATAATTTAGTCTTTTATTCAAAATTAGCGAACCGGCACTAAACGTTATAAAAACATAAATACGTCTGCGACAGATTTTTTAATTTCGGAACGACTTCAGCAACTAACTGTACCTCACACGTACACTCATGAATATTAAACAATTTTTTATTATCACTTAATAAGCCTTATCTAATAATTATATTTAGATGGCTGCGTATCGATGAACGAACGAACGAAGAATGAAAAGATGTTATCAGAAAAAAGTTCTGTCCTGATCACTCTCACTGAAGTCGTCACTCGTCAGTAAAATTGGAAATTACAAAACATTAAAAAGAATAAGAAATTGCAATTATTTCGGAATAATTGTACATTTGTTATAGAATGCAAAGGTGTAGAAGAGAGAATTCGAACTTACATAATGACATCGATAAGTTCTATAGAATTATTTTAATAATTACCTTTGTCACCCACGGCAACTCTTCGTTATCGAGCTAACGATGGACATCTGATGCAAGTCCACACCTGGCGTCCTGAGGCGTCGCGACGACCAAAGCGTCTTCCTCGAGTTACAGCAAGAATTGTTATTAACTTTTTTTGAGTTTATTTCCCAGATTTGAAGGAGACTAGGAGCGTTTGCCCCGCAAACAAATCCTCGTTAATTATTTATCAAATGGCCGCTTTCATTAGCACGCTAAATTTACAAAACAAGCGATGTAATTAAAACAAGAGATTATGTTTGTTATGAATACACTTTTTGATGTTGTCGGTGGCTTTTTTACATGCGCTAATTAATCTGTGTTACAATCTGTTTTGACTTTGTTCAAATTTGTTTCAGTTCTGTTTGTAAGTATGTATAATACACAATAAACACATACATACCTATACTTGAAATTTCTTTTGTTAAAAACAAAGATGAATGTTTGGTTAATTATTAATTTATTTGTTATTACTTTCAATCAAAACTTACTTAGTTTTCGGCCAGGGCTTTGAATTTCTTGAGAGTTTAATTAAAAAAAAAAATACGTAAAGATATGGACCGTTAAAGTTGTTTAATTGGGGTATTACAGCGCACCATTAATTGGATTATTGTAATTTGACATTTCGATAATTAATTGTTTGCAGCCGTCTTTAGAGAATTTTGTTTCGAGAAACTGATAACGATGAAGACAACATCATTGAAAATGTAAAAGAAAGAGGCATGGAATGAAAATAGGAACTCAGGAGAAGCGTCTTCAAATAAGACTTACAACTCCCCTTAATTAATTCCAGTCGGGCATAACTACGGCGCATCAAAAAAAAAAAACAACTAGAACTGTAGCTGCCGTCTCAATAGCTCAGTTGAAGCGTTGGCCTGACAATCCAAAGATCATCGGTTCAAATCCTAAACAAAGCAATTTAAAAAAAATCGAAAAAAAAAGAAAATCATTTATGAGTAAATTGGTAAAACCTGCGGCAAAATTCCCTGTAGATGGTAACAGACAATTACATAGTTTTATCGAAACGTCGGATTGCAATAATCCAAAGAATGAAGCTAAACTATAATAACATGAACATTCCGCTATTAACATTAATAACCCCCTGTCAACATAGGATGGGTGAAAAATACATTGCAAGTATGACTGCAAGGGTGTGGGCAAAGAGGTGGGAAACATTTGCACTTTTAATCTTCCCCCTTCTCCCCTCTATTACAAATTAACGTAAACCGACAGGAGATAAAAAGTTTTGAAATCTCTTTAACAGTCCACTCTGTCCTCGAAAAATAAATTGAGAAAGAAGAATAAAAGTAATAAAAAGAAATAAATTAAAGATGTTGGGAGATGATTTTTAATGATTGTTGCCAACTTAGGAAAAGTTTTTTAGGGTTCTTTGTACGGGGGAGAAGGAAATCTAAATTAAAAATTAATAACTACTGATCAATATAAAAACGAATTAGAGTAGGCGCTGGGATTTAAATGCATGTCTTGGATCAACTCATCTTCAGTGTTGCCAATTCGTGGAACTTTTCCCGATTCGTGGCAATTTTTATGCCTTAAAATTGCAAGAAATTTTTCGAGAGAAAGGGAATTTTTGAAGACCAGATGGCCTAAATTGGCAGTCGTATAATCCGTAAAAATAGCTTCAAATTGCATTTTGAGGGGAAAAACAAACTTAAAATGTAATTTTTGTCCCAATGCAAGGGAAAATGATTGTCAATATTTGAACAGTTTACGATTAATTAAAGAATTACCCCAAAATCAAGCTTCGGCACAGTGTACGAAATACGACGCCACGTTCTATAAATGCGGCAGTACAATAGGACTATAAAGTTATTTATTGATTACTCGCTTGCACGCAATGTGTCATACATCTTAATTGGTTTTATTACATGTTTAACAGCTGGGCAAGGGCAGTTTTTATTTGTAGTATTAGTAATTTTATTAGTAATTTCTAAAATAACTGGAATTGTGTATGGCATAAGGGTAACAAATTCGCAATTATGTAATTGTTTGTTAATTTGTGGGGAGTATTTACTAGAGCCGAATGTACCAGCTGTTTAGTCAAAAAAAAAGCCGCAAGGATTTGATTCTTGTGATCGCAGGGGTCAAATGCACAGACAGCTGATAGTAAAATGTTCGTCTCGTTATTGCACGGAGACAATAAAATTATACAGTCTGTTGTTTTAAACGTCGCTAGTAGGAGAAAGTCGGCTATATTGGACCGCCTCCAAAATTGGACCGCTTTTGAATAAATTTAAATAAAATAGTAACTTCAATAACAATAAACATTACAGATACCTCAGATGGTACTGTACTAAACAATGTTTCTGCAAGTAGTTTTTTCGTATACCAATAGATAGTTCTAGTTAGTTAGGTCCAATATACCAGACTCTCCCCTATTATGCATAATATTAATTGGTAATAAATAACTATCACCACAAAAGGATGATTTCATGATTACATTTGCAAGGAATCGCTTAAACGAATCGATTGAAGTTCATCGCCGACAAGTTTTTTTGTTTATTATGTACAGCTGTTTTAAACGTCGTTGGTGACATGCGTACAATTTCTAATTAAATCGCGTACGTGAATGAATGTAACAGATTACAAGATCATGTTTAAAAAATTCTAAGAAACCGTTTATAATTAAAGTTGTGAAATTCCACTTAAAGGTCAAGTGCACGAAGCCACGTCGCCGTATCATAAAACTGTAAAATACTTTTATGACAGCATTTATTTCGTTCATCTGCTCCTCGACTCTTTCACCAGGGACGCATCGTCGTTTCGTGGTTTCATTTTGTCAGGTTAATTAACAGTCACCCTGTAGAAGGTGTTTACGTACAGTGCCCCAATAAAGAGATGTCTCACCTCCACCATCTTAGCAGATGTATCGTAAAGATAAACTTTTAAATAATTTTAAGTAATTTACATAATAACTTTTCAGAGCCAGCTAAAAGACCACAACGTTTCCTGAAGAAGCTGTCAATCGACAGCGAAACGTTGAGAATTTGCGATTTTTTAAATTATCCGTGAAGTAATTGGTTTCTAAATTGAGTTTATCTATTTCCTGTTTATATTTTATTATGTTCGTTCGGCTCTACTAAACATGTTTTATCACTCAGAAAGGGATTGCACATTACCACATCTTTGTGAACACTTTTAGAGCGTACACATGTTTCGTTTCCGACGTGGACATCATCAAAGGAAAAAGGGACCATATATTTTTTCGCAAAGTATTATTTTTTAGGGTATCTTTGTTTCAGAAATATGTCCATTTTAGAATTATTTTCTTTCAAATCAATTTCATTTCACACTCGAACAAATCTAATGGTGTTTACGTAAGGGTTACTATACAGTCGTGAAGGGTTGTCATTACCAACGTACATGCGCGGCTTTGTCGGATTTGAATGATAGACTCCCGCTCAGCACCTGTGTTAATATATACTACAAGTACGAGAAAGAAATTAACCACTACACGGTGACACCTGTAGCGGTAGAAAACGCTTGCACAGTTCAAACATGGTGGCGCGTAATTTTTCCGTGCAAGAACTCCCGTACTCGCGCCTCCTGCAGGTCCCGGATGACGAAAGGGATTTTTTAACCCTGGAGGAGCTAAAGCCTTCGAGCGTGCAGAGTTTTTCGCCGCAACACTACCAGCCGACTTACTATGAGCTCCACAGCATGGTCGAGTAAGTTTTATCACCAAATCCAAAATTATTTCGACTCGGCTTAATTTTTTTTTTGTTGTTGTAGAAATCCCTGCTCGTCCTCGTCCGTTTCTTATCAGGCGACCAATCATTCGTCGAATTCGAGTAATATGTTGGACGTCCAACGCGTGGATAGCTCATCGAGCAGGAAAAGAAAAGCATCCTATCAGTGAGTACTGTTTATACCTTGACATTTATTTATATTGTTTTCTTTGAACATGAGGCCGTTCAGTTCACCTTTACTATTTGCTTGTAATGGGTAATGTTGCCTTGTAAAAGATAATTCTATCACTGCTAACTGCTAATAAAGATTATGGCATTATCTGAATAAGAAAGGAAAAAAACTTAACACTTACATTTAAACTTACACTTATTAAAGAAATTTATAGTGTTATGATTACATCAAACAAATCTGTAATAACTATTTTGTAACTTTCTAAAATCTCGAGTAAATTGTTAATATTTATAGTGTCATTAAAGTTGCTTAATATTAGACTACTAATCAGTGGCAAATATTTAAATAATTTTGATAATTCAATTCCAAGGACTAACCTCCCCCCCATTTCTATTCGCAACTATCTATATGCCTCATCTGTAGTGAATGGTTGGGTATTTAAATTTATGCTTTTTCTAATCTTATTTCCGTTAGTTTTTTCGTGTCATTTGTTTCTGTTCTATTTCTTTTACTTTTTCTGTCGTGGCTCTCCTTCCTTTTCCCCACCTTTTTTCCAATTTAATTAATTAAACTTTCTATATAGAGTATGTCCAACTAAAAAGACAACAAGAGCTCCACGAGGAGCACATGTTTCGATTAGGATACTTTTTTTTTGTTTTGATAACATCTTTCCAAATTCATTGCATTGCTGTTTTCGGTAGATTTTTTTGACAAAAAACGGAATCGCTTTGAAGGGCTCTCGTGTTATTGAAGAGCTCGCGTGTTTTAATTTGATTGCATTGTTAAACATTAGATTTTGTAGAACTTTTAAATTTCCTATCACGAAGATATTTAATCCTGTGGGCGAAGTGAGTATTTGAGTATTTGTACCTACTCTTGTAATTCGAAGTATTCTACTAAAATACACGGGCCAAAGGAATATTGTTAATAACAGGAAAAGAAAAACTGATAATTAAGTTTGAAAGGGGGAGGGGAGCTAATGATTTTTTCTTGTGAGGAGTCTAAGGTTGGGAACCCCCCTGGGAAAATAAGTGGAATCAAAAATATAATACTTCACTTAAAATATTCAACGTGACGGCGACTTCCCGTATAACCGGAAGTGTAATTAATAACACTTTCGGTAAACTTCCGCGAATCAACATATACGAACATTTTCGTTTCTTTTGTAAAGCTCCTATTTTTTAGCTTTTATTTTTTTAATATGTAAACTCTTTACTAGGTTATAAAAAATAAAGAAAAACGAAAATTCTGGTACCTAATTATAAAAAAAAAATACCTTTCATGTGTACCTATTCTCTATTTATAATTTAACGATTTCATTCTTACACGAATGGTAGAAAGGGCCTGTGCCTAGACCTGACAGTTACTTAAGAATTTAACTAGGGCCGGTTCAAAAAACTAAGCTCTGCGTGAAACAATTAAACAAAAAATACTAAAACTTAATTTTTTCAATTTTAGATTTTTTTTTAAAGTTGTACCATTTGGCTGTCGCGCATTAAAAAAAAATCAGTTCAGAAGTAATTGTAATCTTCACTCTAATTTAATAGTAGTATCAAATTTTCCTAAGCTATCAAATTTCTGTAGAAGGTTTTAAATAAAACCGAAACGGTTTTGATTGCTTTTAACCCAATCTAAATAAAACTTTTTAGATCCGAAAGAAAATATCTAATACGCAAGCCAGGGTGCGAAGTCTATCCCCCCTATTCTGTAACTCTTAACGACATCGTTAAATCACGGCAATCGTTAAGTGACATAATTATCTTGACCAATCAGTACGTAGAAATACTTTGTATCCATGTAGTGATTGGTCAAAATATGTTACTTAACGATTGCCGTTATTCAGGCTGCGTTTAGTTCATGGACGACGTTGTCGATTTTTTTTAGTCCGTAGTTATTTTATGTGGTCTGACTAATCAGCTGAGTGGTAATGGTGGTCGTGATTTGAGATGCGACCATTAGGCAACCACGGTAGGTATGAGTTCCGTTTAGAAAATAGTCCGCCCGAGCTCGTTAAATTTCGACGGTTTGTCTATCAACTAAACGCACCCTTAATGATGTTCTTATGAGTTACAGAATAGGGGGGGGGGTTGATGTATATTTGAAATTTTGCTTAACACAGCTGATCCATAAACTAAATCACTCTCGCTGTAACATTGCCGTTTATATGTACCTACAGTCGTCTTAAGTAGTGATGCGCCACGTTCAGTGTCAGTAAGCCGTGTCTGTGACTCCTGCGCCGATTGTTTACGATAATTCACGATGCTTGGAAGGGCATATTAAAACAATTTTGATAGCAAATAATAAAGCAATAACTTGCCTAAAATGTGTGGGTGGAACAATTTATATTATCGATAAATCAGCTACGTACATAGATTCTTGTCTGAAGAAAATTTGTATAATAATTTCGTTATAGTTTAACAGCTTATGAATCGTTCCGTTTTCGTTTAACAGTTTCTTCTTGAAAATTATACGATTTTTAAGCTGTCAAGTTATAACATCTACATCTACATAAATGTTCAACTGAACATCCTGTTATAATGCGTGCGAGAGGGAACGCACTAGAAAAATAAAGAGAGAAGTTTGACCAGTCACTTGTTTTCGATGCCGGGCACCGTCCGCCACGCCGCGCCGGGCCATAGGCAATTAGTTCTCTGCGAACCGAATCGAAGCAAGCTTGCTATGTCCAGCCAGTACCCAAATTTCCGATTCTGTATATTATTATTAGTTAATGAGTAATTTATTTTTAAATTAAATTATTGTAAACGTGTTGTTGCAACGTTCAAATTTCAAAATGCGATCGCAGAATGTCGCAACTAAATCTTTTCATTAATTGTTTTAATATAATTTTAATTACTCACGCGATATTAAGAAAATTGTACTGGTTCCTTTATATCATTTACAAAATCACTTATACGATGTAATTTTATTCAATGTAATGAGAATAAAATTGTAAGTTAATTTACACGATTTTATTTATTTAATGAAACGAGAACTGTTTGTTACTTTGTATGATTATTTTACTTGATTATCTATTTATATTTAAGTAACAAAAATTACTAGCTAATTTATTTTATGTAAAGTGAATTTATTATAAAATAAATTAAAATAAAATATTTTAAAGAAGAGCTTACGTCGCGACATCCTGGGACCAATTTTTGATCTAACATTGTGTGAGAATTGATAAATTGTAATCAGTTTGTCAAAGCATTTTTGAAAATTTAAAAAATGTGTTGCAAGTCGGCATTGATTGAAATTGATTCCTCTTCTGCTGAAGAGGCCCCAAATATGGCCGAAACAGCTGTCCAGAGTATGCTCGAGGAATCCATTTCAATCAAAAGCGATTTGCAACAATTTTCTTAATTTTTTTTTAATAGTAAAAACGCAATTAACATTATGATTTATTTAAGAAAGATGAGTTATTTAGGATATAACAATGATATTTGCATATGTATTTAAAATTTATTAACATGTATATTAAAGCAGTTTTCTTTTAGAAATTTTGTTTCATTCAATTTCAAAATTCATCCACAAACTAAAATATATTTCAAGTTTCTTCTAGTTTCGTTTTCTTTTGTTACCACATTTAAATGATTTTTTTTTAAATTTGTATCACAAATTCTTTGAAACGGACACTAAATATGCGCACTAACACTTAACGTTTCGCTGTCGTTCGACAGCTTCGTCAGAGGTGAAAAATATAAACAAGTTGTCAAAATAAACGTTTAACTTTTTTCTTGCCCTTTGGTTTCTTCAAACTTTCCGCAACTACGTTTACTGTTAATTGTTACATCCTAGGCTCTCGACAAACAAGATTTTTTTAATTGTCACGCCGTCGAGGACCTCTCCGATAATTCGCGAATGTTCCACGCGCCCTCCAGATAGCAATGGAATTGTACGAGAATATTCTTGACAGGTTCCAGATCATTTCCTTAAAGAGGGAACCAGAAGCGGGCGCGAGATTTAAATTAGTTTCTTTTTCGATGGCAAAGTGTATGGGTAGGTATTAGCGAATCGTAGAACGATAAACTAATTAATTGAAGTGTTAGTTGTTATGGACAATTAAATTGTTTTAAATTTACTCCCTGCATAACGGTTCCACTTCCATGTAATAGAATTAATTATATTTGGTTTATTTATTCTTTACATCCTTATAATACTACTAGTTACCTAAGTGATATAATTTAGGTGCACTTTCTAATTATCACTTATATCAAATACTTTTCATTTTTAGACATTTTTCTTCTTTACTTGCTATGCGTTTTCTCTTTGATTTGTATTGATCTAAACACAATTTTTGGTTTACTTGTTTGGATTACATTTACTTTAGCAATAAGCAGGTAATGCAGAATTATTTCGCTGGAAGCTGATTGTGACCATGCTGTATATGTATATCTTGTGCCTCGTTGTGTGCTGCTAATATTTTTTTCGGATTTCAATATTGCGTTTCTATTATTGTTATTATATCATAATAACAATTGCTCATAACCATAACATAATGTAAATCTGATTAACGATCTTGTTGCAACAATAGCAGCCTGGTATCTCTCAGAATAGGAATTACTTACAACACGCCTTAAACATATAATACATAAAGTCAAACCATAACCGATTAAAGAATACAATGCGGGGCAATTACGCGTGAAACACGCACAAAGAAACTTCGACGCTGCGTCAGGAACAATGCGCCCGCCGAAAGCCCACAAAACGAAACTCAAAACTCGAAATTCTTGGAGAAAAGTTTCGCCCCCATAATGGGCCTTAATTAACTGTTGTGTGCATGTGTTTGATTGAAGTGCCTTTTGCGGGCGCCTGCTCCTGGGGGGAAATCTTCAGTTTGATTGGTTAACTGCGCTCTGGGAGAGCCGTAGACGAGCATTAATCGGGATTCTCTTGTAATTAGGTTCGCTCTACTTTAAGTTTGTCGCTAGTAAATATTATTACGTAAACTCATGATGCCAATTTCAACGTTGACGTGGCTGAGTTGTAGGCGACAATTAGTCCTTTTGTGAATAGAGTCGGGAACTTGCGTCAGATTGCCTTATTTGGAACACCTATAAGTATATGGCTAAAGTATTAGAAATAATTATTTTATTGATTGAGTTGAAATTAAAACGTATAAAATCATTTTGAAGTTCGTTTAGGGAGGGGGGGGACATACAATCCCTGATACATCTTCACCTATCTTCCTCAAAAGAAGACGCCTTCCTGACCACGCTTACCTGTTAACTAGAATAGAGCAGTGCAAACTAACAATCCAGAATTCGTCCAATATCGGAAATTTTGGTTGTTAACAGATCTATTTAAATGGAAGTGGCCTTCATCCGACATCACTAGATTAGGTAGTGCGTCTTCATCGTTTTTCAAAATTTGCAAAAACTATCGGCAGAAATTCATTCGATTGATCTTGTCACCAGGAGTTAAACTTTGTGAAGGATTCTCAACAAGCTTGCTTGAGAGATTTCCAGCATAGCAGATCGTTGATCATAATTTACTATTGCATAAACTTCAAATGCATGGTGTCAGAAGCCTTGCTCTACCAACACGTCTTGGTTAAACACGAGAATAAAGCCTATTTTCTGATTTTGTTGAAATAAATGTAGGAGTCCCTCAAGGTAGTATATTGGGCCCTTTGTTATTTCTTATTTTTATCAATGATATAATATATGTAATTGTTGTTGAACCAAATGGCCATTGTGTTGAAAACCTCATTGCATTTTGTTTGTAGATCAAGATCATACTTGGAAGAAATGACTAATGACGTATCATCCGCTTAAAAAGTGAAGTGTACGTTTGAGATGTTTATATTATTCACGTAAATAAGTGTACCTTGGGGGCACTCCGATGTTAGTTGTTTGCATATGAGGATTTAAGTCTTCATTTACATTACCACGCGTGTGTTTTACCGTGACATACTGGCTGCGATTACTAAGAAAGGATGAACTCCAATTCAGACTAGTTCCAGAAACACCAATCTTTGTCTATCAAGATATTATGATTGATACAGTCAAATGTCCTGCTGAGATCACAGAATATTCCAGCAGGGCACCTAACCGTATCAATCATAATACCTTCATAGACAAATTAGGTGTTTCATTTAAGATGGTTTCTTTCATACCTCTCTAGTTACTCATTGTAAAAAAAACGTTTCAAATGAAGTTTCACTATATCAAGTGGAGCTAATTTTAAAATTAGTTTGACGTATAAAGTGTTCCGTTTAGTCCGGGCGTTATGTCACTTCGGAACAGCCTATAGTCGAGTTTTCACTAGTTATAACTAAAAGTAACTTAAGTGACATCTCTATAGTTCCAACTTTAAGTTATCGCGAAAACAAAAATCGTTCTTACTTGAAGGTTGTCAGTTCAAATGTTTAGGGACATGCACATCTTAGGAGATAAAGAATTTCCTCTTAGAGAATGGCTTATCGTTTCATATACGAACCCCGTTAACTATAGGTTCGGACCATTTATGGCCGATTTCTTCACCGTGTTTATCCTAAAGTTAATTTAACTGTCAGTTGGAATGTGCCATACAGTTGGCTGTACACGTACTATGTGTCACATTCTAACTGGCAGATAAATTTAACCTTACGATAAGGCGATGAAGAAATCGGGCATTAATCGATCAAAATCCTCCGGCCAAAACTCGGGAGTGCCTTAGATCGATAGATTTGAATGTTCTTTTCTATATTTTGCAAGAAATTCGGGTGTGCAACATTTCAATAAAAAGTTATGTGCATTTATAGTTGACGCCGCGCTCGTTTTGAATAAATAATTAACTTTTTCTACTCCCATCTTTAAAACACAAGTTATCGTATTATCGTTTCCACGTTGCTAAGCGATCTTTTAAATACACATTGACAAGCTGTGACTTTGTGCGTTTTACTCACGGCGTCACGGCACAATTTCCGAATTTTAGTATTTTTGTGTTGGTCGTAGAAAAAGTATAGTATGCAATTCGATTTATAAACTTCTCTAGACACTCGTTTATTAAACACTCGCTCCGCTACGCTTCGCTCGTGCCTAATTAAAACTCGTGACTAAAATGCCGTTTATAAAACTTGTTGCATAATATACTATTTTGTCTTTTTGCCACGTAACTGGCCAAGTTCTTAATAAAATGAAAATATGTATTAACATGCTATTAGAAGTAGATATACATCGTGTAAGTACGTTACAACAGAAAAATTATTAAAAAGGAAACTAAATTTGGTTTCAGTAGCTATAATACATTTTAGTCAAGAAATAAGTAAAATCGTAATGTCCGAACCTACAGCTGACGGAGCTAGTTGGAGTAATACTTTTTGGTTTTTAAAAACTATTTTGCCTTATTACCAACTATGTATGACATGGATGATGTTAAACTAAGGTTAGCCAGGATAACAAAGATACTAAAGAATGTTTTGCAATCAGTAAATAAAATTATGTAAAGAAGAAGGTATACGGTGACATTTCTTATTTAATAAATACATTTGCTTTCAGTAGTTATAAAACATTTTACCCAAGAAATAACTAAAACCGTTATCCGAACCTATAGATAATTGACGGGGCTCGTAGAGACACTCGAAACACAATCAGAGAGAAGACGCCATAAATACATGTTACAATTACATGTCGTATATGCATAGAACACGCTTTCGGTTTAGTGAAGTGTCATTGGAGACGACTGCAATATACAGTGAGAATCTTGTAACGCTGCACATAGACGAAAATTACATGATCAGATAATACATTTCAATGGCGGATTTCACCAACGTTACTTAAATTTAATCAACACATGTAACCATGGCAACGTTTACTTTTAACGGATGATTAAATTTAAGTAACGTTTGTGAAATCCGCCATGAATCATTTAAAAAGTGCACATAGAAAGTTTTAAGGAAGGTTTATTTCATTATATTACATTACATTAATGAAATTTGGTGGCAAATAATGCAGAGACTTTTCTCAACGAAGCTCCATTTGAGTACAATGTGTAAATTTCTACATTTTCGGCGGTTGTATACATTATTTTACAATAAATCAAAAGAATCTGACAATTCAAAATCAGTAGTGTCATTACTAACAACGCACGGTAACCATGGCGAATGAAATAAATTTGGAATAATAATGTAAAAAATCTTCCATTGATAATTACTATGTGCAGTGTGCAGTCTTATAAGGTTGTCAGTGTATAAACTCTTACTTCATGGCAAAAACTGTGGAAATAGCTAATGCAACATTTGTATTGTATAACTTCTGTTATGTCTTCCGGGATGAATAGGACGAATCAATTGTGGAAGTCGATAGGAGGGAAATTTTACATGTTGATCGAGGTAGAGTTCCTATACCTATAAATAAGGGGTCACGTTTTGATTGGTTGGACCCAGTTTTCATCGATAATTAGATTTTATCTGTAATTTGACGTTCGAAATTTTGAATTGTCATTATAACTATGCTTACCCTTTTTACTTAAGTAAATTACACATGTTATAAATTTATGTTTTACACGAGGAGAATTTCCAGCGGCCTGGAAACAAGCACTGATTCTTCCTGTTGGCAAAATCAAACATATTGATTCTCTAAATGATTTACGTCCTATCTCTCTTTTATCTATTTTCTCAAAAGTTATTGAGAAGTTATGTTTACTGCAGTGTAAGATATTTGTCGACGAATATAATCTGCTGCCTTCAACTCAGTCTGGTTTCAGGCCTGGGTACAGTACTACGACGGCGTTATTGAGAGCTACGAATGATATTTTGAAAGCAACTGATAGGGGTGAAGCGACAGTATTGGTACTCATTGATTATTCAACAGCATTTGATCATAGATTAATGTGTGCAAAGCTGCATTATCTCGGTTTTGATGATTTGTCAGTACGTTTCTTTACTTCTTACCTAAATGAAAGAACCCAAGCAGTAATACTGAACAATAATAAATCTTCTTTTCAACCAATTATAGCTGGGGCTCCTCAGGGTTCTGTCTTAGGACCTTTTTTGTATACCCTATATACTTCTGATTTTCATATTAAAATTAAGTCATGTACATCCCATTTTTACGCGGATGATACTCAACTGTATTATAGTTTTAAAACACCAGATCTAAAATCAGCTGAGGGTTTAATTAATGATGATCTTAAACGATTGATGTCAATATCAAGTGATCATTGTTTATGTGTGAATGCACTAAAATCATCTGCTGTGTTATTCGGTAATGCCAAAGATCGGCTGAGGGCCATAGATAGCATGAACATATTCATTAATGATGCTAAAGTATCTTTTTATGATGAAGTAAAAAAATTAGGTATTATTTTGGATCAAAATTTGAGATTTACTTCATATGTAAACAAATTAGTACAGAAATCATATTGTTGTTTGAAAGGTTTATAGGTATATGAATCGTCATTTTTTATCATTTAAGTTAAAAGTGCAGTTACGTGATTCCTTAGTGTTATCGAATTTTAATTACTGTGATGCTGTCTATGGCGCTTGTATTGATGTTGCAACTAGTCAGAGAATTCAACGAATGCAGAATTCTTGTATTCGTTTTATTTTTGGACTCAGGAAATGGGAGCATGTTACATATAAGCTTAAAAATATGAATTGGTTGAATATGTGTAACAGAAGATTACTCCACATTACCACCTTAATTCACAAAATGTGTATTACCTCCTTACCGCCTTATCTTAACTGTTTATTAATACCTAGAAAATCACTTCATAGTAAGAATTTGAGGCGGACCAGTGGATTTGATATTCCCTTACATAATTTAGTTTTATTTGAAAGGTCTTTTTCGTATTTTTCTTCTAAGATTTACAATACTCTACCACGAGAGCTGAGACTCCTACCGATAAGTTCTTTTAAAAAAAATCTCCGAGAGCGCCTGATTTCTGTACAGTAGATATTGAGCACTTTATTTCGATTCATTTCTAGTTTAGATTCAATTTATATTCAGTTTTACTAATTTGTATTAGTACCATGTTATGTATTCATTTGCAGTTACTGGTTAAGTGGTAGAACAGCAGTATGCTGAACTTCGCCAGTAAAAATAAAGACTTTTTATTATTATTATTATTATTATTATAAAATTTTGATATTGGCTGTCATTATGCCCTGATTGCTCAGCAACAAATTACAAAGATTTGTCGAAACAAAGCTTTTTACTCCACTGATTTCCTAAAAACTTGAAATTGAGGCACAATTGGAAATTAAATAGGCAAATTCAGAAGAGCAGTAATGAAGATTGTTTATTCTTTTTACAAATATGTTCGGTTATTCACGAGGTGCTGGAATGAAGTGGAAGTAGAGTGAGAACGAAGCAGTTTGCTTGTAGAAGTGAGACTAATAATTGTAAAGGTGCAAAAAGTGCTAGGGTGTACGGAATTGAATAAAATACAGCTGCAAAAGACTAGTGGGTACAATGTGATAGTATTCGAAGGAAAACACTGAAATACTTGAACGCTGAAATACAATGCAATCCCAACTTTGTTAAATTTTGATCGTGACAAACAATAAAAGTACGGAAATTTATCTAAATGAACCGGAATTTTTTTATTAGAATTACACATATAGCAATAAAGATTATTTACCCACACAGTAAAAAATATTTAGTTAATCTGACAAGAAGATATAGTTCCGACAGGTCCACTACAATTTTTAGTAAAGTTTACAAGAGTCTGTAGAGTTCTCTTAATACATTAAAACGTTGCAAATATTACTACAAAAATATGTTTGAATTAGATTAAAATTGTATTTCTTTTACTTTTACAAGAAGTTAAAACACCGTCTTGACATATATTGTTAACATAATAAAGGTTTTTTGTTAATTTGTGTAAATTACAAAAAAGAAACATAGATCTTGCACCGATAGTGGGTATATTTACTACACTAGGATGCAAGATTACATTTTTTATGTGTTGAATATACCATCAAATGAAATTAAACAGCAATGAGTTATTTTTACAAAATATTTAGTAAAAAGTAAACTTTTATATTTAACTACCAGCGATCATTTAAATTAAGTAAATTTAATGCCAAATCTTTGTTACCAGTGACTAAAATTATTTAACGTTTACATTTTGGTCCACTAATAGTTAATTTAACAAAATATTTTTTACTGTGCTATTCAAAAATATAAAAAGATCATGCACACACATGCCAAAAGTTTTGTAAAATATTGTTTAACGTTTGTTTGCGACTGTTGATTTGTTCCTGCATTGATATTTTTATTTTTATTCGCATTTAAAAGAATTTTCTAAATGAAATTTTAGAATTGTCATAATTTTTTTTGACGTTAATTTACGTTTTGAAATGTTAGATATAGAAAAAATTGAATGCGGCACTTGAAAATTAAGTGGTTTTGATTTCTGGATCCACCATGTTCTAACTCTTATCTAATATAGGCACACTAGATCGAGGCAGGGAAGGGAGACATCTGGGAGAAATAAAAAGAGACCGTATTTGCCAGATGCTTAACAGATCATAATTGGACTGAATAAGATCACACCTAATCAAATTTAAGCAGTGACAGTTCTATGACGTCTATAACGTTGCTCTTGACTTGCTCTTGACCGACGTTAGGCGCTTTCGTTTCTGACGGATCACAGGAACATAGCGCGTTTGAATCAGCGAATCGTGTTCTTTTGTGAAAATGATTCATCCCCACCACTAATAGTTTTGGATCATGATTCGATTTTCGGAAACATAAAATGTTTATGTTTCGCTTGTTCGAATCAGGATCCGGGAAATTGAAACTCAAATTTAGTTTGAAACAGAAATTCCGTTCACTTGCAATCTAATATGTTTGATACATTTGACACTTCGTTTTGACAATTTACGAAAATTTACGAGACACGTTTGAAAGGAGTGTTCTTTTCTAACAGTAACAAACGAATCATGAGCCGCTTTCCAATTGCGAATTTCGAGCAGCTGAGATGATCTGAATTGATCTGGAGTCCGATTCTCGAATCGTGCGAAAACATTCGTATACGAAAATGACACAATTTTCGAACAGTTTGTAATATAGTTTTGTACGAGAGTCTACGTCATTTTCGCATACGAATCGTCTCGCACGGTTCGAGAATCGGGCCCCTGATCCGAACTACACTTCCGAGATTTTAATGGGAACGCTGCATAAGGCCGATCATTTGACAGGTGCGTGAGGGGACGGGGGAAAGTAAAAAAGATCAGTACAAGTGCGTTCCGCACCCTGTAATTAGAACATCTTGGATCAGTTCGGAGTAGCTCCGAGTAGCTCATTTGGGCAATTGGGAAGCGGCTATTATTCTCTAAACATGTTCAGATCGGATCAGGATCATTTCAGAAACAAAAGTTATCGCGAAAACTCGCCTTATATATTTTTACATTTTCGGTTGCTAGACTGATTTTAACGTGATATATGTACAACACATACACAGAAAAAAATAACGATCTCAATGTAACTCTTTTTGGTAGTTCCCTGGAGACCATCCGTCCAAGGTGTTAGATTTAACTCCAAGAAGGAGGTAAAGTAGATAATTCCCTCTTTTTATGGTGCTGATATTTAATTTGAAAATTCGGTACTTATTCCATAATCAAAGATGCAACACGCGTGCGCTAAGAAGCAGGTGTTCAAACGTAACAAATTTTAAGATTATTTTAACTCTTTGCTGAAAGATGTCACAATTGTAACAACTTCTACAAAAGTATCACAAAATGTTTAAACTTTACGTTTCGCTATCGTTTGACAGCTTCTTCGGACAACAACCAGTTTTAATTATCTACAGAGGTGTTTAACAAATTTCAGTATACAGGGTCTTTGTAGAACGGTAGCCAGTCGATAACTTGGTTAATAATAGAGATATTTTAGTAAACTTTTTTTTGTTTTGTTTGACAGAAGCTAGCCTACATGGCAATATGCATTGCTATTTTCCTAGGCCTACTGTGGTTGAGTTATTATACATAATTTTGTTTTTCCAAATGGAACACCCGGTTGATATTTGGAATCTGCTCTAAAAACTCTATCCAATATATTTTTTTAGAATAAAGCGCATAAGGAGGTTACAAGAAGAAGGGTTATTATTTTAAAGAAATTTAAAAAACTTTAAAACCCCCTTGTGATTGGTCTATTTATAAAATGCAAAAAAAATGAATTGTTTATCGATAATCTCCGCGTTTACTTTCCGCGTTACTTTCCGGGCAACTGTTCTTGAAAACGCGCAACTGTTTTCCCAGAACCTTAACATTACTACCGGTTTCTGTAATAATTATTTATTTATACCGACTTTTAATAAGATTTATGTACATATTCACTTCAAATAAATTAACTCCTGACATTAAACGCGCAAGCTGCCGACATATTAACGTCAGCAGTTCCAGAAAGTTACAGAATTTCGCGTTTTTGAATGTAATCAGGTACAGTCGTGGACACTTAAAAAAGAACGCTCGGAAATTTGCTTAGCGTACGGTCCAATTTGGCGCAGTTTTATTTTTTGTTCTCTATTTAATACTCGTACATAAAATACGCCTACATTCCAACAATTACTAAAGATATTTCTACCTGGTTTTTATCTTTTTTTAGAAATACAAGGATTATGCAACCTCGCCTTGTTTTATTAATAAGAAGTAACGGTTTCATTTGTTGCTCTCAAGGAAGGGACCTTAAATGCGCTTGTTTCTCTATTAAACTGAGTGTATCAATGCCAATCAATGGTGAGATTACATTTCTCTATTTTTCAGTGAAACTAGTGATGTCGATGATGAAACCGGAGACGACGCGAAATCCTGCAAGACGAACGATGAAAACAAGAAGTGAGTATCACGTGACCTATTGCACAGTATTATCCTTTTTCCTTCAACGGAGGATGCGGAAACTCGCGGTTATTTAAAGGCTCGCGCGAATGACATAATCTAGGAAGCCCTAGGTGGTTGGAGTTCAAGGCGATTCGCTTTTATGCACATTCCTGTAAAAGTTCCATTTTCTAGGTCATTGTGAAATGTCACGAATGCATTTTTTCACTCACACCCACGGAATGAACAACGCGCGTTGTACATAGTACGTACGGCGTCCGGCAAATGAAAGTATCGGCGATAATTTTATAACAAACTCGTAATTATACCGCAAGAAGGTTACTACAACCTAACGCAAAGAATGCGTTAACCGTTATTATTTAATAATAATTATGAAACGCGTACGTGTGCAAATCGATTACTGCCAGCGAAGAATAGTACCTGCGAATGTGGTCATTATCATTACATTATGCACATTACTTATTTAAATTATGTTTATTTATTTGTCTCTTGATTGAACATTGAAACAGTCTTTCTTTTACATTCATTTATTTAAACGCAAACAATTTTTGAAAGTTAAAAACGCAAAAAATTGTACCTACATTATTATATTGTACAAGTAAATGACGAAGAATAAAAAAAGAAAAGAACTAGGACCAGATGATGCATTCATGAACTTCTTAAAGTCGTCGATAGGGTTGCAGTTAAAAGAGAAAATAATACCTAAAATCAATCGAAGTTTATTCGTATCTCAACGAAGAGCACGTTAAGATTCAATCCCAAATGAAAACAGAATAAATACTTATAAAAAGAAATAAAGCAAATCGTGGGAAGCCAAATAATGAAAGGAATATTTATTTACCGTTAGAAAAAATGCTTACAAAAAAATTATAAACCAACAGTTCAGGTGGCGACATCTTGCGGTCGATTTTTGAACTAAAATTGAGATTGCAATGGAGTTCTCGAGCTACTCTTCTGCTGAGTAATTAACTTCAATTAAAACCGACTTGCAACAAATAGCTAAAGATTATAAACGAAATAGGAAAGCTATAGAAGAGAGTATAGGATTAGGGCAATTAACGTAATCCAAGTAAGAGAAATTCTAGTTGGAATAAGAATAGGTAAGTAGGAAAATAAAAACAAAAGGACGAATTCTGACAGTAGCAAGAAAATTCCAAAGAACAAAGTAATGAGGATTTACACAAATAAAAAGAAATTCGTTATGAAATACACAAGCAAGAATCGGTGTAAAATTAATCATTTACGTCAATTTTAATTAAAAAAATAAATAAAGAGGAAGAAGTAAAAGAACAAGGGCACTTACCTACAGAGGTAGACCAAAGAAAAATACAAGACTGGTCGTTTACTGAAGCCAAATTAAATACAGAACGCAAATAAATAGATTTATTGAATGCAAAATATACAAGAGCATTGAATAATGATAAAAAAGAACAAAGTAAAAATTATCACGTGAAATAATATAAGTAAATGAAACCGTTGAAAGAGAATACGAAACAGATGGAAAACGTCGAAAGGAATACTGATAAATGAATCAATACGATTTAAAAAGAAGATTAAAAGAGATGTTACGAATTAATATAATTTGTTGCAAGTTGGTTTTGGATCCTTCAAGGACTCCCTACTGGGCAGCTGTTTCGGCCTTATTTGGGGCCCCTTCAGTAGAAGACCAGCTCGAGAACTCCGAACATCGGCCGCAAGATGTCGCGACCTAAACTATTGATTAATATAATTTTACAGTTCAACAGATACTAAAGACACGAAAGAAGGAAGACATTATGGGTCAAGAATACGTAGAAATAATTTAAGCAAAAGATTCTTGCTTAACAGAACGGTGAGTAAAGTATACAGAAGTCAAGCCGAGGCCATGTAACGTCTTTTGAAAATTTGTAAATTATTTCAGCGTGCGTTAAAAATGTATTACGCAAATAAGAAATACGAAAGATCGGAACATACGACAAGAAAAAGGTTGAAATGATGACGTGGAATGTATGGGAAAGAAAAAAGAAATAGAAACGGGAGAAAAATGTAAGAAGTAGAAAAATTTAAAACAAAGATAAATGTTAACAAGAAACCTAATTCGTAATGATGGATTATAGCTAAAATTGATAATGCAAGAACTAAAGAGAGAATAGAAAAGTAAAAATCAAAAACTAAAACGAAAATATAAAAAAAGATCTGACTACCAACTAACGATTTTTGAAAACAGAAAAATGAAAAAGTTATTTGATTAGTTGAGAAGAAGTTGAAGCTTGTAGTTGTTAACACTAACGTCATTACTGCATATCAATTTTTTAATAAATTAAAAAAAAAAGTTAAATGAAAGATGCATCTAATAACAACGTGCACAATACACGAAACTGATTAAACTAAAATAAAAGTGCAAATAATTATTTTCTTACTTTAATCAAGAAATTTAAATCGCGGCGCCTTAAAACTGGAAAATAGGCAACCCACCCTACTTATGAATTGTTTCTGATTTGCTTGATGAGTTGCCTATTCCAAGTAAGTATAGAATTGAAAAATACAGTGAAGGAAACAATCAACTTTTTCTGCTTGCAGATCTTTTGCCTTCATTGATCTTCTTCTACATTTCCTTAGCAGCAACCACCTTATCTTTTTTTCAAACTCTGTTTACTGACAGTTCCTGCTTTTGACTTTTACACTTATACACCTCCAATTGCTACCTCTAGCTTTCCACACTGGAAACCACAGCCATTCACTGTTTGATGGAATTCGCACCTTTCCACCAGGCTAATAATCTGGCTGATAACATACATTTCCCTGACAGTTCATTTACATTCATTGTCTTAACGCAGAAGCCTTCATTTTCTTTGATGTTATTGTCCCAAAATCACTCTTATCTCCTTACAGATCTCCTCTGGTCTTCATTGAGCTCCTACATTTCTTACCAGCAACCACCAAACAAAGATCTGAGTCTCTTACCATTGATCACCTCACTTTCTTCCATTTATGTACCCAAAGTCTCCTGCTACCTGTAATTGTCCCATCCTGGAACTGAAGCCTTTATTATCAATAACAGCCATCCGCTTCGCCCAATTCCACCCAACTATCTGGGATGGTATAGGAAATCCTGTATTCGCGCGGGGGCTTTCGATATTATGGCCCAAAATTGGTGGCCTGCTTGGCGGAGAGCGTTCGGAAAGAGAAAATTTTAATTTGGTTGTGTCTTCGTTTCAGGCAAAACCACAGCGAAATAGAGAAGCGCCGCCGTGACAAAATGAACACGTACATAACAGAGCTTTCGGCAATGGTGCCAATGTGCCACGCCATGTCCAGGAAACTAGATAAATTAACCGTGTTAAGAATGGCCGTGCAACATCTAAAGACCATCCGCGGCGCCGTCCACTCATACACGGAAGGCCACTACAAACCATCATTCCTCTCAGACCAAGAACTCAAACACCTAATACTTCAGGTAACACCTCACTTGCCCCCACGTTCACTTGTGCAAGCCCCCCTTCTTTTTTAGGCGGCGGATGGATTCCTTTTCGTCGTGGGCTGCGACCGAGGAAGGATCCTCTACGTCTCAGAATCCGTTTTGAAAGTGCTCAGTTATTCTCAGGTAAACCCCTCTTTTAAAAACCTCATACTTTGAGTAGTATAGGCACGTGGCTGTTAATTGTAGGGAGATCTTTTAGGCCAGAGCTTGTTCGACATTATACACCCGAAAGACGTGGCTAAAGTCAAAGAGCAACTGTCGTCTTCGGATTTGAATCCACGCGAAAGACTGATCGATGCCAAAAGTACTAACCCCATTTTTTTTTTTTTAATAAAATAAGAACGTTGAGGTTTTTAGCAATGTTGCCAGTAAAAACGGATGTTCCGCCGGGGGTCAGCCGACTCTGTCCGGGTGCTAGGAGGTCGTTCTTTTGCAGGATGAAGTGCAAGGTGTTGGCGCAAGTCAAGGAAGAGGCTGATACTACGACGGGTTGCCACCGCAGGAAGAAGCAAAGCTCGGGTAAATATTGAAATCATTAGTAGAATGAGAG
Organism: Dorcus parallelipipedus; assembly: GCA_958336345.1. Taxonomy (NCBI): domain Eukaryota; kingdom Metazoa; phylum Arthropoda; class Insecta; order Coleoptera; family Lucanidae; genus Dorcus; species Dorcus parallelipipedus. The sequence continues at coordinate 16,868,521 of OY284475.1, forward strand.
TGAGTGATTTTGGTGAAAACAGATAAAAAATACAACGTGGTTCAATGCACGGGGTACCTCAAATCCTGGGCGCCCGCGAAGATTGGACTCGAGGAGCAAGAGGCTGATGGTGATGCCGATTCTTGCAATCTCTCTTGTTTGGTGGCAATCGGTCGTACTTTGCCTCACATTTCCGCGGTCACTTCCATGTCTCAGAATCGTCTGAACATTCGGCCCATCCAGTTCATATCCAGACATGCTTTAGATGGGAAATTTATTTTCGTTGATCAGAGGTGAGTGGTGCTTCAATGGTGGGGTGGAAATATAGTGCGTAAATCTTTGGGGTGTTTCAAGGGCGACTTTGGTCTTGGGGTTTTTGCCTCAAGAACTCCTCGGAACCAGCATGTACGAGTACTATCACCACGACGATATTCATTTAATAGCCGAATGCCACAGGAACGTTCTTCAAACCACCGAGAGGGTTTCCACAAGCGTCTACCGTTTTCGTACCAAAGACGGCGGATACGTGCGTTTGCAAAGCGAGTGGAAGTCGTTCAAGAATCCTTGGACGAAGGAAATCGAGTACGTCATTGCCAAAAATAACCTGATCCTGTGAGTAATCGTGAAGACTTTACGGGGGAATTCTGAGAGGGGGAATTTTTTTTAGGACTGATTTTCGCACAGTGGAGAGTTCCGCAGGGCGCACAGATGGCCTACAGAATTTCGAATTTTTTGCACAAAGTAAGGAACATTTTGAGAAGCCCGACTTCCAAAAATTAGCTCAGAATTTTATGCTGCTAACACATAATCCAGGTTACAATAAAAGTTACTGTTTGGGATCAAAAAAATTTTGACTCATTATGTATTCAAGCTCAAGGGTCAATTTTTTTTTTAACCCGACCGCAATAATAATGAATTAACATTAAGGGAAGGTTGAATTAGTAGCAACTTCTGAAGGTACAACGATGAATAAATAGATGAAACACTTTTATAGGCAATGGCAAAGAAATACAAAGATTAATTAATAACCATATCGAAGCTAGTAAAATAGGCCGTCAAATTGCAGAGCAGGTGATGGAGTCGCAAAGACGCGGAAGCGATTCGTCGACCGGAAGTAGCCCAAATCCAGACCCGGAGTCCTCTTGCCTCTCAGCATCAAACGCCGAAGTAAACGTTTCCCTACCAATTTGACTTTTTCGCAATTTTTTAATTTTAGTCGCACATTTCAACGAGCATCTCAGCTGAACTCCATAGGATAAACCCGGTAATCCACGAGTACGCCCACCAACAAACCCAGCAGAATTTCACCGGGGTTAGAAGCGGCCTATCCATTGCAAACGATCCTGGTAAAATTACCTGGCATTTCGAGGGGTTCCAAGGTAAATCAATGCGTAAGTTTTAGGCGGAAATTCGGACGAAGGAATTATCGAGATGATGGAGGACGCCGTCAGGGAATCGCCTAATAATGGGCCTTCAACTGATGGGAATGATGAGGCGGCCATGGCGGTGATTATGAGTCTTCTGGAGGCCGACGCGGGACTTGGAGGTCCCGTCGATTTTTCAGGACTTCCTTGGCCGTTGCCCTGATTCGAATAAGTCCGTGTTTTTTTACAGGATTTTACTGAACTTCCTCAGAAGGAAGAAAAATTCTAGGATGGTATTCGATGATCTTCGATACGTACAGTAAAGGTCGTTTTTATTGTCGAAATGTTAAGCAGAGTCTGTCGATGTTTATTGCTGTGATTAACTGTGTAGGTTTTATTTAAATAAATTATTTTTGTATTCATTTTTATGTTGCTATTAGAATTTTTTAGATAAATACTTAAAAACGTTCTATACTGAGTGTAACAGCGCTTTTGTTCTTTTCATTCTTATGAGCACTAGAAGCATTCTCATCTAGTTTTAATTGAAATACCGAGTGAATTGAGTAAGTTGTCCAAGGCTCAAAAGTCTTTCGAAATCTTCTTTTTTATACATATATCAAGGGGCAATTTAGTAAGAAAAATAACTGAGCTGAATTAAAGCATTAATCTGAAGAATCTGTGACAATAGGCGCCTGACACTTACCGTCTATATAAAATTCGAATGATTTAAATTTTTTTAGGACCGATAATATTTATAGGATTGTTAATCAAATATAAAATAGGAAATAATTAATTATCGCTGGCAATGGACACAAAGAATTGTTGCGTTGATTCAACTACTGATGATCGAGCTTTGTTCTTATTCCTTTCGACTGGGAGCTTGGCGCACTCCTGTAATCCAGCTGCTTGGAAGTCGGGTTCAGAGGATAGTTTGAGGTCAGGAGTCCTGTTACTCAGTGCTCTACGCTGACCGGGCGTCCATGCTAAGCTCGGCGTCAATATGGTTGTCCTGGAGGAATCCGGGACGAGCAGGTTGGTCAAGGAGGGGCGCATCGGGCCAGAGAGGAAACTCAGCAGCCAAAAGTCCCCGCGTCGAGCAGTAGTGGGATCGCGCCTGGGAGTGGAAGCTTTGTGACAGCCTGATCAAAACGGCTAGACCTGAACCTTTTTGACTTTTTTTTTAATTGTACTCATAAGAATCTTAATATAAAATATACAAAATAAATAATGAAAAAAATAAACACGTCGATATTATTTTATTATCTGCGGATAGATTTTTTTTAACATGCATAAGAATTCGACAAACAAATCAAATAAAAGAAAACCCAAACAAACGACATGGAAATATGACCTAAAAGCGCACCTAAATCCAAGCTTTACACATCACAAAAAAAAAATTAAATTAAATAAAAATGTACTGTGTGTATTGCTGTCCCAGTCGATTCGATGATACAAATGATCGCAAAACAAAATATTTCAGTAATACAAAGGCTTACGAAAAAGCAAAAAGAGAACCTATGGATAGAGTCAATAAAATGCGAAAATAAGAATTCGACAAAAAAATACATAAAAGAAAAGGAAAGCGAAACAAACGACGTGGAAATATGAAAAAGCAAAAGAAGATCAACAATTCTCTGACGTAAGAGAATTAAAAAAAAAAACTAATAGAATGTAGAAGAAATTGTCTGGAAGGGCCATTATAAATTTTTTTTTTGACGAAAGATGCGAAAAAAGGCCCAGGTTGAAGAAAATTTTTGAAAATGAAAGACTGATAGAAAGAAGTCAAGTCAGGTCAAAACTCAGCCGTCCGATGTCGCGACTATATTGTGGTACGTGAAGATGCGTTAATAGTAAAAATTAAAAGAAGATACTAAATGAAATAAAATAATTGTTAGTCGTCTGATTTTGCAGCAGTTGACATTCATTTCTTTTTCGTTCATCGTATTTTGACGTTGTTTGTTTCAATTTTTTTTTCCAACCGAATAATTCTTCCTATGGGATTGTTTTAATAACTTTGATTCATACTTTGCCAGATGAAATTGCAGATTTTTATTTTCCGTTATTATTTTTAAAAACATAATATAAAATTGACGTAAGAGTATTCCATGCTGTTTGCTGCAATTCGTCAGTATAAATAAATTTTCAAGTTTTTAACGCCCATAAATATATTTATGGGCACTCTATAGTGTTTTTTTTTTTTCAAATTTGGTGTTGAAGTTAGCCATGAAAATTTAATTATGAACCATCATCAAAACGACAGTTGTTAATTTGACATTGGCTGCGTTCCGCCAAAAATACCGCTTACATTTCGCTATTGCTACGTAGCAGAGCGCTAATTTGTAGCGTATTAGCTAATTGAGAACTGGCTGAACGGATTCTTGGTTTTCTTCCGTAAAGCGATTTAAAACATGGCGGCCGCTAGGTTTATCGTTCTCCCTTAGCAGAAGTTTAGCTTCGGCTTGAATACATATATGACATCACGCTACGTGGCGCACGCGAAGCGCTACGTCGCTTTCTACCAGGCTGAACGCAGGCAGTAATTTGATCTTGCCATCAGGGTTGCCAATGTGCGGGCAATTACCCGAATTACGGGTAATTTAAGCAACCTTGCGGGTAAAAAAAATACGTGGGTAAAAATGGGTATTTTCAAGGAAGAAAAAAAAAACAGATTAATTTTTAAATTTTTGATTGACGACTTGTTAGTGATGTTTCAGCTTTACTATTGGACAATAATGAAATCACTAAAGCCGGAAGCCAACAAAAACTAAAGTAACTAACTAATAGCCAAATCCACATTGTCGATCAGTGCTGCCAACTCTACCGATAATTCGGTAGTCTACCGATTTTGAACTCAATTTTTTTAAAATTTTTATAATAATAATAATTTCATAAATTTTCTTTATTTCTCGATCGTCTTTTGTTTTATTTTACGTCGAAAATTGCACAAATGTCAAATCTTTATTTTAGAAAGTTTTGTTTACTTAATGAGAATTTTTTAATTTTTAATTTTTTGTAATATTATTTAATGAGATTTCTTTTTTTTATTTTTTCTAATTTTATTGAATGAGATTTTTTTTTTATATTTTTAATTTTTATTTTTTTTTAAATTTTATAACAATAATTTTATAAATTTTCTTTATTTCTCGATCGTCTTTTGTTTTATTTTGCGTCGAAAATTGCACAAACGTCAAATCTTAATTTTAGAAAGTTTTGTTTACTTAATGAGAATTTTTTAATTTTTAATTTTTTGTAATATTATTTAATGAGATTTCTTTTTTTTATTTTTTCTAATTTTATTGAATGAGATTTTTTTTTGTTTTTATTTTTTTAATTTTTATTTTTTTAAAATTTTATAACAATAATTTTATAAATTTTCTTTATTTCTCGATCGTCTTTTGTTTTATTTTGCGTCAAAAATTGCACAATGTCAAATCTTTATTTTAGAAAGTCTCGTTTATTTAATTTTTATTTTTTTTAAATTTTATAACAATAATTTTATAAATTTTCTTTATTTCTCGATCGTCTTTTGTTTTATTTTGCATCAAAAATTGCACAATGTCAAATCTTTATTTTAGAAAGTCTCGTTTATTTAATGAGATTTTTCAATTTTCGTTATTTTTTCGAAATTTTATAAATTTTCTTTGTTTCTCGATAGTCTTTTGTTTTATTTTACGTCAAAAATTGCACAAATGTCAAATCTTAATTTTAGAAAGTTTTGTTTATTTACTAAGAATTTTTTAATTTTATAAATTTTCTTTATTTCTCGAACTTGTTTTATTTTGCGTGAAAAATTGCACAATAACTGTCAAATTTAGAAATTGTCAATTAAAATTGACAATTTGGACCTAGTTTTATTTATTTCATGAGATTTTTTAATTTTTTTTTAATGCGTATCAAAAATAAAAATCGCCTGAATGTCAGTGATTTTAAACATGATTTTAATCAAGTGATTTAAATTAGCTCAACCGAAATTCAGAGACATCTATCTTCCGAAATGCTTCGCTTGATCGATTGGCAGCACTGTTGCCGATTGCCGCCCACAGTCCCACATACATATACATAGATGATTTTAACCTGAAAAGTCTGTCGTGCAACGTCCATGTGTGTAAGGTTAACTCCAATAATTATAAGGTATTTAAATAAAATAAATTTTGTACCATTTCATTCATTCATTTCAATTTCATTACTCAATGTGGATGAGAGCGGGTTTTTTTTAATTTGAAAAGGGTAATCGGCTTAGAGTGGATTGGCAACACTGCTTGCCATACCCTAACTGTGACCCTAACCTTGCTTTCCTAGCTTCGAGTTCAACAGTACGGTGAGACAACACAAGAATGATAATATGAATGAGATCTGTTGTAATAAACGAAAAGAGACAATAAGATTTACAACTAATAATCAAAATTGTGGTACGTTCACAATAAGCACCTTGTCACCGTTAACTTCGACATCAAATTAAAAAAAAAAAAAAAAATTATAATAAATTAATTAGAGACAGTTTAATAATGAAATTTAAAGGAGACTTTAAATTTAAAGTAACTTTCAGATGTAAAAGCAACAGTGAAACACACTTGTTTACACATCTGAATGTGACTTTTTGATTTTAAAGTCTCCTTTAAATTTCATTTTATTTTTATAAAATTTTAAAATTGACATATACAGGATGACTGTTAATTATACCAACAAAATGAAACCACGATAAGAAGCGAAAGCATGGGAAAAATGTTTAAAAAATTCTTTCTACTTTAGTTTTCGAGAAATAATTAATCAAAAATTGGCCTCAAAACGGCCCTGGCTAAAAAAGTTGAGGAGCAGATGAACGAAATAAATACTGAGGTAAAAGTTTTTTATAGTCTTTCGATACTGCAGTGTGGCTTCATGAACTTGATCTTTAAGTGGAATTTCACAACTCCGTTTTTAGATCAACGGCCGACGTAAATACGAACTCGAAAGTATTACTTAACCTTAACAAATAATGCATGCAACAAATTACCTGAAATAGATTATTCCACGCAAAGAATAACAACACTTTCAACACCTGGTAAACAAATAAATCAGTAAACTAAAACAGTAATAAAGTTTTTATAGTCGGCAATGAACTTAGGTTCAATAAATCGTTTCACATTTTCGGAGAAAACCGATCCACTTTGCAAATGTAATCAAGTAATCATTCTTTTGTGGCGATAATTATTTATTATTACAAATTAGTATTACCCATAATAACCACTCTAAATAAAAACTTTGTCAAGTAGGCTGCATTTAGTAATTCTCTTATGTGAAATGCAATGGATAAATTCTCGATCACAACCTACTTGACCAGGTTTTTATTCAGACGTTCGTTACTAGCGACGCGATGTTTAAAACAACAGATTGTATCCTAATAGTTTTATTGTTTCCGTGCGACGAGACGAACATTTGACTATCAGCTGCCTGTCGGATCGTGCTATTGACCCCTGCGATCACCAGATTTCAATTATTTACACAATTATATGCGAATTTATTATACGTATTTCATACGCAATTTTAGACATTACTAATAATTACGTCACGTAAAAGACACTTGCCTTCCCCAGTAGTTAAACGAATAATAAATCAATTGAGATGTGTGTCAAGGTCGCATTGTGTGCAGGCGAGAGTCAATAAAAAGACTTTTTTCGACTACCACATTCGAAAGTACTCATTCGAGTCAAGAAAGCGGTAAAAGCCTAGGCAGGTAAAATATTTTAAAAAATAATAATGGATTATCCATGGTTTGTCACTGATTTAAAATAAATTTGGAAAACGACGTGCCAAGGTCACAAAAAACTTGTGGCCATTTTTGAAAAATGGCCACGTGCCTGTAAACTCAGATTTGAGAATGGTTTATTTTACAACCGAAATATGTTATTCAGTTTAGTCTTGTACCAATGAAACAAATATAATTAAAAATTTCAACGAAGTTTTTTGTAACCTTGGGACGTCGTTTTCCAAATTTATTTAAAATATTTTACCTGACTCTGAAGAAGCCTACTAGAGTAGACTATTCTGAAGTGACATTAATCGGTTCTAATTAATAATATTGTTTATCTATAAGTGATGACCAATTAATTGTTTTATATTTATTTTGCAGTAATACTGTTGAAATCTTTTTATTTTGGATCAATTAGTATGATTTTTAATTCCTTTTAGGTAATTTGTCAAAAGCATTGCCCAAATCAACTCGAAAAGTAACAACATTTTTGCGCTCGCATCGCATCTTTTGGTACCATCGAAACGCCAGCGTCGTCTATAACATATTATAAAGTAAATGAAATGTTATAAACATAGATATAAATCTACAAGTTTTGAACATTTCAAAATAAATGGCTGAGTAAGTAGCAGTCGAAAAATGTTGTATGCACCACGGCAGCAAAGTGTCTTTGTCGAACTCGTTTGTTTGCTCGCCACAGCTTCGTCTTGGCTCGCAATTTACAAACTCTTTCGACAAAGTGGCACTTTGCCACATTGGTACATGAATAACTATTATAGTCTCTAATATACTGCCGCACTTATAGAACGTGGCCACCGTATTTCATACGTAGTGCCGGAGCTTTATTTTGGGATAATTTTTTAATTAGTTATAAACTGTTCGCAAGAATTTTTTAAATATTTTCCCCGTAATCTGTGACATATTCGTTTTTTTTATCGGTGCAATTGTCATTCACTTTGTATGCGTTGTTTATTTATAGACGCTAAAAACTTGAAAGTGCCTTATTAAGGCGAAACCGGTTGTTTGAAGAAAATAAATAAAAATATTGTGTCCAGACGCATTTATTTATTTTGTTGTTGTTTATTTTCTTTTTATTTTTTTTTCTGGAATTAATTTTTGATGGTTGTTTCAAGTATCTACAGTTTTATTTTTATTCAGTTTTCATAGGCTTTTGACTTTCAATTATTATTTACCAGAAAAGAATCGTCGATATTCTTCTGATCGCTGTTCGTCTAGTTGTGTATTTACTTGTCGGTTGTTTCCACTTTCCAGGGTTGAGCTGATTTCAATTAAAATCAAATAATCAAAATAATTAAACTAAAAATACAATAAAAAATTATAATAAAAAAACATTTATAATTTTAAAAAAATAACAAAAAATTCTCATTAAATATACAAAAGTGGGTCGACTTTCTAAAATTAAGATATATTTTAAGTTATTAAACAATTTATTGTGCAATTTTTAACGTAAAATAAAACAAAAGACTATCGAGAAATAAAGCAAATGTATAAAATTTAAAGAAAAATAACGAAAAAATGAAAATTTTCATTAAATCTACAAAAATACAAAATTAATGGATTTACATTAGTGTCTAATTTTTGTCGTGCTTCTTGTAAGGCGGTGGTGTCGAGATTTGGGTAAACAATAACATCATTGCTGAACCTGTAGATTTAACTGACTTTGCTATTGATAAAGATGCAGAACTATGCGGAATTAAATGCAAAATGGAATCAGGCACCACCCTGCTCATTTTAAATTGTTATCGTTCCCCGTCCGGTTGCATAAAAACATTTATTTCAAAAGTAAATCAGGTACTCGAACATGTTCTTAAACCAGATTACAATATATTTGTGACTGGTGACTTTAATATTGATTACTTAACTGATACTAACAGTAAATTAGAAATATTAGATATTATGTCTAGTTATAATCTTCGACAAATTGTAGATAAACCAACCCGAGTCACATCTACTTCTTCAACGCTTCTTGATCACGTATATACTAACATTTTAGATGTATACAATGTCGCTGTCTCGGACTGTATTTACTCCGATCATCGTATGATTAAGTTTTATTCTGGAATTAATTGCAAAAATACTTCTAACTTATCAACATGCAAGAGAATTTTCAATAATGATAACATTGCACAATTTCGTACTGCACTTATGAATGTAACATGGAATTTCCCACACAATGTCCAAAACACAAATGATAAATTTACGTATTTCTGTAACTTATTTAATTTTTACTTTGAAACCTATTTTCCTATAGGGCAAGTGAAGGTTACAAACTCTAATAAAAACTGGGTTACTCCAGAAGTTAAAATCAGTACGAGCAGACTTAAAGAACTTCATCATGATATGAAATCTAATCATGAGCTCCGCCATGAGTATCGTATTGCTAAACGTGAACATGTTTAATTGAAAACACTAAGAAACAATATTACCAAAATATCGTTGTAAATGTTCCAAATCCTAGTAAAACAATCTGGTATGTAATAAATGAATTATCGAAGGTCCAACGAAACTCGAAACACATTGTCTTAAACATTAATAATACCTCGGTTGCCGATCCTCAAAAAATAGCTGAAGAATTCAATAGTTTCTTTATTGAAGCTCCTATGAATATATTAAAAAATATCCCTATTACTAAGAATGATGTACATAAAGTGCATACTAACACCAACAGCATGGCACTCCTGCCTGCATCAGTAAATGAAGTACTTTTAATTTTATCTCGGCTAAAAAATAAGTCTTCTGCGGGATACGACGATATCCCTATATTTCTACTAAGGGAAGTCGGTGACTTGATAGCTGAACCACTAACAGATATAATAAATACTTCCTTATCCGAAGGGGTTTTTCCGTCACACTTAAAGATTTCTCGAATCTGCCCCATTCATAAAAAAAAGGATGTTAAATCACCCGAAAACTACCGTCCCATAGCACTAACGTCAGCTTTCTCAAAGGTTTTCGAGTATGTGATGCTAGACAGGCTAATGTCCTTCTTAAGTAAAAACAATATTCTAGCAGAAAGTCAACACAGTTTCCGTCCTAAAAGATCAACTCTCACTGCAATCAGCTCATTTTACAATAAAATCATCGATTACCTGGACAGGGGTGAATGTCCAATCGGGGTGTTCTGCGACCTTAGTCGAGCGTTTGATTGCGTAAATCATAACATGCTCATCGATAAGTTAAACAATGTCGGAATAAGAGGTGTAGCTGCCAATTGGTTCCATTCTTACTTGTCTGACTGGAAACAGTTTGTTGAAATTATGCACTCTGAGACTGGTGAACCAAAAAAGAGATATAAATCTAACCTAGCTTCTAATGAAACAGGTATCCCTCAGGGCTCCATTCTCGGCCCAATTCTTTTTTTACTATTCGTTAACGATCTTCCACAGCATCTCTCCGAGTATGATTTAACAGTATATGCAGATGATACTTCGGTTCTTATTTCAGAAAAACCTCTTGAAAATGCAGTTAACTCCTTAATGAATAAACTAACCTCTTGGTTTTCCTCTAATAATCTCTATTTAAACATCTCCAAAACATGTTATCTCCAGTTTCACAATAGACAAAACCGCTTCTTACCACCTTTGAATATAAATGTAAATAATATGCCTGTGACTCATGCTGAAGATACAAGTTTTCTTGGAATAAATTTAGAAGAGACCCTACATTGGAATGTCCACTGCTCAAAATTACAATCTCTTTTGAATGTAATCTGCTTTCAGATGAGGTTCCTAAGAAAGGTTCTCTCGAGGCAGCAACTGTCAATAATATACTATGCTCAGTTGTACTCTAAAATATCTTATGGGATTATTCTCTGGGGTGCTTCTCCAGCTGCAAACTGTATATTCCTAACACAAAAAAGGATAGTGAGGCTAATTGCTGGTGTCCCTTTTCTGGAATCCTGTCGCAACCTATTTAAAGAACTGAAAATTCTAACGCTTACTTGTGTTTATATACTAGAAATTTGCTCGTTTATCTATCGAAACAAATCAAATTTTATAAAAAATAATTCAATACACGACCACAACACCAGACATAATCAAAATTTTCACTTACCTTTACCACGTACAGACACCTCTAAGAGTTCTATGACCTTCACTGGCTTAAAAATTTTCAATCAAATACCTCAGAATATTAAAAGTCAAAAGCCATTTAGTAGATTTAAGACGTCTCTCAAAACTTTTCTAATCAATCATCCATTTTATAACTTACAAGAATTTTTTGAATTTTTAATCTATTGATTGTGTCCTTTGTTGTTAGTTTGTGTAAGCAACCGGACGCGGACAATTTTTTTTTAAAATTATTTCTTGTATGTAGTAATCTTGTTTTCTTTTATGTGTTAATGTCTAAATATTTATGTACCTGACGATGATATGTATGTATCTTACGTAAACTCGATTTGACGATCCTATACATTTGTATTATGTCTCTTGGAAAATAAATAAACTAAACTAAACTAAACTAAATAAACAAACTTTCTAAAGTTAAGATGTATTTTAAGACATTTGACAATTGTGCAGTTTTTGACGTAAAATAAAACAAAAGACGATCGACAAATAAAGAAAATTTATAAAATTTAGGAAAAACAAAACAAAAAAATAAAAAAATTCTCATTAAATAAACAAAACCGGTTCGACTTTCTAAAGTTAAGATATATTTTAAAACATATGAGAATTGCGTAATTTTTGACGCAAAGTAAAACAAAAGACAATCGAGAAATAAAGAAAATGTCTAAAATTTAAAAAATAATAATGTAAAAATCAAACAATGTCTTCATATAAACAACTTTCGACTTTCTAAAATGAAGATATATTTTAAGACATTTGATAATTGTGCAATTTTTAACGTAAAATAAAACAAAAGACAATCGAGAGATAAAGAACATTTATAAAATATAGAAAAAAACAAAATAAAAAAAATTCCAGTAAATAAACAAAACTGGGTTGACTTTCTAAAATTAAGAAACATTTTATACAAGGTTGAGCTGATTCGAATCATTTGCATGTATCGATTTAATCAAAAAATCATGATTTTTTAAAATTTGTTCAAAGGTATTAATTAAATACATTTCGTTTTTATTTAATTTTTTTGATTTTGATTTTTCAAATAATATTTATCAATACTGGTTGTTTCAATTCTCTTTCGTTTCTTCGTAATATGGAATTAATCCTTGTATTACATTGGTGCTTATTACAGTTCTTTTTTTTGCTTGTGTTAATCTTTGATCAAAGTCACACAAACATGTACATACAATGTTCATCCATTACGAAGATGGGGGAGCTAGTTCAAATATCTCATGTTCTTATGGGAAAATCAAAGAAATTCTTTCCGTTTTCCATAGTCTCTCTGCCAGAAATACTTTACGCATGACATAACAAGTAATTAAAACTTTGGTAAAGTAAAGTATGAAAGTAGAGAAGAGGAAGATCGAGGAAAGATTTGGGAGAGTAAAGCAAAAAATAGAAACTTGTAGAAAGGAATCAAGCAGCAGAAAAATATGGCTCAGGCATCAAGGTTTGAAGCAAGACAAATTTAAATTAAAAAAAAGAGATTGTTGTTTTCTTTTCGGAGTTGTTTCAAGTTGTGAAACAAAATACTTCGTCATCCTTTTCAACAAATATATTACTTTGCTTCTCTTGCTCTTTATGTATGTACAACATTAATACAGTTTACAACAATCGTACGATTTAATTTTCGTCAATTTTTGGTCCTGTGGGGCTGGGACTGTTGCTTTGCCCGCCGTCGTCATCACCGTGGAGGCCCGTCTGGAGCAAATGGGAGATCTTCTCCATGTCCAGGTTGTTGTCACGAGCGCCGATCTTCTTCAACGCACTATTGACGATGCACAAGTCACCTCGTAACTCAGACACGAGGGCCGTTATTTTTTGGGCATCGCTCAAGATGTCCACGCTTTGGGTATACGGGTTGTAACGGATGCCAAAAGGTCTCTGGATTTGTTCAGCATATTTCCTGCAAGGACAAAAATTTATTTTAAATCATTTTTAATGATACAGTTTCAGAACGGGTTCTCCACGTGAGAAATTTCGCGTCAATTAAATCTCGTATTCGGATATGCATGCATTATGCTACGTTCTTTATGAATCATGCTGGTGTTAATGGTACCAGTTGGTTTGCTGACGCGACTTACCGTGTAAGGTGCGCTTATTATCTGTGTCTCTGGGGGGCACGTTATAGTTACACAATCAGGGATTTTCTACTTTTAAAATAACATTAACATGTTCATGGTATTCAAGGCCCGAACCGAAGGTAAGAAAATTAAATTAATTTTGCATTATTTATACTTGACAAGAGTTATTAGGTTCTTGCCCTAGTTCTCCGTGCGGTCGTATTTAAAGCAAATCAATTCATTTATTATTATTATTATTATTATTATTTTAATCAGTTGCAAGTTTGAATTGAATGAGTTAATAAATTCGAGAAAATTTTAAAACTCAAATAAATTTGCATAGATATTATGTATAGGGTGTTAACTTTAATTCTGCCTTCACGCTAAAAATAATTAAACTTTTGATTATGAATTTAAGAAAAAATATATTACTACAATATCGTCATCAAAATACCGATCAAAGATGACGTACAATAATTGGCGCCCAACGTGGGGTCATGTATAGGATTTTTTTAAAAATGAAATTATTGTTTCACCTCATTTTCTCTTTCGCCTCTTCGAAAGAATCCGTGTACCAATAACCGTGTTGAAACGCAGTTATCACGCACTCCTGCTCGCAGGTCACGTCAGGATCGAAACGTTTGATTTTTTCCGGACAGGAAATGGCGTGCTTAAATTCGGCAACGGAACTCAAGAGGCCCGCGCCGTAGACCTTGAGTTCACCGTTTTGCTGGCACAGGCCGAATTCGACGGTGAAGAAATACAGCTGAGAAGAAAACAGGACTTAAAAAGAAGTATTGATCAAAGAAAAAAAGTTGGAAGTCTTACGGTTGCTAATTTGTCGACGTCGGCGTCGCACGCTCCGAGTGACGCCAGCCCCAATTCTTGGGAAAACTGGGCGAAACTGGGGTTCGCCAGAAGAGGCATGTGCCCCAATAACTCATGACAGCAATCACTATAAAAGAACATTGCGCATAAAAAATAATCTCGAAGAGTCGACTGTGTTTCGTTGATGAAGACAACTATTGATATTGTTACGAATTCGGGGTTCGCAGAAAATAACCGTTTAATTTAAAAAAACGCGTGTCAGTAGTGAACAATATCAAGGTTGCATACCTGCGAGTTATGAGTTATATGAAATATGAGATTAGTAAATAATGCCACGGTTGCGCAGCTGCACTATTTATGTAAAGGGATTCTTTGTTGTCGTAAATATAACTTGCATAACTTGTCTACAAATTAAACGTTCTGCTGCTATATTCACATGTAACACTTTCGGAATAATAACTGATTCGATTAGCCCGCAGATTCTCCCCTTATGTAGAGATCCTTTCCCTTTCGATTTTTCCAGCAAACACAGGGAACCCTCTGGCATTCGACTCGAAACACACTGGAATAATCGAGAAGGTACAGGGTGTGACCAGGCTATAATTGTAAGCGGTTGAGTATACTTACTTAGACCAGCGTTTCCAGAATTATATAAATAACACCTGTTACATAAGTTTTGGGAAAAGTATAGAAGGGTATTATTTAAATTTAAGAGAACCTTGTTAAGTAAACATAACATAACAATCATCAATTAATCTTAGACTTTAACACCTGGTTGCTATATTGCTGCTAGGGGGGCTCTATCTTAATTAAGATGTAATTTTTGTCTTACATGTCGCATCAGGGTTTGGACGCTTTCTAAGTCTACTTCTCTAATTTTTTGAAGAATTCTTTGCCGCAATTGTTGTTCATTTTGGGCTTCCCAACCATTTTCATACACCTTTCTTGCCAATAGGGCCCAAAAATTTTCAATTGGCCTTGCCTGAGGGACATTTCGAGAGTTATCATTTCTGGAGACATATGGCACATGGTGGGCTTCTAACCAGTTTAGCGTATCTCTGGCATAATGCGATGTTGCAAGGTCAGGCCAAAACATGTAATCATCATTAGCATGATGCTGATTAATAAAAATAATTAATTTTGATAGGCAATTTCGGATGTATACTTCAGCATTCACCGTCTGGCCTACATAGGGCCTAATACGCCCGCCTCAGAAATGGCGCACCACATCAAAATTTTGTCAGAAAATTTTGCATTCTTTTTATATCTTACGTTAATAGGAGTGTCTTCAATATTATCCGTATAGAAGCCTGCATTTCCATCAAGTTCTACATGGTCAAAGGTAAAATATTTCTCGTCGTCCATGATTATGATGTGGTTGTCGGCGAAATGACGACGTCTCAAAGCTCGACTCTGGGGGATTCTGGCCAATTGTGCAAGAGTATACTTGGGGCATTTCTTGCGTTTTCTGTATTTTAGGCCTGTTCTTGCAATGTAACGAGAAATTGTAGCATTTGAAACACGGAAACGACGGGAAAGCTTGCCGGTAGACACTCCAATGTCCAATGTTTCTGGAACGGTTGACTAGTCTGTTGACTTGAACTTCAGTTAACGCATGTGGACGGCCTGTTTTCGATAGGTTTATACATGGAATCCCCTCTTCGCATTCCCGAATTGTCCGATATATGGTACTTTTTGAAATAATTTGTCCGCGAAACAAGTTTCCTATATCTCGTCCAACCGGGTTGTAGATGGACTTTCGCAAATCTAGCTTATACGCCATTTCGCAAATGACAAACGAGAGTGTGAAATGTTAAACAAATTGACAGAACCCCTAGCAACATGTTTCGCCATAGTTGATTAGATGTATTGGTTTTACTATGTCACAAAGAGCATTTAAAATTTTTCCCAAAACTTATGTAACAGGTGTTAAGTGTTCGTTTAATTTTTCTTGCTTTACTAAATAACCAACTTACGGTTCAGGAGTATAGAACGGATCCGATGAATGCCTTATATACTGAGTGCAGTGAAAAACACGGAAAGCCAATCCGGAAAGAAAATCGCGCGGGCTCAAGTACCCGGCGACGGGTCTTAACTGAAAACCGGTCTTCCTCTTCAGGAACAAGTTGATGTCCTGCAACTGCGGCAAGTTATCCTCGCGGTAGCCGCAGTACTTCACCAGCTGAGGCCAGTTCTCCAGGAATTCCTTGCAGGCGTGCTTCTGGTAGAGTTTGTGCAGCTCGCGAAAAACGTTCCCCCTATTAAAAAAAAAAAAAAATTAAAACGTGAAATGGGGCATCCACATTTCAGGCAGTGCGGTAATTTTGTTAGCGAAGTTTCTATTAAGTTAACGCTCTATTGAGCAGTCGGTATCGTCCTGAAAACACCCACTCACCGGCCTAATGTAATATGGTAATCTATGAAAAGCCCGAGTGCTCATGTTAAAAGTGAATTTGTGCGTAGAGAAAATTGAATTTAAGAGTTGAGATTCTAAAATTAACTGGGGAAGAAAGTTGCGAGCGTTTTGTCACGAGGAAATGTCGTGAAATTATAAATATTGTAAGACATTGCACAGAAGAAGACAGAAAGAAACACAAAACAACACCATAAGTTAGTTTAAATTTTAAAAATTAATTATACTTAAAGCTGAACATTTTTTTAAAATCAACAAAATATAGAAAACCAAAAAGAAATGGATGGACGAAATTCTTTGCGATTACCCTAGATTTCGAAAAAGTTAAAATGGGCGTCGCACCAAGTAACTACAAGCAATTTAATTGGCTCCTTAATTTGAGGGAATAGAAATGGGCGTCACCATGTTTTACTGCTGCAATTGAGCTCTCTGAGAGGTTACTCTCGGTTTCGTGTAAATGAAAGTAGGCGGTACTTCTCTCTCACAATCAGACTTTAAAATGGGCATTGCTTTACTAAGAAGTACGAGCATTGTGGTTGGTTGTTTTGTAATTTGAAGGATTAGAAAAGAAGCTTTCAGGGAGGTTACCTTCAGATTCATCCAAGATAGGGGGGCATTCAGTATTTCAATTCAAAAAAGGTGGATTCACTCCAACTCTCGCCGAAGAAGAGGGCGTCTCTCTTTTAAATCGCAGTTTAGTTCGAAATTTATTTGAAACAAAAAACCAGCTCATGGTTCTGATACGAACTAACGAAAGGATTTAATTGGCTACTATGTAATTTGAGGAAATGGAAGTGGGCGTCACCTTGTTTTACTGTTGCAGTTCATTTCTCTGAAAGGTTCTCTCGAATTCATGTAAGTGAAAGTAGGCGGTACTTAATATTTCTTTACCACAATCAGAAAAGGTGGACTTTAAAATGGGCGTTGCTTTACTGTCGTGTTAAGGAGTACGTGCACTGTGATTGGTTGTTTTGTAATTTGAGGGAATAGAAAGGCAAGAAATAAATGAAAATATGATAACCAGACTTTGGATATTTCGGAGCGTTGCCATAGTTACGTAATACGAGGACCAATGAAAGGTGTCCATTCATTGCGTAGCCATGACAACGCTCCGAAATGTTCGAAATCTGATGATAACGTAGGAAAGAACGGAAGAAATGGATACAAGGCGGCACCAGTCAACCGTAAATCAAAAGTTCCTAAACTGCAATAGGATTTTTACACCAGAAAAAGAAAAAATAAATAACATTAAAATCTATACTCTTATCGATCGTTAATCTTTAAAATAGGAATCATTAAGATGCAATCGTTAAAGTAGGATCATTAAAAGAGGAAGAAAATAGAAAGAGTAAATTAAGAACAGTAAAGAAAAATGTAATTCCAACCAATACCAACTTTTTGGGGTAACAATGGTACTTACCAAGTTTTAATTTCTTCTGCCGTGTATTGGACTTTCGGAATAGGTTGGCCACTGCAACATTAATTAATTAAAAATCTTATTATTATTATTATTATTTAAGTTATAGGAAAACAATGAAGAAGATTTAAAAAAAAAACGACGAAATTTTGAATAGCTCCAAGGGAAGAAGATGGCTAAGACTTATTGAAAGGCCCACCAAAAGGATTTGAAGTCAAGCAACGGAGAAGACTACCAAAAAAGACCGACGACGCAATGGTGGATGGATCAAGCGGAGAAAGTGAGAGAATAAGATGGCCAGGACTTTGCAAAGGCCCACCAAAAATAATTGAAAGTGAGGCAACGTAGAAGACTAAAAAAGGACTGATGGTGGAATGACGAATAGATCAGCTGGAATAAAAGGGTAGACAAGATGGTTAAGACTTGTGGAAAGGCTACCAAATATCATGAAAATGAAACAGAAAGACGTTCGTGTAAACCAAGAAGATCCCACAGGAAATGGTTAAGGCAAATATGTATATCCACGGAAAAGGCGAGAAAGGCTGGATGAGGAATGGAAAGAAATGAACGAAGAAAACTGAGTAGGACCATTGATAAACTGGTGGCTGTATCAAAAAATAAGAACAGACTACGGTTAGGGCATATGGAAAATGACGAAGGGGCACATGCAAACAGAGAAAGTCACAAAAAAAATAGGGAAAGTATAAGTAAAATTAAAACGTGAGGGGCTAGAAGAGCAAAGCAGAAGATCTAAAGTAGGGAAAGAAAAAATACCCCGTGGACCAAATAGCTTACTTATAGAATGCTAAAAAGGTTATTAGTGAGCTACTTGACTTAATGATAAGAAGGGTTAAAGATAAAATATCAAAAGAAAGATGATAATCTCGACAAGCTAGAGAAAATGAAATCAAAAGTAAGACGTGAAGGCTGGAAGAGTAAGGCCTCGAATCTAGAATCGTGGAAGAAAAAACATCCTATTGATTAAATGACCAATCAAGTATGTTCAAAAAGGCCCGTTCATAAAATATCCAGAAATGAGGATAGTTTCGATATGATAGAGAAAGTGATTCTAAAAGAAAGAGTGAAGGGGTTGGAAGAGCAAAGCAAAAAAATTCTAAAATGGACCAAAGAAGAATATTCACAAAGGTCAATTATAAAATGAAGACTGACTTCATAAAATGAGATACCAAAAAAGGTGACATCAATAGAATCTTCTTATCTCTGCCCTAAATTAATTTTTGGAGATCTAAAAAATATTTTGTAAACAAAATAATGATCTTACTGTTTATAGCTGAGTGCGATTTTGGCAAACTGTTCACGCCTCTGCCTATACACCGGGTCTTTAAATCCAGGATGGTCGGCGTCGAGTTCGATTCCGTACATCAGCACGTTCTGGGCCATGTCCAGGTCGGATATTTTCTTGGGAAACCACGGCATGCAATCAAAATCTGAAGAAAAAAAAATAACATCAAGGGACGCGTTCGAGAATTTAATTTAATTTAATTAAAGTACCGAAACTAGCAGTCGCTGACAGAGGGGTTGGTGGCACGAACTGCTGTTGTCCGAAAGTCCCGATGACCATGGTCTGGACTTCTCGGCGCAGTAGCCTCCCAAGTTGTTCCAACTTGTTCGGGTCTGTCTCTACATCGACAAGGAAATCGGTTTCTCCACCGTCTTGTAATGATGGGCGGGACTCGATGTGCAGGACGTTTATGCCCAAATCCTGGAATGCTTGGAGGGCTCTTACCAGTCCGCCGACTTGGTTTTTCAGGGTGAAGATTATGGAGATTCGCTCTACGGAGGTTGCTTTGGATGGTTTTTCTTCGATACTTTGCTGAAACATGTTTATCTCTTAGGCTCGGTTTATTCATCTCTGAGTAAGTGGCCAGTAAAATACTTGATGATTAAAGATAGGACAGCGCATTGTGCTAATCTGTCAAGTTATAACTTGGCACTTACTCAGAGATGAATAAACCGGGTCTTAGTATTAAAAATCGCAGACGTAAACTATTTGCATTTGACACTTAAGAAATGACACAATAATAAGTAATAAAGTAATATGGTAATATGGGGTTCAGTATGTGTCAAACATAAGTTTGACACATACTGTGTATAAACACAGTAAGACCTAATAGGTCTAGATACATAATAGCCTTATAATAAATTGATCTATTCTTAAAGGCAAATCGAAATAAATTGTAATATACAGTTTGTCCCTTTTAAGAAACATAACTTTGGTTTGGCAGAGCCACACGAATCACCCTGTGCAATTGTAAATAATTTTAAATTATGCACATATACCACACGTAAGTAATAGCGAAAACAGATTTTAAAATTCTGCATTAATAAATCCGAATGCACACTATTGGGTCAGCCTGTATCTGCATGTATAATTACATTTTTGTTTTCTTATACTCACACTTGTACTCTTTGAAACCTTGTACTCCTTGAGTTGAAAAAAACTAAGAGTGATACTTATTTTTTCTTTTTAGAACTTCTATCTTCTAATGTTTTTTTTTAAAATTTTTGTAATTTCTTGTAACAAACAATGACAAATTGAATAATCTGTGTCTTCAGAAGTCCTTTTTTCCGTTGCTTATTACTACTTTTGTTTACTTTCGAATTAAATTAATTTTTTCTGCATTTAATTTTCGTTGTTGTTTTCCTTAATTTTATTTCTACACCTTTTTATTCACCTCTACATCGTCAGGAGGCGTAGATATTGAATTAATTAAAAATAAATATAATTAGAAAAATTTTCCTCTCTATGTACGTTTGGTTCTTTCCTGAAAAGTGTCTTTTCTGAATTTTCACTTCAGTATTTTTTTCAGGTTTTAATTTTTTCTTTACATTTTTAGAACTTTTCAGAAATCTTTATACACTTTCAATATAATCTAATCAACAAACTTAGGTTTAGTTCGCTGCTCGATGTTTGTATCTATTACATTTAATTAGAAAAATTAGTAATTAATTTTTTTGCGATTTTATTTTCTTCTAATTTCTCTTTTCCTATAATGCGTCTTTATGTTCTCATTGGTGTCCAGGAAAGCTTAAATTTGTGGGAAAAAATAAGTGACAGAAAAAATAACCATTATAGATTTACTTAATTTAAAAATTCAGTAGTTAACTGAAAAATTAAGAAATCCAAGAAATTGTGAACCAATTAAAATTAAAAATTCAATAAAAAGAACTTAACATAATTTTTTAGTTCTTCATTTCATCTATTTTTATTGAACTTGTCCGATTTGCTTCAAGTTTAATATTTATTTTTTATTTGCTGAAATTTTCACTCCATTCTTTTTAACTTTAATTGTAATTATTTTTTTGTACTTTTAGGATTTTTCTTTATGGTCTTCATTAGTTAACTGAATTAGGTTTAGTTTTTTGTTCTATTTTTATCTATTATATTTAATTTGGAAATTTTGTTTATTTACATTTATTTTATTATAAATGATGTATTTTATTAATTAAGAATGTATACTAATTTAGTTATTTTGTAATTTTATTTTTCTTGCAACTTCTCTTATGCCCGATTGCACCAACTTTTTAAGCAGAGCTTAAATTTAAGTTATGTTTAGAATGTAACATTTACGTATGGTCAGTATAATGTCAAATACATTCTGATTCACATTTAAACTTCAACTTAAGCATCAATTAGAATGTGACAAACATTTTTTTAAATCCATTCGTAATGTAAAGTAAACACTACTTAAATTTAAGCTCTGCTTAAAAAGTTGGTGCAACCGGGCATTAGTCAAATATTATGCAGAGTAAGGGCCGATTTCATAATCTAGGTGTTAACGGCCCATTAACTAATGATGCATTTAAGTTAATGGTAGGTTTAATTGGCCTTTTAACCAAATCCGTTTCATAATACTGTTGTGAAGCCTTTTTAACTAATGCCCCCATTAAGTAAAATAATATTATGTTGGCATTGAATTTCTGCTCTTTTTTGACGTTTTGTTAGTAATCAAAACGATTTCTAACCTATGATGGGACCAGACATAAATTTCCTTTTTGGAGAAATGTTAGCCAGATTAAACATTGACTCGGTAGATCTCAACCGTGTTTTCTTTGATGGTTTTCAGAGACATAGGACCTCTTTCATTCCTATCTTCACTGATGGGTCTGTGTATACAGATTCTCCATCTTCAGCCTTTGGGATATTTTCCAAAGAACTAGGCTTATACTTTGCTGGCCGAATAAATGACTTTTGTTCCATATATAGCACGGAACTATACGGCATTCTTGTCGCAATAAAGCTCGCTGACCAATCCAATGTTCCTCTCAGGTAGTCATTTTCTGACTCAATGAGTGCGTTAAAAGCCCTTGATAATCCTTGTACAAATGCCAAAACAAATCATCTTATTTTCGAAATCAAACTATCTACAGGGTGTTATCAATTAAAATGGCAATAATTATACCACGTATACAGGACATCAAAATATTGCGAATTAACCTAATTTATCTATATCCAAAAGTTTTTCGTTTCTGAGATAAATATAACTTCCTAAAGAGACAACTTGGAAAGCATACTTTCTTAAATATCTCTGGCACGGTTTAAGGCAGAGAGTTGAAATTTCATATGTAAGATAACTGAAATACAAGGATGAATATGTTTTGGGCAAAATTGAATATTCTTCACCAGTGGCGTAGAATCAGGGTAATAGGTTATCATTTTAGTGAATAACTTTTTTATTGTCACTTTTTCAAGAAATCTGAAACAACAACTGAAAAGTTCAAATAAAATTATACCAGAAATGAACTAAGTTCCATCTTCGTCAGATTAACCGTTTTTGAGATATTCAGGTCGAAAGATTACATTACTTCTGAAATTCAAAATTAAAAAAAAATCAAATATGCCTTGACAACATTACCTGCTATTTTACATATCAATACACAACTATTGCATAGTTTTTTCTCAATTTATAAATTAAAAATTTACTCTAGCAATGAAATAATGGGCATACCAAAAATTGTTTTCTTTAATTTCCTCATGAAGGGGTATTATGCCCGTTATTTCATAGTTAGAGTACATTTTTAAATCATAAATTAAGAAAAAAATATGCAAGAGTTGTGCAAAATAGCAGCTAACGTTGTCAAGGCATATTCGATTTAAAAAAAAAAATTTTGAATTTCTGAAGTAATGTAATCTTTCGACCTGAATATCTCGAAAACGGTTCATTTGACGAAAATGGAACTTAGTTCATTTCCTGTATAATTTTATTTGAACTTTTCAGTTTTTGTTTAAGATTTTTCGAAAAAGTGAAAATAAAAAAGTTATTTACTAAAATGATAACCTACTACCCTGGATCTACGCCACTGGTGAAGAATTTCAACACTCTATATTAAATCGTTCCAGAGATATTTAAGAAAATATACTTTCCAAGTTGTCCCTTTAGGAGGTTATATCTCAGAAACGAAAAACTTTTATATATAGATAAATTAGATTAAATCGCAATATTTTTATGTCCTCTATACGCGGTATAATTATTGCCACCTTATTTGATAACATCCTGTATATTGGATAGTAGCATTAAAGTAAAAGAAAATATCCCTATGCTGGATTCCATCCCATAAGGGTCTCTTGGGTAATGAAATAGCTGATACACTAGCCAAACATGGCAATAAATGTCCTTTAAAGAAAACGAAAGTGTTTTTTATGGATATAAGAAGATTGATCAGAAACTCTAAACTCAGATATTGGAAAGAATATTGGGATGAATCCTGTAAAAATAAAGGAAAATGGTATCGAAACATTTCTATACGATTTCTATAACCACATGGTTTTCTCTTTTTCCTGGTAGGTCAAGATCTTTTTATTCAACTATTATAAGATTGGGGCATTGTTCCTGCACAAGTCACCTGTCCAGGATTGGGATGATTCCCATTCAATAATGTGCATGCCGAGAAATCGAAAACATAAATCACATTTTCTTTAACTGCAGACTTAACTACCACATTCCAAACCTGTATCGTTGGATTTTTAATACCATCTTTGGCAATTTTGGCAAGAAGAACGCGAAAAGTATTTTTAGTTATACGAAACCTCTAGTTCATCATATTTTTCTAAATAGTTTTTCCTAATACCGTACCGTCTAGGTCTTCGCACAAACCTAATATTGTTCTGATCATCTGATGATGATGATGATGACGAACTACTTATATTCATTTTTTGTTTTTTTGCCACACTATCTTTACTCTTGAAATTAAATAATTTAAATATATTCTTGCATTAATGGGAGAATTAAAATCTCTATAATGGATCCAGATTGTCACATTAAAGTTAATTCTCCATTATGTGCTAATGCTACATTAATATATATTATGAAATTGATTTTTATTTTAATACCTAGATTAAATTTTAATGGAGCATTAAATTTGTTTATGAAATCGGCCCTTAGAAATTTTTATGTGGAAGAAGCGCCATTTAAAAAAATACGTTTTCTAATCATTAAACAAATTTTTTTCAGTTTAAGTATGTTTAATTTTAAAAATTATTTAAAATTCAGTAGGTAGTTTTCACTTTAAGTGAAAAATTCAGAAGCCCAAACAGTTACGAATTTATTAAAATTAAAAATTCAATTAAAAAATCTTGCATAATTTTTTATAGACAACATAACGATCAATAAATGACTATAAACAACATTTTTACAAGTAGACTATAGATAACAGAACGTAAAACGGATGGAAAACGAAAGTCTGTAACGATATTTAGTCAAGGTAGACTATAAACAATAGACAATATATAATACAGCTGAAAATAGATGAGAAACAATAGACTGTAGACAATGTATTACTCAGTGAGACCACAAACAATAAATTAAGGCTACAAACTGTGCTACCTACCTAACTATATCAAAATAGTTGACCTTGAATAGATTGCGAAAATTGGGGGAAATTGCTTTACGTTGGTGAACAACCTACCTGAAATTATGCCCAGCTCAGTGGAGATGGGAGCGGGCTGCACAATAGGATCGTCGGTTAGCTCGTTATCTAGTTGTTAATTAAGAAAGGGGCGCCACCTAGCGTTATATTTATTCCAGGTATAAGTAATACGTGTTACCGCTAGGACTACACACGTGAATGTAGCATATGAGTATCCCTCAAGTTTAAAATTCTGCGTTTAAAAAAAATATTTTTATCACCCTGTCACCCTGTATATATCGAAATTATCAGTCACCCTATATATAACGAAATCTAAAAGGAAAGTAACTCATGTCTAAATAAAAACCTGGTCAAGTAGGCTACATTTAGTAATTTTGTAATAAATTCTCGGTCACAACCTACTTGACCAGGTTTTTATTTAGACGCTCGTTATAACAATTCACGACAATAGGGAGTTTTTGGCAATAGGTTCCCTTAAAATTTACGTACGCTAAACGTTAAAACTCTATTTGTGACTGGCTATATCCATAAGGTTGCTAAGCAAAATAGCCTTTAACATAACGATATTTCTATCGTAATGTGTTGCAAAAACTCCCTATTAAGTTTATTGATCGTTTTAAATGAAAATTACGTAAATGTTCGTTAATCACTTTAAATCGAAATAAAATTAAAATTCACAGAGCGAGTGTAACACGTAAACACTGGCAAGGATATCCTATTTGGTTTACAAAGGTGATGTGATGAAGTTATAAGCACATGTCAGTTTGACAGTAGGAGGTGGTTATTAATTTTCTTTATGCAAATTATGACATGTTCTTAAGGAACTGTAGCTTGAAATATACAATTACAAAATTTTCAAGCCCTTAACTACTCATTATGCAGCGTAATTGATGATTAATCGAAGTAAGGAATGAAAAGTGTACGATACCGCTCGACGTTAAGTCCGGTCGTCTGATGCCATAAATCACGACCTTGGCATCGAAGTCTCGAGAGAGGGCTTTGATCCTACATGCACGTCCGAACTTTCGCGGTGTTTGATGGTAGTAGAACTAGATGACTCTCGTACGGCTTTTCTGTTTACTGCCTATCACCTGCTACAATTTGCCTCGCATAACGTGAATTTGCCTCGTATGACGTGAAACTGACTTGTACAACGTGAAACTGCACCATATAACGTGAAACTGCCCCGTACAACGTGAAACTGCTCTGTACAACGTAAAACTGCCCCGTACAACGTGCTTTCCTATCGTTCCAAAACCTAAATTAACCAATCTATACGCACGAGAAAGGAAACAAAAAGTGTCTTAGAGTTTGAATTCAGAATAGAGCGATCAGTGAACCCAAAACAGAACTTTAAAGTTTGTTATCAAATAGACCATTAAATGAAGACAAAATTTTAACATTCCCTAAAATAAAATCGTTAAAGCGAAAACGAACCGTAACAACTGATTGATGAAAAATCAATAGACTGTAGAAATAGACACTAAGATGGACAGTTAAGCTGTAAACAACATTTTTAGAAATAGACTATAGATAATAGAGCAGAAAATGGATGGAAGACGAAAGACTCTAGACGATATTCACTCAAAGTAGACAATAGACAACACATAATACATAATATAGTAGAAAATAGATGAAAAACTATGAACTGTAGACAATATATTACTCGGTAAGATCACAAACAATAAGTTAAGGTTCATACAGATGAAAAAACAATAGACTGTAGATAAAATACTAAAGAAACAGACTATAAATAGTACAGTAAGACTGTACTGTTTAGAAATAGACTATAGATAACAGAACAGAAATCGGATGAAAAGCGAAAATCTATAGACAATACAATACATAAATAGATGAAAAATAATAGACTGTAGACTAGAGATTATTCAGTTAGACCACAGACAATAAATTAAGGCGGCAATAATTGACTATAAACAGCATTAGAATACAGACAATATATTACTCATTGTCAGTAAGATCACAGACAATAAAATAAATTAAGGCTGCATACTATAAACGACAGCAAATTGATGAAAAAACAATAGACTGTAGAATAGTACACTAAGAGCTATAAACAACATTTTTAGAAACAGACTATAGATAATAGAACAAATCGGATGGAAAGCGAAAGCCGGTAGACGATATTCAATCAACGCAGACTGTGAACAATAGACAATACGTAATAGAATCGAAAATAGACGAGAAACAATAGACTGTAGACCATATACTATTCAGTTAGACCGCAGGCAATAAATTAAGGCAAGCAATAGATAAAATCGGCAGCAATAATTGACTATTTTTATTAAATTTTCGCAATTTCCCTTTTGCTTCAAATTCAATTTTAATTTTTTTATTTGTAATTTTATTTGCAGCCATTTCCACTCCATTATTATTTTTTAACTATGATTATTAGTTAATTAATTATCTTTTTATAATTTTAGAATTTTTCTGAAGTCTTCACCAATTAACTGACTTAGGTTTAGCTTTGTGTTCTATTTTTATTTATGAAGTATATTTAATTTGGAAATTTTGTTTATTTACTTATTTGATAATTTTATTCTTTTTCCAACTTTTCTTTTTCTCTAATCCATCTTTATGTTCTTACCAATGTATAGACGTCCCCTGAAAATTACTCACTTTACCTAAATATGTTAAATTTTAAAATATATTTAAAAGTCACGTTTTAACGTTAAATGAAGAATTAAGAAGTCCAAGAAATTACGAACCAAAATTTAAAATTTAATCAAGTTGAATTTTGTATATTTTTTATGCCTCGTTTCTTCTATTTCAATTTAACATTTAATTTTTATTTGCAGCAATTTTTCAATCCATTTTCTTTAACTTTAATTATATTATTTTTTATACTTTTAAAATTTTTCAGAAGAAGTCTTTATGACCTACACCAATTAACCGACTTAGGTTTATATTTCTGTTCGATTTTTAATTATGTCTTATATTTAATTTAGGAAAGTTATTTAATTTTTTTTTGAAACTTCCCATTTTCTATAATTCTTCTTTAAATTCTTAACCACCATCAAGACGTCCCCAGAAAATCTTTGCACTTAAATTTGGATAATCAGTCAAATTGGCAGAGTAATATTTATTTTAAGTGGGAGAAGTTTCGCTCAAAAAAAATATGTCTTCTTATCATTTGCAAAATTATACAAAAATCTGTGGTTTTCACATCCAATAAAAAATTCCAAAGAGTTGCAAACCAATTAAAATTAAAAATTTAATTACATGCACAAATGACTCATTTTTATTCTAGTTTCGCAGTTTCCTTTTGGTTTCAAATTTATTTTTTATTTGCAGTTTTACGCGCGTGAAACAATTATGTAAATTTAATTGGAATTGTTTCTTCGAGGAAAGATATTAACTCAAAAAAAGTTGCACTAATTGGGATTCAAAATTATAAAATATTAAAAGCAAATAAATAATTAAAATGCAATAAAATTAACAAAAAGCAGACAATCTACGAATACAATCATTTTCTAAGAAGGTACCTTATTAATAGTAGTCAGAGGAATAGGACAATCTTCTTTGTAATTCCAATCTTCTCCACTGCGATAAAGCCAGAGGCCCAGCAGAGGCTTCCCGGACCCACTCATCGTTCCCAACAGCTCTTGGAAGAACAATAACGATGTGGATGGATAAATCAGTAACTTTGCTTTATAAACTCGCCACCATTTCCGTATTGGTTCGCGCATGCCATCCTCCACCGGCGGAATCAAAGCACACCGAGATCCTCTTCAAGAGCGTCTGGAGAGAACTTATTTTTAGATTTGAAAAAGAATCTATAAGGATTTTAAAAACTCTATAAAATAATACATTTTTAACTCATTTCTTTCTTGTAAATAGTTTACATTTTTTAATTAAAAAGTGTATTAGAATGAATTCGATTCATATAAAAACGGTAAGCCTGACGAATTTCTTTCTTCTGAACTTGATCGTTTCGGCTTTCTTAAACCATCACCATCAGAAGTGGACAGAAAATGTTCAAAAGTTTAGTTGAGGTTGAGATTAATTTAATTTCAAGCGTCGGACGATTTAACTCTATCAATGTGATCTTTACGAAGAAGAAACGAAAAATAAAACCAAATAGACTCGTTCTGCCCTTAATCGACGTATAACAATTGCTTAAAGATACATCTCATTAGCGCCTCGGCCGTAAATCATCGTATCTCCTTCGGTTCGAAAGGGGTTGCGTGGGCGAGAACCGTTCCGGGGGAAAACCCCCCCGACTCCGACGTAAAGTAATTGAAACCGTTATATGCAGCTCGCTGAATAAACCATGGGCCCTCGTTTTTCTATCTCAGACTTCTAAAAGGTCGCACGTTTGTTAAACACTCGCCCCGGGATTTTCTCTTATTGCTGCAAACAAAAGAAATCTTAAAGGCTCTCGTTCTAGTTTTCACAATCGATGGAAAAAAGTTAAAAAGTTAAGCAATTATTGAGTACATATAACATTAAGAAAGTGTCATGACAATTTTTTTTTCTAATTTCGCACAAAAAAGAAATCAGCCTGAATCCGTTTTATGATTGCGTTCAATTTTCAAACCAACAAAATATGAATTCATGGACTTTGAATGGCTCTTCATTGCAACGCCATAAAGCCCCTAATGTAGAAAAGAAAAACAAAGAGAAAATAAAGGCAAGGGATAAAACAAAGTGAAAGTCGTTTCAATAACATCAGAAGCATCAAAGAAATCTCAAAAGAAACCTGAAAGATAAATAAATCAACGTGTACAAAAAAAGTAAGTGAAAATTAAGAGAAGAATGAATAGGAAAGAAGATGAAGAGAAAATTGTATGACGAAGTCAAGGAAACTAAAAGAAATAGGTATAGGGAATGCTAATATCAATCGATGTAGAATTTGATTCTGCATCTCATGATGTAAAAATATACAGGGTGTTCCATTTACGAAAATTGAGTTTTGGGCAGTTAAACATAAAGATCTTCGACACCATATTGTGACCAACCTATGAATTTTTCAGGGATAATTAGGATATAATTTTAAAGTCTGAACATTATACTTTTAAACGACATGTCACTTCAATCTTTAAATTTGAAATTGGCGTAAATACATTGTCTTGAATGAAAGGTCATCAAAACAATTTTTTAAATAAATTTGAAGATATCTCAAAATCGGTTACATTTAGGTATATGGAAGCCTTAACATTTTTTATTTAAAATAATGTGTAGAATCAGAATTTGCAATAAAAAGTATAGCATCCCATTTAAAATAAGAAAGTTAATGGCGACTTCCGGTATAACCGGAAGTGATATAAAAATGAAAATACCTTAATCTGAAAGATCGCTTTCCCTTAGAGCAGTGTACTAATTTTCAGAATGTTTGTATATTCCCTTCCCCGAAAACTTTTAATATGCCACTCTATTTGGGAGACCCTGTATAAATAGTACTGCAGGTTTTATAGGCCCATGACTTATGGATCATGCTGCCTATTTATTTGCCTCGACTTTCCCCATTCGGTCCTGTTTTGCGTTGCCCCCTTCTTCGATCCCCAGTCCTCTTATGTATGTCTATCGTCACATCTACTTTGGTCTACCTCGTTTCTTTTTTCTTCCTTCTACTTCCGCAAGTAATCTGCCCTCCAACCACCCTAATCTCCGTGCTTTAATGTGTTGCACTATACCACCCTGTCTATACATATAGTTCACTCAACTCTTAATTTGTTCTTTTCCTCCGCAATCCATTTTCCATCCTGTCTTCCTTCCGCTCTCATATTTTTAGCTTCGCTTCGTTCTTCTTAGTTAGTTGAGTCCACCCATACCATACCATGGGTCTAATTATCGTTTCTGGTATTTCTTTCGACTTAGCATTGTTCAGAGTTAGTAGTGAACAAGAGCAAACAGATAATAGGGAAGAACCAAACTGCTGTTTGATTTTTGCTTTATGATTTGCGATGATCAATGGTCAATATGTGAGGGACGGGTGGTTAAAATTGGTAACAAAAAGGGATTGAATTATTCTTTACTTTCAACTTTATCAATGTTACAAGGCTTCGTCGAAACACTATGCTCCTCAAACATTATATCTTAATTCTCAAAAATAATTACACAATAAATTTAGTCAAATTATAAAAGGACAGGACTTACAAAAATGCAAAATTTAAATGTAACTACAGATTACTTCAGAACGATATCATACAAAGTCAAAACGATATCATACGAGACAATGCAAAACAAATTCAAAATAATTTTATGACGAGAAAAATAGCATTTCATAAATCAAACAAAGCAGTTTTTAGTTTTTAATAACATAATTGGTCAACAAACTAATGTTTTCTCACCCAAACCATGGTACTAGAACTAGACACAGATAGACGGACGGATTTTCGGAGTTGGTTCACACACTAAGACATTCTGTGAATGTATACGACCTCACGGCTACTGGCTATGTGATATCTATCGTTATGTGGTTTTACAACAGAAATTCCGATTACGTAGCGCTTTATATATGGGCCAGTTGCCCTATGATTCATCGTAATTTTCCGAAACCGTCTGTTCATACACTTGCATAATGCCCAGTTTTTTCGATGAGTCACCTATGCAGCTGAAATTCTTGCAGTTTGCAAAGCTCACTCATGAGTCATAACTCATGGTAAAGCGAGTCGCTGTTACGTTTACTTACAGGTGAGCATATTTTCCACGGTCGCATAGGCGACATTGTATCGAATTTAATTTACGTAATGAGCTTAATGATTTATGAGATGCTGAGAGATCAAGAAATAAAAAAGGAATGTATATAGGAAATTAAAGAGTAACAAGAGCGCAGGAGAGAACGCGGTCCCGCAAAAATATTTAACTACGTTGGAAGCAGACTGAAAGAAAGAGTTAGTAAATTAATTGAAAGGGTGTGCTAAAAGTACGAATACCTCAGCAGTGAAGAAACGTTGTAATATGTCTAAATCTCAGAAAGGAGATAAAAGTATAACGCTTATAAAATACTAGCGAGAATCATCTGGAAAAGGCTAACTAAGTATTACGATAAATCAGAGAGGGTGTAAGAAAGGAGAATGAACAGAAGACCAAATCTTCACCCTAAGGACGATTCAATTCCATAATAACGCTTATGACTCTATTAAGCATAAAAAGCATGCTGTACCAGGCTACGAGAAACCTTAAAATTCCCAGAAAGTTAATAATTAATTAACCTCAGAAAGGTATACAGAATAAAGTGGCAGCAGAGGAAGCTTTAGCAGAGGAACAGGATTAGGGCAAGAAGACTGTAATATTTAATCTGGTACTAAAGACAATCTTTAGATCTATGCCCAAGGCATAATCTATCATCGAAAGCACCAGGTAATTGCGTATTTAGACGATGTAGGTTGCCAAAAAAAAGGAATTAAAAGGACAATAAAGTAGGTAAGGGTTATGAAAAGAGAGGAAACACCTTTGATATGGTAAATCACTTGGAATACCTGATAACGACAGTGACAAGCAAAGGCGAAGAAGAGCAAGAAGTAGAAAAAGAATTGCACAAGGGAGCTCAGAGTGGGATTTCTTTCTCCGGAACCTTTGGGATCGTTTCTGTTATATAATATTGCTTTAAATTACATACGATACTTATTCTCATCTTCTTTACTTCAACATCCATAATGATTGCGCTATTTTTATGAAGTCCTAACGTACGAACGCAAAGAAGATTTCGTTGTAATCATCTCTTTCTTTCGTGAAAAGCAACAGTGAAGGACCAAGTTATATTTTCCTCGCGTGTGCCTAGTTCCTTTTGCTTTATCTTTTTTTTGAACATGCGTTTGTAACCAATGGGTTTTCGATTCGAAAGCAGTCGTGAATGGCCAGTTTTTTTTTACTTCGTAAAACTTCCTTGAACATCTCGGCTTCATCGTTAGTAACGAATTTTGCTCTACAATTAAAAAAAAATTCCTAAACGTATGCCGCGTTCTCATATCGATTTATATTTACAAAACCTTCTTCTTCTTCCGGAGACCAAGTTACATTTTTCTTGCGTGCGCCATTTCCTTTCGAATCTTCTAAACACGAAACCAAAACTTTCTTGAATCTGGCAGCTCCATGGCATTATAGTTTCATACCTCACAGTAAAAATTTTATAATTCCCCAAAATATGACTTCAATAATAATTCTGTTTTAAAATCTGGAAATTTGTTTTAAGTAAAATGTATCCAGTTCTCAAAGAAAGAAAGAAAAAAAAAGGGGAAATAAATTGCTCCCGAACCTTTTTCTTTTTCTTTAAATAAACGAAGTCATTTAAACTCGTCAAGCGAAAAAGAGACGACCTGCGCAAAACTTGAAGTCATATCCAAGTAATTAGTTTCGTTTACGTTCGCAGAAAGGCCGCCGTTCAGGAGGAGGAGGAGGAGTGAAATAGGTCATCTCCGGAAGTAGCTAATTCGGAACTGTTGAAACCTGGTTATCCGCCTGATCGCGATCTAATTAACCCCTGACAATACGACAATCTCCGGCATATTTAACGCTTAAGTGAATTAACACAATCGAATAGGCAAGACGTCTATGAAGTTTCGTGAGAGGACGTCGAGGCGTCGGCGCAAGTCCTCGACGCCTGAACGGAATCAATACCGCAAGGGCTGAAAATAAACATGGCAGACTCGGAGTATGAAGAATTTAGGCACAGCTTCGAAAAACTGCCCTCACACATCAAGGCACCGACACCCTTCTATTCGTAAGTTGCTCTCGTCTTGTGTCTGTTTGCAATTTCTGATTTTCTTCTTTAGTTTAGTTCACGATGTTCTCGTCGACGAGGAGTCTCCTACGTCTTCCAAAAGTGATCCTGACACAGACTGTGATATACCTGCGGATATTAGGACCGTCGGTAATGTGGACGAAAGGAATTCCGCGTTCGGTGGTCAGAGGAGTTCCTTTGTGCCCTGGAAAGTTCCCGGGGAACGACGGCGCCGGAAACTTCCCGAAATTCCCAAGAATAAGAAATGTAAGTACCCCTCACACATATTTGATTAAAGTTGTCATTTAATTGACGTGCGAATTATTTACTGATCGTCTGGTTCTATTTTACAACCCCGGTCGTTATTTGGAGACTGTCTATACTTTAAAATAATCGAGTGAGTAAAGTTTCATGTTACATTAATTAAGAGAAATTGCCTCTTCACTGAAACCATGTTTGACATCTTAGCAAAATTTAATTATAAAAAATTAATTAAACGTTCTTCTCAGGATGCTTAAAAATCTATCAAAAAGAGTACTTGCATTAATTTAAACAAATTATATTCAATACATTTAACTGTCCTTCTGGCGGTGTCATTTTTGAAAAATAGGGATTTTCCTGGATTGAGGAGACGCGATCAAAATTCATTTCCCATAAAAGGGGATCAAAAATAACAAACACTTTGGAATAGTTGTTGACTAGAGATATGAAGGAAAGGATGTTTCGAATGTGCTGAATTTGAGTAAAACTTTGAAGATCCTGCAGCTTAGAGGGATAAGAAACGATCTTAATACCTGGGGGGGGGGGGGGGGCAGATAGGCAATAATCGAATTAAGAAGTTCGCAAAAGTAATTGCAGTGTTTTGAGTAGGTGAAAGTATTTGAAATGTTTTTGATTTGTGCCGGTCAATAATATTATCGCGTTTATTATTCCTTTTTATTTTTGTATTTGAATTACTTTATCATTTGGAGAATATTAATTACGTAACTACATACTTAAAAGCAGACACGCACACTTAGGCGAGAGACAGCGTGGCGAAGCGTCACGAAATGTATACTTTTGCAGAAGCCTTAAGTGAATGCGCACATTTAAACGAACGGAAACGAAACGATTGTAATCATAGACAAAGTGGTGGCTTTAGGGGCGGGTGAACGGCCCGGGGGCCCCGCGCTTGCAAAGACGTCACGTTATTCAGTAATGTATGAAAATACACACTGTTCATTTGAAATTTGTTTAATACCTTTTTGCTCTTTGCAACGTGAAACAAACTTTTGTATTATTATTAGCAATAAATTTTAGTGAATTATTATGATTTTCCGGGAATAATGATGTTTACTTATTCCCCAAGGCTTGCCAAGACTTTCCCAAATGTAGAGAAATTTTCTTATTATTGGCAGCCTTTTCTGTACACATCGGCGAACATGATTTTTTTCCGCAGAAATCCCTCAAGGGTAGTCAAAAAATCTCTTTTCAACCTAACCTCAATTTGTTGCTGCTAGATTCACGAATAATCTATCTAGGGACTTTAATAGTGTTATCCTAATGCTGTCATCTAGTGATTCGGGAGTAGAACCAAATTCACTAAAATGTCAGTCTTTTAACTCATTACAAAATTCATTACAAATATTCGAGTACGTCCTAATTTATAAATTAAACTACTAGCACCATCTAGCGCCATCGTAAATAGTTCGATTTGTTGTCACTAGGTGGCGCTATGTTAATATTAATCTAATTAATATATGAGGAACTTAATCCCTGTCGTTTTAGCTTCTCTCATTGTTTGAGGTCAATCCCCTTCTAGAGGGGTTGTTTCTTGTACTCAAGAAGTAACCCAAATGAAACGAGAAACAAAAAAAAATCTACGCCATTTTGAATATATATATGAAAATGTACCGAAAAGTTTTTTTCTTCGTTAAATTAAATTTGCGATGCTGATTTGGCTAAGTATCAGAAGAGGGCGTTGAATACTTGTCACGAAACGATCAAAAAAGAAATTATAATTTCTCGTTTTTTCTTCATC
This sequence comes from Dorcus parallelipipedus, assembly GCA_958336345.1. Classification (NCBI taxonomy): domain Eukaryota; kingdom Metazoa; phylum Arthropoda; class Insecta; order Coleoptera; family Lucanidae; genus Dorcus; species Dorcus parallelipipedus. The sequence continues at coordinate 16,903,986 of OY284475.1, forward strand.
TTAATTTTTTAAGAACGCTTGCTTTAAAAAAAACTATGACTGTGGTGAATTTGGTTCTGCTCTAAGTCACTAGATGCTGCGAGCGCATAACACCATGAAAATCATAAAATTTAAGAATCAAAGAGTATCTTTTTTTTTCTTTCTGTGAACGCTGTAAAACTGCAGTGATAATCCACTAGATGGCGCTAGTATCATGTTGTTAAAAAGGAAAGAAAAAAGTGTTCGATGAAAGAATTTTGAAGGATTTTTAAGTTCCTCAACTTGTGTAATTAAGTAAAACGGTATTGTAACACTAGCGCTATCTAGTGGTGAAATTACTTCGATCTGTTGTCACTAGGTGGCGCCATGTTAACATTAATATTTGAGGAACTTAATCCCTGTCGTTTTTAGCTTCTCTCATCGTTTAAGGTCAAACCCTGTCTAGAGGGGTTGTTTCTTGTGCTGAAGAAGTAAAATTCATTAAAAATTCAAAGTCAAAGAAAAATAAAAGACGGTCGATTTTACAGCGCAATTCAATTGATTAATGACACGAAAAAAAAAAAAAAACAATTTGAAAAGAATGGTGACAGAACAAAGAAAACAAAATAATAAAAATCCAAAAAATAAATTAAAAAATTAAAAAGTAATAATATTGAAAACAAAAAACAATCGATTTTACAATACAATTTAATAGATTAATAATTTTAATTAAAAAAAAAAAATTAAAGGAACGGCGAGAAAGCAAAGGAAACGCATTAATAGAATTTTTCAAAAATACGAAATAATAAAATTTGAAAAATAATAAAAACAAAAGACAATTGATTTTACAACACAGTTCAGTACCTAAATTAATAAATTTTTTAAAAAAGCTCTTTGGAACAAAAAGTGGCAGAACAGAGAAAGCAAATGAACAAAATTTAAAAATAAAAGTATACGCAGGTATAACAATAATATTAAAAAATAAAATAAAAACAAGAAACAATTGATTTTAGAGCACACTTCAGCAGATTTATAAATTTAAAAAAAAAACAATTGGAAACAGAGACAAAACAAAGAATTATTTGCCTTCCATAAGATTAACAGATTATTAAAAAAAAAAAAAAACAGGGAGGAAGGAGTGAACCACCCCCGTCAAAACAAATGAAAAAATAAACTTTCCGCATATTTTAACAGATGGCGTTGTTAAATGTCTTACAGCAGCACAGGTAATTTTTTGTTACCGTCCAAAATTTAAACTTTGCTCAATGGATGGCGGTTTTTCAATATAACCTGGCAATGCCCAGTGAATCACCCTCGTGGAAACAAATGCAAAGAAGACTATTGGCAAGTTCCATCAGATGGCGTTTACTTTCACGCAATAAATAACTTTTAAAAATATACTCAAGGGTCATTTTGATAGAAAATTTTTGGAAGCATTCGTATTATAATACGGATGTCCATTTTAAATCGTGACCCCTGAAGGTTTCAAAGAAGGCAACCCGGCAATCAAATAACTTCGTTCTCATCAAGTACTAAAAGCACGGAAGTAGAATGGGTTGCCTAATTTTCATTTTGAAGGCGTTCGATTTAAATGGACAACACGTATAACTATTTTTAAAAATAAGTTTTTGGACACGAGAAATCAGTGTTGCCATCGTTACTCCAGTTACTCACGCCCGGAGCCCCGTAACTATTACAAACCTTATTCCTTACTCAAGTTTCTTACTCAAAGGACCCCACATAAATCTCACGCCCGGAGACTGCGACTATTAAAGTTGCCTCTGATGATAGATTACGTAAAAAAATGTTACATAATTTGTAATAAATCTCAAAAATCGCATAATTCTCAACGTTTCATCCTTTGGCAGTTTCTTCAAACTACAATCACAATTTTTTTTTTATTTTACTACATTCTTGTCTGATGGGGATTTGTATAACAATTGCGTAAAATCGCGCTATCGTTTGACAGTTTCTTCCCATCAAACAAAAATGTAGTAGAATAAAAATAAATCTGATTATAATTTGGCGGATAGTTCAAAACTAGACAGCTTCATCTGGAAATACTATTAAATTGGAAATACTATAACATTTTATTATTTATCCTGAAGAAGCCTGTCAACGTATAGCGAAACGTCGACTTTTAAATTGACTGCGCGACAAATTATAATTAAGTACAAATTTTATGATAATTTTCAACTATCAAAGATAATTACAAAAAAATATATTTTTCATTTCATATCGTTGCGCCTTGCTTCGTCTAAATGTGCAGCACCCCTTAACAAACTTTAATTATTCTTTTATTAATTTAATTACTCTCCTAAATACATATAGTGTTCTAGTTACATTTACAAATATTTATTGATACTTTACACAATTCTGCCTGTAGGCAATATTTAAAAAAAATGAATTTATTAAAAATGCATTTTTAAGAATTCATCCAAAAATATTTTCGTCTTCAAAAGCTCTTTCATTTACTGCGTTTCTTCTTTTAGGGGGTTGATTCGATTCGATTTATTTGACCTTTACCACCTTCCTTACTTACATGATCGCTTTTTAAAATTTATAGAAAGGATAAATTTCGTTTGCCTCTGTTGTTATTAAACTAAACTTGTAAATATGTACAATGACAGAAGCAAATAATCACCTACAAGTAAAATATTCGATGTGAATTTATTAATTTTTTTTGGGGAATTACAAAAATATTTAGAACATACATTCGGCTACCTTCTCTACTGTTCATAAAGTTTCATTTTAAGTTTGTACTTTTCACCTATTTACATACTCCTTCCTGTTTTTAGGGGAAACAACTACCAGCAAAAGAGAACAGTTTTTTTTTATCCTTCTCATTTGCTTTTGTAATTGGGACGATTTTTACGCAAAACAATTGCTCACTGAACTGAAACTGGCAGAAAGGTAAATTAGGTTTAGATTGAAACTATGGCAAACCGGAAATGTAAAGTAATTAAATTTACCGAAAAAATGAACCAAAAGAATTAAGAAATTTTTGAATACGGGAAAGAATCGTTGTAATCAAAGACGATAAAAAAAAATAGAACGTTATGCATTTTTGTACATAACGCGTTCTGTGTACGATGTTCAATGAGCAACAAATTCTATACTTATTATAAGAGACGAATTATTACAAAGTACAAAGTCTAACAAAATTCAATACGTACGTTCGGAGTGTCATTTTTTTAAGCGACGGATTTACGTGTCATAAATTATTGTTCGCTTCGATGTAAGTGCACACCAAAACGTAATCGATTTTAAATAATTCCATTTAATTTTGCATAAAGGCTACGTTTCAAATGTGTAGTTATGGTTGCCTAACCAGCAGGCTTGCAAGCCTGTTGAGCATCAAGGGGGAAAGGTGGCGTGCCCGAAATTCAAAACAGCAAGCTGTTATAAGAACAGCTAACAGTTTTCAAGTAACAGATAAAAACAGCTAACTATTATTTACTGTTATTTATAAACTGATATTTGAAATTTGCTACTGGTCTTTACCAGTTATTTATAAACTGCTGTCTGTTTTGATTTTCTTTTAAACGTCAAATATTTTTAAAAATGTATCGAAGGAACAAATTTTTAAGGTTTTGTTTCTATTTTCTGTCTGTATGAATGTCCTTTGGATGGATTTATTCACCGTGTTTAACTAAAGGTTAATAATTTATCTAACAGTTGGAATGTGACGTAGAGTTGGCCGTACACATACTATGTGTCACATTCTAACTGTAGAATTTTTAAAAATATTTGACGTTTAAAAGAAAATCAAAACAGACAGCAGTTTATAAATAACTGGTAAAGACAAGTAGCAAATTTCAAATATCAGTTTATAAATAACAGTAAATAATAGATAAATAGATAAATTTAACTTTAAGATAAGGCGATGAAGAAATCGGGCATTAGTTTATTTGATTGTTTCTGCCCACCCAAGGGCACACTAAATAGATCATCGCCACATGTGTTTTAGTGTTTTCTAAAATTTAAGTACTAGCCCGGGATCGCGAAGATTAAATTCCAGTCATTTGAAAACATGTCTCGCTGTCCGTTCCGTGTTGAAACTGGCGACGTTCGCAGCGATAGTCATGCAAACACCATAAACCAATCTATTTGACATTTCAAATTGTTTTTCGAAACTCTTATGTATAGATTGTCACGTCAGAACTGCAACGTGCGAGCTAAATGGGCGAGGCTATCACGTTACATTATGAGTTTAGGCAATTGTAGTCTGCCTTGTGTCAGTCCGAAAACAGACCTTTTGAAAACGTCAACTTACACACTCGAATAGGTATAATTTATAGATGTTCGTGAGACATGAACAAGGAACATTCCCATGTAGTAAGAGAGTGCCCTTAATTTTTCTAACATTTGCAAAGGCAGCGTGTGAACCAAATGCCACGAACGGGATTGGCTGAGGTTATTTTGAATTTTCGCTGCAAGTCCGAGGGCGGGGCTTAATTGTTTTCGTGTTAAGTAAAAAGACGCGGAGGAAAACAGATAACATTTACGCTTAGACTAAAACGGTCGAATTGAATCTTTTTAGTTTGATTCCGCAGTTTTCTTAGGTGCTTGTAGTTTTTATTCAAATTTGTATCCTTATATAATTCGGTTGTTTGTTAAATCATTTATACCGGCATGATTAAGTTCAGTGACAAAGAGCAATTAAAATAACACACGGGCGTCGCGGGTGATTAAACAAGGAGTGTGATTAGTGCGGGAGTGTTTCACGGATTAAAGCATATTGGTAATTTGCATTTATTTGTATTTCTCCATCGCATCTTTGGTGGCACAAATAGAGCGAGAATAATTTAAATTGCATTAATTCGTTGTCGAAAGAGTCAGTAAAGTTCATTATTATCATTACATTTAGAGAACTTCAAGCTAATCAAACTATTTTTATTTACCTTACTGCGAGTGTTAAAACGCAGTTGTGACTTTCATGTTTAAAAGCTTTGATTGGTCAGCGTTCGTAACTTGTAGCCGAGTTCGATAATTTAGTGAATCAGCGACAATTTGTCATTCCCTACATCTACTTGGGACTTTCCATACAGTGTACGTTAGGAACCACCACTCTAAGAGGAATTTTCTCAAGCAAATTATAAACCAAACAATCACTAATATATTCCTGACATTTTCTTGACCAAGGTTTTCACCACCTGTATATGTGGGAGGGTTTAACTGTTGTCTTGGCTGTGAGATTTGTTTGTAAATGATAAGCGATTGCCTCGAGCCTGAAAGGTCAAAAACACCTATAGTGTAGCACCAAAAAAACAGTCGAAGGGACCTTGCGCAATAATTTAGTTAGATAGGTTTACCCGACGAAACAACGACGAAGAGAGATATTTGAAAAAAGGTGCCAAGGGCCACTCTTTCAAGGCGATCGGAAGTAGCTGGGAAGTCCCCTACCCATCGACCTTAATTAATTAGGTTGATTAGAGATAGGGTATACCATCACCTCAAAAAGGAGTCCGTGAAAAACGGGTGATTGCTTTTGATTTACCTGCAGATTGATCGCTGAAGGCGGCAGTAATCACATACTTCGCCCAAACCATCAGACTAATTCATTATTTATCTCTATTAGCTAAGTACACTGTCGTCTCACAGAGACACTTTGTGCGTTGGTTTATTGAATCGAACAAGTCTTTGAATACCGGCCGAATTAAGGACGCTGTACTAAGACTCGAACGCATTTGAAATTAACATAAATTATTGATAAGTGAGAAGGAAAGTTCTCCAGAAAAACATATGTGTAACATTCTACCACCAACGGTGCGGATCGGGGAATTTTAGATCGCGCCGATAACCGAAGGCGAAACTTGTTACGCGAGTCACACTGTATTTCCTGAAATCGCAAATTTTTGATTATGTGTAGTGATTTTTAAACAACAAGGTTTTTTTTACGCTCACGTTATCAGTTTCTACAGAAGCGGCTAGCAGGAGGTTTTTGGCCCTATATAAAAAAATTTATTACAATAAATAATTCTTTAAATTTAATTGTTGCGTTTCATTATCAACTTGCCAATTTCCTTGTTAGAAGCTAATTGTACTATCGCACCAAACCAATAATCTGGGAAATCACAACGTAGGTCATTTACATTCGATAATTGAGTCATAATCATATAATATCGAAAGTAGCTTCAGCGCAGGGCGCATTCCGTAGGGTCACTTACCCAGTAATAACATCTGGGGGTTGGAACTGTTAGAGGCGAGCGCCACGCAGGTAAAAGAGCCACCCGACCTTCCTCGGTCATAAATCGTAGTTGGAAATTCCAGTGACCCGTATTTATTATTTATGTATGTAAATTACGTGTCTGTTTACTTGTCAATATTAATTAATAGCAATAGGGCGCATTACAGTATTCTGTTGCAATAATCGAGATCCAGAGCGGACAAAGCGCAAAAACACAAAAGAAATATCAAAGAAATTTTCTATTTCTGTCTGTATGAATGCGGCATCTAGTTATTTTTTCTCGTAACATATATTAAGCGCCAAATTTAAATTTGAGTTGAGTATACAGTAAGTTATAACCGAATCGAAATTGTTTTGTTGAACTATTTACTATTTTTCCTTCGATTGGAAACGAAAATAGTTTCCTTACAGCACGGTAATATAGGTATAATTAAATGTTTCTTGAGGGAACGAACTTTTGTTCCTATTTTCTGGTTGTAGTACTGGTTGTAGACGGTAGGTTGTAACATTCCCAGCGCCATCTAGTATTTTTTCTACTAACGTGTTCCAAGCGCCTAATTTAAATTAAAGAATCAGTACAGTAAATACACTTGTACGAGGCATTCATTCAGTTTACTTTATCCTCAACATGAAAGCTTCAAAACTTCTGAAATATCATCGCAAAGATTTGATGCGGATGTCTATTTATAACACATTTAGCTCTGTGAGCTACTCCTTCAAGATCAATCGATAAAACCCGAAGTTTGGATAGACGGTAATTAAATCACTCCGTCTTCTTCACATCTGTATTTCGGAGCTCCAGAGAGCTCGCGCTTAACCTTTTATAGAATACTAATACGCCCTGAATACTGAGCAAATATTGAGCTCGTGAAACATCATGAATTTTATTAATCTTAAGATTGTATTTCATTTTGTTTTTTAAATGAATCGTTTCTTTCCAGCTGCTGTAGTTACAATGTACTCCGCACAGCTAACTAGAGAAATATCCCTGGCAGATGAACTGGGGAGTTCCAGCAGTGGCCCCAGCTCACTTCTAGTATTAAAATGCGGTCATTTATGGGACCACGATTCACCGGACTCCGAGAGGCTCTTGACGGACGCCGACAGCGGACACAGCACGGCGCATTCGCCCACGGATGGCCCCAAATCCATGTCCCCAATTTTAGGCATATCACCGGGGTGCATGGGCGGCACGCCGTACTCCGACGTGGACATGCTGGAGGCCACCCATCGAGGTTTGCACAAGTTCATTCCCAGGCACGAGGATGAGATCGAGGTGGAGATTGGGGATCCGATTTACGTGCAGAAGGAAGCGGACGATTTATGGTGTGAAGGTAATTAAAAAAAAGTTATAACTTTGGCCTGGATTGAGGATATACAAATAACATATTTTTAAAGACGTATAGGTAACTAAAGAATAAAGGCTAAGGTCGTAAATATTCACACTAAAAAATAAATATATTTTAAAAGAATGCGGCGCATCACATGAAAAAATTCTTCTCTTTTCGAATATCAACGTTAAAAAGTTATGAAGTTGTTGGCTTCCCAAAGGGTGGCATGTGGCATTAAATATTTATGCCTGTATTTTTGTAGTGGTTGCAATAAATTCTTCCCTATACCTGCAAGGTAATACCATATCGATCCAGGCGAGGCCCACAGAGCTGCACATAAAACAAAGTAATATTTTATGTGGTCTCTGCAAAGTGCTTTCGTTCTAGGATCTGCTGCTGCATTTTCTTTAGAATTTTTTTGGTTGAACTTCATTAATTTCAACTTTTCTGTATAGTTATTAATTAATTATTCCCCAAAGTTACAATAAAAACCAATTCGAATTAAACGAAGCGTTCAGCCAAATACCTCTCGTAAGTACAGGGAAATCATAAATTATTTCAACTCACGTGACCAATTTGAATTAGGTTCTTTTTTCTAGAAGTGGCAACACTGAGAAAAGTGAGGTTATTGTTTCAAATTAGCTTGTATTTGTCATTGAGTTTCGTGGCTCTAGATGTTCTGTTGCTCTTAACAACGTTAACCAAGCATTCCCTGATGCTTATGTAAATTACGATGCCTTCATAAATCACAGGTATTACATGCTCCAGTGCTCCAGTGATTTAATACACAGCACTACATTGTTACCAATAGAGTACAACGTGTTGCCTATACGGCGGGGTCACGTGGGTTGAAATCATTTGTGATTTCTCTGTAAAATCGTGGCCAACTTAAAGAGAACGCCCAGAAAATGACTTCATAAGGGCCAGCTTGCTTGCACTAAATCCCATTCATACTTCTTGCTGCGTCAGTGAATTTCAATGTTCGAAAGGGATGGGTGAAATGTATGCGTTTGATAAAACCGAGGGGCACTTTGTTACGATGGTCGAACCCTTTGCATTATGTATTTGGTCAGCTTTGTAACAGGGTGAAACTATTGCGGGGAAATCGTTTCGTCTACATTCTTGAAACAGTGAAAGAGTTTTAGAAAGAAAGGGCCACTTTGTGTTTCGACAAAGTCTGAAACAAAGTTTGGAATTTGTAATCTTTTAAATTGCTTTTATTATGCAGGTTGTCCATTTTAAATCGCAACCTCTTAAAATCAGAAGATAGGCAACACATTCTACTTCCGTGCTTTTAGTAGTTATGAAGCGCGAATTATTTCTGATTTGATAAAAACTTCAGAGGTCACGTTTAAAATGGACACCTGCATGTATTGTTTATGATTGATTCCAATGAAGAAATTGATTCACAAAGTCCAAAACTCGCAATATATTAAGTAGAGTAGCTACAGGGTGTAACTGACTAAGATTGTAGGGCTATGAGGCTTAAATAAAAAAATAGACATCATTGTAATATAAGTAACAAACTAATTTATAGTCACTTTAAACAGTTTGGTCAATTTCATCATTCTGTACATACAGAGTGATTCTGAATTATAGGATTGGACCTACAAGGATAAATATAGTATGATCAATAAGTCTTTGGATTGTGATGCTGTTGAACCCGATTTTAATCATTAAAATTGTTATGTTCTCTTTGAAAAACCATTAATTAATTATAATCTGGTGACTTTTGAAAGATATCAAATAAATGTCAACACCGAATTTGCTGATCCTATTGAAACTGAAATTAAAATATGTAGAATTAAAAAATATTTCCTAAGTCTTATTATTATTATCAGGAGTAAATCTTCGAACTGGACGAATGGGAATATTCCCCTCAGCTTACGCTGTCGACAGTGATTACAGTGACTGGGATTCAACTTATGAACACGGCCGAAGAGAACGTTACCTTTTGGGGTATTTGGGATCAGTGGAGACTCTTGCTCACAAAGGCACTTCAGTAGTTTGCCAGGCAGTCAGGAGAGTCGTCGGTAACGGAGGTGCCGAACCCGAACCCCAATCTTGCATTTTGGAAGTCTCAGACCAAGGCCTGAGAATGGTCGACAGGCGAAAACGAAACGTAAGTAACAAGCAACTTTGAGGCCAACCGATTCAATTCTTTGGTTCACCAGCAAAACGAACCCTGCATAGATTACTTTTATTCACTGAAAAACGTCTCGTTCTGCGCTTTCCACCCTCGTGATCATCGTTATCTCGGCTTCATCACTAAACATCCTACGCTTCAAAGGTTTGCTTGCCACGTCTTTCGTGGCACTGACTCGACCAGACCTGTAGCTGAAGGCGTTGGGTACGTATTCTTACTTACAGTTCCCAACACCAATACATTTCCGTTTTGCAGTCGTGCCTTCCAAAGGTTCTATCAGAAGTTTATAGAGACTGCCTACCCCATAGAAGATATATATATCGAGTGAACTCCTAGCGCAATAAAACTGTATATATCGAAGCTGTGTGACTTCAATAATAAAGAAATATGTTCTTTGTGATATTATTTTTGTAAATTAAGTACGACTGTTTAATTTTTTATAGTTTAAGCGGTAGCTTTTATTATGATAATAATGAGAAGTTATTAGTAGCCTTGGTTACCTATCATGAAACACTGTAAATAACTATTGAGGAAATATAAATCTTCAGCATTATTTCACAAGAGTTTAATTTTCTTAAACAAAGACAAAATTTTAAGACCCCTTTAACTTTTTGAATCACACATTCATAGAGTGTCCCAAATGAAAAAAACGTTTATTACTTAAAAATAATTTATTTCTGCAAATTAAACTTGAACAACTTATTTCCAGTTTTGCACTCCAAACGTTCAACAAAGACATACCAATTATCCTGAGTAAATTTGACCATCGAGTCACAAACCATTTGATTTAATTCCGGTAGAACTTCGTTGAATGCCTCCTCTTGATCACCCACACACCACGCCAAGCTCATGTGAAAAGACGGGCTCTACAAGTAAAAGAATTCATCAAGATTTCTTAACTACAAAAAATAATTGCACCTTATAAAATCCAGGCAGCCTAAATTCTTCCAGACACTTATCCATGTCGTCCGCAATCTTTTGCAAGCTATCTTGGCCGGTTTTGGTTTGGAAAACGATGAACGTTCTCGTCCTTTCTTCATTACAAAACACCTTGAGGCAGTCGAACATAACTAGAAAACTACTCATTTTCATTATACTTGAGGGGTGGGGTTTAATTACGTTATACCTTTTAGTATTGGAGATTCTCTGCCTAACGCTCTGCATGAATGATTCAATCCAGTGGTGTCTTAAAACTACCACCTTTGTCAAGCTAATATGTAAATGGTCTACTGGTTTTAGGTTGCTGCACCGATTTATTATTTTCTGTATAACTTCTTGAATCCCGTCGGTCAATGAGCATGGCACATACGCATATGTGGCCCAGTTTCCACGTTCATGAGGAAATGTCCTGATTCTTCCATTGTGTTGATCAGGATCATCATCTACTGCGTCGACCTTTTCAAATCTTAGTACATCAGGAAAAGGTAATCTGTGAACACAGGACCACAGTAAATGTAAATTTATAGTAAACTTAATCGTTGGAAGTTACCGTTTATCATTTTGTGCTTGATCATCATCATCATCACTACTTTTGTGACTGCGCTTTGTTGAAACTCTGCATCCAGGAACATCGTCATCAGACGAATCATCGATGCCGTAACCACACAATAAATTCAATGCTCCTCTATACTTTTCCATTTAATTAATTATTTAATAATATTTAAATTTAAGTTACACACAACATAACCTGTACAACACAAAGCAGTGTTAGCAGGGTTGCCAATCTCTAAACAGTTAATTCCCTACTCCAATGTTTAAAATTCCCGCTTTTACCCGCAGTCGAACTTTAAATTTCCCGAATAGTTTTTTCTTGGCTAACAATTCAAAATAAAACACAAAATACAATTCACAACATTTATTTTTTTCAAATGTTAACATTTAACATGGTTTGATTTGGTTAAAATTTTATTATACCTCCTGCTTCGTCCACCCACTCTTTGGTGAATAGTAATGCAGAAATTGTATCCGTATGCAGCTCATTGCGATTTTCTATTGCGCCGGAATTGTCGAAAGCGAAAGCGACGTTTAAATTTAAAATCTTGCAGTGCTTGCAGTTGCCCGAACGTGCCCGAACCAAGCCGGTAAACCAAACTACGAATAGAAGCAGCGAGACTACTGCGCATTCTTCCCCGAGTTGTCAAGAATTTTGTACGCGAAACTAGCGCCAGTGAACAGACAGTATGTAGGTAGACTGTGTTTTTTACGAACCGTTGAGGTACACTCGGAGTAACAAATTTCGAACCGAACACCGCGGCAATGGAACGGTTCTTCAACTTTGCGAACCGTTGATGAATTGGTACCTCGCGACAAAAAACCTAGTGTTGCTAACTAGTGATGTCAGGTGGTTTTTTTTACCGAAGTGAAAAATGTAAATTATGCTAAAAAACTGGCTAAGTATAATATGTTTTTTTAGACGGCTAAAAAAATTTGAAATTCCCGCTTGTTGCTGTTAATTTATGTTTTGGGTTTTGGGTCGCATTAGACGCATACGGTTCTGATGTTGTGATTCTACTGTCGGAAGGCTACTTTGGCATCCTGACTGCTAATTTTCATCACTTTCTGCTGACGAAGGACCAAATACTTGCAACAAAATTTTTAAAATATTTAAATCAAAAAGAGACAATCAGTGCTATTCTGTAGCGTGGTGGTTACATTGGCTACTGACGTCAGTGGTTAAATTCGTATTGGAGTGAATACGAATTTAACCACTGACGTCAGTAGCCAATGTAATTCGTATTGGAGTGAATACGAATTTAACCACTGACGTCAGTAGCCAATGTAACCACTACGCTACAGAATAGCACTGATTATCTTACTTATTTTTATTAAAACTTGAACAAAGACCTAAGTATTTGGTCTTAAAATGATCAGAATAAATATTGCAATACGAAAATCACATTAAAAAACAAAAAAATATATTTTACCATTTCTGACCGTTTTTTGTCCGGTTAAAAAACCACTATTGCTAACATCTTTGCAGTTAAGCGTTCCGAGCGTTCGCCACCTGGGTCTGAATTCTCGAAACGAGGGGGAGGGTTCGTTTTGCGGGAGTGACGTCAAAATGACGTAGACTGTCATATAAACCTATACAAACTTTTCGAGAAATGCGTCATTTTGATGTCATTTTCGGGAGCGATCGCTCTTCCCCAGTTCGAGAATAACCCCCCTGGTGTCAACTAAACAAACCCTTCCACGCTACAGTTGAATTCAAAAAAAACGGGAAATGAAATTTTTCCAATTGTAAATTTGGTTCTATTTGTCAAATTAATCGTCTACTTGACAATACAAACATATATCCTTCAAAAAAATTAACCTATTTACCTATAAAATGACATACCGTCAAATAATTCTAACCTATTTCTAATAAATTCATTTTCACACTATGAAAATATTGAAAAAAACGTGTCGATTTATTTTGACATTTCCCGATTTTTTTGATTTCAGCTGTACATAACATAAAATCAATACATCGTGTTTTGGCGCCGATACTGAATGTACATATTTATGTGGTATAAAGATAGTGTTATGTGTGAGATTCAAATTAAATTGACTTGTGCATTTGGATCGGTACGCACTTAAACACGTGCATTACAAAAATTCGTCCTCTCTTACAGAGGTTCAGATTTATATCCGCGATAGCGCTGCGAAGCTACGATTTTAAAATCCATTAAAATCAAACGCAGGAATTTTGCTTTTTGGCAACATAATTCAACAGGTGGTGCTTTTCTAATAGAGTTTTCGATTCACCTGCACCGGTTGCACTCAGTGTATTTGCATCTTCTTTTAACCTCATGCAATAACATGAGATGAAGATACTCTGAGTGCGCAATCGAAAACGCTATAATTTTGAGAAAGACATGTGATGGAGAAGTGACTGTCAATAGTTGGCATCACTGCCTAGCCTGGATTTAAACGTCTCTAACTTAACTTCTAACTTCGAGTTTCAGACTGTAACGAGCGCGCGGTAGGAAAGGAACTGTCAGTTGTTGTTAGGTTATGTCAACGAAGGAATGGTTTTGATGGTTTCATTCTAATTATGTCTTTAAACGTACGTTTAATTTTTTTTATTTAGCAATATCGCGTGACCGTTGAGGATTTGTTAACATGTCGAAGGTAAAAGTAAGCGCGGAATGGAAGAAGCGCGTCAAGCAAGAGTACATGCGCTTGAGGCAGGTGAAGCGTCACAAGAGGGCCGACGAAGTCAAAGTGGCTTGGAATCAGAACCGAAATAAGATGACGGACATCCTGATAGCCGAGCAGAAGCGCTGGGCCGACAGCAAGGCTGTATGGGTCACCTCACCTGATCATCCCGCACATTTAACTTGCATGAAGAAAGCAGAAGTCGTCGGCAATGAGGGTAGGTATTTTTACCCCTGTACGTTAAAAAGAGATCCACGAGGTAAAATCATAGGTGACGTCCAAGTTACGCCGATTAGAATCATCAATGCTGTCACACCAATTCCAACGATGTACACTTGGGCCCCCATCCAACAAAACTTCATGGTTGAAGATGAGACGGTTCTGCACAACATTCCTTACATGGGGGACGAGATTTTAGACCAGGACGGCACTTTCATAGAAGAACTGATCAAGAATTATGATGGTAAGGTACATGGTGATCGTGAAACTGGTTTCATAGACGACCAGCTCTTTGTTGAACTGGTGCACGCTCTCATGCAATACCAAGAGAAAGACAAACCCATCAAGAACGACAAAGAGAAAAGCAAAGATGATGGCAAAGACGAAAATAAGAAGGAGGAGTTGGATTTTCCCGTTTACACAATATTTCAGGCTATCTCGATGCAGTTCCCCGACAAAGGGAGACCTGAAGAATTACGTGAGAAGTGAGCGAATGTGATCTCTTTAAAATAATGTTAAATGATGAGTTTGTTTAGGTACATCGAATTAACTGAACGAATGGATCCAAATGCGTTGCCGCCAGAGTGTACTCCGAATATCGACGGGCCAACCGCCGAGTCGGTACCAAGAGAACAGACCATGCACTCTTTTCACACGTTATTCTGTAGGCGTTGTTTTAAATACGACTGTTTCCTGCATCGTAAGTTGCTCTGGTCGATTGCTTTGTAAATTTATGTGATCTGAGACCGTGACTGTTCAGAACAGGCTGACTCATTCCCAAAAAAAAGACAGACAGTGTAATGAATGTTTTTTTTTTAAAGCTTGGTACAGATCTCAAAAATTTCTTAAGCAGAGGTTGTTAACATAAAAGTGCTGATATTGTATGTGAAGACTGTGAAAGTTATTGATAGACTTACAGTAGCGACAACTGTAATGAGTACACCTGGATCTCAGGTTGTATCTTTTGTTATGCTGCATATTAGGACACCAAGGTAAGGTCATGTGACCTTTTACCATTAGTTCATTTCATCTCATTCATATAATGTGTCATGTTACATTGAAAATCCACATCATCTATCGCTTCCTTTATTTTGTAATGGTGTGGTTACAATTGAAACAAAAAAGATTAAAGGAAACAAATACAGTCAAATAATATTGGTTCAATTTAGCGACAAATAATATAAATTAAAGATAAAAAAATAATAAGTAGAAATTTGTGTTGTGGTATTGTAAGGCTAAATTTTTGTGAGT
Organism: Dorcus parallelipipedus; assembly: GCA_958336345.1. Classification (NCBI taxonomy): domain Eukaryota; kingdom Metazoa; phylum Arthropoda; class Insecta; order Coleoptera; family Lucanidae; genus Dorcus; species Dorcus parallelipipedus. The sequence continues at coordinate 16,919,221 of OY284475.1, forward strand.
GTATAGGTCTTCAAGCATGTCACCCCGGTCCAAATTTGCAAAAAAGAAGAGGCCCAGATTTGAAACCTTTTACTGAACCGTGTGGTCCAGATTGTTACATGTTTTTGGTAAGTATACATTTAGAATTTTGTACTTGCTTATTAAAAAAGAAAATTCAAATATTACAAAGAAAAAATAGTTATAATGGTTAATTAATAACGATAACTTCTTCATTTTTAGGATGGTGTAAAGGAAAAACTAGCAAAGCAAGAACAAGATGAAAATGAAAAAGTAAAAGAAAAAGAGAAAAATGCAAAAGAATCTGGAAACAGTTCGGATCAAAGCAAGAGTTCTTCGAATCCGAGGAAGATATGCAAGCAACAGTCTGTGGATTCGGGCAACGAAGCAAGCTCTGAAGACAGCAACGACAGCAATAAATACAACAAGGGTAGGATGTCTTAAGGCTTAATTCAATTCTAAATTATTACTCTTTAATATCTTTTAATGATATTAACAATAGAAGGCCGCTGAATACAATTATTTTTATAGATTTGGCTGATGGTACTGATCCAGTATCGACGACTACATCATTCAGTCTTCTCGGTCTCATGAGGGAAGGTGATAATTGTGAATGGACAGGATCTGATCAGAGTTTATTCAGAAGCCTCCACAAAGTCTTCTTGAATAACTACTGCGCTATTGCCCAAATTATCTTAACTAAAACCTGCCAACAAGTAAGTACTTAGTTAATGCCGTCAAAACTATATAAAAGAATTCGCTTTGATTAGGTCTATCACTTCGCACAAAAAGAAGCCGCTGACATTCCAACTGAAGAATCAATGCGTGATTACACTCCGCCTCGTAAGAAGAAAAAAAAACATCGACTGTGGTCCATGCATTGCAGAAAAATACAGCTCAAGAAAGACTCTAGTAGTAACCACGTTTACAATTTTACTCCGTGCGATCACCCGGGACAGGCATGCGATGCACTCTGCCCTTGCATAGGGGCCCAAAATTTCTGCGAGAAATTCTGCCAGTGCAGCTCTGACTGTAACGTGCCACATTTTACTTTAACCAACTTACTTTTACTATGTATTATTTAGGTCAAAATCGATTTCCCGGTTGTCGTTGCAAAGCACAGTGCAATACGAAACAGTGCCCGTGTTACTTGGCTGTTCGTGAATGTGATCCCGATCTTTGTCAAACTTGCGGGGCTGATCAATTCGATATCACTAAAATAACTTGCAAAAATGTCAGCGTGCAACGTGGCTTACGTAAGCAAGCAATTACATCGTGTCATTACTTTACTTATGACCAGACTTCGGACATTGCCATGGTTATGCAAAACGAGGACCAATGAAAAGTGACCGTTGCGTAGCCATGGCAATGGTCCGAAATATCCGAAGTCTGCTTATGACCAATTTTAGATAAACATTTGCTCATGGCGCCATCCGATGTCGCCGGATGGGGGATTTTCTTGAAAGACAGTGCTCAGAAAAACGAATTCATCTCCGAGTACTGTGGTGAAATTATTTCGCAAGACGAAGCCGACCGACGAGGAAAAGTGTACGATAAATACATGTGCAGTTTCCTCTTCAATTTAAACAACGGTAAAAAAAGTTTGACCTAACGCCGAGGTTATGTTGTTATGAAAATTTTGTTGAGTAGATTTTGTTGTCGACGCGACGCGCAAAGGTAATAAAATTCGTTTCGCCAATCATTCCATTAATCCGAACTGTTACGCGAAAGTCATGATGGTGAACGGGGATCATAGGATTGGGATTTTTGCAAAGCGGGCTATTCAGCCTGGAGAAGAGTTGTTTTTCGATTACAGGTGTGTTTAATTGAGCTTATCCCTTCCTTCTTTTTTTTAATCACCGTTTATTTTATTTTTTTTAGATATGGTCCGACAGAGCAACTCAAATTTGTTGGAATCGAAAGGGAGATGGAATTTTTATGAATCTTTTTTAAATATAATATATATTTTTTAATTTAATGGCGTAATATATAGCGTACATAATTTTTACTGAATGACATTACTTAACATTATTATTATTAATAGTAAACTATCAGAGCAGAAGTAGCTTCTGTTACATGTACTTCATTTTTGCTCATTGATATGAAAAATGAGATAAAATAAATCGGATTTTATGAATTATATAAAATTCTCTGCGATTATGCTTGAAATGCTTTAAAATGATTATTGATGGAAGTAACACCGACTCATTCGTAATTCAAGAATTTTTGTGTTAATAACTTCGAGATAAAAATGGCTATTTTTACATGATCAAAAGACTAAATTTCTTGCGTTTTCAATATTTGGCGTATCTTCAAGTTTTGTAGATGCAACAAGATACAATAAACTTTGAAGAAAGAAATACCAAGAGTGTTGGGGGGGGGGGGGGCTTCCAGTAAAGTTGTAGCCTCTCTCGTAAATATGAATTAATAAATATCGTTCGTTCTGTAATATGGAAGGTGAATTGCTCATAAAGTATTCATAAGTTTTGATTGAAAAAGACGTCGCCTTCAAATAACGAAAAAAGAAAATGTTCCGCACAGATTTAGATTTCGCGCCAATTTTTGAATGTTAGTTTGTTAATTACCCGATAGATGGCGGTAATGTACATTTGATTTTGAAAAAGTGTAGTTAAAAGATTCCTTTTACAGAATGAATAATGTGCATATTTCGTTAGAAATAATGTTCGCTCTTGCATTAGAATTAATTCTAATGTTAAATGTCAAGAAATTCGATCAATGAAGTTAAAATTCTCCAGGGGGTACCAACACAACGCACTGACGTATTTATGATGTGACACAAGCGTCGTTCCTTCTTAGAAGTCCTAGCTTTTTTGTATTAAATTATGTGTTTTTAGTTTTTATAATTAGCGCGTAAGTCTTACTATGTGCGAAGTCCAATGGGATGCCCTCGCAGAAATCTACCTGAGCAATAAAGACTGCTGGAACGAAATTTACTGTCTGTGCAGCAGGGTTTTTATACGGTAAGTTCAACGCGCTCTGTCAGCTGTCAGTACTATGCTCGTTTCCGTCCGTTAATGTTTATGATTTTAAAAATCATGCGTTTCATGTAAAGTGCCCCGAACTTGATTTTTGCGTTAACCGAGGGCGTGCAACACGTGAGAATGAACGAAAACACGACGTCGAAACCTCCGGACATCCTCGATTTTTGTATAATCAAGCCCATAAGCAGGGGGGCCTTTGGGAAAGTCTTCCTCGGTTGCAAAAAGAGCAACACAGACGTGATGTACGCGATTAAAGTCATGAAGAAGACGGAAATGGTCAACAAGAACATGGTTTCGCAAGTCGTAAGCGAGAGAAACGCATTGGCTTTAACAAAAAGCCCCTTCTGCGTTAACCTATATTACACCCTACAAACCCCCTCGTCGATATATCTTGTGATGGAGTACATGGTCGGGGGTGATTTAAAATCATTGCTGAGCGTGTACGGTTTCTTCGACGAGGCCATGGCCGCTTTCTATGTGGCAGAAGTCTGTTTGGCTTTGCAGTATTTACACGAGCGTAACATCATCCACCGTGACATCAAGCCCGATAACATGCTGTTATCACGCGAGGGGCACGTGAAGTTGACTGATTTTGGTCTATCGAAAGTTCACATACACAGGGACTTGGAAATATCAGATTTTGAAACGTGTTCCCCGAATTTGTGTGCAAGAACGCCGGGGCAATTGCTGAGTTTAACGTCGCACTTGAGTTTCGGTTCTGGAAAATGCAGGAGCCTGCCTTTAGAAAGCAACAACACATCGTTCCACAATATGCAAGAGCAAAACGTTAATCTAAACATCTCCACCAAGTCGGACTTGGGAGTCTCACACTTGGATAATTCCTTGACTGACGTCAGTTCGATGTCGGGCGTTGCACCTTTTCACTCAGTCTTGCCTTCGATTCAAAGCGATACGAGTTCCTATCACACGTGCAAAGATCAGACTGATGATACATCTGGGACTTCCTGTGCGACTTCGCCCGTAAGCAGAAGAGTTCCAAGTCGCTGCTGCATTTTAACTGTTCGGAGTGATCGCAAGCGAAAGCATTCGTCGCCTTCACCTACCAAAAGGAAGACTTACGTTCGGACCGGCCTTACCGGAGAGATTGAGTTGTTAAGAATCCAGGCGCTCAGTTCTCCGAAAGGGGTGACTTTCAGCACGCCGGTTTCAAACCAGAAGACCAAAACGAAAACCACGAGGTTTGCTTTGCCTCAGCAGAATGCCCCCAATGAAAATAACGAGATGTCGCCCCCGAACAATCGAAACCTAAGCAAAATTATCAGTCCGTTAAACAGAAGTGAAGTTTCAACACCGAAAACCCCGAGGACCCCGTACAGGACACCCAAGTCAGTTCGCCGGGGCGATTGGAGCTCCGAGCAGAGAATTTTGGGAACCCCCGATTATTTAGCACCCGAGTTACTTTTGTGTAGGGGACATGACGCAGCCGTTGATTGGTGGGCTCTTGGGGTGTGTTTTTACGAATTTGTGACTGGGATTCCTCCGTTTAACGATGTCACTTCTCAGGAGGTGTTTAAGAATATTTTGGATCGCAATATCGAGTGGCCGACAGGCGAAGAGGCCTTGAGTAATGAAACTGTTGATGCCATAGAAAAGATGTTGACTTCGGACCCGATGAAGAGGCCGAGGGCCGTCGAGGTTATGAAAATGGCAGTGTTTAAGGAGACTAATTGGAGCAAGTTGCTGTCAACTAAACCCCCCTTTGTTCCTGATCCGTGCGATGTCACCGACACCGGCTATTTTCAAGCTAGGAACGAACTTTTGAACTTTAACATATCGAATTTCCAAATATGATAGTATAAGCTCAATTTTGTTATGATATAGTGTATTGCATATTTTTTTATTATTATTAATGCTGTAAAATAAAATTTATTATATTATTTATTTGTCTTTTTTTTTCTGTTTTATGTGAAGAAAGTTGGTAAGTAATTGCAATTTTAAATTTAGGAGCCGTGACGAAAGGTTGCGATTAAGTGCCAACATTTGTGATGACTTCAGTGCGTCTGAAACAGAAGCCCTTAAAGAAGACGATACGTACGTAACAACTCAGGACACTTTCGAGAACTTCCAGTCTGATGAATTCGTTGAGACTAAACATGAAGTAAGAAAACAATTTAGTTACATTAAAAAATAATATTTTAGAGAAGTATGATTTAATGTTGAATATATAAATTTGCTTCTGCCTTATACAGTGTTAGTGTAAAGTTCCTTCCCCCCCTCCTTCATCCGTGAAGACAGCTGCTTTACTGGTTACTCACATAATTAACAAGATCATCGTCTTCATCATGTGTTGTCTTTGGTCTACGACTACGACCCGCATCAGAAATACGGGCCAACGAATGCGTTTCCTCCCATTTCCTCTTGAGGTTCCGAATAATGGATTTTTTGAATGTAGATGATCTGCTACTCGTTGCAAAGACCATCCCTCTTCCAGCTTAGCAATGGTGGTTGCATTTTCTGCGTCCGAAAGAGTCTTGTAAAGCATCATAATAACTTACACTGACTTTTGAAAGCAATTTCAAATTGCATTTTTTTAGTATAAGCCTTAAAGTCCTATTTAGTTAGGGAAAATCTGCCGCACCAAATATTTATCTCGCACTGGTACATTGATTTGCTTTTTGTCAGAACTTTCTATCCTATTTGATTCCAAAATTAACAGGGGGGGAAGAAACTTTAGACTAGCACCATATAACATTAACAAAAATAAAATAATGCATTTCTGTTTCAATTTATGTAGGTGGACACTGAAGTCGTAAGCTGTTATTGTAGTGCCTCTCACACCGACAACATATCAACAGACGAACATGATAGTCTACGCGAATCACATGTTAATACAAACAAGCCAGTTCTTTCGAAAGGCCTTCAGTCGAGCGACAGCGGTGCAGACCTAACGGAATACATCAAACCCGACTGCGATTCCGCCTGGCAAAAGTACTGGGCCACCCACGGAGAGCGCATAATTTGGAACTCCTGGATCGAAAAGTACAGTGCGTACATCAACCCTGATTTTTTAGCCACCTCCGGAGATAGCGCCCCCTCCGAGAACCCGAACATTCCCAACAAGGCGAACGTAAGTGACCCGAAAATTCCCGAACAGTCCAGAAATAAGTTTTCATTCGACAAGAGAGATTTGGACAAGTACTCGAGCGAATTGCTCTTGAGCGAGGGTGGCTCGAATCTCAGCAGGATCGATGAGAATTCCGAGTTGAAAGATTGCAAGGAACGACGAAGGTCTTTAGAAACGTCCCATGCTAACTCCATGCTAGTTCGAGCCCTCTCCGGTAGTGACTCGTATGAGAAATTGCACACGGAAATCTCCGAGGGCTGGAATCCCCTGTCACCCGTTAGCATTGAGTGTGAGACCGAGGCTGAACGATTGTTAAGCTCGAGGTGCGGCTCATATGCGAGCAGCTCAGCACGCACCGTCGATTCCATGACCAACGTCACTCACATGACAATATCATCCTTCGACTTCAGTGACAGCTCAAAAACATCCGACAGTTTTTCTTCCGTTAGTTCGGTGCAAAGTTCCTTAAGCTCGACCAGTTCAGAGGAAATCGAAGATACCAACGATTATGAACACCAGTGGAACGCTCTGTGGAAGAAACACTACGAAGAAGAATACCTAGAACAGTACAAGAAGTTCTTGTGTTTACACGTCGACTCGACCGCTGATAACTGCAAAGAAACAAACGAGGCGGAACTCGAGGAACAGTTATCTCCGAGTGTTAAGAACCTGAAAAAAATTTTGAAGGTCAACAACAAGGAAAGAAGAAGTTGCAGCTCAACTCCGGATAAAAACACCAAAATTAAATCAAAACGTTCTTTAAGCGCGGTGGGATACCTACTGAGCTCGCTTAAAATGAACGATTCTTCTAACACCGTAAGTATGGACGAATCTGAAGTCGACGTTGATGACCTCACGAGAATGGACAGAGATGGGAAGTCGCATACCTTCAATAATAAAGACGAAAACATACAAATGAAAGCGTTGGGTTTGCCTTTATCGTTTGGAAAGATTTCGGTGGAATGTACACCGGAGAAGAAATCTTTAAAACGAAGGTAATGTTTTTTAAACAAACTTGAAAATTTAAGCATAAAATAATTGCTGTTTTTTAGTTATGAATCCGACACCGACTCGGATGACCAATCAACATCAGATCACATAAGATCCGCCTTTACTTTAATGGGGATCGAATTCAACGAACTCGATCAACCCAAGCTCAAGGGACAAGTCGATTACAAAATGAAGCACATCCGTCTGCAAAACCGTCATTTAAAGTTGCACCGGAACTCGAAGGTAACCAACGTGAGGCCGAAACACATTTACTTCGATGAAGATGGCAATGAGGTTACTGAAGATAAGGATTCCGAAGAGGTATTTCATTTTTTCCTAAAAAAAAAGGATTTGATGGAAATATTTTTAGGTCATATTGCAAAATCTGTCTCAAAATTCGGATGATAAACAAAGCACGAGCTCGAACGAAGAGGATTTGGAGGTAAATAGGGTTTCGATTTCGCCCCAGGATATAAAGGATGACATTGAGAAATCGCTTGAAAATGTGACGTCCAGGAAGAAAAAGCGTAAACGAAAAATTAATCTTCCAACTGAAATCAAAGAGAATCCGAAGCTGAAGAAGTATTGGAACAGGAGGTTTTCGTTGTTCAGCAAATTTGATTTGGGAATTAAATTAGATGAAGGTAGGTAGGTTCTTTATTACCGCCTGAGCTTCTTTTGATTCTCGCGTTTTTAGAAAGCTGGTATTCGGTAACCCCGGAAACAGTTGCGAAGCACACCGCTGAGCGTTTGAAATGCAACGTAATCGTAGATGCATTTTGTGGAGCTGGAGGGAACACTATACAGTTTGCTTTAACTTGCGGACGAGGTTTAACATTTATATACATTTGTTTTTTGTGTTTGTACAAGACAGTTTCTTTTTAGTGATTGCTATCGACATTGATCCCAAAAAGATCGAGCTGGCAAGGAATAATGCCGAGGTGTATGGCGTTGCTGACAAAATTGAATTTATCGTGGGTGATTTCTTGCAGTTGTGTGGTAAATTGGTTGCAGACGTGGTCTTTTTGAGCCCTCCTTGGGGTGGTCCTGCTTATCTTAGTCTTCCCACCTACGAACTGGAAAATATGCTTCAGCCTGTGCCTCTGTCCAAACTCTTAGAGGCAACTCGGAATGTTTCACAAAACATTGCCTTGTTTTTACCCAGGAACAGCAATACTTATTCTGTATGTAATAAAAATATATTTTAGTAGTTTAAAAAATGATTAGAGTTGGAATAGTATTTATTTATTTACTGCAACTTTGTAGTAAAAATTATTGGTAATTCAGAATATATTGTGAAAATATCTGTTTCTGTTTTAGTTATTGACTGCAGCTGGTGCCGGGGGTTATGTGGAAATAGAACAGAATTTCGTCAATAAGAAGCTGATAGCAATCACCGCATACTATAATGATCTCATTAAACGTATCTGATCGTGAGTACGTTGCGTAGCATTATTTTTAATAATTTCGTTTACAATTAAGTAGAACTTTTTAAATTTAAACAGTATTTTAAGTGTATTTATTAAGTGTATTTTAGTATAATTCTTCGTTTTTGTAAAGTGCAGTTTCATTTTTATTTAATAAACTTCAACTAAAGTGAGTGCAGTTATTCAAAAATAAATAATATTATATTTTACAACTATATTTAGTTGTCTTGCAATAGTTTTGGTAACAAATTGCATTATTTTCACTAGAAAAATCTAACAGCAAATTTGAACAAAGTGCAAAAGAAAACTGCATGAAAACTTACTAAAACTGTTCAGAAAGGAGCTCACCGAAATAAGACGTCAAAATTAATCTAATTTTACTCAGGATTTACAATATTTACAAGTCAGCTCGAATTCCAAAGCCTGGACCCGGAGGTTCTCCCTTAAGCGAAGACAATTCCTCCGCAGGTTCGGCAGCAAATCTTCCGCTCCTACAAAAAATATCTCTTAATGAATTAAAAACTATTCCTACAACTTAAAACGCAAACCTTGGCCCAGCTCTTGGTTTTGCCCCAGATTTTAAATCGCATAAAATCTCTTTGATGTCTTCAACAGTTAAGTCCTCCTGCAAACAAAAGTAGTTTTTGTGCGAGCTCCCTCACTTTTTATGCCGCTTACATAGTAATCATCATTAATACTAAGCATAGGTGCGTTAACGCACGCCCCCAAACACTCAACCTCCGACAAAGTGAACATTCCGTCGCTGGTGGTTCCGCCTACTTCGATTTTGAGTTCTTCTTTAATCGCATTTAAGATGTTATCGGAACCTCGAAGCCAACAGGGTGTGGTCGTGCATATCGCTACGTGGTACTTTCCAGTTGGTTTCCTGTAACTGTGCGTGCGAGTACTCGAATAAATTAACCGACTTGGACCAACCTTAGGAACATTGTGTAGAAAGTAGCTACTTCGTAGACCCTCATCCTGGGAAGTGTTAGAATTTCGGCCACTTTATGCATCGCCGATATTGGCAGCCACCCGTGTTGCCTCTGCGCAAGGTCTAAAAGGGGGATCATAGCTGCTCTCTTGTGTCCTTCCGGATAAATGGCCAAAATGGCGCTTACTCGCTAAGAAATGGGACAAGAAATTTGGTACTTTTTATGTTTGTGATGTACACGTCTTACCTTTTGATTTTCTGGTGTGAATTCAAATGGTATATCCGGATTATCTTCGGGGGTGTCTCGGTGGACGAACAAAGCGTCATGGTGTAAGTTTGGCGATGTTTGGAGGGCCCTCACGCCAGTGCTTCGCCACTAAATACATTCATCAGATTATAAAGTTGTTACATAACCTAGTTTCCAATTGGCAAGTTGTTGTAAATTTATTGAGGAACTTTCTTTAAATCAAATACTTACTGCAGAATTGATTAACGTTCTAATATTGGACAACATTTTCTAAATTTCTTTTGGCCAAGAAATTTTTATAATATTTGACCAGGTTGGCCAACTGTTGAACTCAACTGTCAACTAAAAATGTTCTCAAATGTCATTTACTCATGCCTTATACTATTATAAATTAGAACGTTATTTATTTTTGTTTAAAAAATCGCTGGCAGTCAAACGTATTGTTAATTTCATTGCGTATTTATTATTATAAATTCTGAACTGAATTATAGTTGGCGACATTGACACATTCAATTAATTTTGCAATTTTTAAATTCATAAAAGGAATTGTTTTTTAAATGTTTGTTAATCGTAGAAATAATCACTTATGATTTTTAAGAACAGAATTGGTTCACAAAAAATATAAAATGTGATAATTCCTTTTTTTTTGCTTTGCGCAGCAGCTTTAAGCTGCTTCATAGTCTTACGGCAATTACCATTACAGATAATTTTCTTGTTTGGGTAAAGCTGGGTCTCAGTTCAATCACAGCACAAACATCCATGGCTAATGGTAGGATTCGAACCTACGCCGCCGACCGACACGACTTACTAATAACGTTTTCGATTGACCGTACTAGTGTGCACTCAGAATATCTTCAAGTACATTGAGTGCAACCGGTGCATGTGAATCGAAAACGCTCTAAGTCGGCTAGACTATCGCTGAGCCACCCGGCGACCCTGATAATTCCTTAAAATAAACATGTTATTATAAACACGATTGGCAACATTGAGAGTCAATTTAAAACCTGACATCTCAAAAATTTTGGAAAATATGGTAAATTACACTAGAAAGTGCACGCAGTGCGTTTTTATAAATATCTCAGTTTTGAAGTAAACTCTTATTTCCCAGACATAACCTACACAGAATGGAACAAACTTCAAAACGTCGAAGACCATACTACTCGCACAATTCTCCCAGTAATAAGAAGCAAAGGAAATACGCCCTCGGTCCGGGGGTAAGAGGCTTCCTGTGCAGCTGTAACAACCGTGAAAAAGAATGCATCAGAGAGTCTTACAACATCCTAAATAAATACGCCGAATTGCTTTATGGAGCCGAACTAAGCAAAGAGAATGAATCTGAAACCCACCAGGAGGACTTCGATGATGACTTCAAACGCGAAATGGCGGCGTTGAAACACGAGAGTAAAAGAAGATTCCAACTCGTCGATTCCGGTGCAAAAAACTTTCTTTTCGTACGAACCACCCTGGAAAACCCGGTGGAACTAGCCCGGGCTATAGTCACCGAAATAAACAGGACGAAGCAAGAGCAAACTCGCTTTCTGTTACGCTTAGTCCCCGTGGAAATCACTTGCAGGGCATACGTGGATGATATGAAGAAGGCTTTCGAGCCGCTTGTCGAGAAACACTTCAAAGACGGGCCGAAATCTTTCTCAATCGTGTTCAATCACAGAAATAATAATAATTTGTCCAGGGATGTTGTGATTCGGGAAATCGCTGATATGATCAGTAAACAGAATAGGCAACATAAAGTCGACTTGAAAAACCCTGACATTTCGGTGGTTATTGAAGTTATCAGGGGGGTTGCATTGTTGGCAGTCGTGCCCGATTATTTTAAGTATAAAAAATATAATTTGCATTTGGTTTGTCAAGAAGGTAAGGAAGTAAGCAATGCTGAAGAAAATGTCGAAAACAAGCAAGAGGAAGAAAACAGTACAGAAGTAAAGAGTAATGAAGTAAGCAATGCCGAAGAAAAAGTCAAAAGTAAGGAAGGACATAAAGCAGACGAAGTAAGTAGTACAGAAGTAAGCATTACAGAAAAGATGAATAAAGAAGTAAACAATATTGACGAAAAAGTCGAAAATAAGGAAGTATGTAAAGCAGAGGAGGTAAGCAGTACAGAGGTCGAGAGTAATGAAGTAAGCAGTGCAGAAAAGATGGAGAATAAAGAAGAAGCAAACCAGAAGTAGAGAGTAGCTATAAATGATGTTGCAGCTAAAGCTAAGTATGGTCAATCTAAAGCCAACATTAAACTACAAATAAACACTAAGCTTTGAACTTGTTGTATTTACACCAAACTTTTCCAGTTGTCTAAAAAAAAAAAAATGAAATTTTGATTTGAGAACAATTTGCCGATTGTAAAGTTTACCCAAGAATTAGAATTAGGGTTAGAATTTAATAAATAAAACACATAGAAAAATCGTTTATATATTTTGCATATTTCTAAGATATTTCAAAATAAAATTTTATTTATAAAGAACAAAAATAATACTATAGGAATAAAGTTGTAGATGATGAGGTAAACAATAGCGTCCGAATATAAAATTCATGTTTAAGAACACTTTATTGCGTTTTACAAATGGGATTTGTAAATCCATTCTTAATAAAAAACTTTAGTGTCTTACAATGTAGATATAATTTCATGACCCTTACTAATTAATAGGTGTATACAAAATAATAATTTAATTCATAACATGGGATAAAGATGACAATAAATTAATTAAAAGGTCCACTTAAGACATGTGTATTTCTCTGTACAGCGTAACATTGAAAAGAAAAATAATAATCATGTTTGGTACAGGTGGAGAATGGGATTAAATGCAATAAGTGAATCATAAAAGCTGTTACTTTTCATAGAGTTCAAACTAGTGCTAATTTCTTTACAAAATAACATTTAGCTTAACTGTAAGAAATGAGAGAGTAGAAAATAAAATTTTAAATAAAATACTTAGAAAACAAACAGGTCCTATGATATTACTAACTTAGTGTCCGAATACAAAGCACAATCTTAGTCAAATATACACAACTGTACAGTAAGACCAATATGAAGTCTATCTAATAAACATTCACATCACTGTTCCATCATTAATATTTCACGTTACTGCCTAAAACGATAGTTTTTATGATAATTATTTTTATGGTGGAAATTACGTCTGTTTCGATTTCTGCTACCTGTGTTGAAGAACCTATATGAACCATTACTTTGTCCCCAGTTTTTTACATTGTGATATTCCTAAAAAAAAACATCTCAATGAAAACTTTCTATTTACAAAACAAAATACATTTTAACTGACTGTTAGAGGGTAATATGATTACCTGTATGGGATTATATCCTGGATTGGATTTAAAATTCCCATTCGAATTAGCTTTCGGATGTTTAATCCGACCTTGCTCTGAATTATCAACAATAGGCCTCTTCCTCTCCTCTCTTCGTTCATTGCTAATTTCTTTATCGAGCTGAGCTCTCGTACCGTTCCAAGAAGAAACAGGTGCGGAGTAACCGCTGTGGGACATTTTCAACAAGTCATTTACCGTACTTCTGTCACCTTGTGTCTTTTTTTTCTCCCAAGATTTAGACGTCTCACTCAATACTTCATTTGTAGTGGTGTCAGTCGATGAAGTCACCTTCCAGTCTCCGACTGTCGTTGCTTTAGTCGGTACCCTCGCACTTAAGTCCATGTTCGTGGGAATTAATTCTAATGAACTGTTGCTTTCTTCGTCGTCTTCGTAGGGCACTAATTTAGTCACTGATTGTGTCGTAGAACTAACAACAGCAGAGTCCTGAGGATTTACAATGTCTTTGCTACTACAAACAGTCGAAGCACTCAACGAAGTACAGGCAGGAGCGTTCACATTTGCCCGTATAACGGGTGACTTAGACTTTATATCACTGATGGTCGAGTTTTTACTCGGCGGATTTAATTCTTCCTTGTTAGGAGGCGACTTCGAAAACAAGTGCTCGATTTCGCTTTCACTCGAGGAGGAGGCGTCTTGGTTGCTCGTTCCGTTCACCGTGCTCGTGACAATTCCATTTTGACCGGCTTTCACCGGCGGTAATTCAGGTCCGTACACTTTATTGTTATTCGTGATTCCGTTCAGCTGTAGCTTACAAGGACTCGGCGCTTTTTCTATGTTTTGTTGTATGGGGATGCACTTGCTGGTGGATGGGGGGGACTCCTTTGCTTTAATTGTGCCGTTGGTTGTTGAGGACTTGTGAGCAAATGATGTACACTCCAATTCGTAGAGCATTATGTAAGCATTCGTGTTGAACACTGCTTGGTGAGAGATAGGTCGTACCTAAATCAAAATGAAAACACTTGATTAATTTTTTTGGAACAGGCGAAACTAAAACTTAGTTTAAGAGAAAAGTGAACTTACCATACTATCATCGAACTGATAAAAATTCCCACAAGGTGCTTGAGCAACAGCTGTATAATGGCCGCACCCGACAGTGGGGCCCATGTGTGTAACGAGTGCAACGAGCCTATAAACTAGTGGAATGGACAGTCGATGTCTCGCATATTTTGTTAATTTCAACCTCTGCCGAAACTGCACGTGTTTAGTAATTTTGTTATTGCTTACTGAGAATCGCTTCAACTGTATGCACAGGACCATGGGGGCACGTTCCAATGAAAACTGTTTGGTCGCAGAAACCTTCAACAAGAAAATGGCAGCGCATATTGTAAATCACTTTAAACCAGAAGACTACCTTTCTCTGACACGACTCGCAGTGGTAAGACTCATCGTCGAGTTTCTCCCGCGAGAAATAGGCGTCGAGCGCCTCCTCCAGCGTCTGTGCTTTCCTAATATCTAACAATAAGTCTTGAAAATGCTGGAAGGTGGTGCTGACGTGTCCACATTCCAGGCAGCGCACAGTTGACCTGAGATATCCCCCCAGAATCTGATTCAAGGGGGTGGTTTCCTTTGTTCTGGTGTCGAACTCCGAGTGGTTTTTGAATCTGTTGAGGTACGCCTTCTCCATCGCTTCGACCAGGTAACGCAGGAATTCGTGGGCGTCTTCCTGTCTTCCCGGGATCAGGTTGCGACAGACCACTCTCAGTTTGTTGTATATGAGGAAAGGACGGATTGAGTTTGTGTTGCGCTGCTGGGAATCCTGGAGGGTCTTCCTCATCGCACAGATTATACAAAGACCACCTGATTTTAAAAATACAACAAGAATTTGCGTTCAATTGCATAGAGTTAGAAAAAATTATCTTAAAATAATATTGTTTGTTCAATGAGTTTTAATTAATTTAATTGTATAATTATGTCTATTTTAATTTAGATATTCTGGTGTTCGTTGCATTGAAACTTTGCATGTAATTCAAGTACAGTTTCTATATATTTTCTTTTTTTCACCTCAGATTATCATAGTTTGCAGAAACTGATCCTTGTTAAGTTCGGTGTGGAGATAAAGGCTGCAATAATCCATGAATAATTTTTCTACAGTGGACTCTTATCTAGTATTTTGTAGACTTTCATAAAGCATACTATTCGTATATCGATAATTATAACAAACTATTTAATTTTTAATGACATTTATAATCAACTTAGTGCAATACTCTTCTACTCTTTAATATCTTACTGTATGTCACGTCACCATATGTATTGTTAATTTAAAGAAAGGTCTCCAAATGTGACTTAGGCTCAGTTGTACAATTCAAGCTTAACTTTAAGTTAAAACTTAAACACTTAACAACAATTGTTGAAATAAACGTTGTTAAAGGTTTACGCTTCAGCTTAAATTTAAACAGGTTGTACAACTGGCCCTAAATCACAAACAAAGTGTTTCAAGCTTGCCAAATAAAGAAGTACTATTCCTAGCAGCTAGCCAAAGTATAATACAGCAATGAGAACCACATAGGACATTTTTTCTTTTACAGAGAATTTAGTAACAATTTTGTTTACAATGTACTTTTTATTGTCTTCTCTTTCGTTTTTCTGTACTTCAAAATGGTTTTATATTTCCAAGTAAGACTGTATTTCTTTTATTTTAGGTTTACTAAGTTATGTATTTCTATAACTGTGTCAATAGGCCAGACCTACTTAAATTATTTATTTCATTTCGAGTACGTGCCATCTAGTGCAGAAAAGCTGAATAAATGAATCATTTGAATGTTTCCATTTATCACAAGCGACGACCACATGATAATAATAATAAATAAAAATAAATGCCAGGTTAGCCTAGTTTCGCGTTTGGATCAAGCACACACAGAGAGAGAAAAAAAAAAAAAAGGAAAGCTGCTTACCTGAGTCTTCACATTCTGACATGTGTTGTTTATCTGACAAAAGCCAGTTAACAAGAGCAGGTACATGGAAGAGTGCCTGCAAAGTGGAGTTTAGATAACAGGTGTTGCCCATATTCACCATGCCAGCCCCGACAGCCCAGTCTATATTGCTCCAGCCTAGCTGGACAGCTTCCAAGGGATACAGTTCGTGCTTAGCAAGCGTTAATGTTTCATCAGCACCCATTTTTTCTGGCTGCTGCTTGCTGCAAAGATGTTAGTTATGTCATAAATCTGTGAGTTAATGAGTTGGGTAAGGTACCTTGCTTGAGGTGTCTCCGAGGATTTCAAAACGATGTATTTAGTTTTGAGTTTGTCCAAGACGGTGCTCTGGTAGTTTCCAGCCGGTTCAAACTCTATATTGGATAGGAGAGCCTTCTTGGTGGCCCCGGCTAATTGGGCGTCCAAGTTGTTCTCTGAGGTGGACTTGGAAAGGGAATTGCGGAGTGCCGCGTTAACGGAATCAAAAGTGGATGCCGGCATTCCTGCGAGAAAAACACGTGCAAACACAGCAGAAACCCCGCGTTGTTCGCACGCACCACCTACCGTATTGTGTAAGGCAAATTAATGCTATCTTCCTGTCAAATGGTGCATAAATTGCATATCTACCACGGCGTACACCTGGTAGTGACGAGTGCCACGCAGCCGGTACGAGATCGAGTGAACTTTTTGTTTACCCACGATTTACATTCAACACAAAGTCAATAGCAAACACACTCGCGCGGACCTTCTCGCTACTTCGGATGTGAACGAATGCGACGTGCGCAGGTCCGTCGCCCCAAGGGCAGTGCGACTACTACGAGCTCTTTTGGTATTGAACTGTACGAAATCTATATTTTGTAAACTAACACGCGAATTGGAAAATTCGTTTTTCGGCTTGGATTCGCGCTATATTTTCAGTTTCTTTGCTCGTTTTATAACCTATATTTTTTTTTATGTACACTTAAAAAATATCTGACAAGCTGTCAAATTTCTTAAACAAAATTATTTAAAAAAAACAAAACTATTATCAGTTAACTTGTCTGTTGATTTTAATGAAAATTTAAATGTTACGCTCTGATTTTCTGGCTAACATTTTAAAATTTATCAATAAAAATCATACCCAACATCATATACCTAACTATAATCCGTTGATATAGGCAACCAACATTACAAACGATGCGACCTACATCTCAGACCTCATTTGTTGAAATTCATTTCAGCAGCATCACATTGTTTTCTGTAAGTGTTAGTTAGATTTAAGATATATGGGTGTATTCCATATGAAGGGTTTTATGCAATAAGTCCCTAAGAGCCATTTTGACGAAATTGAGATTACTGGCGCCACCTACATTTTAAAACATATACTATTGCCTGAGTGTAACAAATTTGTTGTCAGAAGACCTTATGCATTAAATGTTGATACTGATTTTGAATTAACCTGTGATAAGTTTGATGCAAAAAGTCCTCAAGTGTCCCTATTTCTCAGTAAGACCCTATCTTGTTGAAGCTGTAAAACTCTGTAAACGCGATAAAAATAATTAACCAATAAACTCTGTTTATTCTTTAAGTTTTCCATGAGTTTTCATGGAACATTCTAGCTGAGGAGGAGGAAGACATGGATAATTGGATAATAATGATTAATTGTTTTTTTTTGGCTTTATTGCTCATGACTTTGTTTATGGTTTTCCTAAAAATTTATATTCATCAAGTGAGCACGTTGTTACATTCTTTGTTTGATTCAAAATATATTTTCTGTTCGTTGCACAAAACATTTTGTCCCAAAAAGACCCTAAGTACAACACATTTCATCCCCTACCACCCCTAAAAGTGTTAATTTCCAATTTCTTTTTATGTCTATCTTTAGGAAGTACCTTTAAGTATGTATGCATATTTTAAATATTAAATTTTTGTAAGAAGATTTGCGAATTCACAGCAACTTTCGGTGTTTAAATCTGCTACAACTTAAAAAGTAATAATTGTCGCTTAGGGACTTCTTGCATAACAATAAAACCCTTCATATATCAGTGATTAATAAACACTGAATTATGCGCATGTGCTATCACTTTTCACCACTTCTTAAACATTTTGCTATTCCGCAAGCGCAAATAACATTGAAAATAAAGATATGCAATTATGTTCAGTGATTATATTTTAAAAATGAAGTTAGCTAATGTTTAAAATTGTAAAATAACCACCGTATGTTTATGAAGTACGTCTTCAATCAGTGATTAAAAAGCAGTGGTTAAGAAGTTATTATTAAGCACAGTGTTAATAAAGTGACAAATAATCACTGCATTATGGAATACCCGTGATTGTTTACAATTATACACATTTCAATAATAATTAATAACAAGAAAGGGAACCGCCAATTGCGCTTAATTCTCCAATTAATCTCTAGATGGCACAACTCATCAATCATCGGGGTTGCGTTCAGAAACTGAATCTTCGTGTGCGCATAAATATTCGACAAGGTTTGCAGGGATTTTTAACATCTCGTGCGTTTAAAAGAGGTTTTAAAAACTGCACATATCCTTTTTTCTATTTATCTTCTCGATATTAGTTGCTGCTCCATTGTCAATAATGATTTTCGATTTTGTTATAATTTATATGAATCTTCAGATTTTTTTTAAGAAAGTAGGATTTTTTAACATTTTACTGGTAAATATACCACAGTTTTATATACAGTGAGAGTGTAAAGTTTGGAATAATCAGTATAAAGCGTAAATTATTGATTTTTAAGAAAATTCCAAAAACAGGTCAATTTTTGATTTAAATTGCACGTTCTTTTGCACCTGAATGTACAGAGTGTCACAGATAAGAATGATGACGTCACTGACACTTTTTTTAAATGGCAATCCCCAAGTTTGAGTTGATATTTCGATAGCCCCCGTGACTGTCAAAACGATGCTACAAAAATCTTGACCTCTTTCATAAGAAAATTTTTGAAAAAATTAATAATGAAAACTGAAAATTAGAGTTTTAATTTTAAAGTTCTTAAATGCATTTCAATTAAAAAATAAGTAAACGTAGGATATAAAACATCGTAAATGAATCATATTAAAAAAAATGTCAGTGACGTCATCACTTTTATCTGTGATATGTACATTCAGGTTCAATGCCAAAGAACGCGCAATTTAAATCAAAAATTGACCTGTTTTTGGAATTTTCTTAAAAATCAATAATTTATGCTCTATACTGATTATTCCAAACTTTACACTCTCACTGTATACACATGTATTTTACTGTTATCACAGATAACTATTCCCATGTATGCCGCTCTAAAAATTAGGAAACGAAGTATTAGCATAGTATAAGAATCTACACAGCAGCGACACTCGCGTATAAGACTCTAGTATAAGATAACTGTTACATTTGATATTTTGTTTGTTAGGTACCTACTGATTTGCAAATTACATGACGTACTAGATTTTACGAGACAACGTGTTTTTATCCGGCCTGCGCAATTTATTAGTTCAAGTGTTTCTCCGTTGGCGCCACTTACCTAAAAAATCGGAAGCGAATTATATCCGGAACGTCATTTCACAGCTTCATGTTTAATTATTGTCAAGCTCACGTAGTTTATTATGAAATAATAATTTATATTATATTTATATTTATATTATGAAATAATAATAATACAGGGTGTTTCATTGAAGATGCACTAAACTTGAGAGACACGTTTCTGACATTATTTCAAACAAAATATCTTAATAAAATTTTTTAATCGGTGCAACTTAAAATTTGCATAATTTGGAGCCGATGTTTTTATAAATACCGTAGCGATTTAAATTTCTGCCCCCGTGAAACAAGACGAGCGATTTAAATTGTTTTATGAATGGCACGCGGCTGCAAGAAGACAATAAATATCTATCGTAAACGAAAAAATTTATGAGAGGCTTTTAAGTTTGCCCTTGACCGCAAAACGTGTTAAAGGCGAACACTTTGAAAAAAGCGTGCGTTACGCAAACCGTAATTACGTCAAATTTGCCGAGTCTTAATAATGTACGATAATTAACGCTTGTAACGGGTTTTTATTTATTCCTGTATCCAACAATTACTACAATTATGTACAATTAATAAATTGGGAAAATTAGTAACTAGAATTATTGCTTCCGCCGCGTCGATCTGCTAAATTATTTGCCTATCAGACTGAACTTGGTCACATGAGGTAAAAACAAATTCGGAAGCGGACAAATTACAAAAACGGCAATTACCTTACAACATGTGTTCGAATAATCTGCGTATTCTCGAAATGTGTAATCGCCCATCGCACACACCAACACACCCACACACACACATAATAAACTTAAAAATGAAAAGTATAAACTACACCAACTAATTACTCGTCACGACAACGTTAACCAGAACGGAGTGAACGAACTAAATGTGTAAATGTGTAGAAATTCAGGAGCATATTTCTATCATTAAAGCTGGTTCTTGTCCGATGAAAATTGTATCACAAACTCTTTTAAACGGACACTAAATGGCGCATAAACACTTAACGTTTCGCAGTCGTTCGACAGCTTCGCATAAACACTTAACGTTTCGACAGCTTCGAAGCTGTCGAACGACTGCGAAACGTTAAGTGTTTATGCGCCATTTAGTGTCCGTTTAAAAGAGTTTGTGATACATATTTCTATCATGATCAGAGAGCGGCTAGTTTTAAGTTTTTGATATCAGAAGTAGGCAGTTTGCTTTAAATAAGATGTCGAATGAATGTAAATAAGTAAATGTAAAGTAAATGTTATTTTACATGATTTGTTATGTATGTTAATTATGTAACACGAACTGATTTATTCTGTGAGTATTTCCTATCATGCAAAAGTTGTAACAAAAACAATTTTTTTTGTGTACAGCATTTTATTGTTCTGTAGACAAAGACAGGGGTATATCACATATAATTAAATACAGAATACGGTATTTTGATTTCAATTGACATATAGTACATTAAGCTCGTTAAGAAGGATCAGACGAAACCGAAAATGCGAAACGCGTGAAAAGCGCAGGACCCCCCGACGAGTCGGAAGAAAGCTCTCGCGAAACGTCCCTATAATAAAATATAGAATGATTGTTTGCATTTATTTCATTACAAGTGCAAGATATGTATAGTTTTACAAATTGAACCGCATCGAAATCAGTTGCAAAATACAGTAGTCTTTTTCTTAGTAACATGTAAGTTACTAAGTATGTAAGTAGAGTAAGTAAGCATGTAAGTAGAAAGAGTGTGTGCGTTAATTTTGAAATCCATTCGTAAATTCTTCCAAACGCTTGTGCTGGAAACGTTTCAAATGAAAAAACAGTTTGGGTGTATTTTAGGTATGAAGATGATTGATTTGATACATTTCAGTAAAACTTGATGTTGACGTTAGGCAGTATTGGTTGTGAATAGGAACCGTAATGAAGAGTGATATTTCAAAAAATATTCTTGGTTTTACTTAAATATTATGAATTTCTTTTAATTAAACCATTATTTACCAAACATGTGAACATGTGAATAGGAACCGTAATGAAGAGTGATATTTCAAAAAGTATTCTTGTTCCTACTTAAATATTATGAATTTCTTTTAATTAAACCATTATTTACCAAACACCAGCTAACTTGTTTTAAATTTTGATGAATTTCACCAACTCGATTTCCGGTTTCCAAAATTATAATTGTCACAAAATGTTTCTAACATTGACCAAAAGATGGCGCGCGCCTTAGATAATTTGTTATACATGAGAGCGGTCTTTGAGACTCGACAAAAATTTTATTTTATTTGACAGCCATTTTTGCAGAATGTATTATTGTATGTAATACCAAGAAGACCTAATGCCTCAAACTTTTAACAACCAATTTTAACATGTTTGGAAACTACTGGTTTAAATTATTTTGGTCTTATTTAACGATATACAGTCTTGGTCTTGAATTATTGAAAATATTTTGCACGTTTTACTGAATTGTACGTTAATTCGCAAGCAGGGATACATCAAGTTTCTAAGGAGGCATTCAACTACGATACAGTTTTCAGTTGGCCAAAACCTGCCAGGAAACACTTCCATGTTCTCTTTCTGTCTCTTTAAGCGATCCGTGCTCGTTATTATTGATTGCATTATAAGTTCGATTGTCTCTATTTTTTTTTTTTAATATAAATTACTCGTTAATATTTATATATCATATATAATATGTTACAAAATGAAAAGAAGAATTAATAATTTGGTGCTGAATCCCGCAGAATCTCCGGCTTCCTCGTTAAAGTTAACAAAAATAAATCTGGCAATTTTGACCTACATAATCAAACGCATCAGTAATTTGAATATACTTATAACAAATCTACAGACATCGAATGTTATCACTCATATAGAAAAGTCGTTCGTACGATAGAAAAGTCACCTATAGATTGAAGTATACACAGTATTTGACAAACTAACAAAATTTCTAAATTATTATTTTTCATCTTTTCTTTCTTCTTCTTTCTTGGTTGGCTAATGAACAGTCAACATATAAAAAATACTACGGACCTCCTAAATATGTACAGCTAATTAGACTCGGTTTTCTTTTCTTTTAGAAATTTGTTAGTTTGCGCAGCAGCAGACACACCACGTAGAAAAAATAGTGATGGTACACATTTTGTATTATTATTTTAATTATTATTCTGTTACTGTTTGTTCTGGTTTTTTCTCTCTTTGTTTGTAGGAAGATAGATTTACAAAAAACACTAAGTTACGAAATTCATTTGTTGGCGAATCTCAGCTTCTGCTTGCGTACGAAATCTACTGCGAGGCGGTCCGTTGTCCTAGACTCCAAGATCTGCAGGATCGGTTGATCTGAAAATTCATTTGTTCAGTTAATTCCATCTAGAAGGTAACTCGCGTCTAAATAACCCACAACCCACTTGACCAGGTTTTTATTTAGACGCTTGTTAGTTTCCTTGTGACTTTTTAAATTATTTTTTACGTGGGGATCGAACCTAGGACCTTTGGACTATCAGCTCAGGCGCTCTAACTACTAAGCTACCTAGGCGACAACTTTATTTGGCATATTGTTATGAACCTCTATATAAGCTGCTACTCCTACTTCTTCATATTTGAAATCCCTTTTTTAATGCAAAGTTAAAAATATCAAACCAAACTACTTACTTCTCTGATGTTGTTGCATAAGAACCAACTCGACAGGTTTCAATCCATGGAAATTATCAACGCCAAGCCCTGAATCAGCAACTCCAGGTATACTTCCCAGCGCCAAGAACGCCTCGCCTGCGAAGTCATTGGCAGTCAACACATCATGGTCCATAACAGTAAACGCGATCATCGCCCCTGGTGATCTGCACTGATCCAGGGAGACGCTGAACTCAAAGCACTCGTCAAAAATGGGATGCAAAGTCTTCTTGTGGACGTTGGTCTGCTGCTCGGTGCAGTGGGGGAATACCCTGTGAGGCAACAGCTCGATGATTACGAAGGGATCGCTGAAGCCGTTCGGATCCAACGGGATGATATCCCTGGCGTGTAACACCTACGTAAAACAAAAGAATGAAGCGATTTTAAACGTGAAGGCCTCGATTACATACCTCCACGCACAATGAGTCGTGGTTGAAGTAAGCCCTGACCGCGAGGTTGCCATAAGCGCTGTTCGTCATGTTGATCTGCTCTTGCAGTCGTTGATTGTAAAATATCTCAATTAAAGACTCCGTGTTGGTTCGATGGTACTGCAGCCTCTGTTCCACTCGACAGAACGTGTCTGAGTGCAGGGTTTCCGTTGGTAAGCCTTGGCCTTCGGCATGGAAGAAGTCGACCATCAATTCCAAGGCTGAGTGGAGACGTTCGTGGAACATCGCGGGCATTTCTTCGCTGTTTGTGCTTCCATCCATTTGTCGATTTAGCTCTGATAAGGTATATTCCCAAACCTAAACGACTACCTAATTAAAGTGGACCTTTTGTAATCAAAGAATGGATGCGCACCTCGAATAACACGCGTTGGAAATTCTGCGGTAGCAAAGCTATATTGAGTGCCCTCAAATTATTGTGTAAATACTCGAACAGGGGATCCACAGCCTGATTAGTGGGGAGAGTATCTGGAGACCAAGCGACGTGGAACATGGCTTTGCGCAGAGCTTCTTGCATCTGTGGTCCAACTCGTTGCAAAATGTCCAAGACCCTAGCCTGGAGTTGGCTTAACGTGCTATCCAATTGGCCAGTCAAAGTCGCACATTGCGTTTCCGAAGCCATGGTTTCCAACGTCACAAAATCGAAGTAATTTTCTGAAAACACTTTGGTTTAAACCAAACAAAAAAAACCTTAACTGGCTCACCTAATAATGATATGAATTTATACGTGTACTCTAAATTATTGGAGGCATTGCACATTTCATCACATATCCTAAAAGGACCTAGTCTATCGAAATAACCCGTCTCCATAAGCGTTTGATATATGATGTCTGCGTAGAGCAAAGCGGCTGAGCAAATGCAGTCGAGGAGTTGCGAAAGCAAAGGAATCGAGTGGGCTTTAGGCCATTGCAGAAGTCTCCAGAAATCTCTTAATTGACAGAACATCGCCACAGTATCGACCGCCGACGAGCTGTGCTTCACCAGTTTCTCGCCATCGCAAGGTTTTTGAAGTTCCACGGCGGTTCGAACCTGGAAGCCCCAAGTGTTAGGTTTGACTTAATTTTGCGTCAAGTCGCTTACCCTTTGAAGGGCTTTCCCTTTGCATATGGTCAGCCAGCAGCTTACAGACGGTTCGAACCATTCATGGCATCGTGGTAAGAGAAGCTTGTGGTCACCCCCGCTGGGCAAGTGCTGGCTGAAACACGCCAGGTCTTTGACTTCCAGGTAGACAGAGAAGATCAGTCTACTATCTGGATGCTCTTGCAAGTTTAAGAATGAGATGATTTCGTCGGACAATAACTTATCCAGTTGCTTGAAGACCACGCTAAAGTACGGAATTCCATTTGTTCTAAATAAAAAAAATGAAACAATTTTCATTATGACAATCAGGATTAAAATTAAGGTCTCCCCAATACAAAGCTAAATTGAGGCCTAATCACTCACTTCTGACCGCTATAATGAGTAAGCGGACAAGTGTTTGTTATAGTGATCAGAATGGATTTACATTTTATTGGGGTGACATTACCTTTAATTCTGACTGTACATGCATAAATGTTTATCATCGAGCGTCTTTCAATTTTCTTTTTAATTACAGTAGTATTATTGTAGTTGTTTGTTATTAATAAAAACTTGGGGGTTGGCTTTTCATTAGGGGCAATTATGGTATCAGGGTCGAAACAGGTTAATAAAAGAATATTGTCGCTTTTACAGCACATAAAATTTACGGCCCGTAAATCGCCCTCGGCTCGCGAATTAAATAAAAGCTCCTTCGTAATTTTTGTGGATTAAATATTGGGGCTCTTTACGGCCCCGGATGAACGGAAATAATAAACATTCGCAGTAAAAATCGGGGGACGCCGCATTTTTCTTTTCGCTTTGCGGTTTTAAAGAAACACCGCTTTGGCATTAAAACAAATGAAATTAAATTGTAAAGAATTCGGTTTCATTTACGTTTCTTTTTTCGTTATTCAACGTCAACTTTCTAATAAATTTGTTTTAATTAAAACGAGTTCGAGCTAAATCAACTTTTCATACACATTTTACATAAAAAAAAGTAATGAATAAAAGCTCTGACGGTTACCAAATTAAGGATAATGTCTGAAGACTGAAACGCAGTCAAAGTTAATTTTTTTGCTGAATTATTCTTTTGAAACAGCGCTATTTACTCACCCCTCAAATAGGGGATGATAGTGGGATAAAGAGTGTTGCAGATGGACGTAAACTTCGGCGCAGAAATCGACGAAAGTGTGATCGTATTCCTCCGGTGTCATGATGCTGTTCTTGAGGTTTGCTATCCATTCGGGGGTGCCCTTGCGGAGCGTGGCGACGATTTCCCCGCGGATCTCCTTATTGAAGGGGCAACACTTCCAAAACGCTTTCTGCAACGCGTTAGTATAACCACCAAGGGTAAATCAGAAAGCCTTAAAGCAACTCACCATGTTCGATAAGTAACCCAAGCAACGAAGCAAATGCTCCAGCCTGGTCAACGAGGGGGTGTGCAGGGCGGGGAATAATTGTCGGTGATGTCGGAGTTGGTGCAGCCATCGTTCTATACACATGAACAAAATTTAATTCAATTTTTTTTGCCACCCCCCCTTAAAATTGAGTACACAAGTGTACCTAACATAGCGGTAAAGCTCTCCGCCAACCACATTTCTTCTTCCCTGGTGAGGGTTGAATTAGTCCAGGAGTGTTCTATGTCCGTAAGGAGCTGTAGCATCCATCTAGGATCGAGGGGATATTTCAGGTACACCCTCGACGCAGCCACAAATCGGGCCATTGCACCCTGAAGGTCGGTTAAATCACCTGGAAGGAAATTATTAACATCGACTTCAATCAGCCCTTTAAATTAAAGAGACTTCTATTGACGGTCAAGGTCTTCCAGAAAAGATCATACCCTGTACTGCGTGCTGATGTAAAATGGTAAGCGCCGGTCCTGGTAAGTCCCCATTCCAAGTCCACGTCTCCTTATTCCAGTTCCTCAGTTCGTAATCGATGAACATCGAGTATAAACTCTCGTGCTGCATGAGTTCGGTCCAATTGTCCTCTTCGGAGATGCCCCTGTCCTCTCTCGTCGAGAGCCACATCTTCAGCCGTATCCTGCCCTGCACGGAGCTCCTCTGCGACCTTGCGTCCAACTTGAACCAACCCTCCACACCTGTCGAGGGGATGTCCTGGAGCGGGATCGTGACGCACCCCAGGAAGTCATCCTGTGAACTCTGCCTGGCAGATTGGCAGACCTGCTTGAAGAAGCGGCCGAGACCCCGGACTCCCCGGACTTCGTTTAGCTTACTGACTGCTTCGAGCACTGAGCTTTCGTCGTCGTGGTCCCATATGTCCAGGTGGAGGCTATCGCTGTTTGTATCATCTATGTCACTGCAAAGCGAATTGTGCCATCTATTAGGCAATTGTGGAATTATTTTTGATACAAATTTAAGCACCTTCTCGGACGAATTCGTTTGGAAGAGAGTGTACATACAGTATTCCAATTCAAAGAAGAAAAAAAAAAGGAAAATAATAATATAGAAAACATATTTTCACCATTTTAACCATTTAAAGATTGATCCACCCTGTAGTTTATTACAAGTTAAACAGCAAGTGCTGCATTTACTGAATTCTGATTCTCGCTTTGCAAACGCAAATATTTGTGCAACATACATACATACATACGAAATGAACAAGTAAATCCTCAGACAAACATAAACACTTTCCGGCTGAAGTTCGGCTGTAATAATACGCGAGAGAATTTCCTCCAAAAAGCAGACACAAACTTCATTAATTTAGCTTCTATGTATTCCAATTGTGCCCATTAGTTCCTGAATTATCGCCGACCGGGCGGACATCGGACGTTTATAGCCTAATTGACATTAAATTACGCGGTATTCGTCGAGACAAATAAATAACATCCCTTGCAGCTAGACTAGGTGGAGACTGTTTAATTAATTTGATCGCAAACGACTTCAGGCACAAAAAAAATAATATGTTGACTGAAAAATTCATGAAAGGCCAAACAATACCCATTGTTTTACAATAAAAAAAAATCCAACGATTGGAAAGGCGTTTCAGGGTCAGAATACACGGATGTGATTTTATTTTAGGACAATTAAAATCACCTCAAATTCTACATATTTTAATTCAATTTTAAGCAATAGACAGTTTTATTATTAACCCTTCAGCACTCGCGTAACAAAATCTAACGCCGTTACTCGCATGGATTACAACTGTAGTCCAGATTAATTATTATTAGTATCATTGCATTTTCAATTTATTCAGTGAATCAAACAGATGTGGTTATTAACTATCTTCTAAGAAAATGATTAGAAAAAATTCTTAGTAATTTTTTGTGTAAACAAAGTTAAATAATAATGATTTGTGAGAAATAAACCGTTACTAGAGATCATATGGCAATTTATTTCATTCAATATAAACTAAGTAATTTCTTTAATTTAATTAATTAATTTAATTTAATTTCTTAATTTTTCTTTTTTTGTTATTATAAGGTAGGAAAATTTTAAATGTGTTGAAAATAATATAAATAAATAGCAAGAAACAATTACAATAACTCGTGAAGATATGATAAAATGATTTATGTGAATACTCGCGTGGCACACACTCAAACTTGACAGTGTTTTATAGAAAAAGTATTAATCTAATAATCACAAAACCTTACTCATAACTTTATTGAACATATAATAGACAGCTACTTAAAGCGCTACCTCTGTATATAAAAGTGAATTTGACTTATGCGCGAAATATAAACCCTGGATTACAATTGTAATCCACGCGAGCAATGAAGGGTTAAACATTATGTTATACATAAATTTTCCTTTTTGCAATGATACATTTTCCTTAGAGTGCTCAAATTGCTTATCAAAGTAAGCAATATTATATAGAGACATAAGAAATGACTTCAACCCACGTGACCCCGTCGTACAGGCAATACATTGTACTCTGTTGGTAACAATGCAGTGCTTTGTGTTAAATCGTTGAGGGATGTAATGCATGCGCTTTACAAAGGCATCGTAATTTATATCAGCATCTGGGAATGCTTGGTTAAACACAACAGAACACCTACATCCACGTACATCAACCATGAACAGCGACCTCTCATTTCTCAGTGTTGTCACTTCTAAGAAAACAAAATCGAATTCAAATTGGTCAACGTGGGTTGACATCATTTCTGATGTCATTGCACAAGTTGTTTATTGCATTAAACGAGTATAATATGCCTACTTACTATTTCTTTACTTTGCGTTTGGTTTCAAAAATGAACACAGTGTCGCCAATAATCTTTCACAAAAAGTCTGAACATTTCGCTTAAAGACGGACGTAATTGAAAATAAATTATCAAAGAATGCAGATATCAATATAATTAATTTCATAAGGACTCTTCGGGACGCTTTTTTCCTCTACATACCAAACACGAGAGTGAGAAAGAAATTCAAAGTACAGTAGTAAAAATACACACACCATAAAGTTAAAAAGTAATTCGAGGAGAGAAGAAACGGTATTCTGTACATTTAAAACTTTTGTTAGCTTCTCTAGGCTTCGGCTTATCGATCGTTGAATCTGAATTCATTTAATAATACAAAATTTGGGACAATTTTAATTCTGAGGAGGTTTAGTTTACGACTTATCAAGCAAAAAAAACGCTCGCAGAAAAAAAATTATCTTTCCTATCGAGTATCAACAAAACTAAAGAGAAAATTAATTTATTTATTAAGAAACCGAACTGTAGAAAAATGGCAACGATATTTAAACATAGATTACCTTATCTATTTATATAATCTATGTGGCGTCTCTAGGAGGGGTAAAATGACATCACCCGTAACAGTCAAATCCAAAATATTTCCATCTCGCGCACGGCTTCCGAATGAAAATTCATTTACCGGTAGAGGGCGTATTTGTACAGAATTCCAGTTTCTTACACCATCACACTGTCCTTAAAAAAAGAGCTCACACAATTCTTACTGCACCCGGGCCCCAAATTTAGAATATGCCAATGTGCGGACAATTACCTGAATTACGAATAATTTAAGCAACCTTGCGGGTAAAATAATTACATGGGTAAAAATGGGTATTTTCAAGGGAGAAAAAGAAACAGATTAATTTTTAAATTTTTTATTGACGACTTGTTAGTGATGTTTCAGCTTTACTATTGGCAACAAAGAAATCACTAAAGCCGGAAGCCGACAAAAACTAACTGAGGGCCAAATCCACATTGTCGATCAGTGCTGCCAATTCTACCGATAATTCGGTAGATCTACCGATTTTGAACTCAACTTTTTTTTTATTTTTATTTTTTTGTAATTTTATCAATTTTCTTTATTTCTAGATCGTATTTTTTTTATTTTTCAAATGTCAAATGTTAATTTTAGAAAGTCGAACTAGTTTTGTTTATTTAATGAAAATTGTTTTATTTTTGTTATTTTTTTTTAATTTTATAAGTCTATAAGTGTCGATCGTCTTTTGTTTTATTTTACGTCAGAAATTGCACAAATGTTAAATCTTAATTTGAGAAAGTTTTGTTTATTTAATGAGAATTTTTTAATTTTTATAATTTTTTGTTATTTTATAAAATTACTACTTTCTATAGAAAGTAGAAAGTATTGTTTATTTAATGAGAATTTTTTAATTTTAATTTTTTTGTAATTTTATTTAATTTTTCTAAATTTTTATTTTTTTCTAGTTTTATTCAATGAGATTTCTTTTTACATTTCTTTTTTTTTAATTTTATGAATTTGTCGATTGTCTTTTGTTTTATTTTACGTCAAAAATTGCGCAAATGTCATATCTTAATTTTAGAAAGTTTTGTTTATTTAATAAAAAAATTTAAATTTTAATTTTTTTTAAAATTTTTATGATTTTTTATTTTTATTATCCTTTTCTAATTTTATTCAACGAGATTTTTTTATTTTTATTTTTTAAAATTTTATAATAATACATAATAATAAATTTATAAATTTTCTTTATTTCTCGATCCTTTTGTTTTATTTTACGTCAAAAATAGCACAAATGTCAAATTTTAATTTTAGAAAGTTTTATTTATTTATTTACTAAGAATTTTTTAATTTTATAAATTTCCTTTATTTCTCGATTGTCTTTTGTTTTATTTAGCGTCAAAAATTGCACAATAACTGTCAAATGTCTTAATTTTAGAAATTTGGACCTAGTTTTGTTTATTTCATGAGATTTTTTTAAATTTCTTTTTAATGATTTTCAAAAATAAAAATCGCCTGAATAAAACCAGTGATTTTAAATATGATTTTAATCAAATGATTTAACTTAACAGCGTTTTCGATTGCTCTATAATCAAAATCACGGAACTTGAGCTTTGCGTCATCAATCACCGGAATTACAATCGACAAATATTTCAGCATTATTTCTTTGTTAACATTGAATGATAAAAAAGGATGGAGTTATGCTTCTTATATGTGATGATACAACCCCAGACGCGTTTTATTTATGACGCAGGCTCTTTTCTTATGAAAACAATATTATGATTAATTTAATGACGTGTTTAGTTGCCATGGCAACGTTGGTCCGTCACTCTCTTACAAATTAAAACGACGTAAAGCTATATCGTTTCTTGTTTATTTTAATCACGCCTTTAATTAAAGACGACTTTAATCATAAGAAGAGAATACGGGACATTGTCTACAATATTTATTTAGCAGGATGAAATCGCTCTAATTCCTGCCAAATAAATTGTCTTAAGGCCGGCCGCAAACGAACAATAAAGAAACCGAAAAACAAACATAAATCTACACGTTCCCCAATGCCGATAAATTCCCCGAACATCCGTCGCTTTTTCTTGTGCCCCTTCTTTATCCGGGACTTTCACTTAAAAACCTTCAAATTTCCTTTTTATTTTTTGAAAGCGAAGAAGCAACAAACGCCAAATCCGGTTCCCCCCATGCGGAAAATGCACATCGATTTTCTCTTGCCTCTGGCCTTCGCGAAATTTTACGATCATAAGGCGATGTAATCCTTTTGTAAATTAGCTTTGCCAATTAAAGCTCGTAATTAAGCGTTTAATTAAAATTTTGCTCTTATTAAGTTATCAAGGCTGATGTTTTCGCAAAAGACGAGAGCCCTAGCACGTGCTTGACGCGACGTTCTCACAAATTTCTCTAAAATGTGTATTTCAAATTTTGTCGACGACGAAATTACGCTGAAGTGATCAATTTTATCAAAAAGTTAACGAACTGTGAAATGAACAAGGAAAAGAGATGAATATTTAAAAGAAAATTGAAGAAAAAAACGCACACGTGAGAAAGATTTTATTCAAATTTGACTTTCAGTAGTCAGATGAAGAAAATATCAATAGTATCTAACTTATTAAAATAAATTAAAAAAAAAACGATGAGGAGAAAAAGATTCGGGAAAACAATTTGCAGTTGTTTAAAAAAAAAACAAATGGGATTCCAACATTTTTGGTTTTAGGAACACTCAAGGAAGAAATTGACTAATCAATATGTGTAAAAGAAAAAAAAATACCGCGGGGGTTGAAAAGGGGGTACTCACAAACGAAACTTCTCGTTCCATCGGGGGTTGAGCGTGTGTGGTTTGACGGACGTGGCGCGTATGAACTTGGCGGGAAGCGCACCCCCCAGACTATCCCTGTGCTCCCGGACGCGACCGTCCTTCCTCTTGAAGCTCAGTTTGAAGCTGTGGTGCTTCCGCAGCTTCTCGTGATTACTCTGGCCGTCGTTGCACGGGTCTGATAGGGTGCGGTTGGGGGTGAGCGGTTGAGGAGACGACGGGGCGGCCACCGGTTGGATTCCCAACATGCAGTATGGGTCACTGAAACCTGAAACATAAAAGGATTTTTTTGCGAAAGCTTATTGCATACCTTCTTTTAATTACACATGAACTTTGAAGCTTCTATAATCAGAGATCTATAGAATACTAAAAGCCCTTAATTTTGGATCTTGTAAAGAATATAATTTTGAATTACCCTGTATACACGCTTCCAAAGAAAACAATTTCGAATTACCCTGTATAAATATTGCTTACTGAAATTGCAAAGTTTTACGAATCGATTAAACTTGCCCTTAGTTTTCGTTATTAAATTGCCCTGCAACTTTCACAGTCCTATAAAGATAACCAGCCCTCGGCATTTCTTCCATAATTCGTCGCAACAAATACGGATTCGGCGAGGCACGACGATTTCTTCCAGCGGCGACGTTTCTGAATAATTTATTAAAAGCAGCTCCCGGTCTTCCTTTTCCGTTCGATGGGCGAAGGGCGAAGGCATCCAAAGAATAAACCCCAAATAAACACGGAATCGTTTTAAGCGCTTCAAAATTTAGCGACCGAACTCCGGAGAGACAGTCCGCGCCAAAGAAACGGAAGGAAACTCCTGATTTATGAAGTAAGCGAGGGATTTCCGAGTTGGCGGTGATTATACGTAACTACTGTTCAGTAAACTGTCGTAAATTCGCTCGCTGTGAGGATTACGTCGTTGTTTATTTACGTTTCTTTATTTACGTTGTTTATTTGGGCGCGAGAGAAGGAGAGGAACGTAAGTTCCCGCTTCGTCACAAATTTGTTGGAATTTAAATTTAGTACGATACATGTTGGCTCGCACTATAAGAAGCTCCGGTTCTAAGTATACTCAGTGCCAACATGTATACTAATATATTTTTTTATTTAAAGTATAGTATGTATGTAATATTCTTACCATTGGCGTCTTTTGCTTCTAAACCTTCAGCTTCGATTACAACTACGCTAAGAACAACGATTGGTGGTTTCTCCTCTCCGGCCAAATGTAACATCCTGTAATGTCGATCGGGTGGTACGGCGAAAGCCCTCTGCCCGTAAAGGTAAAGGTCCTCCTTGTAATGTCCGAATTGTCCTCCGGGTGCAGGAGCGCCGACCTATTCGATT
The DNA here is from genome assembly GCA_958336345.1 of Dorcus parallelipipedus. Classification (NCBI taxonomy): domain Eukaryota; kingdom Metazoa; phylum Arthropoda; class Insecta; order Coleoptera; family Lucanidae; genus Dorcus; species Dorcus parallelipipedus. Next base: position 16,952,640 of record OY284475.1, read on the forward strand.
AAGAAGGAAAGGCGTTAAACAAGTTCGACTGTGCGTGCCGCAAAATCGCTGCAATCGTCATTTAATTAGAAGCTGCGGTGAGCGCGAATTTGTAAACTCATTAGCGCCGAATAGGCACTGGATAACTTCATTACCGCTGCGGTTCTGCTTCAGTAGTTTGCCGGAGGTTAACCTTTGATATAACTTTGCTCGTTTCGATTGAACCAGATTGACACAATTTACAAATTATTTTCAAATAAAATAAAATTCATTTCATGTCAGATGCAGAAGTTACCTACTGTTTATATACCAAGAGATTAAAAAAAATTGTACTCGAGGTTTCTTCTAAGTTTCGTTGTCAAAGTCAAAGTCTCTTACTTGGCAACGTGGTAAAATTTATTGTGATTTATTCTAATTGATACTTTTTGGGTTGAAAGTTCCTTACCGCGTTGGCAATGGTGTACAACATTTCAATGTAGAGTTTGTCCTTTTCGTTTTGCTGCATGCTGTAGTCGATCGGTGTAATTCCCAGCTCAACTTCATGAGGAGGTGCCTCCGCCACGGCCGCTTCCGCCGCTTTCAGGACACTCTGACGTTGATTCTCTTGTTTCCACGCCAGGGCGGTGAAACTTTCGAAGTAGGAGCCATCGATATCCTGCACCCTGGGGGCAGAACGGAGCCGTTATTGTTCTGCGATTTCCAAACCGCGTTTTCTATAGAAGAGGATGAGCGGATCTCCTGGCGCGTTACGTCTTTACAAATCGTTTATCTTGAAATTATATAATAATATAGAATGATAAAAAAAAGAATCGATTCTTTGAAATGTAAAGAAATTGAGTCATGGTTAAGCCATGTGATACTAATCAAGGAAGCAAAAAACAAATGATTGTAGATTAACTGCGAAAATAATAATAGGAAGAAGAAGAAGAAGGAAAAGAAGAAAAATAATATTAATTGATGAAGAACAGGAGTTCTAAATTTAAAACAATAAATTAAATTCTTTGTCGATTTATTAAGATAGACTTAATTGATGCTTTAGAAGAGGTAACTGATTGAGAAACAATAATAAAGGGAAAGAAAAAAACATGACGAACCCACAACTTAAAAAATAAAAGAAGCAAAAGGCGTTCGGTGGATGAACAAAATAAAGAAAAAAGTGTCGATATGATTGCAATAAAAAAAATATCGAGAGAAGAAAATGATGCAATCATGAAACCAAATGAAATTGAATGGAAACAGAATAAAATAAAATAAGAGTAATGTGCCCTAAACAATCAGATAAAAGACAAGAAAAATTTAACGAGGAATTACAAAGAGAAAAAATAACGAAAAAAAGAAAGTAACAAGTAATAAAAACTATAGACGACCGATGAAGAAAACAAAGAAGAGACATTCAATTGGAGGCGTTTCAGTACCCACTGAGCGGCAGCAGTGACAAGAAAAAAGAAAATCAGCAGGAGCAATCTCGAGGAAGTTCTTTTGCAGGAAAGGACGAAACGTCAGCAAAAAGAAGAACTTGTAACACTGTACATTTGGAAGCCAGATGGTGACGCAATTGATTAATCGGCGACGAAAAAAAAGGAAAATAATGACATCCAACCGATAGCGTAAATATTTCGATTGAATGACATTGAAAACAACTCGAGATGAAATAAAATTAAGTAACAATCGAGTAATCTATGAAAAAAACTGAAAAAATAAGAAGAAAAAATCAGAAAAGGAATTTTATAAACATTGGTGTCGTAAGAAGTGAATGTTACAATTGTTTTTCATTAGATTGATCAATGAAAAAAAAAAAGAAGAAGAAGAAAATGGGCTCCGAATGATATGATGTACATTTTCAATTTCAATATTTTTTCAATATTTCAATAATTTATTGTCTCGTGACCAGGGATTAGACATATAGAAGTGAATTTTTCATTTTGTTTGTTTTACTTTTGTAACAAACCAGGCAGCGTTGCAAAACAGATAAAGAAATAAAACTGAAAGAAATTAAAGAAAGAAATAAAAAGATATAAAATCGAAAGAAATTGACAAATCGAAAGACTAAAAGAAAATTTAATCGACGTTGAAACAAATGATTTAAAAAAAATAAGCGAGTTCTTTTTCAGACAAAACTTGTACAGAGCGTTCATAAATGACTGAAAGACATTTGAATTTCCCGCTCAGTGGGTTATTTTTAAAAGTTGGTACTAAATACTATCCTCTTTTGCTATGGGCGGCATATTTACTAAAAATTGGTTAAAAGAACACTACTTTACACTTTTTAGACAAAGATGTGATGTATGAGACTGTGGTTTGACAAATTATATTAAAAATTAAGACGTTTCTTCCACAATAATATGTTTAAAGTAAATACTACATACCAAGCTGACATTCTCAGTACAATTCTCAAATTACAACTTTCGTTCAAAGTGTTCCCCATGTATGTACAATCAAGAACAAATTTGCACTCCCATTGTTGACAACATACAGTATTTCTAAAGTGACATTTCGTAATTCTTTTAATGTACGGTGACTTTCTGAACATAGGTACGTAAGTAAATAAAAATCAAATTTATGGCGGATTTCACAAACGTTACTAAAATTTAATCATCCTTTAAAAGTAAACGTTGCCATGGTTACATGTGTTGAAGGTATAGGAATGATTATTTTTAATCGATGATTAAAGTTAAGTGACGTTTGTGAAATCCAGGGGTAGAGTTTCTACTTGTTAACCTAGCCTTGAAGAATTTTTTATGGTTTATTTTTTTTTCTATAATACTTGTCAGTGTCAAAATTCTAAACTTTCTGTTCTACATTTAAAGCAGGGTTCCAACAGAAACCCTGCTTTAAATGTAGAACAGAAAGTTTTGAAATTTCCTAATAAATACACAGTTAACGGGTATCAACATCAGAAACATCTGATTGATATTATATAAAAAAAACGGAATCTAATACATACAGTTCATTTTTTTCCCTATATGCCGATCGTCGATAGATAAGTCAAAGAATTTTTATGTAGCTCTCCTTCTAACTTTCGTGAAACAGCGTTGTGGCTTTTGTCAAGTTACATCATTTCGTCGTATATTTTCTTAACCTATATTTCAGAAAATATACGACGAAACGACATGATATGACAGGAAAGGGCATTACTTCGTGGGGGTGTAGAGTGGGTTTACTATAAGTTAAAAAGTTTATATAAACATGTGATTATTTAATAATGTATTAATATTGAGTCTTCTTACCACTAGGCCATTCTGGAATAATTTAAATGTGGCGCTTCATGTTAAAATAAAAGTTTTTTAGCAACTTCAGATTTTTAATTTCAAACGGCTCTATTTCAGAAACCATTAATAAGAGACTGCCTGTTTATATAAACTTTTTGACTTTACATAATAATCCACTCTAGACCCCCACAAAGCACTGACCTTTCCTCACGGGACACCCGGTATAGAAAAAAAAATGACCTGTACTTATAAACACAAATAAAAATGTGGAAATCAAAATGTATGTATACAACAGTACGCCACTAGCGAAATTTCGGTCAAATGCTTCTTGCGCGGCAAAAGTACCAACGTTGTAAGATACATATTGCTGCGCGCTTTCAATCATTTATGAACGCACTGTACAAGTTGTGATAAAATAAAGGATATATTCCACATTTTCAAGACATCAACTTTTCAAAAAAAAGAAAAAAAGAAAAGCTTAGACTTGCCAATTTTATTGTATTTCTTGTGTTTTTCGGGAAATATTTTTTTTACTACTGGGCGTCTACAAAAATTAAGCAAAATCTGTAACCTCCGCTCGGGGGTTAGAACATTATATCATTTTAAAATATGCCATACGCCATAAGCGGTTTTTTAAAGTGATCTTTTCTTCTTCGCTCAAAGAGTTTTTTTTTGTATAATAATTTATGTTAAAAGTCTCATATTTTACAGGTTCTTTTCTAAATAAATAGAGTACCGCAATCCATATATGTACTTAATGTGAAAGACATTTTAGTGCAAAACCACGTTTTGCACTAAAATGGCCGACTTTTCTACTGATTTTCTTTCCGGCAAATTTAATCAAACTTAACACCTGTTAAATAAAAGATAAGAATGCCCAAGTGTGTCGTTGTTAGCGTTAGACATTTAAATTTGCCGCCAATATTTTGCACTAAAATTGCGGCTGATTGCGGTAGTGTAATTATTTAGTGACGGTACTTTTCGGTTGCAGCAAACGCCATCTATTATATAGTTTGAAAACAGTTTACGCGTGTAAGTAAGTATTTATCTGAATTAAGGAATAAATGTATTTTTCATTACAAGAAAGCACACAAGACAGAACAACCCGATAAATGCAAACTGAAGTTCTGAACCAAAATTAATCGGAAATTTTTCCATCACCTCGCATTGTGAGACCTCAGACTCTTTTCTCTTTTTGGTGTTTATGAAACTACTGGACTTTCAAAGAAAGCAAATTAGCGGTTGCAATAAAGAATTAGAGTGACTTTATAACAGTGACGACATTGAGCCAAGAACTGAACCTATTCGCCGTTAAGAGGCAAAATTCAAATGGAAGAATAATAATATTTCATGTACATATGTAATTGATAAAAAACCAAAAATAAGCTCATATGCTTTTTTATTGATCTATTAGTGCAAGTAACGCAAAAAAGACAAGTTTGCACTAAAATAAGCCGCTTTATAAGTTGCTTTCCATTTGAGAGCGTGATGTCATTGGGCTTCTCGGAGCTGCTCTGAATAGTTCGCAAATGGAACACAAAATTTTATGCGCGAACAACTGTCACCTTCAACATAACCAGTTTGATCAATTAAATTTGATTTTTAAATATTTTCCGCAAAAAACGATTAGCACAATTTTCAACTATTCAAATATTAGTATTTATGCGTTAGATAGAGCTTCGTATAACCTGAAATGTGAACAAAATTGTCGTTGGAGTTTCAAGCCTCTAGTCAAAAGGTGGTCCTCGAGGGGAAAGGGGTAGGAACTCGAACGAGACCTGATGCCACGTCGCATTTTTTAATGGAACAGAGGGCGTCGTGTCACAGAGCAGTTCGGAGCTGCCCAGGCAGGAAAATGGAAAGCACTTATAAAGACATTATAAAGAATAATAAAGAATGGTATAAAGAATGAATTAGCAGAGCCATCTGTTAAAGGTCATAGTAAGTACATCATCAAAAAATTAATTTTCTTTTAATGTCTTGCCAATTTCGAATTTCAACTTTACAGACATCTGAATTTCAGTTCTTTTTTAAAATTTGAATGAAGTCAAATATAGTGTCGCCATTATTATTGATCAATAACGAAATTAATTGTCCACAATTAATTCTCGTTTTATTTTCCTTTTCTATTTTGCTCAAAGATTTATTTTGAAAGTTTTCCGGTTGCCATAAGAGAGATTAGCGCCATCTGTAGTAGAGTAGCAGAACGATTTCATCACAATTTATTTACTGCCATTTTTAAAAATTCAAATTGATTCCTTTTCGTCTCAATATTTTAAATATTTTATTCTTTGCCTTTTTCAAGATATCCTTTATATTAAGGAGTCTCTGCAAAAAGGCGATAATTAAGTTTTTCAAATGGAACTGTGCAAGTTTTTTTTTTTAGATTCTGCTCAAAATTTTCATATCACATGTCTAAATTCAACTGTTTTCGAAACATTGGAGCTTGAAAGTTGAATATTAAATTATTAACTTTTTATTTAAATTTGATTTTAATTTTATTTCAGCTGAAAACGCATTTCAAGTTAACAGTCAAATTTGGTCAAATTTTGACAAGTGTCAAGCGTCAAAACAGTTGAATTTTGACATATGGTGAGTTATGTAAACGGTGAGCAAATAAAAATCAGATTAGAGTAGACGGTGCAAAGAAAATGTATGTCTGTGATTAAATAAAAAGTCAATAAATTTGACAGTCCATGAATGTATTACATTAATTAGTTCAGTTAATCACAGACATTGCACCGCCTACTCTAATCTGATTTTTATTTGCTCACATTTTATACACTGTGTCCCAGAACTCGCGCCCCAGAGAGCAAGGGCAAATGCCGATAGCAATGCGAAACACATATTCGAAAACTAAAATTGTCTAATTCAAAAGATAAGCGAGTTAAGAATAAAAAACAGTAGCCAATCCTAATAGCGAAATAGAAGATGGTCATAGGTATTGCGTAGGATTTCATTAAGTTGCTAGGATACTTAGAAATGCATTGTTGATACAAAAAAATGTGAAAAAACTGGTCCACTTCATTGTGACACTGCTGTCAACCTTTGTAACTGTCACTTGGAAGGTTTAAGCGTAAGACTCGAGCAGATACCGTCATGTTTTCCGTCGCTGATTATAGCGAAATGATAATTATTTATGGAGAGTGTGGACGCAACGCCAGAGAGGCAGCACGAGTTTTTTCTCAGCGCTTTCCCGATCGTCCCCTAGACCATAAAGTAATTCTTAGAGCTATCACAAGAATGCGAGAGACCGGTCAAGTTGTTCCGACTCGTAACGAAATTGGTGGTGCTCCTAGAAGAGTTCGAACAGTCGAAAACGAAGAAGCGATACTAAATGCATTTGAGGAAGACGGAACAAAAAGCATAAGAAAAGTTTCACGCGAACTGGATGTTTCGCGTTCTTCAGTTCAACGAGTTATGAAAGAGGATCGCCAACACCCTTTCCATTTCACAAGAGTGCAGCATCTGCAGCCGGAAGATCATTCCGCTAGAGTAGAATTCTGCCGGTGGCTACTTGAGCAAGAAGAACTCGATCCCAATTTCGTCCCCAGAATTATGTTTTCGGATGAGTCTCTTTTTGGCAGGCAAGGATGCTTCAATGCCCATAATTTGCACGTATGGTCAAATGTAAATCCGCATGCTATTTTCGAACGGGGGTTTCAAAATCGATTTTCGGTTAATTTGTGGGCTGGTTTATTAGGAAATCGCGTAGTATGTCAACAAATAATTAATTTCTTCTTAAATTCTAATTTGACCATTACCTTCTAGGTTGGACCTTTTGAATTTCCTGCACGTTTAACAGGCCAAATTTACGCAGAGTTTTTAAATACGGAACTGCCAAATTTATTAGACCCCGTGCCACTGATTTTTCGGATCAACGACTATTTCCAGCACGATGGGGCACCACCACATTTTAGCCGCGAAGTTCGGGAAATCTTGAACCAACAGTATCCTGGCCGATGGATTGGACGAGGTGGTCCACGAAATTGGCCTGCCCAATCACCGGATTTAAATCCTTTAGATTTTTTTCTTTGGGGGCACGTCAAAAACATTGTATATCGTGTACCTATTGAGACCGAGGAGCAGCTCAGGAACCGAATCCAAGATGCTTTTGCGGCGGTTACTCCTCAAATGGTCACGGACTCTAAATCGAGCCTTTTGAGAAGAGCACGGTTGTGTTTAGAAATGAATGGTGGACATTTTGAGCATTTAATTTAATTTTTAATACCTTTTCCGACCAATTTTTGTTCCTATTAAAACCTCAATTGTCCGTAAATACATTTAACTTTTCAGGAAATACTGTCACATTGACATTACAGTGGACCAAAACATTTTTGGAAGTTTTACAAATAACAATGTTCTACCGTCTCCTAGCATTATTTACAGTTCCTACGTTTTCCCTACGCGAGAGCTCTCGGCATTGGCTACAGCTTTTTCATTCTCGTTCGAATACAGTTTAACTTAGACAATTTTTGTTTCCGAATTTGCCATCTTCATTGCTGTAGGCACGTCCGCTTATTCTCTGGGGCGTGAGTTTTGGGACACCCTGTATGTACGCACATATGAACAATTTGTAAGATTTTGAGTACCTAGAATCTAAAAATAAAATATAAAATGGGGAGTTCCATTTAGAAAATAAAGTTAATCTCGTCCAGCTTCTTGTAATACTAAAAATTTGTTAAAAAAGACAAAAATTAAGATAAGTTTGGGAAGTATTGAAAATATTGTATTTAATACTTCAATTTTTTAATTTAGTACAGTGAAGGTTGAAACTAACGAATTCTGTTCCAAAATAAAAAGAACAGAACTTTCAAATGAAGCTGACTAGGGAGGGTTCCAGGAAATTAATCCTGATAACCCCCAAATCCTGTGTTGGTTTACTTTGGGTGGAATCCCAATTTCAAGTCGGTTATTATTAAATCACTTATCCTCGATGCCTATTACATCTGAAATTGGTGTTTGCGCGTAGCGATTTGGGGGGGTATTTTCAAATTATGTTATTGACTTAGGACAGAGTTTATATTACGCGGATTATAAACTAAGATCTATAAATCATGTCAAATATGGAAAACAAATTAAAAAAAAAACATTAAGATTTTATTCATAACGATTTGGGAATCCTATTTACAAAGTATCGAGTGTTCAAAGAAATCCTACTTCGAGTCAACCTTGGGAACAAAAGTACGTGTCGTAGATTGAACTGTATAGGTGTTGTGATTATCACAGAATAAAAAAAATTAGGTTATGCGAAGGAACTGAATTCAGACAATTTATTTCAATATATTCTTTTAAAAATGAAAATGTTACTTTCAAAACATCTTCTTGCGTTGGCCACTTCCACCAACGAATATATGTCGTCCACCAACTGAAATTAACGATTAAAAGCTAGATCTTGTCTGCATATGAACATTTTGAGGTTAATCAAATTTTTTGGCATACGATTTCTTTCCAAGGCTACCTCGAGGTATTCTTTTTGTTGAACACTTGTTACGTTTTCACATGAACTTCGTGTTTATGTGATATGCTTTTTTTAAGGTCTCGCAGAAGTTAATTTCCTAAAGAATTTCAACTTGTAGTTTTTTTTTAAATCAGTCTAAATCTTATCTGACAGCGTGGCAAAATCTATTTAAGCCCGCATTACTTACACACCAGAAGTTCATAAAAAAAAGATGAGAGGTTCTATAACGCGACGCGGCAATACGTCCGCCGGAAATAACCAATTTTCCCGGACTGTCAGCGCGATAAAAATAAATCTCGTCCGGCCATTCTCACCCGGAATGAACTTGATGATCAATTTCGGGCCAGGACAGCCTCCGACAGCAGAAAGAATGAGGCGTACGCTCGGGTGTCGCCTTCGGCGTCCTTTGCCTGAAGGAACCGGGACGCCTCACCGGCGGCGCTGGCACCAAACATTCTAAGGTACGACGACGGTTCTGCAGGAGGGCACTGGCTCCGGGCGCCGGAAGAACTTTCGGGAAACCCGGGGTGTTACTATCTCCGGATCCGCTGCGACCCCCTGGAGTTGTCGCTGTTTCTGTTGTTTCTGTTCTACTCAAAGAAAACCTGAAAAAGAAAAACGTATTTACTTCACCTACTTCAAAACTGGATGATCATATAATGTTAAACTTATGTTCGATGAAGTTTCCAACAACATAATAATAAATTCACATCCATTTTACATATTATTTTGATGACCTAAAATTTCACGATCGCATTCACTGGATTGTCTTGGCAAAGCTCCCACGTATGTACCCACGTCATTCTCGAAACTTCGCCGGAGAATTTAACATTTAAATTTGTTTACACGGAAAACACAGACGGAAGTTGGATAAATGCGAGGCGTCTCGTCCGTTAAACCGATTCGGGAAGAGAATTCGATTTGCTGTCTCGCGATGCGATTATATTTAGACACAATGCGAGCCACTTTCCTGGGGGAAAGGAAAGCCCTTGAGTGCTTCTTGAGGAGGGGCCATTGGCTTAATAAGCTTCGTGTTTGTTTAAGATGTAGACATGTGTCATTAAATATCGCAAATAAAAATTGAAAAATATAAAAACTTGTTTTATTTTTAAAATTTTTGTTATATGCAGTGATTTTTTAAATTTGACATGTGCAGGATGTCCCATAAATAAGGGACCATAATGATAATAAAATGATAATAAAACTGACCTGCTCAACATAATGACACAAACTGCTTGAGTCTTTGTTTCCAACTTGTCTGTCATGATCATGACCCATGAGTAAACAGGTTTGATGAAAGTGCGCCCCCGGAGTATTATTTTATGTCGCAGATTTCGCAGGAGAAACAAAAATTAAAAATTAATCTCGACTTTCCCCTACAAATAAAAAAAAAATTGAAACAGAGCAATTTAAATCGGAAAAATAAATCTGCTACTGTCCGATGTTCGTCCCAGCGGTTTTTAAAAAGGACAAAAAAAAACAAACACACAGAAGTCACGAAGTAATTTCGGCGGGGCTTTGTTCTCATCCTCACACACACACACACACGCGGAGTGTATTTCGAGTGGCTAATTGGCAAAAGTTTCAGGTGCATTCCACCGAAGTTTGCATGTAACGACTGCAAAAAAAAAGGTGAATTTGATTGCCTTGGATTAGGAGCGTTCGTTCGCGTCGGGGGAAATCAATACTGCGCGTATATCTGCACCGAACCATACGGATTACGAGGATTAAAATTTTCATGTATTCCGTATTTTATGCGGCATGTATTGTAATTTTATCCGGCGGTGTATTAAAAATATAATACCTACGTGGAATGTAGAATTCATAAATCATGCACCGTCAAACTTATACTCTAAGAAGCATTGTTTCGTTACGTTTACAAAATAAAAATTCAGTACTTCCATTCATTTCATAAATGAAACGTCTTGTTAATTTTCCGTTTCCGATCTTCAGGATCAACCGAACGTGGCTTCTTCAAGAGGTTGAACCACGTGGAGCGCATCTCCAGAACGACAAGCGTGAGTTAGTCTCAATTCTTGCGCTCTTTCCCATTCCCAATGTATCATTTCTTGCAAAGTGCTATGAAAAAGACTATTCGTTCCAAAACAATAGGGAGAAGGGGGGGCGGGGGCAAACGTCTTTTAATATTCGCAACTTCAGAAAGCATTTTTTAAACCCGGAGACACACGAAATTAATGCCAACGGTGTTCGGGCCTAAATCGGTAACTCGCCAATTCTAATTAAGCGGATTATCCTCATTGTCTGGAATATCCTTCCTTCCTTGCCGCCTTCGGCTTGGCGGATCGTCGGATCCCTTAATCAGCAAGCCGCGTTTCCCCGTAACACAGCTTTGCGATTTCATTACAGCTTAATTAGCTTTAGCTGACTGTCGATGGCAGCTTTTATTTACTCTCCGTGCAAGCGATATTTCACGCGAGCTCAAACTTGAAACCCCCCCGCCCTCTCTCGTCATAATCGACGTCGTTTTTTTTTTCGTCACAAAATATGACTGCTCGAAATGAAATGATTGTTGCGCCCCCTTGTCTTCTTCGCGTGACAGGAAATGAAATCGTTCAGCGACGCAAATGTAATTAAACCGGACGAGGGGCTTGAATTTTTTCTTGCCTCGTCGTTTGCCCTAAATTACATTTATGTAACACCTCAGTTTTAAACATGTAATTTCGTTAAAAAGAAATATGCCCATTTCATTTTCTATGGACGAGACGTTTCAAATATGTAAGTATGTTTGCCTAACCAATTGGCATCTTTTCCAATAGCTGCACTAATTCATATTCACTGTACTTTCATCTCTTATTCATTGAAAAACACTATTCGGAATGTTCGAAATTACATCTATTTTGTTTTTATTTAAGTAATAATCATCTTTTTGTAGTTGAGTTTAGTTAGGATCAATAAAAAAATGTTTTTTTCCCCTAAAAGTGTAGGTTCATTAAAATAAAACAATTACAAGAAAAATAGACTCGGAATAAGGTAAAATTTAGAACAAAACTGAAGAAAGAAAAGAACAATTTTTTAAAACAAAATTCAAAAAATTGAACAAAGATTCCATATATTAAAGCAGTTCTGCCCACCAAATGATGATACGCGGAAAGAGAAACAGGAACTTTCTAACTCTGTCGGTTACTCAGACTATCTAATGATAATAATTAATTTTAGTAGCACTATGATTATTATTACTACGACAGTACTACGCGTGCGGCAGCTTTATTCTTATGATGTTGTTGCCAGTGTGAGTCAAGTTGTCGGTCGGCAGCAGCAATCTCTTGTACAGCCTTTGTAACCAAAGGGCTCCGATTAATTACGAGAAACTGTATAAGTTTAAACAATTTTAAGATGCAAATTTAAACAATTTTTAGATGCATATTTCATGAAACGGATGCAGGAGTCTTCCGACACTTGAAGGTCAGATGAGCTGACTGTGTGTCGATCACTCTGCGACAGTATTTGCTACAGCATCAACTTCTGTATAAGCTAACCTTTTAGCTTTTCCTGATGCGTTTGATGTTTTTGGATGCGTAGATTATTATTTATTAAGTGGGGTAATCACGCATGGCGGGTAATGGCGGACACACCAGTTTAGCTGACGCCAATGACGCAATCGCGAGTCGAGCCCAAACATGGTGCCGAACAGTGAGTGGTGAAGTATGGCCGCGGTCGCTGTATAAGGGATATTAACTTGATTTTTTTTAACAATTTCATCTAATTTTAGAGTAAAATTGAATAGCTATACAATATTTTAGCTATAACATAGAAATCCGGTATCTCTTAAGTGAATTAAAGTCTAACGTCAAATGTAAATATATGGGCCCACGAAGACTGCGCGAGTGGTACGAAGACTGCACGAGTGATGTCAGCACATCAAGGCGATTTCTCTGTGTAATCACGGGTAATGGCGGACATGCCAGTTTAGCTGTGTTAGAAAAGGATTTTAGGTATTCCCAATGACGCAATCGCGAGTCGAGCCCAAACATGGTGCCGAACAGTGAGTGGTGAAGTGTGGCCGCGGTCGCTGTATAAGGGATATTAACTTGATTTTTTTTTCAACAATTTCATCTAATTTTAGAGTAAAATTGAATAGCTGTACAATATTTTAGTTATAACATAGAAATCCGGTATCTTTTAAGTGAATTAAAGTCTAACGTCAAATGTAATATATAGGCCCACGAAGACTGCACGAGTGGTGTCAGCACATCAAGGCGATTTCTCTATACTAATTAGAGTACTAACTCTGTACTAATTAGAGTATGTCCGTGATAACCCCACGCGCTGTGGAGTAATCCCGGATCACTAAGGTTGGTTTTTTTTGTTAGAATTTGATTTTATTTTGAAAATTTATCTACGTCGATTATGGGAACTTAAGATTGATTAGTTTACGTAAACTTTTAGTATTAAATAGCATTCGTAACTTAAACTGGTTTTGTTTTATTTCAACTCTCCCTTAAGTGTTCGCAATTACCCATCTCCCCCTACATACGGGTTAGTCGTAACTTCTCAGGTTATTCTTTAGTTACGGGAATTTGCATATCCCTAATGGTATTAGGCACATCCTTATGTTTTTTGCAGCTGCTCCTGTTCTCCTTGATTTGTTAATCAAGAAGGACAATGCATCCTCCAGTTTCATTATATGATCCAAACACGTTAGGCTTTCTCCGATTTTGTTGTCACATCATTATGTCTTAGAGACTTGTTTTATTCCACTCTAACGCTTAATAGTCTCTTCGATTCTCTATGGTATTTTACACCGCATTCACTCTGGATTAATTTTTTTATCTGAGATTTTGAATGCCATTGAGATTGAGACATTAAATCTTTGACTTCCGTATTGGGTTGGCTCGATGTTGAGGGGTGGGTTTCAATTGCAGACGTTCCTGCTGAGCTTCTATTTTCGTTTCAAGCTTTCCTTAAGATATTGTTGGGATAGTACTCCTTATTCTCATCAGTTTGATTTGAATATATGATTTTTGACCTGTCGTAGAGCCAACAAGTAATTTGTTTCAACTTCCATTATGGACTTATCAGGCCCAGTTGTATAATTTCAATTTAGTTTCAGGCCAAAACCTAAATCCTTGAAACAATTATTGTTGAAATAATCGCTGTTAGGAGTTTAAGGTTCAGCTTAAATTTAAACTGGCATTGTACAACTGATTGTGTAAGGAATCCGTTCATTTTAACCATAAGGATTAAATTGCATTTTGAATAAACGCTCCATGAATTTATTGCTCAGGATAGGTGAATCCATTACCATTCCAAATTCTCCCTGCTCCCTGGTAGAATTCGATATTCACTTGGAAGTTGGAAGTAAGTTGTATTTATGCATAGTGTTATTAACTTCATTATTTATTCCAAGTCCTGTTCAACAGAGAGTCAAAAAATGTCTCTTTAACGATTTAGAAGCAGCATTTGTAGGCACGTTAATGAACAAGCTGACTGTAGGTCTGTTCGTTTGTTCTGAACTTTTCTACACTTTTCTACTGCACCAACAGCTCCTGAGAGAGTGAGATGTCTATAATATAATGTAAGTAGGAGTGAGAAAAATAGAGTAGGGGAGTTGAAAGTGTAGAACGTACAGAACAAACGAACAAGTCAATTATTGAAGCTACTAGTGTGATCGATATGAATTGCTCCGTGCTCTTGACAGATGACTTTGCATTTTCCAAAGACTTGGAGAAAGAATTTTGCTAAAAGCTAGTCAAAAATTAACTGGAGAAACTCGTATAGTAAAATCTGGGGTAATAGCCCAAGTAAAATTTTAACCAACTACAATAATGCCCTATATTTACTTTGATAAAAAGCGTTGGCCCTATAACTGACCCCTGAGGAATATATTTCTTATTTGTTTGTTTTTTAATACTGACTGTGAATGCACAAGAAACAGCAGCGTCTTCTGACTTTTTCTATTTTTTAGGCCTGCCACACACACAGATACTTGCAACATTGTATCCGTGTGTTTGCCAGGCTTTAAAAGTTACTAAAAATTTAAGCTTTCGGGGGGGGGGCCTACGTGATTTATTTTGACCCTAATCTCTCTTATTACGGCAATAAATCATCGGCGCAAGCCTCCTCGTGTACACTGCACTTCTGATAAGCGATAACTCTGTCAACTCTGAAGTGCGTGTAATTAATTGCAGCGAAAATATTAGGGGCTCGTGACGGTTGGAACGGCGCGACGGCGGCAGCAAATTTGCCTAATTAACCGCCAAGTTTTTCGTTCTTTTTGCGAGCCCCTAATTAGGTTACTTTAGTGGACGTGAATTCAATTTGTGTGCTAGTCTGAAGGAACGGGCGGCGTCAAGTACTCGGCCCCCTGAGGAGTTCCTCGCGGGAAGGGGCAATTTAAGTTGTAATTGCTGTTAGTTCGTGTATGTCTGCAAAAGTTTTCCCAATTCGCCGATTCTTCAAATACATTTTAAATTTTATAGCTTTATAAGCTTGTCAGGAAGGCGACAATTTCGTTATTGTTTAACGTTCGTTCCTTAAAAATTGAGGAGCTTTGCGCAGCCATACTGTCAATTGTTCAATAAAGGGGATTAGTAATAAATATAGAGAGGTTTTGGACGAAGGGGGAAAAAAAAACATTCTGCTACACCTTAATCTTGCTTAAACAACCGTCCCGGGAGACGCAAAGCATTTCGCCTTGAGACTCGCCAGGATTTATCGTGGGGCCCTGGAGGAGTTTCAAGTGGTCACGTATCGAGGATTATCGCGGTCGACTGCTCTCTGAAATACGCGGTCTCTGGCCCCTGCTTTGTCGAAATCTTGTGTGTTTCGTCTTTGCGAAGGTCGCCCGCTGAAAGACCGTAGGCGGCGTAAAAAATGGGGCGGGCGGCTTTTGTAAGCGGCCTGCTTTGGGTCTTGAATTTAATCAGATCAAAATAAGGTAGTGATTACAAAAGATACTTAATTTTTGGAAAATTTTGGAAATATTTCAATTTTAGGTAGGCGAAACGTTATAAGGTCGTTATGTGAACAGACGAAATTGATTTCGAGAAGAGTCTTTTATTAAAATTTATTGAAATGGATCGACCTTTTTCTTGAAATCCTTGCGGAAGAAAATCCCAGAATTTTGGGCCCATTATTGGAAATCACGAGGACATGTGTCCACTTAAGAAAAACTGCGTGCTCCTCTCGAGAGCACGCAGCGAAGCGTATGGCTTTCCCCTGTTTCTACCCTTGAAAATTTCCTTTGTTACGAAAATAATCGAGACGGAAGCGCTCACGGCGATTTCCGTCCGTTCGCAGAAAGAGAGAGAGAAAAAATTATAAATCCCCCGGATTATTTGGCGATTTTGTTTTTTTCCATGTTTTGGCAATATTAAGGTGAACGTTTTCTGTCGTCGTTTGCAAGTATACATACATAAATACAATCGAGTTTTATGTTGGCAGTTATTATGAACCACTCTTCCTGCGATTCAAATGGTACCAACATTTTAATCGTTTCATGATTAGTTCGTTGGAGCAAAAGTGGAACAATGAAAAGAACAATTAAAAATATATATATATCAACAACCCCCATCTGCAAAACAGAAAAAAAATTCATATATGATAGGAATCTTAAATTAGCCCTCAATTATACAGAGTGACTGTAATAACACCTGACAAATTAAATTACCAAAGTAGGTTTTACACGGAGGCGTGCACGAAGGCGATGCAATGCAAGGAACATTGCTGCAATATGCATCACCTTATATGATGGCTTTGTCAACATAACAAAAATTGAATATTTCAATCTGATACTGTGCACTTAAAACATAATCGGCAAAGCAAAATATGCAACTTTTGAAATATCATGTTGGTAGTACCAAAAATAACGTCAGGATTTCTAAAAACATTCTGCAGTGCAATGAAAATTACAGCAGAATGTAAAGGATGCAATGCAAGAAATTTTGTGGACCTTAAACTGTCATTATCACAACAGAAAATGCGTCCTGCTGCAGTACAAATTGCTTCGTGTAAAGCGGCCTTTAGAAAAACTCATGTTACACTTAGACTACGGGAAAAGTATAAAAATAATTATGTCTCTTAGTTTTCGAGAAATGATTGATCAAAAATCGTATCCAAAATCAAAGTACGGCACTGGCGGTTACGTTGAATTACATCACATATATTCCACAGCTATATTTAAATTGAATAAAGTAAAAAAAATGAAATTAAAGATGGCCGACTTCTACGATTGAAGCACGTCGTACGGCCACTTGAGAGCGCTCGGTGTGAAGAACACGATAAGATAAATTTCTAGCTGCCGCGAGCCCCCTATGGCGAGCGGCCTTTAAAGCGCCAAGCGTTTTTTTCGAATTCTTTGTCAGTAGGGGAAGTTCTCTGCAGGGATCATTAATTAAAGTAACACAATTCTCAGCGGTGGATTGCAGGTAAAACAAAGCGTTTTGCATTTTCTGAAGAAACCGTCGCCGGGACGCCATCTTGGAATTAAAGATGACTGCGTTCTACGAAGGAAAATGTTAGTTTAAAAGAGAAATCTTTCGTGTCGCATATCAAATGAAATGACCTGACGAGAACAAGTTGACCGTCACTCGGATGCCATCTTGGAATCAAAAGTGGCCGATATGTACGATCGAAAACATTAGTATAAAAGATAAGCACGTCGTGCAATCGCTCAAATGAAAGCGCACAGCGAGTAGAATATGATAAGATCAACTTTCTAAGTGCCGCGAGCCCCCCCCCCCCATGGCGAGTGGACCTCAAAGCACGAAGCGCTTTCTTCGAATTCCTTGTGAGTGAGGAAGTTCTCAATCGAATTCAAAAATTCCAGAAAAAATTGTAAAGTACAAAATTACAAAATCAATTAAATCCAAAAAGAACAAAAGAAATCGAAACAATACACGGTCTAGGTACATGTACGACATAAAATAAAATAAATAAATGTAACACTAGTAATATTATTGTTTGAAAACTTTAGACAAATTAAGAAATCATTATTTTCAATTAAAAAAATAATGCCGCTAAGCCAAAGCTCGTCGGCAGCAGAAATTAATCATAAGAAGATCAAACAATAACGATAATAATAATAATTTCCCAATCAAATATAACAACAACAATTAAGATAATTATTATAACAATCAACAAACAATAATACACTTAACTGAAAAAAAAAGACAATAATACATACCTACACTTAACAGAAAATTCTGAGTGAAGGCCGCTAGGCCAAAGGCTTGTCAGTGGTAGAAATCATAAAAAAATTTAATAGGTAATAGGTAGTGAGTGAAATACAACCCGCAAGGACCACCTATAATAAAGTTGCCTAGTCTCAGTTAAATTAACAAATTTAAACATCACCGCACATTAGTAACCAGTTTTTAATCATTATCTTCATTTTTCCTAAAGATGTTAAATTCAAGAGTTCAATCAATCAATCAATCAATTTATTTATTTCCTCAGACTACAAGCATGTAATATGGAAACAGTCATAATAACTAACCTAAAACACATTAAAAAATGTTTAAAAATGTAATCATACAATACTGATAATTTAGTCACAAAATTTAGTCAATGTCAAAAATCTATTGAATCAAGCTGAAACGTGAGCCAAAAGGCAGATAAATGATTAAAAATTTGAGCAAATTGAAAAAAATTCACTGATTGAGTAAATACTTTTTTGGAGAAGAAGGTTTTTAACTTTGATACGAAATGTAGTATGGGAGCTGATACCTCTAATGTCTTCTGGCAAACAGTTAAAAAGTTTTATAGGCATAACGTAAGCACTTTTAGATGACATAGACAACCTATGTTGAGGAACCTCTGCTTTAAGTTTATGACGTAGATTATAAGCTAAACTTCTGTTATCTAACCATTGAAATTTTTCTCTATGAGAGTGAACATAAGAAACACAACATAATATGTAAAGTGATATTACAGTTAAAATACTTAGCTCAGAAAATAAACTTCTACAAGAAAATTGAGGATTTTTAAAAGTCATTGTTCGAATAATTCTCTTTTGAGCTAATAATACGTCATTAATGCTGCTGCAGTTCCCCCAACAAACAATGCCGTAATTCAGCAGAGAATTGACATGTGAGAAATAATACATTCTGAGAAGTTTCAAATCTAAGTTGATGCGCAGTTGCCGAATTACAAAACAGGGAGTTGATAGTTTATTTAATAAATTATCAACATGGTCGCCCCAACTTAAATGCGAGTCGAGATGCAAACCCAAGAACTTAGTAGTCTCCAAACATTTACAGAATTTGATTTGATTAAAAGACTTGATTGACGTGATTTAGATGAATAAGTCATAATTTTTGTTTTCGCACTATTTAAAAGAAGACCGTTTTTTGCACAATAGCTCTCCATATTTCTTACTGCATCAGTAACTTTTACTGCTAGATTTTCAAAAGAAGCAGAACTCACAGCAGCAGATGTGTCATCGGCAAATAACGTTACATGAGAATCATCTAAACTTACATATATCATTGATAAAAACAAGAAATAACAAAGGGCCTAATATGCTACCTTGAGGGACACCTATTCAGATGGGATTACTTTTAAAGTTTTTGGAATCAACACACTGAACGTTCTATCTCCATATTTATTATTTGTAAGCGGCACTGACAGTTTACCCGAAGAAGTAGACCTTGTATCCTTTGGGTTTTTCACTGGTAATTTAAAGTCATTTTTAAAATAGTGTCTCACTATAAGAGTGTGTGTATACAGCTGCTTCAGGTTCAAAATTTCAGCTTTCTTATAGCAATCTAGTACAGTAAGTTGATCATCGATGATACTTGATACATCGATATTTTTGCACAGCCCTAATTGTAACACATTTTAAGATAAATGTTTAATTCATTCTAATTTATTTATTAAAATTTTTTAATTTTTTTTCCCGTAATTTGTGACATCGATTTCCATACTCCTATAATATATATATTACTTCAAAATTAAGCATCGACAGCTAAATAAAGGCTTAATAGCAAATTTGTTTTAAGAAACTGAGAAAAAAATTGCCAAGACAATTTTTTAATTTTCTTAAAATAATTTAATAACGGCCGATCATTCAATTATCGTCGATTTTAAAAATTATTAATTTATTTGTCAGGTTCAAAATTAGATGATGAAATTGCGAACGAAAATTACATCGCCTTCCATTTGCCGGCGGCGAAAAAATTTTAATGGCCACAAAAAGCGCCTCCTAATGTATCAGGAATTAGTTAGGGGATGAAAGATTTTTGGCGTCGCGCCGCCGTCCGATCCACCGGGAGCCGCTCTCCCGGCGGAAATTTAATTACGAGGTTTAAAAGAGATGATTCGGCCGAAAGTAGCTAATTCGGGATAACTTCGTTTGAGTCGGGTTCCACCGAAAAATGCCCCAGTTTCTATATTTTTTTCGGCGGTTACCACTGCCCACTGAATAATGCGTTCCGATCTAATTCAAGTGGATGATGATGCACTTTATGTAACCTGAAAGGAGTTAGGTATTTGAGATTGGATTAGTATAATTTAAAATTCATTTCACGATTCGTGCTTATGAAATCTTTCGATTAATTTCAAAAACCCAAATTCTCGTAATGATTAAAATTTATTGGGATTCGAGGAAAAGTAAATTTCTGCAGAAGTTTCATATGAGCTAGGTAATTGAAGAACTTTGGTTATTTAAGAACAGTGCTCATAGAAAAATTGTATTACAGATTTGAAACGCAACAAATCAATGTTGCACAAAGTACCGTTTAGCTTCAGTTTCGATTCGCACGCGTTATGGTTTACTGTTGCATAAAACATTTCCTTTATTACGTGAGGACCATCGTTCGGATCCCATAAAGGGGGCCGCGGTTTTTATGGGTCGTATTACTTTATGGCCGGCTCAAATAGCGTCCTTAATGTCCCCGTTATTGCCACTGAATTTGCATCATTATTGAAAAAAAAAAGAAAAATACAATTTTCTGTTGCCTTGAGGGGACCCTACATATTAAATCCTTAAAACCTGTATGAGTCTGCGTAATAATGTTTGTGTTTAATATGCGTTTGCTGTGTACCGAACAATAACGCGATTCGCTATGTAAATTTCTAACCAGTTATTGAATCCTGCAGGAGCAAGGCCACTAGGCCTAATCCTGGAGATTTTGCCCGGTATTTCATAAAATTTAAAGACGCCTTACGACAAGGACGTTTGTGAATCCACTCGTTTTTACAATGCGGTTATAAAACTTTATAATGCACTGTATTTATTTCGTTCATCGCCTACTATTTGTTCGCCATGTCAGTATCGTCGTTAGGTGTACAATATTTCATTAATTATTTCAGGAAAATTAAAATACATAAAAAATTTTCCGTATTATTCCTTTCTTCGTCTGTTCAAATTGCGCGTGATGGTTTCTTGATTTTTTGTGTTTTCGTATTTTTTTTTACTCTATGGATTGACGTCCGCGCATTTGTACTTTTTGTTTATTTATTTCACAATTTCCTCGCCCTTTAATTATTGAAAATCGAACATAACAGCATTTTCGTGTTTTTTCAATGACATGTTTTTCGTCTTGCCTTTTTTTAAATTAAAAATTCTACATAATACCGAAAAAATCTTTACCTTAATTCAATAAATTATTTCTCTTTCGATCGTCATTTGTTTTTCGTTTTTGTTTATATTTTCCTTTTCCTACATTTTTATTTATTGCTCAAAGAAATTTCGACTTGCTCAATTAATAGTTTATGGCTTTTTTTTTACTTGGTTGGCTATTGAACGTCACGAAATTTTTACCTCAGTTCAACAAATTATATCTGTTTCTTTCGATCGTCATTTATTTTTCTTTTGTTTATATTTTCCTTTTCCTACATTTTCATTTATTGCCCAAAGAAATTTCGTCTTGCTCAATTAATTGTTACGTTTGAATTTTGCCGCTAAGAAAAAGTGGCAACAAAGCGACGTCTAAGCCGCGGTTCGGTACGTTTGGCAACCTTGTACTCCTTCCCCGCTACCATGAAGCTCATTCGATATAGGACCCCAAGTGACTATATCATGGTTCACCATTGGTTACCGCTTGCGACTTTCGCGCGTTATTTAGCGTCCACTATCTTATAGCGTTTTCGATTCACATGCACCGGTTGCACTCAGTGTATTTGCATCTTCTTTTAACCCCATGTAATAACACGAGATGAAGATACTCTGAGTGCGCACTAGTGTGGTCAATCGAAAACGCTATTAGATTCGCGCTCATTCTACGTTCGGTCATCGTAAGGTGTTGACGTGTATTAGTAATCTCAGGGTTCTTGCTCTTTATGTGAGGAGAATTCATCTGCGGCGCTGCCGGAATTCCTGACTACATCACCGAACGAGTTTGGGGTATTTTAAGCCCCATACCAAGCCTGGAATACTTCAAAACCCAGGTGAAATCGCCATGTTGGACGCTAACCACCCATTTCTCCTTCTATACAGGCTTTTAGGACAGGCTTTTAGTGCGACTTTCAATTATCAGTTCACGGACAATTCGAAGTACTATTTCGATTTACCGTATCGAGCGCCAACTCATCTCCCCCAATTCCGGCGTTTCTACGACGTATCTTGCGAATCCGCTTTGAACCGGATCACCGACGTTAGAAACAACCCACAGGTGGCGTCGTGAGTGCCTACTTCGCTTCGCTTATTTACTTATCTATCTTTCGTGAATAATAATTGCATGCTTACAGGAGAGCGAATTTTCGGCTGAATGCGGTTGATATAATTTAAAAAAGTAGTTCTCGTTGTCATTAAGTAAATAAATTGACAACCGTAGTGTGTCCGCATTTTACTTATGTTTGAATATTGTTTATTGTAAACAGGCACCTGTATCACCTGGTGTGTGTGTGCACACTCCTTAACGTACCAGTGAGTGAAATAAGCCTCTGTTTACTTTTGATTTTCTGCCGATTTAGTCGATTCGGAAACGTCGACAAGATCGTTTACGTTCAGTTTGTTTATTCATGTCTGACCTGGCGCCCTTTTGTTGTTTTATCATCTTAATTAACCCACCCCCATCTTCACTGATTGCTAGTCGAGGGGAACAGCTGATACGTTAGTCAGCGGAGCTTATAATTTGTCAAGGTAGGTACGAGGCAAGTCATTTAAAGTTAAATTTGGTGACATAATAGTTTTTGTTTTCTCTTTTTATTTGGATCCCCTGTTGAAGATCACGAATTCTTTACCTTATTTTAACGAATTATTTTTCCGTATCTTTCGACTGTCTCTTGTTTTTTGTTTTTGTTTTCCTTTTCCTACATCTTCATTTATTTTCCAAGGAAATTTCGCTTTGTTCAATTAATAGTCTTTTTTTTAGTTGGTTGTCTATTGAACGTTACGAAATCTTTACCTCACTTAATTCAACAATTTTTTTCTGTTTCTTTCGATCGTCATTTGTTTTTTTTTAAACATTTTCCTTTTCCTACATTTTCATTTATCGTCGGTCATCCTTTTTTGCGACAACCGATTACCGATTAGGTATTTATTGCCCGAATAATAGTTGTCAAATTTTTTTGCCTTGACGTTGCTTTAATAATATTGAAAAGAGCTTTGTTTTTCTTTCGTCGATTCTTCTTCATATTCGATTAATTACGCAACTTTGTGAGGCCCGGCTTCTCGGTCGCAATTTAACTTTAATTAATCTTCTGTTTATTCCTATGGTAACAATTATAAAAACAATTGTTCCCATGGAAATAAACCGAGAATTAAGATTAAACTGTGACTAAGAAATCAGGCCTTATTATAGTTGGAATGTTTTCTGTTTCCTATAGCTTTTAAATAAATTTCTATAAGTTTTAGGTCTTTGAAAATTGAATAGGAATAGAAGTTTTCATTTTTTGTTGTGTTTTATAGCAAGATTTTTATTTACTATTTAGTAATTTTTTCATTTCTTTTTTTACGATCATCGCATTTCATTTTTTTAATATTACTTTTTTTTTTGCTTTCAGTTTCTTGTTTTCATCTATTTTTAAAAATTGTTCTATTCTTTCTTTTCGTATTCAACTTAATGTCTTGTCTTCATCTTTAATTTTTCATCGAATTTTTTTCAGAATGCAGAGAGGGCGACCCGACGACCATTGGAGTCCAACGTTCTAGCGTCTATGTGTGGAATCCTCTTAAATAAGTTGTGGCTGTAAATAAATCAAGACCACAAGTCTTGAAGAGGACCTTACATAAAAATGCCAGAATGCTGGACTCCAGCGATCATCGAGCTCCCCGCCCTCTGCCAGAGTGGGGCCATATGTCTGTAAATATGTAGGGCCCCCTTTATGTTTGCTTTCTTTAATAGACGACACTTGTTGAGTTCGGAAATTCACGCAGTGCAAGCTCTGAGTGAAAAGTAGAGTGAGAGCGCAGCTGTTTTGATATAGAAGGTGTTCTTTTACTCTATGCAAATATTTAAATCTGTAATACATCACCATAAATGGCAACGATTGAACTTATATGTCCTTAATAAAAGTTTTACACATTTCGAGAAAATCGTAGTTGAAAATCGGGCAAGAATTAATCGCACGTCTATGTCTTTGAGGTAAGTCAAGAAAATGAAATTTTATTGCGACCGCAGAAAGCATCTGTTGGAACAAAAAACAGTCGAGCACTGACCCAGTGACCTTTGTCGAGTTTGGGCGGCTAATAAAATTTTTTTTTCACGTCGCAGTAAGTCGTATCGTCACCAAGGAATTTGTTTCATTTTATTTTATTTATGATCATGACACACAATTTATTGCCCCGTATCCTTTGGCATCAACAGTTTAGTTTGTGAAAAGTGGTTGAACGAGTTAAAGCTAAATACGATTACTATTTTTTGTGCTTAGTATTACTTATTAAAATGCTGCAATTGACGAACGGCGAGAGAACAGATGCTGCTCATCTAAGGCGAAGCTCGAGAAAGTGAAGAAGCACGGCGAATTTATGGTAAACTCATTTCCAAATCAATGCAAGAACATTTACAGCTAATGTCCCCCGCATTTACGCGATTATGGAACGTCTCGAACGTGTGCGTGTCGCTAATGATGGATGCCACTTTGAACAGTTGTTATAAACATTCCTAAATTACTGTAGTGAACGTTTTCTTCCACACAGATATTATTCGGTGAGTGAGTGCGCCTTTGCATATTAGTCACGCATGCGATGTTTATTGCCTACGATCAGCGAAGCAGGTTCCGTAAGTTTTTTTTGTTGTTTCATGACCTTCGTATAAGGGGCGGATAAAATAATTTTTTTTTTAATTTTCCGTGTTCTATGTGCTCTCACGGTAATGTGGTTAAAATTTTTGTACTTATTTTACAAACAGCTGTACGTGAAAGTGAGACAAAAGTGCTCGAGGGTGAATAGAGTGAGCGCGGAGGAATAACCGAACCTAGCAATTATTGTATTTTGATGACTTCAAAGATACGCAGTGGATAAAATCAAGTAGCTTACGAAGCACGTGCTCGTAAGAGTTAGAGAAAGCGCAGCAGAAATAAAAAATAACATAAAACTTTTCTGATAACACCTTTACTTGAAGGCGCTCGTAATGATTAAGATTGACTGGGTTCAGAGGAAAGGTCAGAATAATTGCGACGCTGCTTTTCCTAAACGAATTCAATCAATTAATTTATTGTTTGTCAGTTGTTTTTCTTTTCTAAATCGTCGTTGTGCATGCAAAATGCGCTATGTGCACACTAAGTGCTAACATTTAAATTTTACAGTAGGAACAAAAAACTGTATGAAATATTAAATCATATCTTTTTTGTGGTAAAAAAGACTGTCCTCTACTTTTTTAAGATATTATCCAATTATTAAAAATACCCATACCTTGGTTACTACAGATCGTTTATTTTTATATTTATTACTGCAAAATATGAAACAGCTACATACATTTCTATCCAATTAAAATAATGTGAATCAAAAATCTGAATTTATTGTTTGGTAACAGTTTATTAATTTGTCTTTTGTAGACGAAGCTATAACGGCATATCCTTATACAATTTTATTAAGTGGTTTTAGTTTGAATTAAAAAAAATGCTTGAAATGTTCCTATTTTTTTTTTAAATTTATTTAAAAGCACATTAACGTCTACAATAGCTTAACACAATAAAACCACACTAATAGCTACATTCACACTTATCGCCTTCGGAATAATAAGTTATTCAAATTGCGCGCGGAGTTCTACCTTTATAGTAAAGATTTTTTCTTCCTAAATTTTCTAGCAAAAGTCTGGAACCTGTTACGTTCAAATCTCCCGCCAAAGAAGACGCGGAGGCAAAGTGATATATGAACCGCGTTTGGTGGCTACCCTGCATCCCTCCTCTTTACTACAGGAAGCTCATTCGTGTGGCACACCACGTGACTGTTCTCGGTTTCGTATCTTAGCAACCTTCGCCTGGTACAATTTCGCCTCGTTGAGTTCTTTTCTTGTTCGAAGTGTGTTACAAGTTACACGTGTTTTACGTGCATAATAAAATTATCGGAGTTCTCGCTCTTTAGGAGGAGTAACTCATTTGCGGCTGTGCCGGAAGATCTCGTGACACCATCGAACACATTTGGGGATAAGTTTAACTCCAATTCCAAGCCCGGAAACGTATTAGCACCAGGTAATGTAAAAAGTGCTATGGCGTGTATCAAAATGGCTGCTAACGAAACCTTTTCCCTTTACATTCAGGCTTTTCTGTTTGGGCGCAGTTTTCTGGCGCAGGTTTTAGTCCAAGCTTTTAGGTCTAGTTCTCCGGTGGCGCTCCTGCCCTGTGAATGTACCGTAACCCGATCGTGGAAACCTGACCAGCCGTCTTGACGATTCCAGCGGATCCAGATTATCGACGCTACCCGCGGTCGACTGAGGGCGTTGTAACTACCCACCGACCATCGCGCTTCGGTTGGTAACGTTGACCCTGACGCCTGACTGGACGCGTTGTCAAAAGGTTAGGTTTTCCAACTTAATTTAATCTTACGTTTTGCGGACCGATCGGTTTATATTTTATTCTTTGCTCGTGAATAGTTAAATCGAGAGTAAGAATTTCGAACTACGTGTTGCGCTGCGTTTACCGTAGATAATTAAGCAGCCAATTGTAATAGTGTAAAGTGTTGTTTTGACTTGTGTAATAAATTGTGTTAACTTTAACTTCGAGTTTAATTTCTGCGTTCGCGCACACCAGTGAGTAAAGTCTCGCCTCTATATTTATTGTTGATTCATTTTCTGCCCGATCTGGTCGATTGAAGACGTCGACGTGTGAGCTGGGGATCTTCTTCTGGCGCCCTTTAATCATTTTACCATCTTAATCAACCCGCCCCATTCTTCACTGTTGCTAGCCTGGGGAACAGCTGATACGTTTCGTCAGCAGAAGCTTGTCATCTGTCAGTGGAAAGTAAGAGGCAAGTAAATTTAATTTAAATTTGGTGACAAACCATCTAGCGTTGAATTCGAAATTGGCCAGGCTACAATTGTATCATTGGCGACTCGGACGTAACAATAAGCTTTTAGAGTTAGAATAAGATTTCAAAAACTGGAGACAGGAAAATAAAAAAGGACAAAGATTTATAGAAAGCAAAGATGGGCTAAAACAAAAACAAAGTCAATATGAACGTGCACTGGCCGGGCAAAGAAAAACGGTGAACGAAATAATGAGTGTGCAGAAGAACAAAATAAAATAAAAAAAGAAAAGTAAAAACGCATGGAACATAGAATATAGGAACAAAGTTGGTTATCGGAAAAATTGAGGAGATAGCACACGAAATATTGACAAATCAAAGAGGGTAACTAGTACTATAAGGAAAGCGATGTAGAGGATAGGGAAGAATTAATAAAGATGAGTACAAGCACAGATAATAGATGTCTCCGAATGGCGAATGGACGTTCTAAGAAAACAATTTGTTACATACTCAATAGATGTCACTTGTATGCACAAATTCGAAAACTGAACATTTGTCGCAAACCATTTCCTAATTGCGGAGCTCAATTGGCTCATTTACCGCCAGATGTCGCTTTTAAGTAACAAAGAAATAAGTGTAAAGTGGGGCCAGGATACGGTTATAATATGCTGTTAATTCTCCTTTTGAACTTTGCATCACACCTTTTAATCATAGAATTTGTTTAAATGTTACTTATATTTACAGGTTTCGGTTTTCCACTCTGCTATTGTAACAGTAGCGCCACCACATATTTGGTGAGCTGTCTCCAAACTAAACCGAGTTTGTCTCCAAATTGGGGCGTCAAATTTAGAACATTTGATGAGCTCTCTGTCTAGTAAATACAAGCTGCTCTATGAATGAGCAGTATACTCAAGTCGAGAATATATTATTTGCTGACGACCCAACATCAGTAAATAAAAATAAAGATATAACGAAGCATGAAACAGAATTACAGGAGACGCAATACCAAAAAATCTATGGCTAACGGCGTATCAACTTAAATTAAATGAAACCAAAACAGAAAAGCTTTCATTTTCCTTATCTATTCGTTAGCGTACATCGATCCAATTTCCTCGAATACCTACGTTGTACATGTTGCGTAATCTAAATCCGATTGTGTCGGAAGAGATACCAATCACCGTATTTCATGCTACATATAATTCAATCAAAAATATGATATGCGATTCTGATGGTGTGGGGAAATGTTCTGTCTCAAAACGGATTTTCAAGTGGCAGAGCCGAGCACATCGTGTCATTGCTGGATTAAATCACACCTACAGATGACTATTAGATGATGATTATTTCGCAAATATACAGGGTACCCATTTTAAATCGTTCTTGAATAGGCAACCCTTCAATCAAACCAGAAAGAACTTCGTGTTTTCATAATGTACTGAAAGCATGGAAGAAGAATGTGTTGCCTACTTTCAAATGTTATGGGGTCACGATTTAATGGGCACGCGTTTTCTGTAAACTATTATGGACCAAGGAGCCATTAGATATAGAAAGTTAGCGAAGATGTGATTGCATAAATGATACATTTTGCTACTTTTTTGTTTTCTTTATATTTTACAAAAAAATTAATATTATTATGTATTATTAGTAACAAGTTCAATTTGGTGAACGCAGTTAATTGATTTTTGCGTAAGTTTCAGTATGGTGGCTCCATTTTGTAGCCAATACATATCCGACGAGCAGAGAGTATCATCCATTAGTTCAGCAAACAACATCACGTTCCACCCTTGATCTAAATGACAAAAAAGTGAAAATTTCCAACATCCCCGTTTTGATAGAAAAAAAGCATTAAAAAAATCCCCCATATCATTTCTGGCCCATTTAGTTTTTCCATTTTCACCGTCATATTCCGGTATTAAGTAACTGGCGCGTTTAGTTCAGAGAAAATCCTCTTTATTATGTAGTCGGGCTTAATGCGAGCGGGTCCTTTGTGTAATAAAGCGTACGGAGCATAAAGCAATGTGAAATCACGACTCGATTACTTTTTAAAAGTCACGCGGCTTACGCCGGCGATACCACCAACATTAAAACCCCACGCGCCTACATTGTGAGAACATTAAATGCCACTTTGGCGTAAAGCACTGCACCCTAGAGTTTAGCTCGACGTTTAGTTTCTAAAGTATACGGTTAACACCAGTTGACTTACTTACACATTGTATAACTTGGATGACGTCCACAAACAAATCCGAAGAAAAAATGTTACGTCAGTTATTTTCTTAGAAGCTCATTTGTTGTTCAATTAAAATTTTGGTAATTACTAGAGACTAAGGACGAGAGTGGTGGGGGCGGGGAATGGCGCATATTTAGTGGTAGGTATATTTCACAAGTGGTTAAGGGGTTAGGCGCATCACCCTGTACATTAATGTCTTCGTGCCTGTGGAATTTACGCGCGCGACATACACAAGCGAACCACCCCTCTCCCGACTCAACCGCAACTACCGACGTAAATCGATGAGGAAACGTTGACGTGTTCCTTGCATATCCGATCTATTACCGGAATTCACGGAACCCGGAGCGGGCCCTCATCTCGCCGAGAGTAATCCTCGAAAATTGCCCTGTGACATGTTTGGAGTGTACCTCGGTTTACGATTGCTATTTCGATTAGGTTTCAACCATCTTGCACTGTCATCACCGACAATTGGCATAATTACTTACATGTAATGGTACTTCCAAATTTGAATGAAAAAAATCGGCGCCGAAGGGATAAGGGTTGCACGACGACTTGTCTTCTTAGTCCTTCGATATATCTAAGTGTATCATCCACTTGCTCTTTCAAATACCCAGCATCCAAAACAAATCTTCAGTAACAGTGTATAATTCTTTTTTTTCTTTTAGAGAGGAAGATGAAAAATTGCTTCCTCACTTACAAGTTGCTGCTTTGAATTATTTGGTCGGCAACACTTCATGTAACTTAATTGGGTAGCCAAAAAAAAGTAGGGAGAGTTTTCTAAAGCTCTCGTAAGTGTCCTGTCTTGAGAACAAAAAATGGTCCACCGGCCGAAAGGTAAATTGAATATGTAAAACCCATTTGACACGTGGTGGCTCTCGCTTAAATATTCACGGCGTCGCACAAAAGCGGTTACATTTATTTACAAGGGGCAGGACTAATTTACGCCGGCGTAAACAAATTTGGGCTTAGGACCCTTTGAACGCCGCAGGGAAGCAATAATTATAAGTTGTCTGCGTTAGAAGGGGGTGGAAATAATTTGTTGCTCTTTACGATTATCCGGGAACGACGACGAAAAGATTTTAAATTCTTGAGGTAACGAAATGTGTCTTTTGATGGTGATGTATGGTGTTTTCTTCCAGATTTTAAGCGTTGGAAAAAGCCGCCCAGGGAGTATTGTATTTTCGAGCTTCTTACCCTCGACAGGCCAGTGATTGAAGGGAAACCTGCGTGGCCCAGTTTCTTGATGTAACTACCTCTAAGAGGGTTATTGTTGTTTCATTGTATTTATTTATTTTCTGAAGACGCAGATTAAGTACTTAAGTACAATTCGCAACATCTCCCTTTTCAGACAGCAATTAAAAACTGGAGCACTTAACATGCATTTATTCTTTTGATTCTTTTTTAAATTTCGCTTCCTCTTCGTGTCACTTTTTATCGTTTTGATTTAATAACTTTTTTCTTTGTCTTTGCTTCGCCATCTTGTTACGGTTGAAAAATTCATTTGAGTCATTCATAATAATATTTGGCAATCACCCTGTATTTTTACGGGAATCCAAACTTCAGTACGCCTACGTGCCCGTCGTCACATTTCTCAATGTTGCATAATATTACATCACAAAAATCATACGTTGTTATTTAGTCCTACAGTATATCTCCATTTCACTCTGTCGTCCGGTTAAAAACTTATTTCATTCGTAACGACTTCCGCCGTAACGATAGTGGAAGAGTACGCCGCGCGCCCCTCTCGTTCTCGCGGTCATTCTTGCAATAGCGCTCCTGGCGTGCGTAACGTTTATTTGTGTCTTCAATCTTTGTGTTTCTTTCATGGAGTTTTGTGATTGAAACCTCAAAAGGAATCTTCTCCGAGATTTATTAAAGCACGCCGAGTGATTTACAAGCTCGTTAAACAGCTTTTCGAAAGCCTGCTTCTGTGAAAAGAAACTGGTATGTTTTGTTGGCCACTTTGTGCGACGTTCTGTTGGTAACGCGTCTCTCTCTCTCTCTTCTATTAGGCTTTTAGTGGTAGTTTTATCCATCAGAGAGAACCTTATTCAAACATCTTTTGGGTGAAGGAAAAGGCCGGAATCATCGGTGTTTGGAACTTGTTGAACCCCCCGCGGCGTGAAAGTGGACCTGACTCGACGTCGCTTGATGACGTAACATCGGCGTCGAAGTACGTGACTGACTGCACTTACCTTCGTTGGAGGGCGCTCCCTCACTGTTGAGAGCTTACTATCATTACGCCGGATCTTGGTTACAAGGTCGGAATTACTCTCATTATTTTTAATTACTCTTTTGGGTTAATTCACTTTTCCGCGCGTTGTAATTTTTTTATTCTCATTTAGTTGTTAATCAAGTGAATTTTTTTAATCATTTTAAATGTTAATTGTAAACGAATAACAGATCTGTCGATCGGATAATATCTAACTTGTTGTTTACTTAATTACATTCCGTGATTCTTTTCATTGGGACCCCTTCGATACTTGTAAATTATTTCTCTTATTCGTTATTTATTTTCGAGCATTTTTAAATACATATAAATAAGTGTGCTGAGATGGAGATTTTTATTTTATTCACTTTGTCCAGCTTTTGCTTTGGGGTTTCGTCGAACCCTCCCATCTCCAAGAGCATTGCCGAACGGTGCTGGAAAACGTCGGTCACTCGCACAATTTGCTGGCCTCCAGGTAGGTAGTAATCTTCTTATCTCTTTGGTCTGAATCTCCACTTCCCTTCTTGAATTTTTTATTGTTCTAGTATTTCGACTATTTTTTAATTTATTACTTAATTATTTGTTGTTGTGGACTGATTCTTAACTGTCGGGTCCAAATTATATTTTCTTCTTCCGCTTACTTCTGCCAAAATCCATTTTGCTGTCCAATACACCTAAATGTTTTAGCTTTCGCTAAATGTGTCTATTTTCGGTTTCGGTTGACCGGTCTTTAGTTTTATACTCTCGATTTTTCCTCTTACTTTTGTTAAGTTGTCTTTGATAACTTTTTACAACAGTTGGGGGCACTGTTTTCCCCAAAAGTTCTTCACGCTCGAATTTCGAAAACGAAAAGGAAGGCCGAGCCAGCCATTTTTCCAACTTGATGTTTTTTGCCGTCCATTCTGAACAGTTCACGAGCACGTTTTGCAAACGACGGTCGAATATTTTTACGCTTTCTGTGCTGTTGCTTTGGAGTTAAGGCTGCCCGGAATAATGGGGTTTTAATGTCAATTGTGAAGAGTACCTGAGAGATTCCGGCCCCAACGCTTTTGTAGCGGATACATTACGTGTTTCTTATGGACCGACATGCTACATGTTCTTTTAGTTAGCCCATTAATCTATGGGGCAAGTCTTTTTCTTTCTCGTTATCGAATTTCTTTTATATTTGTGGTTCTTCCATTAACACGTTGTATGGACATGCTTTATGGATTAGGTTCACCCCCTTGTTCGAGTTTTGGGGACAGTTGGGTTCTTGACAAACGAGCTTAGCTGTTAATGCAATCGAGTTTCGAGATCCTATCTACTTTGACATTGTGTTCGGAGACAAGGACCTCTGTTCGAAGCTACTGAACTGCATAGAACATTCTCTGAGTGTTGCACTCCTTCCGTGGATAAACACGCAAATAAATTGGTGGAGATGCGTTGTTTTTCGTACACGTTCATTTTGGGTACTTATCTGCTAGTAAGTTTTCACTAGTTTTAATCCACAGGAATGGTTTTTGAAAGACTTCAATTTCAATCTCTTCTCTATTTGTTTCAATCTGTTCACAGATATTGTTTGTTATCTTTGCAACAGTTCGCAGTTGCAAGTTGAGCCACCATTTTTGGGATAATTACAATCAGATCTTTCACATTTGAATCTTTCTTTTTAATTTTTACTTTTTATGTGAGGAACGAACCTAGGACCTTTAGATTATCAGATCAGGCACTCTAATCTCTGAGCTATCGTTGCGGCGACTCCTTGTGGTGGTAAACTATTATATGTATGTATAAATTACCGTTCTGGTGCTTCCCCGATGCTTTGGGAATTTAATGGAGTTGCCAACTCTAAAAATTTAATTTACGGGAAACTGACAAATCATATGCGGGATCCAAAGAGATTTACTCTACATTCAATTCACTCATGATAGCAGAATAAAAATACTCTTTCTTCGAGATTATTTGGCGTTTTTAGCTCTAAATGAAATAAATATTAAAGAATGATCAACATGAATTAAAAAAAGGTAGGTATCTTTAGGTAACAACTTATTTTATTTTTACTCACTGTAAAATAAATGAAAATGAATGTCTGTGTTCTACTTTCTTAAGGCCAACTCACCAACTTTGTATTTTCTTAGAGGAAAAATAACGTGCCTTTTTTCAATTTTCCCTCGTAGTTGGCCGTGAATTGTTAGTTGTGAATCAGCCTCAATCAAACTGACATATGAAATAGTATAACTCCACTTTTAAACTAATATATTTTATGATCGAATCTTATTTCCGAAATGGCCGTCAAATTGAAGGCGAGTGGCGGTACTCTATTCAGGACTAATAATAATAACAATAAGAAAAGTGAGGTTATGATATACGTCAATTTATTGAGTGTCAAGTAAGGCTGGTTCACAACTAACAATTCATGGCCAACTACGAGGACAAATTTCAAATAAGGCACGTTAATATCATCCCGATTTAATAATTTGTGAACTATTTTCTGATTTTAAGTTTGGGCCATTTTATGTTTGAAATTCGCACTCAAATATTTTCGTTTCTTTTTGATTTTATTGTTGCAATCGTCATTTGTTCATTGATTTTTCTGAGTTTGAAACTGGTCTTTAAATAAAGAGCGTTTTTTTTAAATCCGGCGTCGAAGTTGGCCATGAAGATTTCATTGTCAACCATCATCGTCATGACAGTTGTTAATTTGACGTTTGGACTTGCAATTTCTAACCTTGCTTTCGAGATTTCGAACTCAACAGTACGATAGAACAACACAAACATGTAATCTATTGTAATAAACGAAAACGTTAATAGGAATGAGATTTGTTGTAACAATGAAAACAGACAATAAGAAAATAAGATTTACAACAAATAATCAAAAGTGTAGTGCGTTCACAATAAGCATCTTGTCATGGCCAACTTTGACGCCAAATTAAAAAAAAACACTCGTTATTTCTGACATTTTTCGAAATTTTCTTTTTTGTTGTTTCTGTTATTATTTGAAAGAATGTCTCTCATTAGCTTCGAATGAATCATTCATTTTTGTTTATATTTTCTGAAATTATTTCATTTTCTTTCGTAAACATAACGGTTGTCATTTGTTTTCGTTTTCTTCTTTTCCTTTTGAAGTTATCGTTTCCTTTCTTCTCCATTCCGATTATATTTTTCCAAGAGGCCAAAATGTTCTTTTTGTTTTTATTTGTTATCTACGTTTTCTGAAATTAAATGATCAAAAAATTTCTGCGCTCCTCGTTTTTTGACGAATATTTTGACGAATAGTTTTTTTTTTACTTTCTTAAGAAATTTTCACTTTTTTAATTTCTTATGTCGTCAAAAACATTCTTTAGTTTTTTTTTATTGTTAATCGTTTACCATTTTTCAGAAATTAAATAATCAAAAATTAATTTTTAAATTTTTTACGTTTTCTTTTCGTAAATGTTGCGATTGTGATTTGTTTTCCTTTGACTTTTTCTTACTTGTGAATTTCGAAATACCAGTACCTTATGAATGTTCATTATTAATCATTTTTTCATGTTTTAATTTTTTATTAAAATCGTCAGTTGTTTATCTTACTTTCTTTAGAAATTCATTTTTCTTCCAATTCGGTTGCGTTTCTCGATGGTCAAAAATATTTTTCATTCTTTTTTGTTCATGTTGTATTTTTCTTTGTTTCGTTCTTTCCGTGTTGCGATTGTCATTTGTTTTTCCTTTTTATTTTTTTATTTGTTATGATTTAAGGTTCAGTATAAGTTCCGAATAAAGCCTGGTCTACACGTAACGTTTTGTCGTCTGATTAGACTGACGCATGTCTACTACATGCACTGACTTGTCTGGCGTCTTGTTTGTACACAGCCCAGTTCCAGCCCATTACAGTGCCAGTTTTGTCAAACCTCAGTCCATGCAAAACGTCCAACTTCCGTCTACATGTAGTATTTTGTTTGATAAATCTGGCATGATTATGCAAGACTGATGACAAAAGGTTACGTTTAGATCAGGCTTAAGAAGAAGTGACAATGCATGATTTAATTTTTTTAAAAGCCCTGCTACAGTTTCAATTTCCGTTAAGTGTAATGCCTGGTTTATACAGCCACTAATAATTATAAATTAATAAGTAATCATTAAAAGTTAAGAATTGAAAGATTTTACGTGTACGCGTTTATACCGCATAATTAAAAACTTAACACTAACAACTAATAATTAAAAATAGACTTTATTTCTATTCTTAGTGATAATTATTAATGAAATACTTGAGTGCGCATGCCTGCTTAATAAATCAGGGCGGTAATTTATGTGAAAATGTTACAAACTGTTTAATTTGACGATTAGTTGATGGTTATGAGATTTTAATGCTTGGGGTCTTATTATTGAAGTTGACAATTCATCTTTCGCTTTCGTTCGATCGTTGGTCACCATGCCATTATTAGTTAGTACGTCTGCGTAATTATTAATTGTTAGTTAATGTATAAACGCTTAAAGTTTTATTAGTTAATACATGATAATTTTTAATTTTTAAATTTTAGTTATTAGTGACTGTACAAAACAGGCATCAGATTCGAAACCGTCGAAACCGTCGTCCGATTATGTGATGCCGCGGATCCTTCTCGGTTCGTTCGTATCGATTTTTCCAGGAAGTCGTTGGTTGACCAGTTTAGGGTCCTGCTTAGATTTCTCGTTGGGCGCAAGACTGAGTTAGTATTTCATTAGACACATTAGAGTGCAATTGATTTATTTCTGATCTGGAGCCATTTTGTGTATACTTGTGACGGGAAATGAACGAAGATCTGATCCGTGACTTGAAAGGAAGCACTCCACGTGAAATACGAGCATATTCTTCTGCTTTTCAAAGCCCGATTTCGACATATGCAAGCGGATTCTGTGCGCAGTTTAGGTCGTAACGTGCGTTTTTCTTTTGCTATTTGGGCTTTTTCTTTTTCCCTCTCTGTCATCTGGGGTTCTATTTGGGGTCAATCTTAGCTGATAAATTTTGATGCTGCGATAGAAGACGCTTATCACAACGGTAAGGTCATCCTTGGACGTTCGGATTTGCTTTCGCCAACCTGTAGTTGACCACCAACGATAGAAGAGGGAGCCATGACGTTGCTCCTAATCCTTGATATCTTCGGTACCTGGACGTTTTCGTCGGGACTAGTCCAGCCAATGTGAAGTTTGATTAGATAATGCAAGGTTGGATCTTTTGATTTATTTTCCAAGAATTTGCAAATCTTCACGATAATTTTATCGTGGCGCAACCAAACACAGTTTATGCGTACATGTACATGTAGAATTATTTGGTTTTGGTATTTACTTTGTTATGTAAACGAAAAGCGGACCCGCGTCTCGTGTTTTAATAATTCTTGTCATTTGAGCTCTAGTGTTTTGCGTTGTATATTGTATTGTAATTTACACTTGAGCTTTGGTACTCCAGATTTGAATTCCTCTTTTGTTTCTTTTTAAAATAAAGACAAGTGTGCAATACCTGGTGACTATTAATTATTTTTATTTACTGTCCTTTTACTTTGGGGGTACGCATGACTTCGCCTGTCCCATTGAGTTAGCCGGCAATTGGGGCGATTTTAGTTTGCTCTCCCATAATTTGTAGTCTTCAGGTAGGTAGCAGCCCTTAATTCTTTCCAAGTTGAATGTCGGATAATCGAGACAATTAACGTCCCGCATATACTTTATGTGGGGCGTCTCTAACAGTGTCCTAAAAACGGGACGCCTCGGCTCATCCTTGACGGTTGGCAACTCTAGCAATGGGTATGAGCAGTTGGAATAACTAAAGTAAGAAACGATAGGGAAGAAATCGAAACGATACTGTTTCTTTTTTTAATTATTAGTTTTCTATTTAAACCGGAGATGGCTTTACGGTTTTCAATTATGACGTCAAGCAAACTATGAGCTACAACTTCATCAGCAACGATTCATCTCAAGAGCGCCGTTAAATTTTGAATATGGTCGAGGTTTTACGTGCCATAAAGAGACTCAATTTTAGTTCCAACTTTATTTAAACGAACAGGTGTCTTCCTAATGGGGTCGCGTAAATTACCGGGCGAACTTCCCCACTAACCATTCGTAACCTGCAAACGTCACATCGAGCACATCGAGCCACTTCCGCTGCAATTTTATCTCTTGCGTAATGGGCTGGGCAAATGGAAAATTAATTGAAGTTTCGTACGCCTCCGCGGTCGTTTTCAGAACAAATTCGAGAATAATGAGTACGTTTTTGAAACAGTATGCCTCCACCGAGCTGATTGGTATATTTTTAAAAGGGGGAACTCACCTTTTAGGACTTAGGGAAAGTCCCGCCACGCTGTTGCTGACGTACTCCTGTAGCGAGCTAAAAAAGCTCATGGTGATGACATTCAACTTCTTTCTCTGAAACAGAAGAATATTCTGTTAAGACAATCAAAAGATAAGTTTTCTCTTTTGTTGTTAAGTGGCAGTAAGTAGGGAGACTTCACTTACTACTCTCCACTACAAAAAAAAAACAAACAAACATTTTACTTTGATGATTCGTTTCCCTCCCGGGAGCAACTTAACGGCCTTATGAAAACTACACCACCCATATTCATCCCGTCCCGTCCTCCCCGATAACTCATTAAATTTAAAAAGTCGCCCCCGTTCTCGCCGGCGCTTTTTTGCATTCTGTCCTTCGCCTCTAGTGCTTCAATTTCGTCTTAATTAACGGTGTAGTTCTTTAATTAACTTCGCAGCGAAGCCTATTTAATTAAGGCCTTTCTTGATACGCGAGATGCGCCCTGTGCCTTAAAGAAATTACCACTGTCGAGGAATTAGGTTTTATTTCGGCTTCTCGGGATTTGCAATTCCGATGAAAACGAATTTTGTTTGACGGCGTACCAACTGTTGCGGGGAGGTTCGGGTTACCTGCATTCATTTGGTTAATGATTTTACAAGCTGCTTTGGCTTTATTATATTTTGCTTTTTTCTCTTACAAAAACCTCTTTTATTAAAAAAAAAGATTTGGAAACAGAATATATCCAATAATAAAAATGGTAATCACTCTTCAAAAAAATGAAATAAAAAATGTATTCAACATATTCAGAACAGCCTAAAAGATGTTTTGGTTTTGAATGTATTTGTTTTGGGAAATGGGACTTGCCTAAAATTCAGTATATGTTATGCCAAATCATTCTTAAAGTGTAACAATTACTCAAAAGATGGCACTATGTATATTTTCGCTCCTTTTGCTTTTCTAAAATCCAAGGAGGCTCAGTTTTGTGCCCAAGGCCAAGCGGTGGTACTTGTCCTCGTCATTTCTTAGGAACCCATGAGACAGATGATCTTACTCTCAAAGTATAACAAAGAAGATTTCACAACTATTCAAAAGATGGCGCTGTATACATTTTTGAATCCATTCATAATCCTTGAAGAAACAGATTTTCTTTTATCATTTTATCATTAGTATCCTTCACACCTAAAGTGAAGTTAAAAACTCTATCTTCTCTTGTTTTCTAGAACCAAGGAAGCGGTTAGCTCTGTTTTTTTAGCCAAAGTCAGGAGGTGGTACTTGTCCTTGGCATTTTTAAAGAAGCCATGAAACTGATGATTTTCGTCTCAAAATGTGTTCACAACTAAGGCCTAGTTTTTCAGTTCATGGTTAATCAAAATATTTTCGGTTGCCCTAGTTACTTATGATTTAAAGTTCTATTACAAATTGGGGTAACCGACATTTCTTGGTTAACCATGCACTGAAAAACTGGTTCTTGTATTCAAAAGACGTGCGGTGGGCCTATGTACATTTTCGTAATCCATTAGATTAAAGAAAAGAAGATTAATATCTTTTTATTTTGTGTAAGACTATTTCGTGCCCAAAGGCAAGTGTTTCACATTAGAGATTTTTTAAAATCATTTTATCATTAGTATGCTTCACACCTACATTGAAGTAAAAAGCTCTATCTTCTCTCGTTTTTCTAAAATCAGAGAAAAGTTGGCTTTGTTTTTAGTGCTCAAGGTAAAGTGGTGGCCATTTTTTACGAAGCCATGAGGCAGG
Source organism: Dorcus parallelipipedus (assembly GCA_958336345.1). Taxonomy (NCBI): domain Eukaryota; kingdom Metazoa; phylum Arthropoda; class Insecta; order Coleoptera; family Lucanidae; genus Dorcus; species Dorcus parallelipipedus. Next base: position 16,992,016 of record OY284475.1, read on the forward strand.
TGATTTTAGTCTAAAAGTGTAACAGTAGAGCTTAGCTGGCGGCGAATGTTTTGAAAATTGAAGAAGTAACAGAAAGCAAAAAAAGTCGTGAGACAAATCACTTATTTCGATAAGAAGAAACAGAATAGAACTGAAACGAACGTCATATTCCATAACCATAAAGCTTTCTGATTCTACATACACATATGGTTTACTAAAGGCAATTTGTGATGTTTGTTGCCGCCAGCAAATCTAAGCATTTGCTTTTTGACTTGATATGATGGTTCCACTGAATGTATTATTTACTTTAATGTTTACATTTTTACCAACATATGCGAGACATAATGTGGGACTGCTATAGATAGACCGTGTCCCATATTAAATCGTGAAACTTTAAACCTGAAAATAGGCAACACATTCTACTTCCGTGCTTTTAGTACATTATGAAAACACGAAGTTATTTCTGATTTGATTGATGGGTTGCCTATACAAAGTTGTCTCAAGAATCACTGTTTGAGTTGGTAGTGGTAGAATTTTATTTTTAATTAGTACAACTGGAGTAACGGCTTGACACTGATAACCGTCACTTTACAAGCGTCATTTGACATTTCAAATTAAAATAAAACGCTATTAATTTTTATTTACACAACCTACAATCTTGTCGCTGTTCAGGTTATGTCAAATAAACCAACAAAATATATCCGGTTGCAGTGTTGTAAATAGCCGAACAAAAAACGCTCTTAATTGTATTGCCAACTCAAGCAGTTATTCTTGACCACTTTGCATATCTCGTGTGGTTACTAATACAATTTATCTATGTAGCTCATCTGGTTCCTCTAAAGATGGCGTTGTTCTTATTCATTTAAGAATATTTCAAATCTTCGTTAGAACTGGCAACTGTAAAACAAAGAATTAAGAAAACCGCATAGAATCAATAGATGGCATCGCGAGCCAATATTTAAAATGACAAAAAAAAAATCTTTTTTTTTTCTTCGTTCAAAAGTATTTATTAAAAACTGTCTGTTGGTGACAAATCAACTCCCATTTCATCAACACCCAACTGATCAACGCGACATAACATCAACGACCCTACTGGTCCACGGGACATTTCATCAACTGTATTACTTTACTGTAGTTTAATAGTATATTATTATACAAGTTTCACAAGAAGGCTTATTGTAACACGAGTGGGGTCGGGGTACGACTAGCGAAGCGTAGCGAGCTAGGAGTGCCCCAACGGAACGAGTGTTACAATGCCTCTTGTGAAACGTGTATAATATACTATTTTTTCTACTTTGCGTCACTTATTGAACAAAAATATGAAAAATATTGGATCTTCTTAGTATATGGGGAATTTTAGTTGTAATGCGTGGCAACACTGAAAACCTTTCGTTTTAATCAAAAGTCACATTAACAAGTTATTAATTTTTCTTATCCAGCTTCATTGTGAGTATATTGTTAAGTAACAAATAAATACTGAGTTATTTTGTAAAATCTATTAAATATTTTCAATTAAAAATGACTAAAATTTCCCCAAAAACAGTGTCACAATGAGCTTCATTGTGAAACTGTTTTCGGTGTCACAATGAATTCATTATGAACGCAAAGTAGAAAAAAATATTTGTGGCGTTACAAACGCGATTTGTTTCAGTTTCAGATTAGGCAAGCGTCTATCTTTTGACATGACTGATTCTAGATGTTTCTCTCGTTTGACGATCGTTCGTCTTTTCTTAAATCTGTATCTTCCTTTTTCTTCTCTTCGGCATCGATTGGAAAGTTTTTATTTTATAATTAGATTTTATTTTTATAAAGTTTTTATTTTATAATTAAAGTAGATTCTTGTCCGATGAAAATTTAAAAGAATTTGTTGTACAATTTATATTAATAACATGGCAATTCCTAGAAATATTTCTTTTGATTTCCTGAAAATAAGTTTTATTTTTATAAAATAAGTTTTTCTTTTCTCCTTAATCTTCATCGTTCCATTTTTCGGCATCGATCGACAGCTTTTTGCTTTCTTATTATTAATATGAAAAAGAAAACAAATTTTTATCGAGTAAATATATTTAAATTACACTGAAGTTCCGCGAAATTGATTGTTCACTTTGTAAAGTGAATAACATTATTATTAATGTGGGAATTCATAGAATTTAAATAAAATTTTTCATATTTTTCATATTTTATACGGTGATCCTGTTTCTTTGAAGAAAACAAAGGACAAGTCAGAAAATGTCATAATAAAATATTGAATTATAACTGAACCAAAATTTAATGTTTAACTTAATTCAGAGACGATTTAACTCATGGTATGGTATTTATCGTCTGTTGATGAAATGTCTATTGATGAGTTGGGTCGTTGATGTTTTGTCGCGTTGACCAGTTGGGTGTTGATGAAATGCGAGTTGATGATTTGTCCGTTGATGAGCTGGGTCGATCCATTATTAGAATTGTCGACTACAATACCAGAAATAAAGAAATCGTTGTCGAAACTTATAGAAAATGTCGTGCAATATTTTCGTTACAGATTGCGCCAGTATTAAAAATTATAAAAACGATCTCTTTTTCTTTTCTTCATTCAAAAATGTTTAGGTTAAAATTGTCAACTACAAGACCAGAAATGAAGGAATCATTGTCGAAACTTATGGAAAATATCGCACAATATTTTCGTCATCCGATCAATAGATGGCGTCCATTGACCAACGGATATGAGGTAACTGTATTTAGAAGGTACCGCCATTCATTTCCGCGGCTTCGTCCCCCAAAATAAAAAGGACGCGATGAAACGCTAAAGAAGAAAAAGGATAGATTGTTACAGTTCATTTTTCATTACTGTTTCGAATACACCCTGTATATGCATTGTCACTGCTCAGTTTTCATTACTGTTCCGAACACGCCCTGTATAGGCGAAATTCGACGTGCCGGATGGTTTCTTGGAAACCACGTCGTTGTACACATTGAGCTGATTGGTTCTCCCAGTTGCTAGGAAAATTCCGCCAATGGTAAAATTGAACGTGTCTCTCTCTCTCGTAGCTTTCTGTTCTTTTCCACCGATCGAGAAGTACGCCACCGTCTCATAAAAGTTTCATCCGTTTCCTGGGCCGCACGTTTGTTTTTTTTTGTTATTGCTTGGTTGTGCCCGTTTCACCAAAGAGGGTGAAAGTGCATGTGAACGGCTTTTGCCGAATTTGTTTGGCCCAGTCGACAACGGGAAAGCCGCATCTATACTGCGACTTATGGCAGTCCGGTTAATAATCCGGGTAAGTCAATACGAATTGCGTTTCTCGATCTGGCCCTTACGATCGTTTTCTTTTCGCTTATAGGCTTTTATTGCGGACTTTTAGCAAGAGTTAGTTTTGTTGGATTACGTTTTTCCAGATTGTGCAGGTGCACTGCGAATTGCGACATCGGAAGTTCCCTCCCTCGCCTCTCTACGCGGCAGTCGGCACACTTCAAAGGGGCCGCGGCGGCATTTCCACACAGACGCCGACAAACTAATCGGACACCGACGGAATAAAGGTTGGAGCGTTATAATTTTTTTTGATAGTTCTGAGCGTTGATTCGCGATTTGAATTGTCGACTCTTTTCTTTGATTTTGCCGCAATTAAACATGCATCTTATTGCGTACACTCCGTTGTAAATTGAAACCAGATATAAGTAGACGAACGTTGTCACGTACAGTTAACCGATGATTGTAATCTCTTGTATGATTTATGATTTAAATATGTTGTAAACTCATTATTTATTTTTTTTGTTGTTGTCAGTGTACTATTTATTTGTTTATATATACATATTTTTGTGGCTGAGTAAACTAAAGTGTTCTAGATGTACCTAACGGGTTTTCTTAATTTTCATTTCCCCTCATTTTCAAAAAAATTAAGTGGCGCCTATTTTTGATTTTGGCCTTCGCGTTTTTGGAATTGAACCCCCCCGTCCCATTGCAGCTGGCTGGCAACATCGGAGAAGTTCAACCCGATGTAAAACTACTGCCTATCTTCGCAGGTAGGTAGCAAGATGTATAACAAGTTACGGTTGCTAGGGAGTTTATGAATGAATTTTGTTAACTCCAAATTAAAAGAGATAGAAAGTTGGCGCTACCTTCTCAATACAGTAACCTTAAACAGATGACACCACGAAACAATATTTAACATAACAAAAAACTTTTCTCTTTCCTTTTCTTTACCTATTCAAAAGTTTTTATTAACACCGACAACCATATGACTAGAAATGAAGAAACTTCAACAAATGGAGTCCATCTATCAACAGATGGCACCATGAAACAATATTTAACCTAACAAAAAACTTTTCTCTTTACTTTATTCAAAAAATTTATTAAAACCTACAACCATATGACTAGAAATGAGTAAATCATTATTGAAACTTATGAAAAATGTCGCACAATATCTTCGTTATCTGATCAACAGATGGCGCCAATCGACCAACAGATGGCACCATGAAACAATATTCAACCTAACACAAAGTTTTCTCTTTTCCTTATATATATATTCAAAAGTTTTTATTAAAACTGACAATCATATGAGTGGCAATGAGAAAATCATTATCGAAAATTATGAAAAATGTCACAATATTTTCGTCATTTGATCAACAGATGTCGTCAATTGATGGCACCACGAAACAATATTTAAAATGGGAAAAGATATCTCTCTTTTCTTTTCTTCATTACAAATCTTTATTAAAAGCGACAACTATAAGACTAGGGTTTTAGGTCGACTGATGGCACCACTAAACGATTTTCAAAAGGACAAAGAACCAAATTTCTCTATGATTGAATCATCTTGATCAACTCTCATTAAAATGAAGTAAAGTTCATTTTTTTTATTATACGCCCATCATATAGATCCGAGTTTAGAACGACGACGATACATGACATGACATGTCAAAAGCGGCAAGTCTGTTTCAGGAAAGTTAGAAGGAGATAAATAAATAAAAGTTATTTGACTTTTCGATCGATCAGAATATAATAAAAAATGTAGTTCGAAATGTAGTTAAAACTAACTATTGAAATTTAAACTAGCGAAAATTGTAACAGAAGACGCGGCGCCACGGATCGACAAGCTCTCGCTTTTTATTTGATAGGAAATTCGAACTGAGATAAACCTTTTTCTCATGCAAAATATGAATCGTTTGGCAAAAATTTTGACAAAAATTGAAAGTGACAACTGCGAAATAAAAAGATTTTCTTTTATTATGGCAGAAAGTGTAAGATGAAAACGAAATCAACGAATTGACGCTTGGATATCAATTATTTCTCTATTTGTTCAAAAGATGGCGCTGTCTTTGAAAAAAAAAAGTATAAGATCTTCACAAAATGTGAATCGTTTGGGTTATACTCTTTTGACAAAAATTGAAACTGACAACTACGAAATAAAAGGGTTGCCTTTCATTCTGGCAGTACGTGTGAGATAAAAGTGTCAAGGAATTGACGCTTGAATATCAATTATTTCTCTACTCGTTCAATAGATGGCGCTGTTTTTCAAAAAAAAGTATAAGATCTTCCTTCATTTAATTACTAAAGTGAACAATTACAAAAGAATGGCAAAAACTTTTCGAAATTAAAAAAAAATATATTTTCCTCAGGCGTTAATAGATGGCGACAGGAACTACTAGGATATTAAGGCGGGAAATGCATAACTTGAATGTCTCTAGTTACTAGAGATCCAAAGATCTAGTTACTAAAGTCACCTATGCATATGATGGCAAGGGGAGGTCTTGTTTTACATTCAAAGCTCTTTCAAAAGGGGAGTGTAATTAAACGTTGAATAAAAACAAAACCGAATTTCAATTTTCCAATAAATAGCAAAACGGTTTGAAAATTATATAAATAATAAAATTCGGTATCGCCGCTGGCCAAATAATTAATGCATTTCCTAGTCGTGCAATTCGAACGTAAATTGCACTCGTGCACTGCTGTTTATTTTCCGCGTAATAAATTTAGTGAAAAACAAAACCAACCAACCAACCAACGCTTGCGAATGAAAACGCTTCATTTGCCACGCTCAACTAAAATGCACACGTACATACGAGTACAAAGGGTAGGCGAAAAGTGCAATTACGAGCACGTATCGTCGACCAGAAAGCTCTCGTAATTCGAGATGCTTGTTTGTTTATAATCACATGTCGTGTCGGCAATGGCCATCATCAATTACAAAAATAAAATAAAACAAATATTCACCTGCTGCTTTTCCTGGACAAAATGCCGGGGGTTCATTAATATCAGGTGTCGATTCGATTTAAATTCAAAATTCATTTGCTTCTCGCAAGCAGCAAAAATCACTTCAGCCTCAGCGTCCTCATTTACATGAAAAAGAAAAAAAAAGCGCAGAAGGTTCCAGCAAACTCATCTCTCACTGAATTAAAGCAGCGTTTTCCGAGGACATAAAAACCGCAATCAACGAGGGGATCGAACTTCGAACAATCGGACCACCCGCATTTTTTTTTCGTTGTCCGGAGTGTTTCCGATGAGGCAGAGAGGTAGGTGTCTTAGGGCGCGTTCGATAAATCATTCTCTCGGGCCTGGAAATTCATTAAAGTAAGTAAAAGTTTCTCGGACTCACTTATTCGGATTTTTCTGGGAGATTGCGTCGATATATCATGTGATCAAAAAAAAGTAAGGCTTTAAAGTAAGTGATTTTGTTAAGGAAATTATTTCTATGCCAAATTCGACTGTACCTCTACAGCATTATGCATTAGTGCTAAACAAATTTCCTAGCGTTCTCTTTTAACTGTCCACGATCGTACAAATTGCAAATTTTTTCAACTAACGAAACTCTTTTAGTATTAGATGAAGAATGACAGTAGAATATAATTTAAAAAATCAAGTAGTTGGATCCACATGGCTCAACTCTTATCTAAACATTATATAGGAAATCTAGGTTCGGTTGATCATGTTTACATATAGGGTGAACCAATTGGAATTTTTTATTTTGCATAGTCATTAACGGACAATTAAACTGTAGCAAAACCAAAACGTTAGGTGTTGTTCAATGTTCGAAATTGTTCCTTTTAATATAACTCGACGTCGCCCCCAGATGTTAATTGGATTGTATGGGGTTACTACATCTCGTGAGCTTAAGAGAGATAAGGGTGATAAACACCGGTGTTAAGCTTCGTTATGTGAATATATGGGGTTGACTACACGTAAACTCTTGTATGCACATAAAGTTAAGCCACCGCCTAATCGCGCACACCGTATTTAACTTACAATTTAACATTGTCCCTTTTAAGCTCAAAGCTCACTTGCTCGGTTTAGAAGTCCCTAAAAGAGTACGTAGTAATCACCATTAAAAAAGATTATACTCCCACATCCTTTTACGGAAGAAGAAAATTCAAATTGGGCTTTATTTACGTAAGTAGAAACAGAGATAAACATCGCCAGAGAAAGCAATAACACCGACTTTAATATGAATGCTAATTTGGACGAGGGCATCCAACGAAAGTAAAAATTTTGATTAAATAAATAATTCATAAAGGGGGGAACCAATTGACCCCCTAAATGAAGTGACGAAATGGAAAATTATTTATTTTCTACAAGGCAACGTCAGTGTCAAAATTTATTCTTCGCGAAGTAGAGCGCAATAAATTTTAATTTGATCTCCTCAGACATCTGGGAACTCCCAAGGTGCAGTTGCATCTCGCCTCCGGGGGGCGAAAGAAAATAGAGAAATTGCCGCTTATCCGTTTACGCGATGCATTTAAGAGAGGAGGGTTGAATCGTCCGGATGAATAAAATTCGCCGGAAACGATCCCCGGAATTAGGGCGGGAATTATCTTGACGCTGTTTCGTGCAGTTTGAGTTTGAGTGGTTCGACGTCATAATCTGCAAAGTTACCAACTTCCTCGCCACTTGGAAGTAGTTACGTGTGTTTTGTTTGGGCAAATCTGCTCGTTAATGGACAACTTGTTTCCGTTTGTTTCGTACTCTCCGAGGGATTATTTACTCGACTCTGTGGTACAGTCGAGAATCACGAAGTTTTGACCTCTGCATTTGACACCAAATGAAGGAAAAAAATGCGACGTATAAAATTAAGGCCCGGTTTTACCATCGTGGAATAAGGACTGAATATCCTTTAACGTTCCTTCTTATCTATGTTACGTTATTCTAAGAATAATGCTTATCTGACGATTGTAAATCAAACCGAGCACTTGAGGCAACGACCTTGTGTAATCATAAACTTCTACAAAAGTTATTGCTCTGGTTTTTTCTTTGGTCCCTTTGGATTTTGGAAAGTATCTATCTTCATACACTGTCTCTTTTACATTGTCCCCTTTCTTTTCCTTTTGTGGCTCATTTCTTTAATAATAATCCTTTAGGAAGTCGCATTCATCTCCTCTGCCTGTTTCGACATGTGCTAATAAGATACCTTCAGAATCTAATAACATTTTGTCGTCGTATTAGCACAAAATATAAGCGCTTCACCGTAAGCATCCCAATTTATTAGCAGTAAAAGCGATCGCATAAAGATAACCCGACAAAAAGACGAAAGAGGAGAGCCAGAGAGGAGGATGATGGGCCCATAAGTCGGAATATTACAGGAAGAGGCGAGGGCCCCTCGAATATTGGATACTTACTATATCTCAACGTCATTTGTGCAGAAGTTTAATGAACGTTTGGTTTTATAATTTAATCCAGTTAATAAGGGGGATGAGTGGGGCGGGGGGATGTGTTCATCCAATTGGAGACGAAACGTGAAATATTCTTATGGGAGTTTCACGTCGAGCTCACGTCGCGTCGCTCGTTGATAATATAATATTCACGAGTGTGTAAGTGTATCATCCCCTTCGGATAGCGCGTGCACATGAATACGTATCAGCGCCCCGCACTTGACGACTTCGGAAAATAATGGCAAGTTTCGTTGACTTGTTGACGAATAAATTTGTTCAAGAACACCCACACGCCTGAAAACTTATTTTAAAGATACTTTTCTGGGAAAAAGATCCAGAAGGGAAAAACACTCAACGATTCGAATTTATTCAGAATGATGTAAATTATTTGGGAGAAAGGAATATATACTTGCAGTTTTGATGTATGTAAGTTGTAACTACGACCTGGAAAAAAAATTCAATAAAGTCCGCTGTGCCCTCAGCTAATACGCAATACATATGCATACCGTGTATCCGCGCCGGATAAATTTTATTTAAGATCAAAGCGCGCGTATTCGTAAACGTAGATTAAAAATATTCCAATTTCCTTTTCCCGGGAACACGCGCTCGCCGGCGAATATCACATAAAGAGGGAAACATGCTGTAAAGCACAGTTGGCGTATGTATTTATGCAAAATCGGACGTTATTTTCCGAATTTAATATAACATCCACGTATAAAACTACACGCTAGGTACAATGAGCGCCTGTTGTCATGATTTTTTTGTTTGCTCTCCCATATACAGATTGTGTGTTTTTAAATTGAACACACCCGTGCGGCTGTTTCTCCACCCATCATACTCTGTAAACGGCTGAGAATCTAAACGCTAAATTATTCACAATTAAAGGATTTCAAACTTTGCTTTTAACGTAAACAATCTCAGGCGAAAACTGGCACTAGGAATTGGTCCAGTCACGACACAGGACCCCCTTCAATAAGTGGTCATTTAGATAGAAACCCATCGATAAAAAAAAACCCTGAACGGGTCGATCAAATTATTGATACTTCCCTGGAGAGTAGGCAACTTAAATGACTCTCAAGACCTATTTGGACAGGCCCACCAGGGGAAAACGCCAAAGAGCGCAGCACGTCTCGAGGGAGGCTTCTTACTTTTCAAAATGTAAACAGTAAGCCGTCGCGCTTCCGAAGGGATTAAAAAAATTTAATTAATGTTCGCCGAGCCCTTGTCTTAAACGATTAACATTCACCTTCAATTTTAAGATTTTCACTTTGTTTCTCTTTTAATTTACTGGACGACTCCTTTTCGCGAGTGGGTGTTCAATATAAGACAGGTTGTGGGTATAAGGAAGAAGACTTAGAGTCCCCACAGAAGTTCGGAAAAAGGACTTTGTAAAGGATCGCTCTGTTGCTAGCCCTAAGTGAACGACTAGCCGCGAGAGCGCAGCATCTCTCAGAAGAAGAGGGGGAAGATTTTAAATTTGTAAACAATGGCCCAGGGGAGAGAAGAGTTAAAAAAAAAAATAATTCATGTTCGAACGTCTGTTGTCTTTCTCTCCTAAAATTATTCATTGAATGTTACCTTACTTACGATTCTTCCTTTGTATTTTCGTTTTAATGTGAAATAAACACGCGACCCTTCTCGCGAGAGTAAAATTTTGAATCCGGTGTCGGGGTGAGTCTCTTCGGTGCCCAAAATTTGGTTATTGGATAAAAGCTGATCGACTAGTCGCGAGAGCGCAGCATCTCTCAGAAGAAATATTAAAGAGGGGGAAGATTTTGAATTTGTAAACAATGGCCCAGGGGAGAGAAGAGTTCAAAAAAAAAATTAATGTTCGAACGTTTGTTGTTTTTCTCTTCTAAAATTATTCATTGAATATTACCTTCATTACGATTCTTCCTTTGCATTTTCTTTTTAATGTGAAATAAACACGCGACCCTCCTCGCGAGAGTAAAATTTTGAATCCGGTGTCGGGGTGAGTGTGGGTGCAAGGAGCCGAGTCCGTCCCAAAAAAGGATCATCCCAGAAAAGAGAGAACAATTAAGAGGTCTGCTACTGCTGAATTCCACCTTCTCACCACCCTATTCGGTGGGTGGACTTGTCAGTATATATTTTTATTTTTTCCTTTGTTTGTATACATGTTACATAATTGCACCCTCCGGGTCAATCCAAGTTCTGTCAATATACCCTATTTTGTGGCTCATGTTTGACTTTTATTCCTAGTAGGGTAGATTGCGGATATAATGCGCCCTTGCACAGTTCCAACCCCAAAGAACCTACTTCCGAAGGGCTACTATGTGATTTTAGCAAGCATTCGGAATTCCCTTAAACTCCGGTGGTGGCAGCGAACTCCTTTACTTAGTTTCTCTATATTTTCTCAATTTTATTTTATGCTTAGTTAATTTTTTTGCTAAGATTACGCTACCAAAGTAAGAAGGGTTAAAAACGGGGAAAGTCTTCAACTTTCACCCTGGATCCTTCACACATTCCCCAAGCCCGGATGAACCCCCCTCCGGATTTCTTATTAAAGTGGCCATGTAGTAATGTAATTGATTGTTTCGAAATTAGAAAATTAAATGCAAATTTGTTGCAACCATAAAAATTCTAACGAACGAGTCTGAATCAACGTAAACAAAAGAGACCGATTGTACAAGTTAAAACAAAACACAAATGTCACATTGCGCAATGATTTGCGCAAGCTAACTCGAACAAGTGACCATTGTATGTTAGCCTTATCGTGTTCCTAATTGCAGCTGCAGAACCTTTAAAAAGATTGCTGAGACTGTAACTGGACACAAGTGTGATAAACACCTGCGTAGGTGCAAGAAGGAGGAAAACAGACATTATGGACAGCTGTTACTGTGATGTCACATTACCTCTCTCAAGAGCTGAACTTTTGATTTAAATGTCTACTTTCGGTTTCTTTATTTCTATACTCTAGGATTTCTCTTTCTTAGTTTTGTTAAGTTGTTTTTGGTAACTTTTTAAAACAGTTGGGAGCACTGTTTTCCCGAAAGGATTTTCGCACCCGAATTGCCGTGTGGTAGAGGAAGGGACTCGCCATTTCTTGAGCTTGGTAGCCTTTGACGTCCATCTTGGCACATTACAATGTTGTACTATTTCACTCACTCCTCGGCGTAATTCAACAGATATCTCTTAACAACTCCTTCTTGCTGTGTTTGTTCGTTAACGCCTAATCTTGTACGAGTCCGTCAGTTTCGTTGCACTACGCTTAGAGTGCAGATCGTCCTTTGTGGGCGCTCCAGCCACTTTGTTGGTTTTATCAATCTGGTTTGTTTTGATCGAAGTTTAAACGGGAGATATTATACCGAGATTTGATAAGTGCCATGCTAAGCAACTAGAGGCATTCTTCTATGCCTATCGAAGCCTGATTTCTTCATACAAGTCCGGTAGGATTTATAAGCAAACTTTGTGTGCAGTTCAGGTCGTAACATGGTTTTTCGTCATTTTAATTAGGTTTTTCCCGGGGGTGTTATTGTCACATTACGGAAAATGTAACGAATAAAATGCGACAATGCCTTCATGTTAATTTAACTTTAGTTTTAAACTTTATTCTAAATTTAATTAATCTAACTTTGGGGGAGGGTCTGGCCCTAGAAGCCAGCCACTCGCTTAGTTTTTTCTTCCGCGCGCACTTGAATTCACTATTATTTCCACCACATTATACTTTCACTACTACACGAATTGCTTCTACATTACTTCTACATTATTACTTCTTAATTACTCCTTCATGACCAATTAATTACTACCACCTCTGCTGGTTGTTCACCTTTTTATACATCTAAATCTAAATCACAAAATCTACGACACAATCCGTTCTTTTGTTCTGGCGGCTGGGGTTCGGTCCAAGGTACAAAGTTCTAAAGGTGTCAGCATCAATTAACCCTTGCCAAAATTGTTTTTTACAAACGTTCTAATTGCCTCAATCCTAATTGCCATATGTAAACGTACACGCTTACATTTCGCAGAGCTTGCGTAAGTGGAATGCGAGCACGTGTAACACGGCTGACCTGCTAATCGATTAATGGTTGCTAATCCTGCATAATTTTGAAATGCACACAATCGCAATAATTACGAAACGAATTTTAATTTACTTATTTTCCTAGATAACGACATCGTGACATTATTTACGGCTAAATTTGGGACTACCCTGTTGGGCTATTTGTGGTACTGTCGAAGTTACTTAATGACATGCGGACGTGAGGATTTGAGCCACCTGTTCCATGGTGACGTTAGTAAACTACGCTGGTGGGAACACAACTTTATATGCGATAAGTTTGACTTTTGGAGTATCACCGTCACCGTTTTGTTCGGTAAGCTTGTTCCAGTTTTGGTTTCTTTTTGGTATGTGTTAATAAACGACCGCAGCGTTATTTATCGCGCTTTTGTCTGCTTCTTTGGGTACTTTACAGTACCCAGTAATACTATACAGTATATACTATACAGATGACCGATAAACTTATTTGGTAAGCGGATGGAACCTGTGGAAATTTCAGCTATTTTCGATACCGTGCGTGGGCCTAGCGGTACCACGAGTTTTACTAGCCTACTTGGACAACTTTACACTGGATGGCGCCCTCTTTACATCCAGGTTTAAGCTACCGGCAATCTATTTGTAGCCCACCCCGTCTCCACTGAGTTGGGCATAACTTCCAAATAGTTCTGCACAGGGTCAAACAGGTAGGTCGAAAAAGTAAGTAGCAATGCAGAGTTCCGTCGTGAATTGTTCTAAAAGTTTGATTTCACGAAAAATTAATTCGTTTTATTTTATTTTATTCGGTAGGTAAGTATTATAAGTTGTAGTTGCTTTCCCCATGAGTGTACCACGCAAGTATATGTATGTTTGCGAGCGAGAAACATTTCGTGACCTTACCTAATGGATTTCGCAGTTGACGTCGTTGTGGTCGTAGTACATTTTCCTGCAACAAAGTAAACCAAGTGATAAAATCTGCTGCGTTCCATAAAATTTCGCAGTTGTAAAAGGGGGGTGTAATATCGGAATGGATGCATTCGCGACACGCGAACCCTGCGTTATAATTTAGCGGACGTGTGAAGAGATCTAGATAGGGTTAATGGCTCTGTGTAGAGGGATTAATCTAGTCGGGTTGACTGACGTAAACGTATCTGTTTAGATATTCCGCACGCGATGTTTTCAGTTGATGATGTACAAGGTGATATTTAATTAATCCGAGACAGATTATTTTTTTTTCTCTGCGTAAATTTTAAACTTCTGGTTAAATTAGTTAGAAAATTATGCCTCTGACAGGAGCACAGGTGGCCGGTCCTAAAAGTGCGAGGCGCTTATCTCTTCTCTCAAGATTAATTATTCTGTTTGAAAGCGCAAATTTTGGGGCGCAACTTCAATTCATCATCCGGATACTTTAATAAACTAAGTACCCCGAAGAACTAAAAACCACGAAACGGAATAATCATCCGAACTGCGAGGGTATTTATTAATCCTCGGAAGCTCGAGCTACAAACTTCTCCTTTCGCTTTGAGTATATAGTTACATAAACCCGCGTGTCTTTTAATGGCGGAATTCTTACCCCCCCCCCTCCCGAATATCTTGCGCGTTTACTGAAGATAATGAAATTTTATCGAGCATGTGTCATCTACTACATAATATTTTAGCCCGTGTTGGGCGATAATACCGCCGACATGCCAACTTATCATCGTTCCATCGGCATCGCACGCATCGCATCGATTATTCTATTAACGAAATAACGATTATTTCATTAACGAAGTAATTTATGTAACTGCTCATCGTGATAACAACGGCTTACGCACGATCAAATTTGGACAAGTGAGAAAACACGTCAATGCAATTTCAGCAGAATTTTGGCATAAGGCCTACTCGTGAAAGACTTCTTGAAAAAACTTTGTCTCAGGAGATTTTCTTAAACTCGAACTAATCGACATGCACACGTTCAAGTTTTGATATGTACGGGGGGTGTTAACAATAATGCGGCCGATCTCAATGTAAATCGGAAATCCATCGAGATAACTCATCAATGCGAGGCATGACGTGTTAGACAAGCAACGTCTTGCAAGAAGAGATACGTGACCGGGAATATAAAGCGGTTTAATTTACGGAGACGGCTGGGGCACGTCGCCCTAAAGAAAGGCGACCGCGCCAGAGTAAATAATCTCGAGTTATCGATATAGTAGCGAACGTGTAATTTTATTAACCGCCACGAGACCTTGTTTGTTCGCAGGAATTTAGTTTTAACGCAACCTGTGCGTTCAAAAACTCCCACGTTTGAAGTTGACCACGAAACACGGTATGTCTTTACTGTATTAAAACGTCAAGTAAGTGAGGTTAGCTGATTATGATTGGCGTGACATTCATGATTAGGACGCATGTGTTCAGGAACCCATTCGGATTTCCTTGATTGGTGGAGCGCGCGTGTTTTCGATTATTTACAACATGTTCGAACACTTGGTATTAAGGACCCGGAAATTCTGTATAGGAAAATTCCTTTTTAAAGCCATAGAAATTAGGTTCCCACGTAAAGAATTTAAACGCAGGAGACTGTACCTTAGCAAAATTTTTGTATTTCAAGAACGAAACGGAAATCTTATATTGTAGAGATAAGATTCAAAACGTTATTTAAGACGTGTGAAATTCTATCGGAGGCATAGAATTACGCCGGAAAAATTTCGTTCTTATCACAGGCTGACGCTGTAAGTAACCGATAATTCAGCAAATTCGTATCTTTTTTGTTTAGTCAGCAATTGGAGGCGAGGATAGAATATCTTGCGTACGTGGCACGGGGAAGCTGTTGGAAACCACATCCAACCTCTCGTTTGGAAGCTTCACGCGGGATAGTAATACTTAAATTTCAATGGCTCACGTGGCGCCAGCCATCTCTTCCAAAATTGATACGAAAGGTTTCAAAAGCCGTCGCGTGGAAGAAAAACAGCAGTTCCGTCCCGGTAAATAGTTTTCCAACCACACTCAGTTTATCCCCATAGTTTGTTTCGGTAGAAAAGAATTAAATCTTTTCCGTAAATGTTTTTCAGTGAATTAAATAAATTTATAGTCAATTGCAAGCGAAGCCGACAACGCCATTTTAAATTCAAGTGACCCTTAATTTTTGGATTACGGGAAGAATGTTGTTGCTTTAGCCTTGGCTTTTATTAAATGATTAACAAAAAGCATTAATCGTGTACAGAAGATTCCGTCCTTCTCTCTTCAAATTAATTTTTTGATTATACTAATGGAAATTATCATAATTAAATTCAACTCTGCTGGGGTAAGATTGTTGTACATCTAGGGCGCCACCTAGCGTATTTGCTGCAAGAGGGCGTGAAGTGATGATCCACCGCCAGGTATGAATACTCTGGAGTAGGTTCAGTCCAACACTGAAAAACCCGATAGTCTGTGAAGATCCGTTTGACCCGTATGGTTTCCACAAGGGTAGAAGGGAAAGGAAAACAGTTTTATACAATTCGGTCCCAAACTAAGAATCACTAATTGGTTAGTGAGTTAGTGGTTAGAAGAACAACACCCCTTCTACAAGGCGCCAAAATACACGAGGGAATTTCTGTCTCTCATGAATGAGGGGTTATTCTTGAAAAGATGCAATTTCAGTATTGAGCGCGGGGATGCCGCAAGGTTCTTCAATCTTACTGACGCTTTTCAGCGTTTTGGTTCGAGACATCCTTCGGCACTACTGTGTGAAAACCGCACTCCATGTCAAATATAGCCCCAAATTGTAGCTTCCTGAACGTCGCCATTTTGAAAAGGAAACTGTGGAGAGCAGAAAGATATCGAGGTAGGTATCGCACTCGGCATATTTAGGTGAACGCAAAGAAGAGCACCGTCCAACGTCCCAGAAAGAAGAGGAAGGATCCGATCGTTAGAACAGACTGCCATATTTGGATAGTCATAGTAATTTCCATTTGTCAAACAGTACCTAGTTTTACCACTCATAACAGCTTGGGCACTGAACAGAACCATCGGATTGAGATACGCCCACTTAGCGCGCACGGGCACAAACTCATGCTGCGAGATCAGTCCGAGGTGCACGCCCCTCGCCTCTTCTGTTCAAGTGAGACTTGTTTAATCTCTAAAAGCTATCCAGGCTAGTGCCGAAACTGGGACCCGTAGTTCAAACATTGGGATGCGGGGTAGGGATGATGTCTAAGTCACTGCCCCCGTGAGTCTAACACTATAGATCGGAAGAGACTTCTCTCCAACTTCGACTCCAGCGGTTTCCACGGTATCAGGCTCCGTATAAGCTAGGGCGCTGGTAGGCCAACTCAGGTACGGTGGGCCCATCACACCCATAGAGACCCTATCAAGCATCAGCGGGGGTCATCGCAATGTCAGAGAATCCGCCTTCAGTTAGCAGGAACTCTCTCCCCTCTCTGCCGGGTGCCATATTCGGATGAGGAACCCCTTGGCGGAAAGAAGCGAAGTACTTAGAAGTAGACTGCGACGAAGAATTGTACCATCGCCAAAAACAACTGAGGATGATGTACGGGAACATGCAAGACCACCTCAACCCGCCCATCCTCTAGTCAGAGGACTACGTTGAAGAATTTTTGGCATCACCAATTCAAAAGCAGAAAGTTCTATTAATTTCGTTGGCAAGGTTAATTCATGATCCGGTTATAACATAGAAAATAGAACTGAATTCTCAGGGGCTCAGTTTCTCCAAACATTTTTGTATGGATTTATAAATGTGTGAGTACGGTTGCCTAACTAAGTGGTATGCAGGCCTGTTGTTCGTCAAGGGGGATGAGTGGGTGGCGCGCATCACCCACTCAACCCCCTTTACGATCAACAGGCTTGCACGCCAGCTAGTTAGGCAACCATACCTACACATTTAGAGCGTTCATATAAAACTGTAAGGGGAAATTCATTTGGAATCAAGATAATAAGAAAGGTTTACTACTTATATTAGAGAGCAATTACAGGAATATAATAAGAAGTGATAGTCGCGGAAACGATTTCATAAATGTGACTTAACGTAGATGAAAGAGACCAAACATTTCCGTCCGTAACTGCTCGCTTCCTCCCCCGATTAAATCCTTAACAAGCCGTTAAACGCATTAACCGGAAGCTTTTGATTCGCCTACAACATCGCTTTTATTGCTTCGGGCCCCCTTAATACTCCAGGTGTTCAGGTTTAACGACGTACGTGGACCTTTTCCACATTTGTTCTTCTCCAGGAGACCAACACAAGTGCCGTTGGGCGAAGCCGACATGCCAAACAACGCCTTCGCAAGAGTGAAATTTTATCGAATGGTATCTCGTCTGGAAATCTCGCAAATTGCAGAGGGTGCGTGAGCACTTTCGAGCACGGAATTTCTGCCATTAAAATTAGGGCTTTTAGGCGTTCGGATTTTGACGTGTGGAATTGTGAATTTTCCTTTGTTAGTTTAGTTTTTTCGCTTAAATACCACGTGAAATGTAGGCTGGCGCAGTGCATGCAATAAGTTCTACATTATTAGGTCGAAATATGCAATTATTGAATTTTTTTCCTAACAAACGAAGCCACTGGCGTACATTTTTAAATCGGTTACACTTGTTTGTTTCCACCGAGAAATAATGGGCATAATTCCTAGTAGGAAGGTTCGTTAAAAAAAACGATATTCCAGAAAGACAAAGCGAAATACGGACGCCACGCTAAGCTCCTTTGCTTTGGCTAACTTAGAGGTCACGTTCCAGGGGTTGATAGAAATCAAAAACAAAATTGTACATTTTGCTGAGGGATACTAGATAGTGTCCAAATGCGGCAATGTCTTCCGAAAGATCATGCAGACACTTCAATAACGTTAATGCAAGACCGGTGCTGGTAACACCAAATAGCGTGTCAGAAAGAACGGATCTATTTAAGACAATTCACCGTTGCCGATTCGCTGTCGGTAAATTCGCCGTCATCGCAATCGAATTTAATATCACAAAAACCTAATTAGAAGCGACTTGGAATTTGCTCCAAGTGTCGTCCAATAAAAATCATCGTCAAGTTTAAAGTTAAAAATTTGCTACGAGATAATAATAGCGGGCCGTCTTTTTATTTCCTTCCACTCCGTTCATTTCAGCAACCGGAAGACACGAGCGTTTTCGAGTAAACAAAGAGTGAACTCGTCCTTTTTTCGCTACTTTTGCTCGAAGGGAAGCCGTCTTTGTTCACGTTCTTACATACAGCGCGAGAGAATAATTACGTGAAAAGGAAAATACTCTTTCAGTACGTAATTTATAAATTACGTTACGCCATTGTATGGCGTCTACTTAAGTCATTTTTCTCTGCGAAAGCAGAGATGGAATGAACTCTTTAGAACTGGAGTACACATAAATTTACACGAAACGTACTTGCAAATGAATATTTTATTTTAATGCCACGTTGGGATATTGTGACAAGGAGAACATTAGCACCGCCAACGACTAACTCTAAAATGAATTACTCCTGTCTTACGTACTTTTAACTAGGTGGCAAGTTTGCGCACTTTTCGTCAGCTTTTGCCCCAGGAAGCTCAACGTGGATGGGCGTGATTTTTATAATTTTTATAGGCGCCAGGGTGAACGATTCGAAAATGTTGTACCCGTGTGTACAATATAATTAGTGCCAGACTGCCATAATTATGTAAGTCCTTTTATATTTAATTTAATAAATGCATTATTTAATCTGACTACGTCCCTTACTAAAAAAATACCGTAACAATATCCTCAAGGCATTAAAGTCGAAAATGTTTGTGGAAGTTAAGAGACATTTAAAATAATTTTTGGCAAATTTGACAATGAAGTAATCAAAAAACTATTTATTGAACATCACTACCTAAAAGAGTCTGAGGATTAGAAAGCCAAGAATAGGGAATCTCAGGAATGGGTTTGCGAAAGGACGTAAAAAGTGTTCTAAAAAAAATGGCCCAAAAAGCGTGAATTTGGCTGGAATTCTGATTTTCTTCTTAAAGATGTGGACGCGTTAGTTAAACGCAAGAAGTAAATTTGAAAAATAGAAGTAAATTTTGCTGTTCATCAATCTTTCATCCGACATTGTGATAGGGTGTAATGGTGTCGCTGGCACGAATTTTCTGCTGCGGCGAGTATGCAGCAGCGCCCCGGTTTATATTACCCCAATAAATTTCGTACTTCTGTGGAAGAACGTGCAGTTTTAATCACGTTAAGTTGGCTCATTATAACTTCGGCGCCATTTCGTGTTGCATAAATCTCGTTTAAAACCAGAACAATGCACGATTGCCAAGAATATGTTGCCGCACGTATAACGCCAACACAATAACGTTGTCGTTGTATAACTCCAACTGAAAACACAACGGAATTAATTTTCAGACCGATCGTTATGCAAAAAAAAAGTTGCAATCAATCCTTTTTTATTGTATACTAACTGATTCGTATAGGGAACATAATTATTTACACTTTTTGAACATATCTCAGGTGTATCACTTCTGACGAAGCTGTCGAACGACGGAGAAACATTAAGTGTTTTCTGCGCTATTTAGTGTCCGCTATTTGTGATAAAATTTTCATCGGACAAGAACCAACTTTAAATTTAAATATATCTCAGGTGGTATTAATTAGACGCATACGTTGTGATTTCGAGAACGCTCTTGTACTGATGAGAAACATCGAGAAACATCAGGCGGTGTGTAGACTGTTCTCGAATAAATTTGTGGTATGTGGGTGGCCTATCCACCAGGAATAAACGAATCCAAGCCGAACATAAGAAGAAAGTATTTTGTTTGTTGCAGTGTACTTTTGATTTCCATCTACGATAACTAAGCACAACACTTCAACATGACATATTTTTTTTAATTAAAAAGATCTCCTAAAACTTGTGCGTCTTCAAATTAAAGCCGGGGGCGTAAATCAATACTAATTAAATTCGAAATAATTTGTTACAGTTTCGTATACTTATTAGCAGACGTCGTCGAAGGTCGGAGATGAACGAAATTCCGCGTTACATTTTTAATTCGGAAAGAAACGAAACGTGAATGTAATTGCCTCCGTCGCCGACGGAAATCCGGAGGCCACTTAGGCGTCGGAAATTCGTAATTGAAGTTTTAAGTCCTCCAAGAAATTCATCCCCCGGAGTGAGTACGCATTGATTCCGGGCCGGTAATATTTCAAATTTCGCCGAGTTTGGCGGGCGCAATTATGAAAGTTTCGGGAAACGAATCTCGTTTCTTCGCCTTTCCATTAAGTCGAAGTTTCCTTTTAGTTTTGGACAGGTCGTGCGACGGTAATTTGCAATTGCGTCAAACGCAAATTTAATTATTGATTCATCATTCTGAACTCAACTACTGCGAGTTTTGTGGACACTTTACGAAAGTTTCGTAGTGATTTTGTTGTAAGTAAGAAACTTACGTATTTGTCAGTTGAACTCTAAACTACTTTGGCAAAATGTAGTTAGCTTTTAAAATAATAAATTCACATTTTGTTTCTCTTAAATCAAAAATTAATCATCGTTGAAAATACCTTGCGTTATCCTTCGGTAATTACGAGGCGAAAACAAATTATCCTAAGGGCAGGAATATTGATTTACGTCTGTGGGATTCCCCTCCAAATTAAGCGAATTATGACGTGCTTATTTAAGACAAAAATACACTTAGTTGTTGTGCAATTCCTGCAACCCTCATAGCTACGCCGACGTGTCAATTATGGTTTCAATAAAACACCCTCGAGGGGTTCTGAGCATTTTTTTATGTTGAAGAAGACGAGACGGTATATGGGGGGGACACTCTGTATATGCATTGCTTCGAAGTAGAATTTTCACCTAAAACATCGCCATTACAACAGAAAGCCCCTCGGCTTTTACCGACTATCATTATCGACACACAACAAAAAACCCTAATGGACCGTTCCAATTTTTACATAACGGTAATCGCTCTCCCTGACAGCACATTTCAGGATCATAAAAATAGAACCGACTTTGTTAATGTTAATTCCTTCGGACATAAACATTCCCCTGCGATAATGTTAAACGCCATTTATGTAATTTAATGTGTCTGGGATTCCCCGTGATTTTCGCGATTTGATACCACTTCAAACAAGTCGAAGTTAATGTATGTACATACACAAAGCGATTGCCCGAGGGAGACTTTTTCGCGGAAAAAACGTCCCATTACATCCCGGAGCTTTCCGATAAGGGGAGGCGCTAGCCGCTAGGGTCGCAAACAAAAAAATGTGTGCTCTCGTAATCCGAAGATCGGCCTTGAATATTACGAGATAAAATTTCGAAGTTTCCGAACGTGAATCCAATATTTCTTTCTAGGCCCTTGATTTTTTTATGTTCTTAGTTCAACCGAAAAGACTTTGGAAATCACTCTTTCGAACCATTCCAGTTGTTGATTAATAATAAATGAAAATGAAGAAAGTTCTTCAATCAAATAGTTTTATTATTTATCTGCCTCTTATAAAACTAAATTTCTGTAAGCTAATTAAAAAGCAGCGACTTGAAATTTTATTTATGAAATAAATGGAAGCTAAACTTTTTTAAGTAAGAGTTAAGTAGGTGGGATTCCATCACACCAAACAACCAACCCCCGTCGATGAATTTCATTCCGTTCTTAGGCCGCCATAAATAAATTTCCTAATAAATCATGCTTTTTCTCCGGTGAATATTCCGGGCGGCAAACAAAGGATTCACTCGTTTATTTTACAAGTCGTTTTTGCAGCAGTCACATTCTGAGCGTCGCGTCGCGACGCTCCGCCGCGCCGTCGGAACGAACTCGAGCGGGGGTTATCCCTAAGGACGAATCTGACTTCATCGAAATAAAAGTCCTCGAGATCAAATCGGCGAGCAAATATAACAAAAGTTGCCATCAAAGTTGTGTTATATAACATATGGGATTGTTTCGTGTGTAGCAAAGTAAATGCCGCTTTACACGTACACAAAGCAATGCAATTAAAGTTGCACACAAAAATTACTTTAGGAAAAAGGTACCAATTTCTGAATGTAAATATTTACGGTGTTTTATATTTGAATCTCCTTACTGAGATTAATTTTATCAATTATTGTACGCACAATAAAAATTGCATCTTGCATGCAGCAAGACAAATTGCATCATGTAAGTTTTTGTAGCTCGCCACAAACTAATCAAGTTGCTTCCTTTTTTCTTTCCGATTACAAGAGATGATTTCCAAAGAAAATAAATTGAAATTCTTCTTAGGATTGAAATTTAAATGCTTCTTTTATTTAATTAACGAGATTGGGCAGTGTACACAAAATATCTTATTGGATTACTCCCTTGTAAACATAAGCGTTTCATTGAGGTGCTTGATTATTATTAGAGATGGCTCGCAAAACCTCCCCGAAGTAATCTCTTTTCGCAGCTCTTCGACAGTCAATACTTCTTCCAGAGGCACTTAAAACCCGGAGTCGGCGGAACGCCCACGCCGCACTTCGCTTTCATTTAATCCCGGGCCTGGCCTGGCGGGATGTTCTTCATTGTCCCTACGGTACTTATTGCCTTTAAACTTTCAGCACGCATTTCTCATGGATTCTCTTTTCGGCAAACAACTCGTTGACAAGTAATAAGTATGGAAAATAAAAGGGGATGGGGGGGTCGAAACTCGAAACTACATTACACATTTAGTACTCACTCATATTCGTAAAGCAGTTGCAAAGCCTTTTACTTTCTGATAAAATTTAAAGTTGGATTGCGTCATTGATTGACTATCTTGAGTAAAGCAACATTTCAAAATTTAATCATAGAATAGACCGACAAAAAATTATCCCCAAAATAAAAGTGTTTCATAGTTTTATCATTGTTACGGCGCGGCGGGGCGTCGGGCGTGAACTTGAGCTTTAAATAGAATTGACATGATCAACTGAAATACTGTCACGAAAGGGATTTTCTAAAAAACCACGAAGGGCTTTCTGGTTGTATTCCGCAAACAAATAATTTAAACGCGAACTTGTGTAATCGAGGGCACCGCAACCGTGTCGAAATAAACAGGTAATCGGTTCAAATTCCACAACGATAGAGCTCAGCGAAAATTACGATAAACGAGGCCGCGCACATATGAAATCGATGGGCGAAACACGGGGCAAGAACAAAGAGATGCAACATGCAAACTAGCCAAAAACGGTGTATAAAAATGCGAGCCAAAAATTAGGAGGCAGTCGTTCTACCGAACCGACTCAGTGGCGACTAGTGCCGACACACCGGGACGCCACGCACCGAGACGCTGTCCTACAACTGAACACCACTCCACCGAGACGCTGTCCTACACCGGGACGCCACTACACCGGGACGCTACTGCATCGAGACGCTGTCCTACACCGGGACGCTACTGCATCGAGACGCTGTCCTACAACTAAACGCTACTGCATCGAGCTGCTGCAACCCTGCTGGCCGGCTACAGTACCGACCCCCGGGAACGAGGACCATCTTCCCCCCGCCAACCAAGGGAAACGATACCCGAGTCCACCACCCCGTCAGGAAAGAATCTTGTTCCACTTCGGCCAGAAAAGGAACGACGTGAGCTAACCGTCGCCGTGAACACCCGGACCGCATTCCCAACAATTCGAGACGAACCCCGCAACTAAATTTATTTAATTTCCTTTAATAAAGAGGTATTAATATCTTTTTTTCTAAAACACCTGTGTTTCAAGCTCTACCATCTATTATCTCTGCTACCTACGCCCTAAACGGATAAAAAAACCCCGGACCCGTGACAATACGAACTCCAAAATATTTTGCTACCTACCTGAAGGCTGCAAATTATGGGAGGGCAAACTAAGATCGTCCCAATTGCCGGCTAACTCATTAGGACGAGCGAGGTCATACATAACCCCAAAGTAAAAGGGCAGTAAATGAAAAATAAATAATAGTCACCAAATATTGCACGTTTGTCGTTATTTATAGTTCACGAGCAGCACAGAAAATCTAAGCCGTTTGTGATAAAATGCAATTTAATTTAATTACAAAACAAACGTAGGTTAACCACATAAAAAGTTAAAAATAAATACGTCGAGCTGGGCATGCTACTCATTTACACGAGTTAAATTCTTGCTTGCTTGGGAGTGACTAATGGGCCAGGATAGATCCTTTTACCCTTAGTCTCTTTATTTTGCGTTGGTGTCGTCCGTCGTAGTTTTTGGCGTAGTCAAGTGCTGTGTTGGTATGCTTGTCAAACTGCTTCAAATGTCTTGGTGGCTTAGGTATATGTTGTTTCTTGTATGGTCTCTATTTTCAGTTCCAGGAGATGATGGCGAGGGAGTTAGGTTTTATTTTTCGTCGTTCCATGTTAGATTGAGAGGAGGTTGAGTACTATTTGAGTGTTCTGTAGAAATTGCTTCGTTTCTGTTGGTCCTGGGTTCGTGGTACTGTAGGCTAGCATCATTTCTGCTAGAATCTTGGTGATCTGGGTGTGTTTATTATTGTGACTCGGTGGCTTCCAGGGTAGAGCGGTAGTAGTTGGTTTGTCTATGGTGTTTGTCTGGTAGAGGGGGGAACGCTTTGCCATCAAGATTTAATTTGAAGGGGTTGTAAGTTTGGTACGAAGTGTATTCATGAGATTAGGGGGGAGGGGCGTGGTTGTGAGTTTGTTTTTAGGGTTGCAGGGGCAACTCCTGGAGTTAACAGCAGGGCAGCGGTGACCGGTAGGGACCGATACATTCACAGCCGAGCCAAGAGCAGAGCAGCCACACGTGAAACATCTACCTCAGTCGTAAATCCAACCGCAACGGATGACGAATATTACGACATTCCGACGGAGTTTTTTCGCAAGGATGTTACTTCGGACGACATCCGACGCCTGTTTCCCGATGCCCCGGAAGTGGACCTCCCGGAAATCCTGAGATTTATCAAGCAAACTGTGAAATCCGAAAGGAAAGCAGAGAAACGAGCCAAAGCTGCGGTTCAACCCAAGCCGAAGGGCGTCCCTCAGTCCGAAATGGAGATTCAAGACGCCGACAGTACTCCCACACACATCGCCGAAAAGAAAGCAGAGAAACGCCTCCAAGCTGCCGTTAAAAGCAAGCCGATGGTTGAAGAACCCCCCCAGTCCGATATGGAGACACAGGACGCCACCAACGAACCATCAACCGACAACGATGGGTTTCAGGAACCGCGAAAATCGCAAAAGCGACGTCGCCTGTCCACCACCGAGGAACCGGTCATTGAAACGTCCAACCGTTTCTAGGCTTTAAATTCCGCGAAACCGAAGGTTAGGATTCCGCCCATTGTGATCCAGAACAAGGAGAGATGGTTCCATCTCCGGGCTCGACTCGAAGAACGGAACATCAAGATTGCCCGCGCCATCAACAAGATGGATGGAATCGAGCTCCATACCAGCAGCGAAGACGATTTCTGAAGAGCCACTAAACTAATGGACGACGAAGAGGCACTGTGCAGGACTTACGGCCTCACCAGCGAGAAGCCATTACGCGTGATGATACGCAACGTCCCGGAGTTCATCGAGGAGGAAACACTCCGATTCGAGCTTCAGAAGAAATTTCTGGTGGAGACCGTTTTCCGAATGAAAACTGGACCATCGAAAAAGCCCATTCCGATGGTGCTGGTGATTCTGTCGAAAATACCAGAGACCAGACCAGACTAGCTCTCTATACACACCGTACGCTCATCAAGCGGTTCCTGAGCGAATCAGCCCTTATCCGCTTGGGCCCCGACCAGAGCCATCGGATTGAGATACGCCCAATCAGCGCGCAGGGCGGGCCCACCTTTCGGTGGCTGGCACTATAAAGTGTCTTCCAACTCACTGCTACCAGAGTGGTCCGGGGTTGCACGCCCCCCGCCCCTTCTGGTCAAGAGAGACCTATCTAATCTCTACTAGCTAACCAGGCTAGTGCCGGAACTGAGATCCGCAGTTCACACGTCGGGATGGATGGACATCATCCCTAGCCCAAGCATGCGGGCTAGCAACCACTGCCTCCGTGAGTCCAACCCAGTCGACCGGCGGAGGTCCCCTCTGCTCGATCCACTCCAGAGGAGGGGAGGGTATCCTCCGGGCTAACCGGTCCCCACGGTACCAGTTGACTTCACTGGTTGGAAGTTCGGTCACGAGCGAACAATCGGCCGCGTCCTGCAGATTAGGTTTCGTGCAAACCAGGCGCTCGTACGCCAACTCGGGAAGGTGGGCTCGTCACACCCATAGGGACTCTATCAAACGTCCACAATGGTCACCTACGGCCGAAGCCGTTGGATCCACGCTTTGGTTAGCAGGGTCCCCCCCCCTGCCGGGAATACCAGAGACCAAGAAAATGTTCGACTTAAAAGAATTATTCGACTTTTGTGTGAGTGTCGAATCTCCGAGGCCCAAGATACGCCAGTCCCAATGCCACCGATGTCAAAAGTTCGGGCACACCCAACGCAATTGCAAGTTAGCAGCCCGATGCGTGAAATATGTCGGGGATCACCACACCGGTACTTGCACGAAGACAAGGGATTCGCAGGCAACATGCGCCAACTGCAAAGGGAAGCACTCCGCCAACTACAGAGGGTGCCCGTAGTTCAACGAAATCTTCCGACACCACCACCACCGCCACAAGAACCAACTCCACGACCCTAAACTCGCCGTTACCCGACGGCGAAACACGAACACGTGCAACAAGTAGGTCAACGCCAGGACGAAGCTACGCTGAAGCCGTTTCCGAGCCGAAGCAGACCAACGCCAACAACCAAACCCTAATGGAGGTACTGAAGGCAGTCCGCCATGCCATTGCGGGGTGCAAATCCATACCGGAGGCAATTACCGCCCTTCTGGGTAAGGCCTGGCCCTACTAAATTGAAAATCACCGTCAAAACCCACTCCGATGAAGATGGTAGAGACAACCTGTCTAGGAACATCGTAATGATTACCGTTCATCGTTCCTGAAGTTTACGGTGCGGATGTCTTTGCAGTTGGCGCATCTGGGCGGATCGAACTTTGTTTTTGGGCAGTCAGACGTCGGGTGGTTATTTCCACATTTCACACATTTGTACTCGGCTTTGCATCGCGCTTGTGAGTGACAGCGGTAGCATTGTCCACCTGATAAGTTGTTCCTAAGTGGTTCCACTTTTATATCTATTTCGCATGCACCGTAAGGTCGTAGATGTGCTTGTATTCTAGAGGAACTGTATTATTAGCACTAGGGACATTGGGGTTTTGTTTTGGCCTTGCACCAGATGGTAACAGCCGAAGAAAGCGGCACTAGCTATCCTGTGTCCAATTATCAAAATTAATCAATTAGTTAATAGATTGATAAAAAAAAGCTTTATGAAGTTCTTTTGTTGCAGGAATTGGGATCTCAGCCTTTGCCGACAATAATATCCGATGACATCGAACCGAGCCTATCTCGGCCGCGCTCCGGAACCTGGGGCTCGAAATCGGATTCGAAACACGCGAAAGAGATGGAGAAGCACAAGAGCAAAGACAAGTCGAAGCACGACTCCAAGTCCAAACATGAGTCTAAGTCCGAGTCGAAGCAGAAAGAGAAGAAGAAAGACAAGCACGGCAGCAGAAGCGGTTCGGCCTCCAGGTCGAGCTCCGCCGAAAGACGAAAGTCCGTTGAGGACGTTCAAAGCCCCAAGAAGCCCAGCATGCTCGATGCTATCAGATCGAGATCGCATTCGGACGCGGGCAAGAAGAAGGGACTAGCGATCATGGCGACCATGAAGAATGCTATGGTGGTAAGTCACTTCTTGAGTTACCATTGAGTGCTTGCATGGCAGAAAAAGTTGATAAAGTTGATGAAACAGAAACAATTTGATTTCAGCACACCGGATTGATTCACGCAAAACCGAAAGCACCAAAGGATGGTTCGGCCCACCCCTACAGGGATGGATCGGACACGCAGTATTACCACACGTGGATGGCGCCTTCGACCAACAGAAGCCCGATGACTAAAATCATGGATTTATTCAAGAATCGATCTCACCTCAGCGTACCACCGGAAGACAGGAAGAAGGTGTGTTCGCTTTGCTTATTTCCATGGGTGTACAAAATTCACGCTTCTTAAAATGAAACCTGCCGCGACGCTTTGGCCTTGATGACCCATGCCTCCAACCATTGAAAGTGACCATCGTTCAAAGTCAATACACTTCCGGAGGAGTTGATCTACATCTGTTGTGACTCTTTGGCCTTGATGGCGCATGCGTCCATCCTTTCAAAGTGACCATCGTTCAAGGCCAACCCACCACTTCCAGAGGGGTTGATTGGGCCTCTTGCACTTTGACCTCTCGCCTGAGGAAATTCATTTACCCCGTCATTATTTCAACTGGCACGACGACTTTGATGATAGCGCACGAAGTTAATTGAGGAAAAAATTAAACTTGCTCAGCGTTGCATTTTGAACGAAAACACATCATTCTTTATTTAACGGCTAACACGACTTTACCCATTTGAGTTACTGTACTCGTAGCTAGGCGGGATTTAAATTAATAAAACGATCCTCATAATAGTAAATTCATTCGCTCGTTGAAAGCAAGCTGGAAAGCAAGAAGTTATGTGCTTGTATTCTATAGGAACTGTATTATTAGCACTAGGGACATTGGGGTTTTGTTTTGGCCTTTTATGTCCTGTTGGATTAAGTTGTCTTCTATTGTTTCAGTGGAGAATTCTTGTGGGATGCCCCGAATTACCACCTAAAGTTTTCTTTCCTTGTCTAGGCTGAAGGTGTGATAGGGTACTGCTCCTTTGTCCAGGAAGGACGTGATGCCTTTGTAGTCGTCGGCCGTCTGTGACCAGATTTTTATTCCTTCACTGGTGTTCGTTGCTTTGGTGTAGTTGTGGCGTTTACATCTTAAGGCGTTGGCGATTTGTATCCATTTATCTTTCTATCTGATGATGATTGGGGGGGATTCGTGCGGGTGGGTCATTTATGCTTGGGGTCTTGTTGGAGGTTTTGTCTGTATGAGAGTGTATATCGTCGTCTGTTTGAGATTCGTCGTCCTGATCTAGTGTTTCGTGTCTAGTTGGCCTCTGGAGCTTTTCCTCTTCTTTTGTACCTTTCGGGGCTTTTCGAAGTCCATTTCTTGATCATCTGAATCGCAGCACCTTGTCTTTTTTATTCGGTGGGAGGTCGGATTCACTTTTCGTGTCATCTTCAGTTTGTTTTAGTACTTATAGTTTTTCCTCAATTTGCCACTGCGGCACGTGAGTGCGGCGAGAAAGATCAGAAGAATGCAAGGTAAATATTTACACACATTTTTAATTATTTACATTAGTATTTTTGTTTATATTATTTTCTGACACAGCAAGGTCATTCAATGAAACGTTCATGCGTTCGTAAACCCTATCAAACCCGAGCGGTTCGGTTATAGGACAGGTTGACCTCATCAGGTAACTATTTTAAATCCGATCTACAACCCGATCATAGTGTCCAAAAAGGCCTTTAGAGTGACACTCTCTATTCCGTTCACTATCCAATCAAACATCTCAGTCTGATGAATTCACACAATGCCTGGGATGATGTGCACTATAGGCGATGATCAGGATTATTGACTCGATCGTACAGCATTCGATTTGAAGTACAACCACAAGCAAGGAGGGGCAATTAACAACTTGAACAACAATGAACCGAGAAGAATCCATTGCAAGGACAGAGGAACCAGTCCCCTAGTTCTACTGTACTCCTGATAACTGTAAATTTTGTTTCTTTGTATTGATTTCAACGCAAGGTTTTTGCGCTCATTATATCAGACCCCTCAGTGGCTGGTACAAGGAGTTTTTACCTTTTTTTTGCAATAAATAATTAATTAAATCAAACTTCGTATTTTATTTAACAATTAGTTCCTTGTTCTTTCAAGTCATGTACATCTTCGCACCAAAAGAACCAGGTTACCACAACGTAAGTCCAGATTCACAGCCGTCACGAGAATATAATTATTATCAATATTATGGTAAAGTTTTTCGCTGATTCCGAAGGGTCGTTCAACCGAAACAGAATATAAGCTAGTAGAATAACCCTTAGCGTGGTCGTAAAGTAATCAGGTAGCCCGGTAGCAGGTAGCTGTAGAATAGGGAAAGTGTAGCGTGAATAATCGTAGTAACAAACCGTTGGGTGACCTTTCGGAATTTCACTTGTTTTGTTTGGACAGTTTTATTGCTTGTTTAGTTGTACGTAAAGTCAACAAACAAGGTGACACGTCCGGCGCATTACAATTCTAACGGACTTTTAAGTGCAAATGCCTTCTATCTTCTTTGGCACCATCTTCACTTTGCAGACTTGCCCCAACAGACTCGACGTTTAAATTTATCGCGTCATCTGGCGTATCCTTTCACAGAAATCAAGCGCAACTAAAACCAATTGTTTTGTAATTTGGCTCTGTTTTCGCTCAAAGTAATTTTCCAATCCAGCAGCAAGTACATTTTGCGAGCTTTCCGCATCCACCACATCAATAATGATTTTGCGATGCTGTTTTCGCTTCCATTTTCCAGCTGAAATGACGCAGTTCGAGCGGTAACAATTTTCGAATGTTAATGAGTTTTCCGCAGTTGCAAACGAATTTGACGAATTCATCACAATAGACACGGACGCGGACGCGAAAGTTCCAAACCGGAAAACTCCAGCCAGCTTATTTGAGATATTTTCAGAGTGCGCTAACTAGTAGAAGGCCTAGAAGCGATGAAGGCCTCACCTTATTTCGATGAAACAAAACGCACCAGAGAAAACGGATTCCGCAAGTCGATTATTTCGTTCCGTTAAAATGCATTGACCCTTAAAAGTTGAAGAGACGTTAGCAGTCGGTCTCAAATAAAATTTGTGCCTTCTTAATTCATCGAAGAGGAGAAGAGCAAATATTTTCTTTTCTGCTTTTTTAATTAAACGGAATTATTGATACAGCGCAGAGGAAAGTTTTATTGCAGACAGGCTCGTAAAACGAGATTATTTAATCAGCCGCTCTAGATGTCAAAGGAAAGCGGTTTAATGGCCTGGATGTTATGACGACAAGGAAAACACGACGCGGTTAAATATCTGCGGAATTAACGAAGTGCGACGCATTCGAGGGGGTGGGCTCCGAATTTAATGCGGGGCAATTACGACCTTATAGTTGTGGATATCGCACACAATTATGCAAAAATGGGGGAAAACTGATGGGATTCGATTGTTCCTCGGTAGATCTGAAACGTCGCCGCTACTTTAAATTGAGGACAGAAATGTTCCCCCTTTATTAGATTTATGTCAAGATTACATTGTTGTCAGTTTGAAACATCCATTTCATTAAAGTTGCAGTTGCAAAAAAGTTTGCCATTTATGTCGTGAATAAAATTTCTAATATACAGGGTGATTCTTGAGTTGGTCAACAAAGAAAAAATGTCAAAAGAATAGACATCACAGAATATGTGAAAAATGTTAAAAAATTCTATGTACTTTAGTTTTATTTTTATACTCCTTGTTAAGTTCTTCGTTGGTAACTTTTTAAAACAGTTGGGAACACTGTTTTCCCTGTAGTTCTCGCATCCGAATTTCCGTACGTTAGGCGAGGAGACCAGCCATTTCTTCAACTCTGTGGTTTTTGGCGTCCATCTTAGCAGATCACGAGTATTGCGACGATTTCAAAATTCATTAAAATTGTTATTAGTTTTCCGGATCAGCCTGTATATTGTGGTAACCGAGAATTCGTTACTGGTTTACCGTTAATTTCGAAAGATTACAAAATATTGCACAAGTAGACAAATGCAATAATTTCCGCCACACGAGTTGTTCTATTTCACTCACTCCCCTGCGAAATTCTGCTGTCTCTCTTAACAACTCCCCTTGCAAATCCCACTCGTGAAACGACCGTGGTGTCCCATCTGAGTGTTATTGCTGCTCGCTTGGCGTACACCTCGTATTGGGGTTTTCCGCCTTATTTGTGATATTCACTAAACTGTATTGTTTAATGTGAAGATTGAACGGAGGGTTTTACTCTGAATTGTGTGCTTCAAGCATCAAAAGGCTTCCTTTCAGGCCTTTCCAAGCCTGACTTCTGGATACAAGTCAGGTATGATTCATATAAAGGGACGTTTACACTACGTACATGTTTGAAATATACTTGTACCGACATGTAGGTCGGTTGAAAAGTTTGAAACAAATCTAAAATTGATCTCATACAAGTGCTACACTTTTCTTATATTTGACATGTTTCCGATATGTTTTATAATACGGATTTTTATTCCAAATTAATGGAAAACAGAGCGATCACAGACCATATAAAGGTAGTTGCGCATGTGCAGAATAGTCAGCTGTTTTCAATTGTCAAGCGAGCTGATGATTTCTGAAATTTTTTTATTATTAAATACTAAATACGTAGCGAAGAAGTCACAGAGTGTAAACGTCCTTTTCTAGTATATGTCGAAAACATGTCCTAAACATTTGTATGCGACAAATTCACATTTTTGTATAGATTTGTTTTTCAATGTCTTGAAAACATGTATGTAATGTAAACGCCCCTTAAGCAACCGCTGCTGGTATACATAGTTCAGGTCGTAACGTGTTTTCTGAGCGTTTAACTCGGAGCTACTTGACGGTTTCTTCGTTGAGTCGTGGTTGGAATTGTGATGGCGTCGTTGTGGACAGACATCGGCCATCCATCTTAGTGTCCGTTAACACGGCTGCTTACTACTCCCACCATTAGAGGGCGCTTACTCTCCGGTACACAAGTTGATGCTCTTGATACGTCCCTCCTGTGCGTTACACGGACGACTTCACGACTCTTGAGCAGCTGTTGTGCATTCACAGTTGGAAGTTGAAGGTCGGAGTTATTTTACTATATTTTTAATACTTTGGACGCGTTTTGTTACAAACTGAGTTGACATGCGTAGTTAATTTAGTATAGTTTTATATTTGATTCCGTGTTTCTTGTGAGCGAACAAACGGATCCGCATTTCGTGTTTTGACGTTCCTTGTCATTTGAGTTTCAAAGTTTTGCACGTTCTGTCGAACGTGGAATTATTTAATGTGTGTACTGGCGTTTAATAAGTTAAGTTTGGAACTTTTTGATTTACTTTTAAATTGCTCTAAGAAAGACAAAGTTTGTTTTGGGGTTTTGTGTGACTCCCACCCGTTCCACTGAGTTGGGATCGCAACTTAATTTGCTCGCTCAACAATTTGCAACCAGGTAAGTAGATGTACGACTGGCAAACGACGGTCGAATATTTTGCGCTCCTTGCGTTGTTGCTTTGTAGTTAAGATCGCCATGAGTTAAGGGGTTTTATTGTCGTTTGTGAGAGGTTCCTGGAAGTATTAGTTTCCAATGCTTTGTTGCGGGTAATTACGCGTCATTCAAGGATCGGGACGCCACGTTTCTTTTGTGGGCTCACTGATATGGTCAGCGAGGTAAGTTCTATCGAATCAGCTATTAAGTTTCTCTTATATTTGTGTTTCTTCCTTTAGCACGTTCTGTGCGTTAGGATAACTCCCTCTGTTCGAGTTCCTGTGGCCAGAATAACACCCCCAGACGAGTTTTGCTGTTGATGGCATTATTAATCTACTTTCAAATCGTGTTCGCAGAGAAGGATCCTTGTTTGTAGCTGCCGAACCTCATAGGGCACGCTCCGAGGGCTACACCCCTTCCTTGGTCGAACACACTTGTTTTGGTATCGTTAAAATTTTATCATATGTCTTGCGTTGGTTTCGTACATATTAATTTTGTGCCTCCTATTACTTAATTACCTGACGAAGACTCCTGGTTCCTTCTGAACTCGGATTTGAACTTAATACTCAGGTAAAGTTGTTTGTTAAGTAACATTGCTGTCTGAAGGACATAAATTTGTTATAGGTATAAGTATATAAAACAGAAAGGACATCCTGGCCGGTAATAATGCGATTTATTTTTCACGTTGTTAAATATTTTATTCCCATTTAATTTTGAGCTCATTAACATATTTGAGTGGAGTCACTCGTCCGCTTATAATAATACTAATAATAACTTCTTTATTCTTTCTTTTAGTACAATATAGGCAATACAAATGAATAGGGAAACCCTAAGGCGGGGTTCACAAAAATGTGGTCTTCCACCCATGTAGGTAACATTCAAACCTTCTTCTATTGTGTCTGTCTTTTGTTTTTCTTTTTCTGTGCATAAAACTTGGAATGTAATAAATGAGCCGTACCACCATTGCACGATGTGTTCATCAGCTGTGGAACTGTGTGTTATTAGTTCACGGTCAAGTTTTAATAATTTTTTCTTAATCAATGTGGATTCATCACGGTTGAAGAACTTAGGAGGGAAACTGCTGACCCCTACCACCCTGCATGCAAATATAATTTATTTAATGTAACACGTGTAAGTTCATCTCGAACACAAACGAGCTTGTTAGGAAGTGAGCCCGAGCATACGTAGACGTGATTAAAACGACACGAATTAATTTATCCAAGTTGGCTGTCGCGCAGTGTTTCGCCGTTTTAATTTGGTGTTAATTTTCCGCGCGCGTAATTCTCACCCCAGTTTGCAAGCTGCGTTCGTCGTGTGAATGGAACTGCTAACGAACGCGTAAATTTTATTATGTATTAAACCGGTGCACGCTGCACTATGTAATTAGGTCCTGAACTAACAAACAACAAATTTTAATTAAATTAATAAAAATAATTAGGGGCAGAATTTGATTTGGGGAATAAATTCGCTGGGTTCTAAGTATTTCCTAAATGAGATGTGTTCGGGTGGTGATTCATACACTGCTCTCAGCAGCTGCGGCCGACTTACAGATGTTATTAATCTCATTGGCATTCGCGTTACAAATGAGAAAGCGCAGAAAATCCAGTTCGAAGGACCAGTACGAATCTAACACTTCCCTCATATAGAACTACGTACACCAGAAGGGGAACCTTTAGTTTCTTTTAAATTTATTAAAATATTTTTGAAACTAACGATTTAATTGACATGTTCGAACAAGTCGTTGTATTAGGGTGCCGCCGCCGTTTATGGATTGATTTTCCTTTGCTTGCTTCAGAAACAATTGCCTGTGCGAGGGCTATGCATACATATGAGAGGCGCGTATTTACAGAGAAGTCGGCCCTAGTGTAAACACGTCGACGATACACGCAGGAAATTCATATAAAATATAGGCAATTTAAATATGTAAAGTGTATCGATGCACGCCCCAGTTTTCTTGTGTTTTTTTAAGGGTGCACTCCATCTCGACCTGCCAGATTCTAGGGGTAGGTGCATTACATGAAACTCATCATATTGATTCAAGACAATTTCGAGTTATCGACCAAAAATGTGACACAGTTTTCGTGAAACACCATGTGTATGTTAAAACTAAAACTTGACTTCACCGTCATATTAAAACAATGATACTTAAATGTACAAACATCGTACAATGACCCAAGAGGGCAAATAATTAACATTTAAAGGTTGAGTTACCCCAACAAGAAGGGATGTAACATTTTTTTAAAGTAACAAAGAGCGAGGGGGTATTTACCGTGCTTGTTGATAAAACTCAGGATACTACCTAGGTACTACCTAGGCCTTCCGAAGTTCATTGATTTTTAGTTTCTAACACTGAAGCCCTGTTTCGAGTTAATTCTGAATTGGGGAGTTGTGAAATAACGTTGTGAAGTAACTATCTCAGTGTCGCTTATGTGTAACTCGACCGCCTCCCATGGCCTTATTACATAGATCAGTTATTTATTCCTCTTTGCTTATCTATCCTATTTAATTAACCCTTTTCTTTTCTTTTACAGGTGGATATCACATCAGCAATAGGTTGTAAGATGCAACGGATTTCATCCACAACATAAATTT
This sequence comes from Dorcus parallelipipedus, assembly GCA_958336345.1. NCBI lineage: Eukaryota > Metazoa > Arthropoda > Insecta > Coleoptera > Lucanidae > Dorcus > Dorcus parallelipipedus. The sequence continues at coordinate 17,028,277 of OY284475.1, forward strand.
ACTGGTCGATTTATAAATTAATTATTCTTCTTGTAAATGTGGTTTAAATTCGAAGGATAGTTTCAGGAGGAGCTTCTGCAGGTTTCAATCGCGCTTAGCCCTCGCACCTGAATTAATGTGTATTGATTGGCTACGCAAAGAGGCTCCTGTCTATTAGCCCTCTCGCGACTGTATCCACATTAATCATTGATCCCCTCTTCCTATCGGGCTTCGCAATCTTCCTAAACAAAACCCGATCGTGTTCCTGCACAGATTGTTCGGCTAATAATTTATGCATCGGCGGCTTAATCCTTCGAGGATGTGGAATTACGAAAAACGGACGAATTACGATTAGTTCCGAATTACTTTCGCGAGACGGATCCAATCTTGCTAAAATGTTTTATCATATTGATTTAATTGTAGTTTTGAAGCTCTTTTTTGACGCTGCCCAAATTAACTTGGTGGAGAAGAGGGTGAGTTCGCACAACCACATTCATTTTGGACTAACTTAATGATTGCTTGATGAAGTCAGTTGTAGATGTATGTATGTACATACTACGTGCGTTCGGGCTTACTTTCTTAAGAAAAATTAACATTATGTACCAAATGTGTATGTATGGTTGCCCATCGTCGTTCAGACAGGCGCTCGATGTGGGACTTGTGAGTGACGCGTGTGAAAAATTAATATAAAAAGAATAAGTAAATAAACTGATTTCATTTTCTGTATGTTTACTTTGATTGTATACAATTTGGCGAGACACGTTTCATTGATTAATAAATTTAATGGCTTTCCTGGCGCGAGCGTGCACTGTCGAAGGCGGAAACTTTCCACTTACTTACCTCCCTTAGCGGCCGCAACAAAGCAGAAGTAATTGTTTCTAAGAATACAAAGACGCTAGTTTCCTGCTGTGCAATCCAAGAAATTGATTACGGCCGGCGGACGAGCGGAGATATTTCATTAGGGCGGACGTGAAGCGATGCGATCGACTGTTTTTCAGCCCCCATTCGAGGGATAATTACCTCAAAAGGCACACCGCCGAATCTATCTTTTTCTTCTGACAAATCGCTGAGTCAACGTATGGCTTTATTTAATAGTGCTCTAATAGGTATTGAGTTTTGTAATTGGAAGTGAATTCTTTCTTTCTTTTCTAGAAAAAGGGCTTTTCATCGATGTTTCGCGAACGCTTGTTAGTGTATATCTTTCTGTCTCCACAGTTAGATGCGTATTTTCAAGAGCTTTAATTTGATATGCCACACTTGTGTGCTCTTGAGACGTTTGATGAAGTTAGAAGGATTTTTGTCTTTTCAAAGATTAAAAAGTGACGATATCTTATGAACGGTTAGGGAAAATTAACTTGCAATATCTACTGTAGGATGGCGCCGCTGCCCAAAGTTTTAATTTGATTGGCACTTGATAGTGCGGGGTTTGATGAAATCAGAAGGTTCAAAAATTGTAAAGTGACGATATCTCATGAATATTTCGGGGTATTAACTGACAACTCTCACCTTAGATGTGCCCCTTCAAGGGCTTTCATTTGATGCACGACTTTTGATACTTTTGTGGCATTCGATGAAGTGAGAAGGTTTTTCGTCCTCTTGAAAATCGAAAAGTGACGATATCTTACAAACAGTTAAAGATATTACCTTACAGTCTTCATCGTTAGATGCGCATTTTCAAGAGCTTTAATTTGATGTGCCACACTTGTATGCTCTTGAGACGTTTGGTGAAATTAGAAGGATTTTTGTCTTTTAGAAGATCAAAAAGTGATGATATCTTATGAACGGTTAGGGAAATTGACTTGCAATATTCACCGTTGGGTGCGCGCTGCCAAGCGCTTTAGTTTGATTGGTACTTGATACTGCTGCGGCATTTGATGAAGTCTGAAGGTTCCTTTCTCTTGTCTAAAATTGTAAAGTGACGATATTTCATCAACGTTTCGGGGTATTAACTTACAATTCTCACCCTTAGGTGTGTCCCTTCAAGACTTTTCATTTGATGCGCCACATTTGATACTTTTGTGGCATTTGACGAAGTGAAAAGTTATTCCATTCTCTAGAAAATCGAAAAATGACGATATCTTACGAACAGTTGAAGATATCTCCTTACAGTCTTCACCGTTAGATGCACATTTTGAAGGGCTTTAATTTGATGTGCCACACTTGTGTGCTGTTTTGACGTTAGATGAAGTTAGAAGGATTTTTGCCCTTCCGAAGATCAAAAAGTGACGATATCTTATGAACGGTTAGGGAAATTGACTTGCAATATTCACCGTTGGGTGCTCGCTGCCAAGAGTTTTAATTTGATCGGTACTTCATACTCTTGCGGCGTTTGATGAAGTCTGAAGGTTCGTTTGTCCTGTCAAAAATTGTAAAGTGACGATATCTCGGGGTATTTATTAACTTGCAATTTTCACCCTTAGGTGTGCTCCTTCAAAACCTTTATTTTGAATACTTGTGTGGAATTTGACGAGTTAGAAAGGTTTTCCGTCCTCCTGAAAACCGAAAAGTGATGATATCTTACGAACAGCCAGGGATATTACTTTGCAATATTCTTTGTTAAATGCGCATTTTCAAGAGCTTTAATTTGATGTGCCACACTTGTGTGCTCTTGATGCGAATGATCAAGTTAGAAGGATTTTTGTCTTTTCGAAGATCAAAAAGAGATAATATCTTATGAATGGCTAGCGAAATTGACCAGCAATCTTCACCGTTGGATGTGCGGTGTTAGGAGCTTTAATTTGATTGGCACATCAAATTATAGCTCTTGGCAGTTGATACTCAAGCGGTGTTTGATGAAGTCAGAAGATTCATTTGTCCTGTTAAAAACTCTAAAGTGACGATATCCCATGAACGTTTAGTGGTTTTAACTTGCAATTTTCACCCTTAGGTGTACCCCTTCAAGGATTTTAATTTGATACCTTTATGGTATTTGACGAAGCCAGATTTTACGTCTTCTTGAAAATCGAAAAGTGATGATATCTTACGAACGGTCGGGGATATTATTTTGCAACGAGCTTTAATTTGATTGGCACATCAAATTTAAGCTCTTAGCGATGTAGTCAAGCGGCGTTTGTTTTGTATTCAAGTCAAAAATTGTAAAGTGACGATATCCCATGAACGTTTCGGAAAATTTTCACTCTTAGGCGTGCTCCTTCAAGAGCTTTAATTTGATGTGTCATGTTTGATACTTTTGTGGAATTCGACGAAGTTAGAAGTTTCTCGGTTCTCTTGAAAACCGAAAAGTGACATCTTACGAACGGTTAGTATCCTCACCGTTAAAGGTGCATTTTTAAGAACTTTAATTTGACGTGCCATGCTTGGTCGTCTCGCGACGTTTGACAAAGTCAGAGTGTTTTTCTGCCCTTTCCCAAATCAAAATGTGTCAGTATATCATGGACACCGGTTGGCGATATTAACTTTCAGGTGTCACCCTTAGCTGTGTATTTTTAGGAACTTTAATTTGATTATTACACTACTATTGAGGCGTTTGATGAAGTCGTAAGATTCTTGTCCTCTTGAAATTCGAAAGTGACGATATCTCACGAACGGTTAGGAATCGTAACATGCAATCTTCGCCGTTAGGTGGCGCCTTTACAGGCTTCTCTTTGTTGTGCCAGATTTAGTATTTTTATTACGTTTGACAAAATCGAAAGGTTCTTGTTCTTTCGATAGAATCAAAAAGTTACAATATCTCACGGATGGTTAGGAATATTAACTTCAGGTTTCACAACATCCGAAATGGAATACGCGATTGATAAGATAGGATTAAAAACAAGAAATCCCCTGGACTTGACAAGATACTCCCAGAAGCTATTAAAGTTATAGCCAAACAAAACATAGCTCCGTTCCTGCAAGTAATGAACGATTGCCTGAAGGACGGCGTCTTCCCGAGCATCCAGAAAAAGATGACGCTGGTACTGCTGGAAAAACCTAATAAGTCTCCCAACGATCTGCCAACATATAGACCCATCTGTGGCTTCAACAATGCAGGAGATCCTAATCAAGCAACACCTGGTCGAAGAACTGGATGAGAAGTGCATCCTAAACGAACACCAGATCTGGTAAATCTACTATAGATGCCCTGAGCAGGTGACTGAAGTAGTTAGTGAAACCAGAAAATTACACGTACGTATTACGTAATTTAACGAAAAAAAGCATAGCCCTCTAGAGTCTAAAAAGACCGTGAATGGATAATATTATGAAATATGATATTAGTAAACAAGGTCAAGGTTGAGCAGCTACGCTACTTACATAAAGGGTTTTGCTGTTGTCGTAGATATAACTAGCAAGTCTTTTTTATGGGTAATATTTTGTACCTACCGTTATACCGTGACTTTTTTATATCTCTGAAGATACATAAATAGCAACTGTACAAAAAGTTTTCCCATCTGGTATGTTGCTCTCATTTTTTCGCATGTTCACGTAAGTTCCTTACTTGATCCGTACCTTAAACAAACAAGTAAACAAACATAAATTTAAAAAAAATTGTTATATTGATTTTATTTTACAATAGTTTTCACATTAGAAGACGGATGTCATTTTCAGCATCTGTTGTGAATTCACGTTCAACGTTATTTTCAATGTTTTATTTTGCTTGGTTTCAAATACGTAATAAATCGTAATTATTGGTTATGATGTTCTGTTCACGTTACGTCAAGGTTAAATGTCAATTTAGCGTTTACTGATCAAGTAAGGAACATACGTGAACATGCGAAAAAATGAGAGCAACACACGTAAAATTTTGATTATTACCATGGTAATTTGGACAACATTGTCATTGATTCTTGGGCGGCTGATGTTGCAAGCGATAGCTACCATAGCTATTGATTGTCAATAATCTCCATGAGAAACAAAATTGAAGCAGGATGAAGATGATTTCTTCATATCTCATAACTATGGATCTACCTGGAGAGGTCATGCTCTGCGTTTTTTATTTTTTTATTTTTTGGGGATTATCATGTCGTAATCCTAATCGATTATCTTCCGAAAAGTAAACCCTGTTCCAGCGCTTACTATTGACCGTTCTGCAAAAATTGCAAGATGTGGTCTATGATCAGCAAAAGCATCCTATTCTAACCCCACATTCTGCCCATGCATCTATTGTGGAAGCTGACAGGTGTGGCTATGATTTTTTTTCCCATTTTGCTTATTCGCCTAAACTCTCACCCAGCAATTTCCTTCGGCGATTTGATGACACAGATGGACGCGAAAGAGTGGTTTTCATGACTATCGCTTAATGGATTACGTAAGGCCAAAACCTTGGCAGAGATATGTTGCACTGCAGGGTTAATGCGTACATGCTTTTTTCATATCTGGTTAAAGAAATCTTATCCTCCGAACGTCTGTTAATATAGGGATCAGCTGTTAGAAGAACTAAGGACATCACCAAAAGCTAAAACTTAAATTTTCTGTGTCTCCATATACGTGTATAAATGTCCATCCTATTGTATCGATGTTGTTTCTAAAATGCGGTTTTTTATAGATTGGTAAAAATGAGGTTTTTATTAAAATTAAAATTAAATTTGAGACCACTGGAGTTTTAACGGACACCGGACCTTTGCACATTTACAGAGAATTATCCTCAATTATTTAAGTATCGTGCGTTCAATAAAAAAACGGTCTAGTAGGCTATAACACGCTTTAATTTTTGCAAAATATAAGGCTATAACACGCTTTAATTTTTGCAAAATATAAGGCTATAACACACTTTAATTTTTGTAAAATATTTTGTAAATTAGTAATAAACGTTTATTTTTGAATGTCTTCTTCTAACATCACTCCAACTCATAAGACATCGAAAATTCTGCCTAATGCTGGCATTGGAAGTTGAAAATGCGTTCAACTCAGCATTTTGGACGCATATTGTAGGCACTCTCAGGAACGCGAACATCAGCGCACACCTCACCAGGATGATACTGTCCTACCTTGCGGAATATCACACAACCGGGTGAAGAAAAACAAACTACATGTGGGGTTCCGCAGGATTCGGTTTTAGGACCGACCTTGTGGAACATACTATACAACGACCTACTACACATGAAACTGGGCTAAGGGATAACTACGATCGCATACGCCTGGCAATAATTATAAAGGCAAAAACAACTACTGCCCTAGAAGATAAAGACCTATATTCCACGAGTAGGGTACAAAACTGGCTATATAGCCACAACTTGAAACTAGCTATGCCAAAACAGATATCATCGTTCTGGCAGGACCCAGAAAATTAAAAAAAACATGACACTGCAAATAGAGGACATGTTACAGTTTAGTTTCATCGCACCGAGTTCACGACGCTTCTGTAGCGAGCTGGCAACGTTACTTGTGTGTATATCTTGTCTCAACATGCGACAACACTGTAACCTGCGCCGGAAACGTCTGTTTGAATTCTCGCTTTCACATTGGGATGTTTTAGCTCCATTCCAAGCTTGAGAAAACTAGAAATCTCAGGTAAAAATTGAGCGAATTGTCTGACGCCATTTTGGACGCTAACGAATCTGTTCTTTCTTTCTATTCAGGCTTTTACGTTTGGCTCTGCTTCTAACTCACGCTTTACGTATTGCCGCGCTTCCCGGAGTTCTATTCAAGCCGAGCCGACTCAATCCTCGCGGCCGAGCGTATTTTCCCTACGCCTAATCTCATACGCCGACCCGCCATCTTCGCAGCCTTTGTCCACCGGTTCGATCCGGATTTGCGACGTTGGACAGGAACAGTAGAGGGCGTGGTGACCGCCAACTTCACCTGACATTATCAACTGTGTTTGACAGAAAAGAGTCGTGAGTTCGATTGTTTGATTTAATATCAGTTCATAAATTTCATATCGTGCACAAATAACAAATATTGCATGGCTTTTGGAGAGCGAATTTTCGGCTGAATGCAGAAAGAGTATATATAGTTTTTTGTTGTCCTTGAATAAATACACTGACAACTGTAGATTATTCGCAGTTTATCGATGTCTGAATTTTACTTGTTGTGAATAAGCATTTATATAACTTGATATAAATTGTAATCTGCATTTGCTCGAAATTTTGTCGATCAATAAAGTTTCATAACTTTAAGTGCGCGTTTACGTTACCCTTCCTTCACGTACCAGTATAGCCTCCATTTTTGTTTTGGCCTTCTGCACGATCAAGTCGGTTTGGAGATACCGACGCGACGAGGTTGTTTGTCTATCAGCTGGGAAGATCCGTCCTGGCGCCCTTAATAATTTAACATCATATTAGACCCACCCCCATCTCACTGTCGCCAGCCGAGGGGAAAGCTGGTGGAAGATACGGCAGAATTTGTCACCTGGTCAAGGTAAGGCTGAGGCTGTCAAGTTTAAAGTAAATTTGGTGACTGACAACGCAATACAAAGCAAGAACGAGCTAAAGTACGCACGTAAAGAAAACACGAGACAAAGCCAACAAAACGCTAATGAAGCTGTCAAGTACAAGAAAATGACGGGTGTTAGCAGGAGCCGTGAGATCCACGATCCCGTACGCAGCCCCCATCTGGACAAAAGCACTGAAGTTCAAATACTATGAAGGTCTGTTAGAATCTATTACCAGAAAAATGGCCATGAGAATAACTTCTGCTTGAGTGGTCGCTACTGAGGCTATTCTGGCGATCGCAGCTGTTCCACCCAGAAAGCTAGTAGCAGAAGCAAGGTGGAAACAATATCATCGGGGGATGTCCACTACGGACACCGAAGAAGAAATAATGGACAAATGAGAATCATCCTGAGACTTCTAACGAGATTGGACCAAGACGTTAATCAAAGATCTAGACAGATCTACGTAGATCACTTCATCACCCAGGCGATGACGGGACATAGTGTCTTCGCCAACTCAGCACAAGGTAAGGAAAACTCAGAGATTCTTGCTGGTATTGTGGCTTAACAGACACCCCAGAACACACAGGGTGAATCCAACACGTCTTGCGCTTGGATTAGCGAAAGACGTCTATGAAGATTCTCTAAACCTCTATAAAAAAAAAACGTTTCACCGTTGAATTTGTGCTTCTGGAAACTTTAATTTGATGTGTCAGAACACTAGATACTTTTGAGGCGTTTGTGAAGCCATAAGATTCTTGTCCTTTTGAAATTCGAAAGTGTCGATATCTCACGAACGGTTAGGAATCTTAACCGTTAGGTGGCGCCTTCACGATCTTTTATGTGTTGCGACATATTTTATTACATTTGATGAAACCGAAAGGTTCTTGTTCTTTCGATATAATCATAAAGTGACGATATCTCACGAACACGAACGGTTAGGAATCTTAACTTGCAATCTTCACGTTTTCGAACTTTCGTTTGTATTTCTATTACGTTTGACAAAACCGAAAGGTTTTTGTTCTTTCGATAATCAAAAAGTGACGATATCTCACGAACAGTTAGTGATATTAACTTGCGGTCTTCACCGTTAGTTGCGCAGCTATTAAAAGAAAGAAGGCAGAGACTGAGAGGGCAATACAAGGCGTCCGTCACCAACAAGGAATGGAAGTGCTTCACAGGGTATTGCACTGGCGCAGCTTAGGAATTCTTGATCAATGTCACTTTTCCATATCTATTGTTTTCATCAGTTCATTTATCTGTCAGTTCAGATCAGTCGAAAATCCGTCAGTTTTCTATCAGTTTTGACTGTTGACAGTTCTACGTTAAAAGCTCACGTGGTTTAGTCTGACTTAATGATTTTGTGCGAGTTGAACGTTTACTTAACGCTGCCTACATCATTGCGCTTTAAATTACCAATACTCCAGATTTACATCAAATTCTAAAGTACTTACGCGTACGGAGGAAAATGGTTTTGAATTGGCAACCCTGGTCACCAACAAAAGATGATAAAGGTAGGCTCGAAGCAAACAAAAAACCCGACGAAAAAAATATGTTTAATTAAGAAAAGATTTGCGTCCGACGAGTTTACCTGAGACGAATTTCCAGGTCTTTTGGAAATGAGATAAATTAAAGCTGAAATGTACAATAAAGTTCTTCGATAAACGAAATGAAGCCGCAGCCAAATTTGCAGGAAAAAAAGAGGCTTTTTTCCTGGTCTTTTCAAACATCTACCGGGAAAGCCGTAAAAGCGAAATAATCGCATTTAATTCGTTAATTAAGGTCGTTATGGAATTTGGCCCGGGTCCATTAGGAAAACGCGCGCCCGTTTAACTGCTGCATAAAGTAATCTGAATTGCAAAAATGCTTAATCAGCCGAAAAATTTACTTCCCTGGTTAGAGCCTAACCTACGCGTAAGGTTTAGGTACAACATTTTCAGACGTTATTTCAAACAAGTTCAAGATTCCTCCAGTTTAATAAAAGAAATATTTTCGTCGTTTAACAACGCACAACATGCAAGAGGGGAATTTGAATCTAGAACCGAGATATCTTGGACGGGGAAAAATATATTCCCGGGAAGAGATTCTTTCGGTTTGCAGGCCCCCAAAAACTTTTCCGGAGTTTCACTATAAATCTAACTAAAAGTCGAGCGACACATATTTTCACGTCGCGTCGCGTCGCGTCGGGCGTCCGTGGAGGAAAAGCGAAAATCACGTGGCCATTTTCTTTTAATAATATAACGCCGCGACAAACAAAAGTTTACGAACGACCCCTTCCACTTCCAAATAAGTAAAATTTATTCGGCGTGTTACAACTTTGCATATTTAATAAGCGCAATTGCCGGCGTTTATGCAAATGCCGGAAAGTTCGCTTACTGTTCGTAATTCAGCGCGTTTCTCCGCTATTAATTTTTATTGTTACTGCCCGAAAAAGCGAGGCGAAACTCCATTTGCATATTTATTTTGCTAAGTCGTCGCAGAATTCGATTAGAGACGTCGATCCGTTTAGACTTTACAATTAGAAATATCTAATTAATTACGGCGTTGTGCGTCCGCTCGCGGATTCGACGAGCGATTCGATATCGACGGCGCGGCGCCGGCGCGGCGCATCGCTTCCGGCTGGAAAATTAGCAAACAGACCGGAAACGGAGGTAAACACGCGTCAGCAAATGGCGAACGTTGCAATTAAGTTCTGGCCCAAAAAATACCCGGGTATTTATCCAACCTGATTAGATCCACTTCGGTATTTGCGATTAGATACGAACTAGGTGTATTTAGGGGAAATTTATCGGAGCTGCAAGAAATATGTAAACAACGCCCGAGCAAGATTGATGAAGATTTATTTTGTGAATAAACAGAAGTAAGAGCCTCCGATATTTCGCCCTGACTTTTCGGGGTTACGAGGACCTTTTTATCAGTGGAACGCCTAGAATAAAACATTTTGATTTATCTGATGGTATTAAGGAAAGCAGTTTGTTATAAGTCAAGAGGTGTCATAGAAAATATTAATAGTTTCAGAAAATTTGATTTTCCTTTCAGTATCGGAGACATCTTCAAAATTACAATTTACATCCCCAAATATTAGTTTTGGCTTCTGCGAGCGAAATCCTTCGCGGAATTAATTAATAAACAAACCATCTCGCCACCCTCGACTTACATATTTAGAACGACCGACACTCGCGTAACGATTTTCGATGAAATTAATTTAATCAGCGCGAAAATTTGCCAAGCTTACGACATCGCTGATTTATGGCCGCTCGCGTGAAATAACGGTTTGATGCGGATTGTTCGAGGAGACGCACAACTGCTAATTGAAACCCATTAGTGAGGGCGTCCGAAATTGGGGGCGGATTCTGATCTTATTCGGGTGTTTGCGTGCGGGATTTAGGTGTCGAAATAATTATTCATCCAGCTTGCGCTTAATGCAAATTTGTATTCACCTCGTCGATTCATAAGACTTTATTTTTTTTTGCGAGAAACCTATCCTTAGATTTTCATGGTCAAGTCAAACGCTGTAATATAGTAGTAGGCTATTATCTATTATATTAATAAATATTGTATAATAAGAGAGTTGAATAATAAATAACTAGGCAGCGGACGGCTGTTGGGCAGGCGAGGTTGGGCTCGTGTCGAACGGGCGAAAAATACATCCCCACGTCCCCCACTCTCGCCTGCCCAACGGCCGTCCGCTGCTTATAAATAACTCAGATTTATGAAATGTATCTTCTTTAATTATCCGAATATATTACATTGGCGACGAGAAAAACCTGAGGAAAACCTCAGAAAACCTTGTGAGTATCTATAAGAAGAGTGCCAGAATTGGAGTGCATAAAGAAAAGCCAAAACAGTCTGAAAAAAGGACAATGTCAGAATACGCAAGTATTAATGTTTGTAGAAGCATCGGAGCCCTTGCAGAGTTCAGAATAGGAGAAGATTGGGAATTGTATCAGGAAAGATTAGAACAATATTTTACAGCGAATTTTGTGGCAGACGAACGTCAAGTGTCAGTTTTGTTAACGTTAATCGGACCTGAAGCGTATAAGATTTTGAGAGATTCGTGTGATCCTGTTTTACCGAAAGATAAGACCTTTGGACAATTGTGCGATATTTTGAAGAAACAGTTTTCACCTCGAGTTTCAGTATTCAAGGAACGTATTGAATTTTATGAACAAAAGCAGCGACCTCATGAGACTGTCAGTCAATGGTCCGCCAGAGTGAAGAATAAGGCTATCAACTGCAAGTTTCTCAAAAGGAGAGGGAACCACAAACCCCGACATCACCCAATTTATTGGTGGACCGAGTCCATAGCCTGCAAGAGAAGAGACTGCATATCCAGCAGAAGGGCCCTCAGAAGAATACAAGGCAAAAGGCCCGACAGAAGACGCATCGTCATCGCTGCGCAGAAATACAAGGCCGCAAAACACGAACTAAAGCGAGCTATTAAAAAAGAGAAAGAACTAAAGTGGGCTGAGCTCCGTGAGTACCTGGACAACGACCTCTGGGGGAAGGGCTTCCAGATCGTAACAAAAAACTCAGACTAAGGCCCCCAGTTAAACTGAGCGAAGAAGATACCGAGAGGCAAATAGAGAAGCTTTTCCCTAAAAAAACCTGGGATAAGCTGGCCCACCGGCGGAGACTTACCCCAAGCCAGAAAAGTCACTGTAGAAGAAATGAATCTGGCGATCTCAAACATAAGAAAAAAGAAGTCGCCGGGTCCAGACAACATACCCCCGGAAGCAATAAAAGCGATCGCCAAAGCGAACAAGGGCATCTTCCTCCAGGTCATTAACGATTGCCTGAAGGAAGGAAACTTCCCGACGATCTGGAAGAAAGCCAAGCTGGTGCTGATTGAGAAACCAAGGAAGGCAGAGAACGATGCGCCAACTTACCGCCCCATTTGTCTGCTCGACGTCACAGCCAAACTCCTGGAAGCTACCGTCAAAAGGCGACTAGTGGAGGAACTGGAATACCTGGACGTCCTGCACGACCATCAATTTGGCTTCAGGCAGGGCAGATCTATTGAAGACACACTTACCAAGGTAAGCGACATAGTGCACAAGGTCAAAGAAGTGGCTCACCAGCACAGGGCGCACTGCCTAATGATCGCAATAGACATAAGGAACGCATTCAACTCTGCGTCCTGGACCCACATCATAAACGCCCTCATAAAGGCAGGCATCAGCGAACAAATCGTCAGGATGGTACGGTGCTACCTGCAGAAGAGGGTCATCATCACCCCACAGGGCAAAGAAATCGAAATGTCGTGTGGCGTCCCTCAGGGATCCGTCCTCGGGCCGACCCTATGGAACGTGCTATACGACGGGATACTCCGATTGGAAATGGGCCAAGGAATCACGACGATCGCCTACGCGGACGACCTGGCGGTAATCATTGCCGCAAAAATCACCACGCTGCTGGAAGAACGCGCGCAATACGCGATGACCAAAATCGGGAACTGGCTAGAAGGAAACGACCTTGAACTGGAGGCTGCAAAGACCGAGATGATGATACTTGCAGGCCCAAGGAGACTGAAAACAGTAACCCTAGAGGTCCAAGGAACGACGATCACCTCGAAAGACACCTTAAAGTATTTAGGGGTGCACTTGGACAGAGGTCTAAAAATGATTACCCATGTCAAAAAAACATGCGAAAAGGCCAGGAAAACCCACATGGCCCTAGCGAGACTCATGCCCAACACCGGCGGACCGAGACCTAAGAAAAGGAAGGTCCTGGCTGGAGTCATCACGTCGACCATCATGTATGCGGCACCCATCTGAGCCCAGGCTATGAGATATAAACACTATGAAGTGATGCTGGAATCCATAAATATGAAGATAGCCATCCGCATCACATTCGCGTACAGGACAGCACCTACACTGGCCATCCTAACAATCGCAGCCATTCCACCTATAAAACTGAAGGTGGAGGAGCGGAGACAACGGCACGCAGAGAAGAGGAGGACAGGACCCCCCCGGAAGAAACAACAATAATGGAGAAATGGCAAGACGTGTGGGATAATTACCACGGTTGGGCCAAGACTTTCATAAAGAACGTGAGTGGGTGGTGTAATAGGAGGCACGGGGAGGTGGACTACTACATCACTCAGACAATGACCGGACACGGAGTTTTTGCCAGCTACCTAAAAAAATCGGGAAAGCGCAAACCGACCTCTGCTGTGACGACGCAGACACAGCAGAACACACGGTGTTCGTCTGCCCGAGATGGACAGAACTCAGGACCTCAGCAAATAAGAAAAGCAGAACAAACATCGCCGACCTCCTTCTAAAGGACGAAGACAGTTGGAACCACGTCACGGAAATGCTGAGGAACATCATGATACAAAAGACGACGGACGAAAAGGAAAGAGACAACCAGACACACACACAACTACCACCACAGACGAGACTCAACACGCCGACATAAAACGGCAGCAAATACCAAAGATAAACAGCAGACAGCAAAAGATTAAGACTGAAAAACATAACAGATGACAGTGCGAAATTCCTGACGCAATGCCGAGAGGCGGATTCCGGGAATTAGCAGCTGCGAGAGAGGAGTAGGAGTTTTAGTTGGTAGGCGCTTGCGTTGGAGACCTTTAGAAAGGCTACGAATAGGTGAATCCAACACGCCATCGGCTTGGAAACCCGCTGATGGTGTCTTCTGAAGATCTCTCCAAACCTCTCGGGAAAAAAAATTGCAAGTTTGGAGCATAATTGGATGACAAATTAAAAGACAAGATTCCGGTGCGGGAGTTTCAGTAATTTCTGAAAAATTATTCAATGAAAAATTCAAAAATTGTAAAGTCGAATCAACCTTAGTTAGATTGCGAACATATAATGGAAATGTAATTGTACCGGTAGGCCAATTTGAAGTTCCGGTTGAGTACAGTGGAAAGAAAATGTTAGCCAGATTGTAAAAGGGGGTAATAGACCGTTATTTGGGTGAGATTTGATGCAAGCTTTTTCACTTAACATAGTTGCTGGAACCTCAGATGTAAATGCTGTACATTACGAGACAAATGAACTTCAAAGATTATTGAGAATTTATTTTGAATTATTTGAAGATCAATTAGGTTGTTATAAATATGAACAGATCGATTTAAAAGTTAAACCGGATGCTAAACCAATTTTTATAAAACCTAGACCAGTAGCTTTTGCTTTAAAGGAAGCAGTTAATTGTGAACTAGAGCGACTTGAAAAAAATGAAGTGATAACATTAGTTGAAAATAGCGATTGGGGAATTCCGTTAGTACCAATAATGCGCCCTGACGGCAAATTTAGATTATGTGGTGATTACAAGATTACAGTAAATAAGTTTATTGTAGATGTAAAATATCCCCTACCCAGGATTGAAGAACTTTTCTCCGAGTTGCAAGGAGGAGAATTCTTTACAAAACTTGATCATTCACATGCCTATAACCAATTAGAATTAACTGAAGATACCAAGAAGTTACTTGCTTGGAGTACACATAAAGGTATTTATATACCTAACCTTTTGGTACAAAACCAGCGTGTGCTATTTTTCAAAAAATTATAGAAAAAGTTTTACAAGGTATTCAAGGAACAAAATGTTTTTTGGATGATATTGTAGTAACCGGAGCTAATACAACGGAACATTTGAATAATTTAAAAGAAGTTTTTGATAGATTAAAGAAAGCTGGATTTCGACTTAATTTAAAGAAATGTACATTTTTTCAAAAACAAATTAGATACTTGAGTCAAATTATTAATAAAGAAGATTTACACAAGGATCCTGATAAAGTACGAGCTATTGTGAAAGCTCCAGCTCCACAGAATGTTTCACAAGTAAAAGCTTCCCTTGGTATGGTAAATTATTATGGCAAATTTAGCTGATATTTTATCTCCATTATACGATCTTTTAAGTTCAAGTACTAAGTTTTGTTGGAATAATAGCTGTGATAAAGCTTTTAAAAAAATTAAGGATGTCATAGCTTCTGAAAAGACATTAGCTCACTTCGACTCTTCTTTAAAAATTATGTTAACTTGCGATGCTTCAAATGTTGGATTAGGAGCAGTTTTACTTCATATTTACCCGGATGGCTCAACAAGACCAATTTGTTTTGCATCTAAAAAGTTAAAGAAGTGTCAAATGAATTATTCAGTTACAAACAAAGAAGCTTTAGCAATTTACTGGGCAGTAGGCAAATTTTATCAATATTTAATGGGAAATGAATTTATTTTGGCTACTGACCATAAACCTTTAGTTGTTTTATTTGGGGAAAGTAAAGGGATACCACAAATGGCTGCAGGTCGTTTACAGCGTTTGGCTTTATTTTTAAGTGGATTTAAGTATACCTACAAGTATATTAAGGGTAAAGAAAATAGTAGTGCTGATGGACTTTCACGTTTACCTATAGAAACGAATGAATCAGATGAGGAAAATGAAGAATTAGATTATTTTAATTTCTTAGCTGAAGACAATATTCCATTAAATGCCGATCAAATTAGGCCAGGAATCAGAACGGATTCAATTTTAAGTAAAGTTTACTTGTATGTTAAAGATGGTTGGCCAGAAAAAGTACCAGATGAATTGAAAGCATATTATATGCGATCGTCAGAGATTAGTTTAGATAATGGAATTTTTATGTGAGGATATGAGTTTTGATACTTCAAAAGTATCATATGCATTTGGCGGCCAAATTTAGATAAAGAAATTGAAATGTATGTTAAAAATTGTAACAGTTGTATGAGTAATGCAAATCAACCACCAAAAGCTAAATTAATTAAATTTAATGAGGTAAAAAAAGTTTTCGAAAGAATTTATCTCGATTTTGAGGACCGTTAAATGGAAAATGTTACCTTGTTATGGTAGATGCTTTTTCAAAATGGTCTGAAGTAGCTGAAGTACCCAGAATGGACTCTGTAAATACTATTGAAAAATTGAGAGAATGGTTTGCTAGATTTGGACTTTCGGATTTGATAATTTCTGATAAAGGGAAGCAGTTTGTTTCGGATGCATTTTTGACTTTCTCTAGAAACAATGGAATTGAATTTAAAACATCTCCACCATTTCATCCTGCTACCAATGGAGCGGCGGAAAATACAGTCAAATCTTTTAAAAATGGATTAATTAAGGCATTGGCTGATCAAAGAAATAGTGGTACTAGTATACAAACGTTATTGAATAGACATTTGTTTACTTATAGAAACACCATACATTGTTATACTCGTCAAAGGCCCGCTACTTTTATGTTACGCAGAAATCCTAAAACTAGATTAGACTTTTTACGAAGAGCAATTGCTAATAAAATGAGAAGTAAACAAATTGATAATTACCATGGTTCGAGAGAAGTGACGTTTGATATTGGAGAAATCTGCTATGTTCGAGATTACCAGAACATAAATAAAGTGATTTGGAAAAAGGCGATTGTTAATGAAAAGTTAGGAAGCAGAATTTATGTTTGTAACCCTTTGGATGAGAAACATTTGAATTGGAAAAGACATGTAAATCAAATGCTTAAGAATGGTCAATTTTTTGTAGATGATTATGATGTAGATGATAAATAATCAAGGCGTAGAAGATGAAACGATTCCTACTATAAGTGAAACGATAAATGAAAATTCTCAAAATGTCTGTCAATCCGAATTACCTAAGGCTTCCATTGATTCTAAAAAAACGTGTAACTTTAGAAAATCATGAATCAATTGCTAGAAATAGACCTCGTAGACAAATTAGACCTCCTGATCGATTAACTTATCATTAGACGTAACAACCAACTAAATTTATGATTGTCTTTTATTTAGAAAACTGATGACGGAGGAATGTAATATAGTAGTAGGTTATTATCTATTATATTAATAAATATTGTATAATAAGACAGTTGAATAATAAATAACTCAGATTTATGAAGTGTATCTTCTTTAATTATCCGAATATATTATAAACGCAGTATTCATTTTTCAGGTTATACCTGTATATTGAATAGGTCGTATTTAACACAACCTATTCAAGGTGCCATCGTTGAGGATAAGGTAAACAGTTTGCTCAAAACTGATTTTCTAATGTTTTGATCAAGATCATTCAAACAAAGCTTCATCAGTAAGAGCGGACTAGGAAAAGCACGTTGACTCATAGGGTAAGAGGCCCACACGCAAAGTTTTTCGTAGTCGGAATTTCCGGCATAAACTATATAAAAGACGACCGGGTTTGATGCAGAGATATGACATAATTACAAGTAGTTTGGTCACCCAGAGTTGGAAACCGAAAGTAGCATTCACCAAGCGTCATAGTGTGATCAAACTTCGTCCGTCTATCTGTATCCAGTACCATGGTTTGGGTGAGGAAACATTAATTTATTAGTTATGTCATTAGAAACTAACAACTGCTTTAATTGCTTTACAAAATACTGATTCTTCTCGTTATAAGGTTATTTTGAATTGGTTTTGCACTGTGTCGTACGATATCGTTCTGAAGTAATCTTGAATTGAAAGATTTAAACTTTTGATTCTCGGCGTAACATGCATTTCGGGTAAATTTTTAATTAATTTATAATTGGTTGTATAGAATTCTTTTAAAATTGCCCCCACGTTCTGGGAAGTTTCTTTTTTCGTCAGGATTTTTTTTGTCGGTCTATTCAAGAAGTCTTTGCGCTTTAGAATTTGAGTTTCAACTCCGCTGTGTGAAGCCCGATTTCTTTATTAATTTGTATGTTACAATAGAGAGAAGAAAACAAGTCGGCACGTGCTCTCGTGTAATTAATTTGAAACAAAACGGAACTGAAAAGAATTTCGCTTGACGAGAAATTACTTTCGCAAAGGCAAGCAAGACCGTGATATTGGATTTCGGGCTTTAACTTCGAGTTACGTTCGAGTTACGTTATTGTTTTTATTTCGCCTCCTTTAATTGACGAAGAGAATTGTTTCTACTTTTTTTTTCGTAAATTACAGAATTGTGTTGTCTGCGATGCAGGTTGCGTCTCGAGCTTTCGACGACTGCGCCCTTCTTCTTCGATTACGTGACTTTCGCAATTTGGTATTTTATTTTGCGTAAAATAATTACAGAAACTCGACGACGTTTGTGATGTAAGAATAATTCGAAAATTTGACCATCCGGATTGTTGGAGCGTAATTTCATTTGTCCAAAAGATCTGAAGTGTGATATTAGGTTTTGTTACCAACTTAAGCACTACATGAATATATTCGGCGGTGTTACCACGTACGTTTATGTTAGTTTATACAGAATGAAGCTGCCAAACGCAGAATTCCGATGTCGATTCGGTCAAAACGTTTTCGCTGTTCCGTTACGAAACGGACGACCGCAAGCGGTCTCCGCATCGACATGGACGGCGAGCGCCGCGAGCTTTCAATATCCGAGCACCGCAACGGCATTGTTTGCGACTTAACAATGCAGCGAGTTCCGAACCGAAACGCGAACATCGAACATACGGGAACAATTACCGTTCTTGTTAATGGACGGGCGAGTTTCTCTCTCGTATATGCATACATGACGATATTCCCCTGGTTAAGAAAGAGCAGCAGATGAACGTAATAAATGCGGTCATAAAAGTGTTTTATAGTTTTATGACGTGATCAGTTGTAATACGAACTCCAAAATATTTTGCTATCTCCCTGAAGACTGCAAATTATGGGAGGGCAAACTAAGATCGCCCCAATTGCCCGGCTAACTCAATGGGACAGGCGAGGTCATACGTAACCCCAAAGTAAAAGGGCGGTAAATAAAAAAAATAAATATTACTCACGCACACTTGTCTTTATTTATAATTCACGAGCTACACAGAAAAGCTAAGCTGTGTATCATAAAATACAAAAATGACAAAAATGAAAACGTTAAAGATAAATACGTTGAGCAGGGCTCTGAATAGCAATAGAAAAACACACGTTACGACCTGATCTACTGCCATAAACACCTGATTTACTTGTAGAAATCAGGGTGAGAAAAGCATAAAAGAATACTTTGGATTGCTTACAGTGCCACTCTCAGAGCACGGTTTAATAATATTCCGTTCACTATCCAATCAAACATCTTAGTCTAACGAATTCACACAATGCCTGGGAAGCACAACAATTAAAAAGTAAAACGACTCTTGGCCCAACAGTGTCGTTGGAGAGCAATGGCCCCAACAGATCATTATACTCTTATAGTGACATTATAAAAAAGGCACAAAATGTACAAAATAATACGATTTTAATCAAATCTAAGGAACCAGAAAAAAAATTTACAAGAAAGGATATCACACAAAATTTCGATCTCGTCTAATTTGGCGCAGCAATTTCAAAAATACGCGAAACACACAATGGAGTAGTAGCTGTTCACTGTGAGAATAAGAAAGAAGCGGAACAAATTTTGGCGAAATCGCAGCAAAAACTTAAAAAATTTAAAGCTTTGAAACGTTTCACAAAATTTGTTTCAAAACAAAAATTTTGTATTACATGTTTAGTTTTAAAGTAACAAACACACGTCCGTATTCTTGGTATTTTTTTTTTGCAAGCCAGCAATGCAGGGCGACGTGCAGTCCCTTTCGAATAATGATGGACCACATAGAGAGCCATAAATCTGCCAATCTTTGAATTTCGAATTTCTGTACAAAAGTTTGTCGCGTTAAAATCACGGGTACATGTACATTAGCGGAAAAGGCATATCGAATTACGCTCAAGTTAAAGTGTTTTGTTTTTGTCTGTTTCTTTTCCAAGTCTAGGGTCATAATTCTGTGTCAACTCAAGAGACTTTTGAAATGAAGTTAGAGAAAACAAATGGCAGATGTTGTGGGACAGACGCGTTCCTTATGACAGTTTGGAGCGCGTAATTTATAGGTGTTTGTGAGAAAATGCATTCAAGGGCGTGGGCTAGAATTAAAATCAACGGTTACCATTGGTCGAAGTGATTTCAGAATTTCGCTGCAATGTCCGAGGGCGTGTTTTTTTTTTTTTTGAAAGGACGGGACGCGAAGAAACAGGCAGATAGCATTGACGCTTTAGCGAGAACGGTTGAGTTCATTTCTAATTTGGATTAGCTGTGTTTTTCCTTAAGCGCTTGTAGTCTTTATTCATTTTATAGTTAAATCATTATTTCGGTACGGTTTAAATACAGACAAAATGAATTACAAAATTTTACAGCTGATAACTATGAGAATGAAATTTATTGTCGTTATAAAAATGTGTGGCGGCGGCAACAAGCTATTCATATTGATTTATAAACATCCTACCTATCACATTCTAAAAATAGTTGTCAGTGATACTCTAACGCATCGTTTCTCAACCTGTGGGTCGCGACCCTCAAGCGGGTCGCGGTGATATTAAACGGGGGTCGCGAAAATAGCCTAAACAATAATGAAACCATTCTATGACGTCAGACATGTATGTTCATACCCGTCACTATAAAAGCAGCGACATAAAATTATGGCAAGGGGGGTCGCGAAATATTAATTTTATTTATATTTACTATTTGGGGGGTCGCGGAGCTAAGAAGGTTGAGAATCGCTGCTCTAACGGTTTCAATTTCGGATTCAAAAGCGTTAGTTAATTTCGTACTTCGTTAATTTCCGTAGTAAATACACTCCTAACGGGTCGGACACCTATTATGAATCACGCTCTATATATAAACGGTGTTTTTTTAAATCTGACGTCGAAGTTGGCCATGAACATTTTACTGTGAACCATCAAAATGACGAAAAAACGATTTTATTCGAAAAGAAATCCAATTTTATTTTCAAAACAAAGCACCAGACAGTGACAGAGGTTTCAAAACTTATGGTATGCGCAGAAAAATACTTTGATATGGCCAACTTCGACGTCAGATTAAAAAAAAACACTCGATGTATATATATAAGCAAGTATTACAGGTTAAATTAAATAATGTTTCTTACATCACATCCGAAAAACATGGATTTAACTTGCGTTCGAAATTAGATTTACACAGATAAAAATGCGGAGTTAGATTTAACACCGTTTTTACTTTTTTTTGGCTGTTCCCTCACGTCCATTTACACAAGTAGTTAAACACGATTATGTTAAAATTCTAAGGAATAAAAATAACTCCAAGAAGGAACTAAATTTCCTCTGCAAAAGATATAAAAGCATAATTTATGAGTTTGTTACAATCGCTTTTTTGCAGAGTTGAAGTAACAAATATTTTTACATTTTGGAACTTTTTAACACAGTTTTGTTGTTGATATAATATTTACTTCCTCAAATCTGTAACACGTTCATCATTTTAAAAAACGTAAAATTGTAATATTTCTCCGTTTCGTATATTTAAAATTTTTAACTACTGTACAGAGTGTTAAATATACATCGAAGAGAGTTACTTTGAAGAAATAAAGGACTAGTTTTTATTACATTAAATGAAAATTTAACTTTTCTGTAGAAACATTTAACTACTTACTCCTTAAACCCCGCAGAATTTTTATCTGTGTACTGTACATGTAAAACCGCAAATATTTAAAAGTACGAGTTCTCTACAATTAGACTTAGGCTCGATTTTTCTCACCTCCAATTAACTTTATCTGGCGATTGATTGTTACTATGGGAATAAACCGTCAGATAAAGTTAACTGGAGATGAAAAGATCGGGCCATAGAATTGTATAATAAATTACCAAATACATAGTTTAAAA
The DNA here is from genome assembly GCA_958336345.1 of Dorcus parallelipipedus. Lineage (NCBI taxonomy): Eukaryota > Metazoa > Arthropoda > Insecta > Coleoptera > Lucanidae > Dorcus > Dorcus parallelipipedus. The sequence goes on from OY284475.1 coordinate 17,050,156, forward strand.
ACTCTTAACACACGTGATTTTAATTAATCTTATAGCAATTAATACAGTTATACGACGCATTCATCATCAGCTAAGCAACTGTGTGTTATTAATTCAAAGTCAAGCTTTACGACTGAATGACTGAATCTCCGCCTAACACCACCATAAGCGCTTATTGCACGCTTTTGATAGCTTTATTCGTGGAGAAGTTCCGAACTAGTTCGGAACCTTAAAATACATGCATTCATAAAAGTTGTATACTTGAAAGCGTTGTTAAAATCAATCATTATTTCGATGACCATTTGATTTTAACCGTTCCAAACTAGTCCGGAACGTTTCCGCGAACAGACCTAATGATGTAAGCTTTTGGTTCTCGTCTTGTGTATGGGCGTAATTGTTGCAAGTCTCTTCTTGTGTCAGTATTTTTTGTTGGTCTGTTCAAGTGTCACCCTGTATATAAATACACGTCTGCAGAAAGAACCTTCTTCTTCGATCGCTTTAATACATTGTTGGAGGTCCGAGGTTGTTTTCAGAGCAGGCGTGAATAAATTTTATGCGGTTTGAAAGCTTGTCGGTTTCCGTTTATTCGCCCCAAATCATTTTGACTTGAACCACCGTCCCTTCTAAAACTTTTTTGTGTACATTAAACCCGAAAAAACAAGAGCTTTACATGTGCTAACGCCGACTCCAAAATCGTCCTTTATTTCCGCAGTTTCGCCTCCATTTGTGCTTTAGTGGTATTTATCGCTTTCGAAGACTTTTTGATAAAATGTAGTTTTCAAGTAAGTATAAAACTAATTGAGTTTAACTTTTTGATCGCGCATTTAAACTTTCCGTATTGAGACGGGGCGCACATTCTCCGCGAGCGGATTAAATAAGGAGAAGCGGCGAAGTAAAATACGCGCGGCGGATATAAGAAAAATACTTTAACCGCAGAGGAAACTCGGAAGTTTCGCGGTAAATAGGAACTGAAAATACCCCCCGAGTCGCTCGTCCCGAACAAGTTCTATTTTCATAAAGGGATTCCTCGGGCATGTGTTCCGCGCGCGGCTGATACGTCGTGGTTTATTTTCAACGTTTCTTGCTTGTTCGGAGGATGCAGCTAACGGGCGAGACGCTGCGAATAAATAAATAGGTATCTCAGATTCGAATCGAAAAATACGAGCCAATTTCTCTTCATTTCTCCATTTTCAGTTGATGGCGTACGAGGAAATTAAAAAAGGTGTGTGCCCAAGTACAACTTGAGAAATTTGACTATTTTTTTTGTTTCCGTGGCAAGACAAATTGGCAGGAAACCGCCGAATTTAAATTTTAAAATAATTAAAAACGCGAAGTGTTTGTGTCACTCTAATTTTAGTTTGACGGGAATGAGACTTACCAGTTGAATTGGTCGAGTTGGTCCTCCTAAGTAATTGGTTCTCTGAAATTAAAAAAAGAAATCAGTTATTTTTATGTCACACGTTAAAGGAAAATTGTAGTTATCGGAACGGTTATCGGTGTTTTCGTATTCGCGCATAAACACGGTACATAAAACAGGAATTTTATCAACGTGCGTCGGTGTATGTAGCATGGCTGTGCAAATTTGTTCGCGATTTTATCTGTGGATTCTGTTTTATCTGAGTCATATATAACAGCATGTTTATCTCGTCCTGCTTATTAGCATAACAAGTCGATGAATTATTTTAATCAGAACAGACAACATTAATCAGAGAAGGATATTTATTACAGAAGTAATTGAAAAATTGATTTCTTTTTTGCAAATTACACACGAGAGATTTTAAGAAACGTTCAATAGGGAATTCCCCCACATATTCCCTATGTTACTATGAATATGATGAAGTACTTAAACAAATAATATGGGGGGGGGGGGCACTTTGAATCAACATTCGAAATGAATTTCGTTATAATTTCCTCGATTTGCTTCGATATACCTTCCACGTTCTCGAACATAAATAAACACGTATTAGTTCGACTACATCGAAATCGATGCGCAACAAAAACCAGACTCGAGTCCAATTTCCAGCAAAATCTTCTGCAGACGCGAGTAACTCGTTTTTTATCGCTCGCGCGTTTCATAACCCGCCCGAATAAATTTCCTGCAGAGAACGAATCTGAAAATGTAGAGGCGGCGAATTAATGCTGTTTGCGAGACACTCGAGCTCGTAGAGGCGTTAAATGCAAAATTTACGAAAGTGGAATAGTTTAATTGGGAGTAAAAACGGCGGGATTAAATATTTAAGACGTTCAGAAGCGTTTTGAAGCGAGTTGTTTCTTTCATTGAACAAGCACTTATTTATTAAAGATTCACTTCACAAAGAAACTAAATTGAATGAGTTAACTTGTAGTCATTTGCAAAGAGTGCGACAGTTTTTATAAAGTTCTGGCATTTTATTTAGTACGGCCTTCAAGCCGTCATTAAGATGCAAGAAGCTAAGAAAAGTCACCCCTAAATATCCCGGTCGTCATTCGTTTTGCCACAATTCGAGATACCTCGGACTATACAATTCGTTTTGCCACAATACGAGTTACCTCGGACTATAAGTATAAATTGGAGTCTACGGTTTTCTCTCTCCGTTCCTCACAGCAAAGTATTTGTTTCTGCATCTTCAGTAATTTTCTTCCACTTTTTTCTATCCAGTATTTGCTGCTTCCATTGAAACATTCCCATAGTCGTTATATCTCTCTCTCCACTTCATCTTTTCATTGGCTCTTTGGTCTACCATCTCTTGGTTTCCTTTTTCAATTCGTTATTATCTTCTCTTCTTTTTATATGTCCATACCAACGCAGTCTTGAGGCTTTTATAGATCTTACGACATTTTCTTCTTTCAATAAGTGTCTTACTTCAAAATTCTTTGGCATTTGATACTCGTTTGATACCCCATTTTCTTGGGGCCCCAATATTTTCCTCACGATCTTCCTCTCGAAGGTTCTCAGAAAGTGAACTGAATACTTATTCACTTTCAGCTTGTTCAGTTGAACGCATTCACTTCGCTCAGATCGAAAGAATTGATTATCTGGTCGTTCATTGGAGTGCACGTGTGAGTTGTGTGTCCGACGTCCCTTCACGGTGGCCATTTTTGATGCTTCTTGCATCTTGTGATACCTGATTTTACTGTGTGACAAGAGGCCATCCTTCGGGGTTTAGAAGTTGTTTATTTCTTCGGCTTGAACCGGATTTGTGACTTAACGGGCATCACGCACTTGATCGACTCCGTCAAGAAAACCAGCTTTCATCGGGGTTTCTTGTTTTGGTTTGGTTAGACCCCTCCCCGTTTCTACGCTGATTACACTTCTTCGTCTCGTATTTGTGACTGCCTGTTTCCACGCGATCGCTTCGAACTTGCCGTGGATCGCATCGAGGGAAGGACTTAAAGCAGTTTCACCGGCCTAAGCAGACCTCGATTCTTATCGGGCTAAAGCAGTTTCACCGGCTTAAGCAGACCTCGATTCTTTCCGGGCTAAAGCAACTTCACCGACTTAAGAGGACCGCGCGGCTGGCAGACATCAGAACCACAGAATTTTAAGTTCGGAACAAACCAAATTATTTCTTTTTCGTTTTATTTTCTTTGTGTTGAATGTATTAATGTTTAAATTATTATTGTCCTTTTTCGTTGCGTTATTGTTCACGTATTTTTTCGCTTAATGAACTATTGGTCGCGAATTCGCAGAATTTGTTACTGAATTACCGATTCACGTTGCTTTGTTTGTAAACGCTAGCGAAGAGGCCTAATCGCGAACGGTAAATTTTCTGTTTGTAATTTTATATTTTTGGAAACGTTTTGTGATAATCTGCACCATTCATTTACATTTTCTGGGGTGTGCAATATAAGACTTTCGACCCTTTTATCTTCGTTTCGGTGTTTCATTTCGGATATACCCATCCTCTTATAGCGGTTGCTCTCTTAACTGTGGTACGACGTTTCGACCGTCTCTTCCAGCGGAGAACTGCAACTATTTCCGAAAACGACGTTTTGTGGTCACGGCTATTTAGTCCTCATTTTGGCCCACGACCGCCTCCACTGAGCTCGGGCAGGTACAAAAGGTTCGACCCAGGTAATGTTAACTCCACGGTATGCAGCAACTGAACATTTGGAAGGTATCAATTAACTAAGATACTCTGACATTTTTTAACGACCAAAGGCGTGACATCCGACGGCAATTAGAGACAGATAAGTATAACTTTTGTCTTTCCAGAATACGAGGTACCTCGAATCGGACAACCTGCAAATCGAATCTTCGAAAGGATGCGTAACAGTATCTTAAAAACAATAGTTTTTTTTAACATAATCATTTATTTGAGAACATCAAAATTCATCTTCATTAACGATGAATTAAGAAGGTCTTTTTTCAGGTCGAATCTGTTAATTAAACAACGCAAAATTTCTTGCGATAATCGAAACTAATTCAATTATGAATATTGTTTACTGGTGGTATGTACGGCAGGACCGAAATTGAGTTTCGAGTGCGAAATTGGCGTATTATGTCGGGGCCTGGTGTGGCGGAAGTGGAAGTGTTTGCGAGGGCCACCCGGGGATAATGAAAATTAATGTGGCCCGTGGGCGTTCCCCCCTTAAATTTTAACGGCGCGAATTAAGGCGTCGTGATTCCATGCAAATTCTAGAAACGCCGGTCGGGATGTGTTTAACACGTGTTTCGCGTTGGAAATTACCGGAGTTCACATTCACACCCTTATTAAACATCAGCGCGAATTAGAAAGAAAATCCTCTTGCTTAAATTTTCGTTGGTTTTTGTTTTATTTAATCGAAATTTTTGATTTTCGTTGTCCTATTTAAAGATGAGACAACGTTTCGATGGGGTGTAGTCGCTTCCGTGATTCTGCGATGAGTTGAGTCGGGCGGTCATTGTTATTGTCGAACGGAAGGGATGTTCCGCGTCGAAAGAGCAAATGACCTTTAACACCCCCGATATTGCCAACCGGAATTCGGTCCCGCGTGTGGCGCATATTGATTTCTCCAGCGACTTTATTAAAAGGTTCCGTGTCTCTTGATTTACTGCGCCAGTAATTGGAATATATTACTTCTTACGTCGGTCAAAAAAAGAAGGAGAAAAGAACATGGCGAATACTAACGTGAAAGGATCCCGTTTTTAGAAGAAAGTACGCAAGCAAAGTAAACCCTAAACAAAACTTTGAAATGTACGAGAATTGACGGGCAAAAAAAAATAGTTGAAAATACTAGAGTTCGCAACCTGTAACTTACAATAATGAACGTATTTATTTGAAAGAACAAAACTAGGTATTTAAAACTCGTATTTAAAGGTATTTATAGGTATTTAAAGCTGTTCGTGTGTGAGGGTAAAAGCACAGCTGCCTTTTATTATTTTTAATTTCCACACATATTACAAGTGCCACATGGCTGCGACTTAAAAGAAACCTCTAATCGCGTTCTGAGCACGCAAACAAATGTATTGCTTGAAAGCCTAGCGATTTTATGATAATTTGAACGCAGTACGCCATTGTGAACCTTCCTTGAAATAGACCGACAAAGAAAAAATGTTGAAAGAATAAACATCACAGAACATGGAAAGACCTTTCCCTTGCATTTTAATCCGTCGGTTTTCTTTACTTCGTCTATTTGGTTTGTCTCTGATGTTTTAATAATAATAGAATTTGCTAATAACAAAGAAATGGTGATAACAATCAGAATTTAAAACATTATAGTCAGTAAACACATTCGTAATCCGTTTGGTTTGTTAATATGTTATAATTTCGTTTATTAACGTAAATTTACACAAAGTTTAACAAAATTCAATACGTGCGTTCGGTGTGTTATTTTTTTAAAGCGGCGTAAATTATTGTCCGCTTTGACGCATTTATTTCTTTTTTGTATACCTTTGAAAACGTAATCGATTTTAATTAATCTCATAGCAGTTAATAGATTTGTACGACGCGTTCACCATCAGGTTAGCTTGCAGGGCTAACTATTTTAATGGCCGCGAGTGTACATTAACCACTAGAAAATGTATTTTTCTTAAGCAAGTGAAATACTTTAAAAAGAAATCGAAATAAGCAAAAATTTACGCCAATCGTCAAACCGATTTTTTTACGCCAAATGCCATATATAAAAATAGCCCCAATGGCGAAATTTCGTCCAAATTGGCAACACTGGGAAGAAACTTGCTTCAACGTAATACATTAGATTTGGTTCAGCTTTCGAGTCTATTCTCTTTTAACATCTCCGCATGCTTTATGGTGGCTTTATATTTTATGAATGCAAATTCCCTATTTTCTTTTAAAAGAGCATCATCTACGGGCATTATTTAGAACCTTATAAAAATATGATAGAACACACAAAACAAGAGGACACATTGGTGGTCAGAGGACATTAAAGACGCAATCCATAATAAGAAACTGAGTTGGAGAAAATATTTAAGTAGTAAAACACAAACAGATTACGAAAGGTATAAGAATAATAGAAAAGAGGTTAAAAAACTGGCGAAGAAAGAAAAAGAGAGTCCTGGGCAGAGTTCGGCGAAAAAAATGAGAGAACCAAAAATTGTTCTTCGGGACGATTAAAAATGCCAGGAAAAGTAAAGATAATAAGACAACACTTATTAACATAAAAAATGAAGGAAATGAAATACTCTCAGAAGAAGAATAAATAATGGAAAGGTGGAGACAATATTTTAAAAACTTATTTGAAAGAACAGACATAATTGCGACACAAGATAATAAAACAAAAACAATAACACAGCCGGAAGAAGACATAACAGCAGAAGAAATACAAGTAGCCTTTAAGAAACTAAAGATAGGCATGATAGGGCATGATCAAATAACGGGAGATATGTTAAAGGCGGGAGAGGAACAAATATCCAAGAAACTGAAAGAAATCTTCGACAAAGTATTAAATACAGGAGAGGCACCGGAGGACTGGTTAATAGGAATTATAACCCCAATACATAAGAAAGGAAACACGAAGGACTGTAACAACTACAGAGGCATTACTTTATTAAGCACAGTAGGTAACTAGACGCAAGAATTTTGGAAAACAGATTAAGACAAAAACTTGACACAACAATAGAAGATTCACAACAGGGACTTAGATGAAAATTTTGCAATGAAACAGTTGACCGAAAAGGCGATCAGAGAAGACAGCGAGATACATCTATGTTTCATAGATCTAGAAAAGGGTTTCGACAGAGTAGAGAGGGAGGATATATGGAGAACCTTAAGAGACCGACGCATAGAAGATAAACTAATACAGGGAGTGAAAGCACTGTACAAGAAAACGAAGAACTATGTAAGAGTCAGACAAGAAAAGTCGCACACGTTTGAAACCACCAAAGGCGTACGACAAGGACATATACTTAGCCCCTTGCTGTTTACATTAATCTTGGACGAGGTAATAAAAAACACCAGGAATCAGGTAAAGTGTTACGAAGTCGGTCACTGGAAGATGAAAAGGATAGAAATATCGGAAATAATGTACGCAGATGACATAATCATAATCGCCAAAGATGAGAAAACACTGAACAAAAACCTGAAAATATACAAAGACACTCTAGACAGAAACAATATGAGAATAAACAAGCAGAAAACAAAAACCATGATGGTGACAAGGAATGAAAAGGCACATCAGATCAACTTAGATGAAGCCAAGTTAGAGCAAGTAGAGAGTTTCAAATATCTAGGCTCGGTACTCTCGCAGAACGGGAAATTAGATCAGGAAATTGAGGAAAGAACAGGGTCGGCGGGAAGACTCTTCTACGCTGTTAAGACCACTTTTTTGGAAAGAAAGAAATACCAAAGGAAATAAAAGTGGAAGTATTTGAAAAAGTTGCCATTCCAATCCTGACGTATGGTTCAGAGACAAGCAGAAAAACAAAAAAGTAAGATGCAAAGTATGGAAATGAGATTCCTAAGAAAGATAGGGGGTAAAACAAGGAAAGACAGGATAAGAAACAGCACCTTCAGAGAAAACTTGAAGAAGACAAAGCCAGTAGAACATACAGCGTGATTCATAATAAGTGTCCGACCCGTTAACCCCACGTAGTACATGAACAAAACAAAAAGTTTATATGAATAGGGGGTCTTAGGTGTATAGTTCTTAAGATAAAATTAATTGAAGACGCACATGTAAATAGGTTCGTTGGCACTGGAATAACTGACCTAACTCACAAAATCATTTACCCTTGAATAAAATTCTAAAACGCCTGTGTTTACAACTTTTCCGAGAGATTTATGACGGGCAATTCAATTATTGCAGATACGTGTTTGGGAATGCAGACAAAGCGGCGGCGGCAACAAGCTATTCTTATTGATATTTATAAATATCGTACCTAAGTACCTATCACATTCCAAAACTAGTTATCAGTGATACTCTAACGGTTTCAATTTGAGATTCAAAAGCGCTAAATTTTTGAAATGCTTCTGATAAATTTATTTCTTGTAATTTCGTACTTGCGTAACCGTAGTAAATACATTCCTAACGGGTCGGACACCTATTAAAAATCACGCTGTATAATAGAGCAAGGACAATTGAGACGGTATGGACATATAATGAGAATGGATGAAAATAGAATGGCAAAGAAAATGTATGAAGCAAGAACATACAAAAGAAAAAGAAGGGGAGACCCAGAAGAACTTGGACGGAAGAAGTAAAAACAGCAGTTGAAAAAAGGGGAGTAGAGTGGCGAGAAGTGCAAGAGAAAACACGAGATAGGAGACAATGGAAGGAGATTTGGAAAAGGGCACCCAATCCAACTCACATCAGGCTAGAAAGGCTTTAGGATTAAGTAAGTAAAGTAAGTAAATAAAAATAGGATAACTGCTATATCTTCAATTTACTTGAACTTGGTCTGGCGGTAACAAAGACGGACCTAAGCAGCCAAAGCAGGAGAAAAAGAGAGAGAGCGAATATTTACCTTTGTGGTGGTTCGCACGTTGTTTAGCGACCATCGAAGCACGTCACGATGATAGATGACAACAAACGTCAAAATGACAGACATCAAGAAACCTCAGACTGACAACTTCAAGCAATGTCATACGGGGTGCGTTTCGTTTTACGCGCTCACGTGCTCTAAGCACTCAAGCTCAAATGGAACGATTTAAGCAATGTTTATGAGCGCTCAAAGTATGTGCGAGCGCAAATGAAACGTACCCATAGATAAATTTTGGGAAATCGTTATCTTGTCATTTACGTAACGAAGCAAATAACCCTTTGAGGACGGAATTCTACCAATAAGTATAGAAACTACCAGTAGTTTGAAATAAAGATATATTCAGAGAAAATCAAAATTACAAAAAAATAACGTTATTATTGTTATCAGTTATCCTGGAGGATATGACTAGCTCATCGAACCACTAGGAACTTATACTAACAACTTTTATTTACTTGGAATGAAATGTTATAAAACAATTTTTAGTGTCTTTAGTTTTTGCTGTACCGGATCTCTTGTGGTATAATTTTTTTGAAATTTGACGGCGGTTGCGAGTCAAGCCTAAGGTCTGCCTCTTTTGATTATTTCTGGATTAGCTCCAATGAGGCCAGTTGCAATCTTAGACGCTAAAGATATTAAGTGTTAAATTAGATCTACATCTTTCTTGAAAAAGAATATACACGTTGACAAAGCCATGTCAAGGAAATAAAAAAAAAATTCTGTGCCACCATTTATGCGACTTTCTATCGACCTCGTACAGTGATTTCAGCATGTCGAATTTATCTACGTGACCCATCTGTTTATTATAATCTTTGACCATTACGGGACAAGTCACTTCTTGACGAACCTCTTCCTTATTTCTTCTTCCTACCATCTCAACTTCTGAAGGGTTATGATAGTTCCCCAAAAACAGCACAGGTTTCTTATCCATCCATTTCAAGTACACAAGCCCTTTGGTGGATACCCTCCAGTCCGAATCTCCTCTATTCAAACTTTTGTCCCCTACCAAATTCTCTATTTTCTCGAATCGTTCCACAAGAGTAAATTCCTCTAATCGTAATATTTGCTGAAGTTCTACAGAATTGAAAAAATTGTCAAAGAAGACTTTATGATACTTCCCAACAAGATCTCTCGTGAGGTCAATCACTACTCGTCGACCTAAGCTCTTTTCTGGCGAATCTTTGACTTTTCCCGTATAAATTTGCAATGCAGAAATATATCCTGTTGAAACCGCTCGAAGCCACACCTTGCGCTTTATGGGTTTGAGAGGCATATATTGACGAATGCTGCTTCGCCCTTTGAAACGTATCATAGATTCATCAATAGACTGATGCTCGTTTGGGCGTAACGAGGAGAGGAAGGTTTCGCTAAGAATGTTCAAAAGAGGTCTAACTTTAAAAAGTTTTATCACAAAATCTTTTGACCGGACACTAAATAGCGCACAAACACTTAACGTTTCGCGCTACTTAGTGTCCGGTTAAATGATTTTGTGATACAATTTTCATCGGACAAGAACCAACTTAAAATTTAAAAAGTTTGTCGAAATTCTCGTCAGTCTTATTTGGTTGGAGCTGATTATCATTGAGATGAATGTAGCTCAAGAGCTACAGGTCTCTAGACATACATGAACTAATAAATGAATCCCTTAGTTCTGCTCTTGCAGACCAGTAGTCTTTATAACTAGGCACTCTTTTTATGCCTAAAAAATCTTTAATCTCCTGTTGTAGCTGTTGTAGAAACAAAGCCGTTTTGATCACCACCAAACAAAGCATAGACATTTGTCTGAAAAGCTACAGATTCGATTAGGTTGGGTGGAAATAAATGTAAAAACATTTCTGTTGGAGTCTCTATAGTTTCAGGAACATTTGGACCCGTCTCCTGCTGTGCAGGTTGTTAGGTCAGAAATCCAAACCACTTCATCATTAGGCATCACATGATTGGCAGTTTGTTGAAAATATTCCAAGGGATAGTCGTCTTCACTATCCCAGTGATCGTCATATATTCTTGACACAGGTTCATATTGGTTTATATTCATTGAAATAATGTTGTAGAGATCATCCCTTTCTTTGGGTAAATTGACTTCTGCTTCCGCAGCATAAGACGCTTCTGACTCATTATTGGATGGAATTTCGCTCACAAGATCAAACAATTCATTAGAACTCATTTGTGCTACATCTTCATATGACCAAATGGATTTAGAAAATTTATTCGACTTACCTAAAAAAAAATCATCGGTGCCTAGTGGCCACCAGGGCCAACCGTCCCGGTAATTATATGGATAAACAATGAATCGTAAATGAATATACATACATATACAAACACCTATTTGATAGAAAAAAACAGTTACATACCAGACATTGTTGAAAAAAACTATCAAAACCAAATTATACTCTTCACAGAATAATTATATATCACAAAATGCAGCTCTCTCATTACGCACTGACAAATAGAATAGAGCGCGCTTGCGCGGTTGGCTTTACAAAAACCTAGAGTTAGGCAACCATATATATATAACATGGTTAGCGTCTATCGCCGGTAGGAACTTAGATAAAAAAATTTGAATTGGTGGTTAGACAGGTAACCACTTGTCCACAAAGGGATGAACAAAATTTAGGCCACATTCGTTCATGATTGGCCCGCAAATAGGATTGCATCCTCAAATTTGGTCGCTAAGACAAGCCCTGGCGTAAACTCAAAAAAGACTGGCCCCTGACGAATGAGATACTGCTTTGATCATCTATGATTCGATTACACATTTAAACCAGTTACTTTATCCCCGCTACAAAAAATCGAGAGCGCTAACCGCTCCAGCTTCAGTGCATCCTAAGCAGTCATTGTCGGGAACACTCACAAGCCTTCTGTGCAGCCATTGTCAGAAGCACCACCACACCTCTCGTGTAGCTTTGATTAAAAAAATACCTGCCGAAATGGATAGATAGCCGGCAGCTGTTAAAAAATGCAGTGCGCGTTTAATCTACGCCATACGTCCATTGTTGACAAAAATTTCACGGCACTCTAGATATGAATTTCTGATTGAAACGCTATGCTACTAATAAAGGGGTTAAGCAATAACTTTGCAAAATGGTAAATTTAAACCGTCCTCAATCATTAAAAAAGAGCATTCTGTATGAGGGACACGTACCGTTACAAACTCACTTATGCAGGTCTTTTCCTCGTACAGAAAAGACGACGCCGGATCCGCGATAATTAAATAAATATTTCTTCAAAACTCGGGCGCTGATTTCAATAATTCAGCGCGGCCCGAACTTTTTCGGCCCAATTTAATTAGCAAAATTATTTCGGTCGGAAACGAATTATTACAGCGCAAATATCCTTTGTTCGTTTGCAATTATCTTGTCGACGCAGACCATGAGGGATGCCTTCATTTTCAGCTGCCCGATAAAAAAGCGAAACTTTTCATCATAGGGGGGCCTGGGTTTTCGATAATTCAGAAACATGACGGTTGGTTGGTTAGTTATTTAGTTGGATTCCTGCGTTAAATTCGATAGCTTATCGTTCACGCTGAACGACTAATTATTAACAAAGTTATAATTAAATCGCGCCGAGCGCATTTAAAAGCCAGGCATTTTCGGGGAATCCGCCCTTTGTGAATAATATTCCGACGCTGCCGCGTCGCTCCTAATCTGCCAGTTAGTTCATTTTCACGCTCTCGCAGTTTCCACATTTCACAAGCCGTTTTCTATAATGATTGTTATGCAAACACATAAGAACGCGGTGCCATCAACAGATGCTAATTGGATTTGAAATTACACACAAGGTCTAGTCAAAAACTATTATAGGTACACACATTACCAACAATAAGTATTTTTTTTATTTCTCCTTTCCTTTCTTCACTTGCTTAGATTTGAAGATTTTCCTTCGTTCTCAATATGTCCAGATTATTTTGAATGTTAAGTTCGTTTCAAAACTGTTTACTTTGTAGTTGCCGAAGAAAATCGGAAAGGAGAGGAAAGGGGCGTCCAAATCAATTTAATAAAGCGATGAAAATATTAAAGCTTATATGTCAATCTGTCGGGCGACGTGACGTGCATCCCCCTCCCCCCCGGAAAATTCGCTCGCAATTTGCGTAACCCGCAGTGACTTTAATAACGTCGCGTCGCGTCGGGAGGAATTTTCTCAGCTTTCCGGGTAATTCCCCGAAGCAATTATTGTTATTTCACCGTCAAATTCTCGGCGAGGTCTTTGCCGCCGGAAAATGCTTAAATATCATTGCCGCCACTCGATTGGGTAAATTCCATGCCAGGATTGATTCGATTTCGACGCGCGAATAATTCCACGTAATCGCTCTCGAGCGACGGCTCCGACGGCGGTGAGCTTTGGACAAAACATGAAAAGTTTGCGCGAGCTTATTAAAAGCTCGAGATTCCACGTGGTTTAATGCGGTTAATAATAATGCTGCAGGCGACGACGTAATCGATGGAATACGGCGCTGTAATGAATCCGACGTTAATATTCATGAGGTTTTTATGAGGTTGGGGGTTCTTTCTTTGTTGGTGTTTTACGGTGTACACGAATACCTCGATTCATGTCCTAATTACGAAACATACTGCTTGGAATTCATTATTATTATTATTATTATTAGTAATAAACACTATCCTTTAAAATGAAACAATAAAAGAAGTAAAATAGTTCACGAGAAAGCAAATTTTTGAAGACTTCGAAGCATCTAAATGCCTCTGCATTTCGGATATCTTTCTGGAAGAAACGTTAAAGAAGTTAAAGAGAAAATGTACTATCGGTGATGAGAACTTGATTCTCTTATTCTTTGTGAGTGAATTGAAGGAGAAGCTCGAGAAGTAGCCTCTGTCATAGACATACATACAAAAAAAAGAATACGTCACAGCAGAAGTTGTTAATGACAGAGGTGACAAAGAATTAGGAAGCTTCTTAACAGAAAACATCCCTCTACCCATTCAGATATTTCAGACCCCCCTCATTCACATATTTATTAAAAAGGACAATTCGTGAACTGAATTAATGCTTTGAAAAAATTGACTAATTTTGCAATACGCGAACTGAACCGTACTGTGTAGTTGACAGTCACTCGATTTTCAAAACGTTGAATATTTTAAAAGTACAGATATGACGAAAAATTTTAGTCCAAGATTGTCGTATCATTAAAAATGATAATTCGGTAACCGATCGAATATGACCCAATTTTTGCATAAAACTAAAAATAACTAAATGTAATGTTACATCATTTTCGTTAGCTCTTCAAGAGCTAACCAAAACTGCAATAAAATATATAGTCTTCCATTAAAAAAAATCATAAATTAGGTCGATAACATTTAAATGAACCACTCTGTACAGTCGAAAATAATTTTGAATTATGCGGAATAAAAAGCTACACAATTTTCAGTCAGAAACTTTTTTGATAAAATGTATATAAAAGGGCATTTTTGGACTATTTCAGAGATTTGGGACACTCTGTACAGTTCCAAACAAAGACCTTTCAGAATCTAACGCGACGTTTTTACTTCTTACATAATTAATTATTTTTGTAAGTAATATGTATCGACCGCTCTAATTTCGCACAGCATGTTACATTCGGCATTAAAAATTTACACGCAAAACGATGCCACTTTATTTAACTACATACGTTCAATTATGACGTCCGCGACTTCGTGCCGAGAGAAAGGAAAAAGATTTATTTTAAATAAATTATAGAATAGTTGGGGTTCCTTCATTCACTATTATTAATCAATATCAACAAGGAGGGTGCACGAGGTCAAGGTGGGAGCTGCAAATGAGAAGAGTTAAGAAATCGAAGACGCTGAGTTCGAATCTGAAGCCCATTTCTGCGTAACGGTTTGGTTTGCATTATCTTCTTTGAAAATTATTTTTTGTTCTTTTATGGGTGCACGGCTTGTTTCCTTTTATTTAATTTTTCTTTCTCTCTTTTCACAATTTTACATTCACATTTGTAGTTTGTTAAAAGTCGTTCTCTAATAATAAACGAAAACTAAAAAAAAAACAAATTTGACAGAGCAGGGATTCCTCTAACATATCCGCAGCCTTATCGAGTCCGTGTTGCTGCTTACTTTTCGATTTGATAATTTTACTAAAGAAACGCGTACCAAAAATTCTGCCCCTCCCCTAAAAAAGCCATTACACAGGAGCGGACCTCATATTCGGACTTAGCGTCTTTGATTCCCTAAACTAGCACTATTCTTATTTGCGATTCCCACCTTGACTTCGAGAAACCCCCCTTGTACCTAAGTTGATTGTAATCCTTTCAAGCAGTTTGGCGTTAATATTGGATTGGGATTGGGATTTTAATGATGTTTAACTTGAAACGTTTATAAACTTTATTTAATAGTTATTTATTGTATAAGTGTTTTAGATAGCATTTTCTTAAGTGGATAAAATGCATCACCACATTTATAGAATCAGAATGAGTGAAATTTAATCAAAAAATATTCGTATTCGTTAAATGAAACGTGGCAGGCTTTGTCATACTTACTGGTTGCTATGGTACGTTGTTTATTATTTATAATAAAAACAAACAAAAAATTGAGAAGTTTTGAATTGAAAAATGCAAGAAAGTTATCACGAAAGTGATTGTGATCCTTCTGTAATTCTTGAGGAAGCTCAAGAATCAACTCTCCAATCATTGCCTGCAAAATCCAGAGGACGGAATGGAGAAAAAAAAAGGCGTGTAATGACAATAAATGAAGAAGTCATGCTATCGTATTTCTTAAATTTGAAGAAAAAGTATGCGATTTCATCCGTGTGGTCGAAGTATTCAATGCTGCTATAAAGGTCTATAAAACATAGATATTGGAAAATATAGTAAGCTCATTGGTTATCTGAAGAGTGAAACGAAAGGATACAAGACGAAAAAAGCTGCAGTTTTGGAAAGAGCGCATATTGAAGAATTTTTAACTAGAGCTTGTGATAAAGAATATTTGATGATTAAGGTAATAACTCTTAACTTTTTAGACAAAATGTATTATAATAATAAACTTTGAATTATTTTAGGTTGCACTAATAATGGGGGTGTCTGGTGCTTGTCGACGCTGCGAATTGACGACTTTGAAAATCAGTGATGTACAGGACACTGGCACGTACCTACTTGTTTCGATACCAGATACCAAGACCGGCATTTCACGGAAGTTTACAATTACAGAGGGAGCGTTTTCTATCAACGCCGTGGAGATGTGTAGAAAATATATTTCCCTACGACCAGAGAAGTTATCACAAGACAGATTCTTTTTACGTTAATAAAAATAAAATATAAATAAAAATTAAGTTCCCACGTATTAATTGAAACAAAGGAGGCTGTACCTTAGAAAATGTTTATATTCAAACGAAACGAAAATCTCAGGTTGCAGAGATAACACTCCGACGTGTTTTAGAAATGTGTCGAGTATAGAGTTACGCGGGAAAAAACTTCGCTCTTATCGCAAATGACGCCGGCAGAAACCGATAAATCAGCAAGTCAGTACCTTTCTTGCAGAATCATTAAATAGAAAACAGAGCAGTTTAACTTGCATGCATCTGGCGATAGCTACTCCTCGGTTAGAAACTTTACGCGGGACAGAAATTTCGAATTTAATTGGCTCACGGCAGTTCCATGGTTTTAAATATAAACCGAAAGGCCTTGATTGTAAGATTTTTGTCTTTGTTGAATTTCGGTTGTATGTTCCCAATTCCCAGACCTTGATTATAAGGTACAAGAACTTGATTGTAATCTTGGACCTTGATTATATGAACCTGTGCTTTAATTCTGCGAACCCGGACCTTGATTGCAAGCTGTTCCATTTTTATTGATTGTATCTGTAAGACACTTGGCCTTAATTTTCATTCTTGGTCTTTAACTAAAAGACCTTGACCTTGCTTTCGAACATGGAATTCTTATCCTTGATTTTAAATACAAATCGGAAGCCTTTGATTAACGATCTTTGTCGTTGAATTTGGCTGGGAGAACGTCATCCTTGATTATAACGCTTTGAATCTTGAATATAAAATCTTCAAGTTTGATTATAGACCTAGAGCTTTGACCTTGGCTGGTTATATGAAGCTGAGCTTTAATTCTAAGGACCTGCGCCTTGACTATAAGCGCGCTTGCATCTTCTTGATTATGTCTGTAAATTTTGACCTTAATTTTCGTTTTGAAACCTTGATCCTTCATTAAAAGATCCTTGATCTTGATTTTGAATATGAAATCCTTATCTTTGACTTTGAATATGAGTCGGAGGCTCTTGCTTAACGATATCAGTTCTCGAATTTGATTGTAAAATCCTCGTTCTTGATTGTAACACTCTAAATCTTCATTATAAAATCCCAGAACTTGATTGACTTTGATAGTAAGGTCTTGTAACCTCCCAAACCTTGATTACATGGGCCTGAGCTTGAATTCAAAAACCTGGACCTTGATTATAAGGACGCTTCTATCTTTTTGATTGTGTCTGTAAGAACTCAGGCATTAATTTTCATTTTGAAGCCTTGATCCTTAACTGAACGATCCTTGACCTTGGTTTTGAACATTAAATCTTTGAATATGAGAGGAAAGCTCTTGATTGACGATCCTTGTCGTCGACTTGGATAGCCAGATCCTTGTCCATGATTGTAATGATTATAAGATCCCGTGACTTGATTATAGACCCCATAGATCTTGATTGTAACCTGCTGGACGTTGATGAACCTAAGTTTTAATTCTAAGGACCTATGTCGTGACTATAAGCGCGCTTGCATCTTCTTGACTATAAGCGCGCTTGCATCTTCTTGACTATGTGTGTAAATCTTGACCTTCATTTTCGTTTTGAAACCTTGATCCTTAATTAATGGATCTTGAACATGAAATCTTTGACTACAAGAGCGCTTGCTTCTTGATTACGTCTGTGAATCTTGACATTAACTTTCGTTCTGACACCTTGATCCTTAATTAATGTGTCTTTGAAATCCTTAGATTTCATGTTCATGTTCATATTCAACGTCAAGGATAAGTCCTTGACGTTGAATATGAGAGGTAGACTCTTGAAGAAGAAGCTTTAATTCTGTGCCTTGACTACAAGCGCGCTTGCACCTCCTTGATTATGTCTGTAAATCTTGACTTTAATTTTCGTTCTGAAATCTTGATCCTTAATTAATAGATATTTGAACATAAAATCCTTATCTTTGAATACATTGAATACGAGAGGGAGGCTCTTGATTGATGATCCTTGTCCTCGATTTTGATTGTGAGATCCTCGTCCTTGTTTGTAATGCTCTGAATCTTGACTATAAGATCTCGGAACTTGATTAAAGACCTAGGACTTTGATCATAGAGTCTTTTAACCTCCTTAATTTTGATTATATGAGCCTGATTGATTATAAGCGCGCTTCTAGCTTCTTGATTGTGTGTGTAAGATCTTTGCCCATAATTTTAATTTTGCTTGATCCTTAATTAAAAGATCATTGACCTTGGTTTTGAACATGAAATCCTTATCCTTGACTTTGAATATGAGAGAGAGAGGCGATCCTTGCCTTCAGTTTTGATTGTGAGATCCTCGTGCTTGATCGTAATGATCTGAATCTTGTTTGTAAGATCCCGGAACTTGATTGTAGACCTAAGTCTTTGAATCGCAAGGTCCTCGACCTTAATTGTAATCTACTGGACCTTGACTATAGACCTAAGACTTTGATCATACGGTCCTGGACCTTGATTGTAATCTCCTACAACTTGATTATAGACCTAAAACTGATAGTATTATTATTATTTGTTTATGTTCGTAATATTTACCATTATTGAATTTATGTCATTTTACATTTTATTTTGTTGTATCAACGCCGTGGAGATGTGTAGAAAATATATTTCCCTACGACCAAAGAAGTTATCACAAGATAGATTCTTTTTACGTTATATGAATCAAAAATGTACTTCTCAGCCTGTTGGAATCAACACGTTGGCAAAAGGTCCTTCAAAAGTTGCATCGTTTTTGAACTTAGCAAACGCGGAAGCTTATAGTGGCCACTGTATGAGGCGCACTTCAACAACTTTATAGGCTAATAAAGGTGCTGATCTGTAAGATCAGCCATCAAGCGACACTTGGTATTGCAAGGAAAATCCAAGGTTCTTCTAGTTCAAGTCGTTCTTTACAAGAGGAGACATCCGAAAATGATTGCAGCTACAAGCTTGCTATTAACGGAAACGAAATGATATATGAAAAAGCGAAGAACGAAATGTCAGTTAATATAAATATAAATGTTAATGTTAATAAGTAAATTAAATTTGATTGATTTAAGACTATATTTTTTCATTATTCACTAGTGGAATAAAGTTACTTTAATAATAATAGGTCACTTTATATGTTTCATAAGTGTGGATAAAATTCCAATTATAATGTGATTGTGGATAAATTACCTTACTTTTTGTACAAGATTTGGTCAAATTTCTACAAATAAAATTTGAAAAAAGAAATTTTGGAAACGTAGAACAAGTTCTATTTTTTTATTTCAATTCACTGTGATACTGCGCAGTTTAAATTGTTCAAGAAATAGAACCAAAACTTGCACAAAAAAATATGGTAGTTTAAAACAGCCTTAAAACTTAGTGATCGTATAATCTGCAAATGTTTTGCGTGCGAAACGGTAGTGATACATAAAAACAAATCGGTGAATCCTCGCCATAACTGCGAAATGCGTAATAAAGCAGATAGCTGAATAGATTATGACACGGTTTTTTCATGCTTTTGCGTCATTATTATGATATGACGACATTTACTGAAATTTTAGCTTCAGCGTAAATAAATGATGTTTTTTTTTTAAACAGAAAGTTTTAACAATCGTAAACATTCTTGAACTTCTTCTAGATTTTGTGAGTATAATAACACCCATGAAAATAAAACCACTAATGGCAATATGCATCGAACAAATAAACCCAGCTTAACTTCAAGCGTCACTTACAATTAGAATATTGTAAGGACCCGGAAATGCTGTAAGGAAAATTCATTTTGTGCTCATAAAGTGCTCGATTCAAAGATAACAGTAGAGATTTCGAGTTACTCTTGTGCTGATAAGGCCCCAAATAGGACCGAAGCAGAAACCCACTGCAATCAAAACCGACTTGCAATAAATTTTCATTCATTCTAATTTATTAATTAGAATTTTTCCCGTAATCTATGACATCGTTTCTTTTACTCGTCGGGTATTATTTCAGTCACCCTGTACAATTGTATAATAAATTTTCAACATTTTTGTTTCAAGAATACGACATTTTTTGCAACGAATAATTATTCTTTTTAATGTCATAAGCCCAATTAGAATTTTCACTCGAAATTGAACGTTTTCTTTTTTAATTGCGCCGTAACAATAAAGATTTGACGGCCCAAATTAATTGCTAGGAAAAAAAAACTCCGCCCCCCCCCCCCAAAAGAAAAAACTAATTCCAAAATGGCGAGTGCGCGTCTGAAATAAATAACGCTTTTAACCACGCGTCTTGATTAAAATATTACAGAGGACGATGCTTATCGGAAAATTAAAATACACCGGGTGTTCGCTCCGGCGCGGCGGTGACGTATTTCTCGCCCGCCGCCCGGATTTATTGCTCGTAAAGGCTCCGCCCTTAATGACTCCCGAATAAAATTTGCATTCCGCCTGCCTTGGAAAGCTCCTTCCGTAAATTGAGCTTTCGCTTTCTTTGAATTAAAATTCTGCGTTTCGTGATAACGAATTTGTTTGAGCTTATCAAATATTAAAAAAAAAATGTTACAATGAATAATCGTTTATTAAATTAATTTATCAATAGACGCTACAGCTCTCTTTTATTAAATTCTTTTATTCTGTTTATACAGAGGTCCTTCCTTTCTCGAAAATTCTCGCAAAATTCTACTACTATCTGGTGTTCGAGTCGAAACTTCTGGAGTTATGGAGAAAGATAGATGGCGTGACAATTATAAAAACAGATTTGTCAGCTGCAAGGGATGTAACAATATAAATGAAATAATAAATAATCCTCATGGGCATTTTCATTAACAATTAATAATAATTAATAATAAACAGTTTTCAATATTTTGACTACCTATCACCCCAAAGCACTTGCTTGGTTCAAACGCACTCCAAATTCGATGTTATAGTCGATGTTATAGCAACCCCCGAAGGAAATCGATCCCACACCCTTCCAAAAGTTATACGTGACTGCGTTTCCTACTACACACAAACAGGCACAGAATGAATTCTTCACGCACCAGTAAAGAAAAAAAATACGCAGAAGTTAATTTTTTATTATCGGAAATAATAGCGTTCGCGACGTTCAAATTAAAAAGAAAAAAAAAATTAAAAATTCCAAACTTGCTTTGCCTCGACTAAATGAAGACGCGCCCCCGCTTCGCGACACAAAGAAAATTAATTACAACAAATATGCCAAAGTGAAATATTAAGGTTTAGTTTTGGAAATTAATTAACTCCTTCCTTAGGGGGGCGGTAAAGGGGGGGGGGGAGTGTGGAGAAAGAAAGCGCACTTCACTTAATTAACAACCGTTTGAAAACAAGTTCCAAGTTGTTGTACATTATGACATACGTATTTATTATTGAAGATGCATTGCTACAGGGTGTCTCATTAAAACGATCACATGTCTTGATATAATAGATCAATCACAAAGGATAATTTACGTCTCTTTGCTTCACCTACTTGCACTAACAGGGAAGGAGGATTCAACAACCCTTGGAGCCTTCGTTTTTAAAGGCACAAACGAAAGCGGGTGTGAGTTACAGTTAAATCGTGCGTATTTATTATTCACGAATCACGGTGCATTGCTACAGGGTGTCTCATTAAAACGATCACATCTCTTGATATAATAGATCAATCACAAAAGCTAATTTACGTCTCTTTGCTTCACCTACTTGCACTAACGGGGTAGGAGGATTCAACAACCCTCGGAGCCTTCGACTTTAAAGGCACAAACGAGGGCGGCCGTGAATCACAGTTAAATCGTGCGTGCGTACGAATGAATGGGGGCGCTGCTCGCCGCCCATTATTAACAGTAAATTCCTTCGGCGTGGTCCAGGTGGGCCCTGCGAATCAATCATGCGGATGATGCGAATGCGATTCCCGCTGACACCGAAACCGGCGGCGAGAGACGCGCCGGAAATAATGAAAGAAGAAGATGAATGGTTAAAAAAAACGTATCGATTGTACTATTTTTAAATGTACGGGAGATTCCTGAAAAGTTGTTGACAGAGACATTGTTTGAATGTTAAAAGAATCAATCATGTGGATGATGAGAATGTTGACATGGAAACCGGCGAGACACGCCGAAAATAATGAAGAAAGAAGATGAATGGCTAAAAAAAGTATCGATTGCACTATTTTTTAATGTACGTGGGATTTCCGAAAAGATATAATAATAATAATAATAAACTTTTATTCACTGCGACAAGTGTAGGTACACAGGTATTGGTGGTATACGTGAGGTAAAACATAAGAATCTATCACAGTGAATCAGGTGCGAGTTCAGCTTAACGCAACGCGCATGCTGTTATTCTACCCGCACTTGCCTTCTGAATTAAACAAAGTAATTGTCCATAAATACTGTGCATTATAAAACAATCAACAAGGAGCCTTGCTCTGCCCACCCATTAGTACACCTCTTAAGCGACGTTTGAAAATAGAAACCGGTAACGTTTTTAAGTCCTCACTCATCCAATTCCAAATAGAAGATATATTATAGGAGAAGGAACGACGAAACATAGCAGTAGTATGATAAGGTATAGCAATTACATTTTTGTGGCGGATGTTGATATTGTGTACGTCAGTCCGAAAAGTTATTTTATTGAACAGGTACTGAGGTGCCTTATAAGGTATTAATTTATGAAAAAGATTAGCAGAATTAAGAAATCTGCGCATATTCATGTTTAGCCATCCTGCATTCAAAAGTTTATGGGAAATTCTCTCACGTCGTCTAATACCGTAACAAAACCTTAGGCAAGAATTTTGAAGTTTTTGTATCCTATTTTTATCAACGACATCTAAACAGGTGCCATATACGACATCACAATGATTAAACAGTGATAAAATTAAGGAGTTGCAGAGATAAAGTTTTAATTTAAGTGTTAAAACATGACGATTGGAAAACCGACCATATGCTCTTTGAAGTAAGTGATTGATATGTTGCTTAAAACGAAGATCCGAGTCGAGTATTAATCCCAAAGATTTACAAGATTCAACAAAATTTAGCGAGTCATTTTGCAGATTGATCACAAAAGATTCTTTAATGTAAACCCTCTGAGCATTCTGTCCAAATACCATTGCACAAGATTTTGAAGGATTTATCTTAAGCCCATGTTTTATAGAAAGATCTAAAAGTTTTTCTAAGTCTGAGTTAATGCAATGGATTGCATCCCGAGCATGTTTAGGGTCAAAGGTATGCAGTAACTGAGTATCATCAGCGTAAGCAAATAATTTACAATTAGTCAAAACTTTATGGAAAGAATGTATGTAAATAATGTAGAGAAGCGGACCACAGGTACTCCCTTGTGCAATACCTCTGGTGATAAGTAGTTTCTCAGAGAGGCTGTTACCAATCTTTACACGTTGAGATCTACCTGCTAAATAACATCGAAAAAAATTAACAGCTCCAGTGCTAAGACCTATATGATATAAGATAGCCAGCAATATGTCATGATCAATGGTGTCGAATGCTTTGCTATAATCAAGCATTATTGCTATCGACATGTAACGAGAGTCACAAGCTCTAAGTACATCATCCGTGAAGTCTAAAAGTGCAGATTGACATTGAGGTAAAATATTATTATTATTTAGAAAATACCGAAGCTGGCGGTCAACAACTCTCTCGAGAATTTTAGAAAATGCCGGCAGGATACTAATTGGCCTAAAATCTTTGAGATCAGTAGGTGTTTTAACCTTAGGTAAAGGGTGTACTATTGCCTCTTTCCAACATGATGGAAAAACATTTTCTAACAAGCAAGAGTTAATAATATGCGTAATAAATGGCAACAAAAATGGGAGTTTAATTAAAGTAATGCCGATGCCATCCGCTCCAGTAGATTCGGATGAGAACTTAGAAATTATCAACATTAAATCATCTTGAGATACAGGCCGCAGAACAAACTCTTCCCTAACATCAATACGAGAATGTAGATACTGATTAATTATATCATCTCTATGTACATTTTGAACAGTATTACTGGTAATAAAGAAGTTGTTGAAAGCATCGGGATCAGAAAATTCAGGTGGTAACTGAGAATTACCGTTCTCATTTAAGAAACACTTATTAACAGTTTTCCATAAGGTTCTAGAATTCGTACGACTAAATTGAAAATTTAGATAAACTTTTTGTTCTTGTCTCACAGCGGAAGTTACATAATTTCTCAAAGATTTGTAGTATTCACAATGAGCAGGAAGTTTCGTCCTTTTATACCGTTTAAGAGCACTATCACGTAAAGAAATCATTTGTTTGATCGTATCGGTCAGCCAGCATGAACGTCAAATAACATTCATTAAAAAACTGAGGTTTCTGATCAATGTCAGGCAGGAAGAGCATGTTCTGCCAAGGACTAGATATCAAATCATTATGGAACGCATCAAATTGAAAGTATTTAAAGCATCTGTATGTTGCAAAGAAGGGCATATTTTGAATAGGAGGCAATGCTACGTCAAAAAATACTAAATAGTGATCGGAGATATTGGACATATCTAATGTTCCACTATTCATCATGCGTATGGATTCAGTTACGACAATGAGATCTAGGAGAGTTGATCAGAACAGAGTAGGCTCCTCTGTTTTAATCCATACGCGTCAAACAGAGAACACAATTGAATAACCGCCATTTAGAAGATTTATATTGAAATCCCCAAAATAGATAATTTCATCACAAGTATGCAATAAGGAGCTGAAGGTATCGGTCTAAAGCATCAATAAATAAATTATAATCGAATTGTGGCGGTTTATATACGCAACCGATCGCAAACATTTTATTTTCAGTTTAATGCGAACCCATACCTGCTCAATAACAGTTGCAGTTTCAATCAAAGTAAATTTTAAATTTGATTTTATATACATACCAACACCTCCACCACGCGACAATCTAACAAGACGGATTAAGGAAAAGTTCTCTATGAAAACAGCATCATCAGTTATAGCGGGGGGATAACCATGTTTCACTAATAGCTAGAACAGATATGATAGTGACAAGATGCAAGTAAATTCATGCATTGGATTTATTTAGCAAACTTGAGATAAGAGAAAATGCAACTCGTCAACGTAAACAACGGAACCTTGACACCTGCGTGAAAAAACCTTGAACGCGTTGGAACGGATTTAATTCGTGGCAAACGATATGCCATTAGAAAAATGGGCAAATGTTGATCCCAGTCGCGTTGGTTTGTGGAGACCACTTTTGCTAAATGTCTCTCTAGAGTTCTGTTGAATCGCTCTACCATGCCGTCTGATTGCGGATGTAACGGGGTAGTGTGCGTTTTAAAAATGCCAAGCATCCGGCTCGATTCTTGAAAGACGCTTCCTTCGAAATTTCTACCTTGGTCGGAATGAAGCTCCATTGGCACCCCAAATCTTGTTATCCAATTCTCTATGAGGGCAGTGGCGACAGTTGTTGCTTCCTGATTAGGCAACGCGTAACCTTCTGGCCATTTAGTGAAGTAATCGGTTACCACCATGATGTACTTATTTCCGCGATCGGTTTCTGGAAACGGGCCGGCTATGTCAATGGCAATCCTCTCGAAGGGTGCACCGACGTTATACAGATGTAGTCTTCCTCAAGTCTTTTTCGCAGGTCCAGACACTGCCTTGCAGGTAATACACCTGGCACACCAATTCTCTACATCAGTTCTACATTTCACCCAATAAAACCTTTCTCGGACTTTTGCTAATGTTTTATTGATGCCCAAATGTCCACCTGACGTACCACCATGTATTTCTTCCAAAACTTCGGCAATTCTTACTTTTGGAAGGACTAGCTGCTCTTTAATTTCGCTGCCATCAGGTGACTCCCATTCTCTTTTCAGAATTCCATTCTCTAACTTTAGAGAGTTCCATTGTGCCCAGTAGCTTTTGAAAATCGGGCTTTTGTTCGATATTTCGGCCCAAGTTGGACGTTGTCCTTTTTCCTTCCAAGAGATTATATCCCTTATGTCTTCCTCTTGGCGTTGCTCTTGGCTTATAACTTCTGGTTGCCACTGGTTGTTTGTGACACGTGTTCTTTTGATAGGAATTATTCCTTCTTTGTCCTCCAATTTCAAGCAGTGCCGACAAACTTCAGGACACGGTCTTCTGGATAGTGCATCTGCATTATTATGGATACGACCTGGGCGATGTTCGATTGTAAAATCATACTCCTGCAGTCTTTCTATCCATCTGGCAAGCTGGCCTTCTATATTTTTGAACTGGAGCAACCACTTCAATGCTGCATGGTCTGATCGAAGATGAAACTGTCGACCATAAAGGTATTTGTGAAAATGTTCCAATGTTTTCACCATAGCAAAAAGCTCCTTCTTGGTTACACAATAATTTCTTTCAGCTTTGGATAAAACTTTACTGAAATAACCTATGACACGTTCTTCCCCGTCCTGCACTTGTGATAACACGCCCCCAATTCCGTGATTGCTCGCATCTGCGTCAATGATGAACTGGCCCTCTAGTCGTGGATAGGACAGTATCGGTGCAGACATTAAATCATCTCGTAATCTGTCGTATCTTTCCGGTTTCGTTAGAATTCGGAATTACTCGAGTTGCACTTCCTATAAAAACCCCTCGATCTGCATAAAGAAATAAGATTATAATCAGCTGTCAGTACAGCTTGTAATTTCTTGTACTTTGATTTGTGTTGTGAATTAAGGATGTGAGTATTTTAATTATATTTGTATAATTAATGTTTGTCTAGTCATATTTCTAATATAATATTTAAGCTATGCCCTTTGTTTCGATTTATACCGTAACATTTTTGGTGGAGGCGCCTAAATAGATGAGAACGGCATACGTCCTAATGAGTCAAAAATAAAAGCAGGAAAAAATTTCAAAGAGCCTAAAACCAACAACATGCCCTTCAGCCCCAAACGTACAAGGACGACGCCAATAGAGTCATGCGTTGTCCAAAATAAAACTAAAAAGGGACTCTACTCCTTCTCAACATCTGGCATTGTGACTATACAAACAACTCTAGAAAATCGCCCCTTGAAAACTATTATTGATACTGGAGCTTTACAAAATGTAAATAATTCTCAATATGTTTCCAAATATATTCCTTTACAAAGACCCTTAAATATAATTACGGCTGGAAATGAACCCATAAAAGTGATTGGTAAAACTTTTATTAAATTACGAATTTCTAATGCACTTTTCCCAATAGAAGTTCTAGTAGTGCACGATTTACCAAGGCCCTTAATATTAGGAACCTACTTATCTCTTTATGCAGATCGAGGGGTTTTTATAGAAAGTGCAACTCGAGTAATTCAGAATTCTAACGAAACAGGAAAGGTACGACAGATTACGAGATGATTTAAATCTGTTCCAACGCGTTCAAGGTTTTTTCACGCAGGTGTCAAGGTTCCGTTGTTTACGTTGACGAGTTGCATTTTCTCTTATCTCAAGTTTGCTAAATAAATCCAATGCATGAATTTACTTGCATCTTGTCACAATATATTGCAACAAAAAATCTTTCAGTTCAACATAATGAGATAAAAGAGAGTACTGTACATCATTCGCGACCATGCAAAGTAAGCAGGAGTACCGACACCACCAAGCAACGAGCTACTATCAGAGAGAAAAATAAAATATTACTTTTGATTAGCTAATTCAACGATTAAAACAAAACAAAGGAAACAATTCACTTAGTAAATACAATGCGATTAATTGGAATGCAAGTTAGCGAATCAACTAAACACAAATCCGTACATAAATAGGAAAATAAGCAAATGTTACAAACACTACATTTAAATATTTTTCAAAACAAGAAATATAATTAAGGAAAAAAGTAAATTACCAACAAAAAAAAAAAGAAAGTTAATTCAGGTATTTCATAATTTCAGTTCCATCTTTGACGTACAGGGAGCCGTCTCTGGTCCAAACACTCCGTTTACCGTAACGCTCCACCAGACCCTTCATTGCCTCCACTCTTATACGTGTCAAATCCTCCCTTATAACTACGGTAGATCCTTTTAGTTTGCTCTTGCTTGCAAAAACATCAAATTTGAATTTATAGGAAGTAAATTTGACGATCACAAGGCGGGGATGATTTTTTCGTGGACGACCGACTCGATGACAACGATCGATGCATGCACTCGTAATATTATTCAATTGCAGATTATTATTAAATATTTTTAACACAGAAGTTTCAATAGCTTGTTTGTTATTATTTCAGAACGATTTCCGAACTGGTTGCGCTAGAGCGCGAGCGTTCAATTCTAGAACAGTTCTGTGATAGTTCTGGTACTGCATAAACCAAAACAGAAGTTAGAGTATATTCTACCTACTTGTAATAAACTACCTTGTAAATAAAAATACTATGTTAATTTTAACTCTACTCACATATACTGGATTAGTTACTGAATAATCCATGTATAATCAGTACCCAATTCAAAATTATATTTTAGGCAAAAAAATTTTATAAAAACATTTTGTATTATTTTTTCTTAATTATATGAATAGTTAATTATATGAAGCTTATTTTGATTAATATAATACAGCAATACTGACTGCATAAGATTTGCGCACGTACGAACCAAAACAGTGAATTGTTAGTTCGGAACTGATTCTGAACGAACCAAAACACTAAAAGCATAATACGCATGTAAGAACAGTTACAGAACAGTTCCAAGTTGGAACCAAAACAAAGCTAATGTTTTCGTTTTCGAGTTCAGGAATTCCAAATATACGAAGGCTGTTTCTTCTTGTGTATTGTTCGAGTTTATCGGTTTTTAGCGCGCATTCTTTAGCACATTTCTCATTGTCGTGAGTAAGTCTTACAATTTCAGTATTCAATTCGGTAATTTTAGATTCATCGACGATTTTCTTGATTTGTTCAGACAGAATATCGGTGAACACAGATTTTAATACCGACACAAATTCTGGTTTTTTAAAAGCATCTAGCATAACTTTTTCAATATCAATAGCTTCCTGACGTGTTAACACCATTTTTAGATTTAAATTATTTTAAATAATAACACTAGCAATTTAGATTTGGCTGCCAATACTCCAAACACAATCTACTCGCTAGCGTGCACACACATGAATGAGCGTGCACACACATGAATTATGTGTATTATTATACACATGAATTATGTGTATTATTATAAACATGAATTATGTGTATTATTATATGTATTAACAAAACAATGAAGAGCGACTGAAAAAAAACAATACAGGGGCAGATCGAGAAGAAATGGTAAACAAGGGAAAGAAGTGAGAGGAACTAAGTCAATTCCAAACAGGAAAAGATGGAGAATATTTTAAAGAACACAAATCATATTCATCACCTTATATGCGCAAGGGCATTTAAGAATTAAGTACCTAATCGAGTAATGTGATTTGTACTTCGTCTTTCACAATTACAGGATTCTGTAATCCATTACTGATTTCGAAAGTTTTTAATATTCTAGAAGCTTTGTTTCATAGTGAGCAAAGCTTGCTCTTATATGTTTACAAACACATCATAAAGCAATAAAGCTCCAGCAAAATTGACGGTCACTCAATCAATGTCGCCCATAAGCAATACGATAACGGTAGAAAATTCTAAATATCCACTCGCATTGATTACTGAATTATTTAATAATAAGCCAACTTTTACGCATTGTTAATACCGTTTATGACTGCTGCTCATAAAAATGCAGTTATTTACATCAATCAAACAATGTATTGTCATCTGTTTCATTAGATAATCGACATCATGATATTCTACACTTTGTAAACAAATAACACACTATGTGATTTAATTTGTTAAACGATTGAAAAAATAAATGAATGTTACTATTAGTTAGTTTGGACTAATTTCTTTGAATATACACGTGTTAATATGCACGATCTTTCGGATTTTTTTGTGTAGTCTGAACGTAATAAAGTAATAAAGGTGAGGAGCAATGGCGTGCTTTTTTTTCCAAGAACACTTTTAGAATGTGACCTCTATCGAATTAATTATAATCATTGTTAATCAATCGTTAATTGATAATTTAAGATAATTAATGAAGAACATAAATTCATATAATTATGCAAGAATTGTTTTGTAAAAAATCTGCATTTCTATTCCCTAAGTACTAATAAAAAATTGGAATGTAAATGTTTGATCTTTATTTTTTTTATTGCTTACGTATCACGAACTGCTAATCTCCGTATTCTTTTGTACGAAAGTCATTACAACTGGGATTGTAGCTGTGTCATTTATTTTATTGCACATAATACATAATAGTAAGCTTCGCTCATCTGAGGCATTTAAAGTTTAAATTCCACCCAGTGCTTCTCAAACGCTTTTCTTTTGTAGATGGTATGGTAATCTAAAGAAGCTTTTTGAAACGCATAAAATACGATTATTACTTCCAATAATTAACTTGTGCGCGAGTGATTGATGTGTTTATCCTTCCCCACGTTCACAATTTGATGAGCACTTACGCATCTAGTCCGACATTCCGACACTAATAACAAATTCGTTATTTTCGTCGAAAAACGCCACGGCTTTCAGTCAAAACCGCCTGACAGCGTAATAAACAGCTGAAATTCCGCTTGTTCGGGACAAGGGTTAAAAACGGGCAAGAAAGTTCGGCTCGGTTCAGCGCACCGGTACAAAAGCCCCAGCGAAATTAATAACTAAAACATCGGGGCGTTGTTGAAGTGTGTCTGGCGCAGAGCTTTTTTCTTTGAAGAGGAGGGTGAAAGGTGGCGGCGTAATTTCACATCATAATAATTTTCATTTCGCATCGACGAATGCGTTAATTACAACTTTACACGTGCGATTGTGGGCTTTCGAAAACCCTCTTAAGAAATAACATAAGAGACAAAATACAAAAGAAAACGACGACGGAAATCGTCATTTATCCGAGGGTTTCTCAAGCAGCTTCTGAAATTTTGAGGCTAAGTAAAAATTTTGTCATTCTGTTCCTTTGTGAAATACATATTTTTCTTCTAATTTTTTGTGCTAATTTTGGAAGCTAAAGGTGTTTGTTTTTTTCTAATAATCATCTAGTCTTTGTTGGTATTTTCTCGTGTCTCAAGTTTAGGGCACGTGTTAGTTACAATTTAATTTTGTAGTGGTTTTGTTCTCCCGTTGGATGTTGATGGCATTTTGGAACTTGAGTTGACCGGTTCTGTAGGGGGAAGAGAAGGTCGGAGTTTTTCCCGAACAAGTTCGACGGTGGAAATCGTTTTCTGGATTGGGGAACCTGCGCTAAATCGGTGACCTTGAGTGAGTTTCGAACTAACTCATTGTTTACGGTTAGAACGGTTAAATACTTCCGATACTGATTTGTTTAGTAAAAGGTCACTTTTGATGCAGTCTGTGGTATGTTTGTTAAATGGTTTTCAGAGTAAAGCTGAGGTTCTAGATAATACGGGCATACTTTTAGATCCTGCGGCGGTAGATGAGACTGAAAATGCTACCCTAAGTTTCACTTCTTTTCATAACACATCGGTTTCAAGTGTGAACACGAGTCACAATCCTAGTTCAAATCCAAATTCAACAATAAAATCTATTCCGGTTAACAAATGGAATTTAAGGTTTTCAAAATGAAAAAAATGGTTTTTTATTTGTACCCATAGCTTTGTTGCTTAATAATAAAATTCTAAAGTCGATGTACAGTGTTTTCGTTATGGTTTTCCTCTTTTTTCAATTAAGTTTCACGATTTGTTAAATATGTTTTCAATTTCGCAAACATCAAATTCGTATATCAAAGAGAATAGTCATTTCACAAATTGTGAAACATAATCGATAAAAGAAAACCAAAAGAAAAAAAATAATGTACATAATTTCATCATGCATTCAAATTTACCGCCAATTCGATAACAGCGCCACTGCGAGTGTAGTAAGCGAAACATCAGTCTCGCCGATATGGTAGAGTTCAATATCTATATAATAATAGTAATCTATAATCTATGACCCCCACGAAGTATTGGCCTTTCCTCCCGAGATAGCCTATACACTGTCTGAATTATTTGACTTAAACACCGATTTTTGGCCCCCCATTTACAATACATTTCTCACGGCGAATCATGTGTTTAATTAACTTGAGCAGTTCCATAAGCCCGAAAGAACCTCCCTCCGATAATAATAAATGACCGTGTAACTAAAATAAGCATTAATATTTTTTAAATTATAAAACGATGGAAAAGGAGAAATTATTAAACGCTTAAATTTTTAGGCCGCCGAAAAATGTGCTTATTTCTTAGATATTAACTGCCTATTTGCCTAATGCCTGCCTAATTCAGTCTTTTTAAGTGCCTAAAAATCCGGGCTTTACTTATTACTCTGCTCTGGGCAATGCGTTTTAGAAAAGACAAAGATTCTAGGAGCGTACCAATGCAAATTGATAACTTTTTCATGTTTTATTTGGTGTCACAATTCTTCTTTCTACCCACGTTTCGTCCTTTCTTATAAAAAGTGAGCAGCAGTACAACCGGAAGCCATAAAATATAAAAACTCTTTAGCTTCTTACATTCACAAAGCCATTTCAGTTTCCTCTTTCATATTTTCTTTTATGTAATTAATTTTTTTTATATACTTCAATGAAACTAACAGGTTTCGAAACTTCGATGCTTTCGCTTGAAACTTATGTATTTTTTGAATGAAATTTAATTTTTTGCTATTGTAAAGTCGGTCGCCGACCAGGTGCAGTTATGTGTGTAGCTATTCGTTGAACATGTCTTTTATACAATCGCTTGCGCGAGTTATTTAATGGCGTTTTCCACTGGCTGCACTAGTTATTTTCATCTCATGTTAAGCTCATGTAATAAGAAGAGATGAAGACACACTGAGTGTGCATTAGTGCAGCCAGTGGACAACGCTATAAATTGTTTGAAAAAAAAAAGGTGCTAGTATACCACCAACGCAAGCTCTTTTTTTTTAACTACTGCAAAGCCAACGTTTTCACACTATATCTGGTGGGCGCATATAATTTTGAAAATATAACAATCACACGTTTAATTGGAGATTAATTTGAAAGCGGCCATCGTCTATCTTCACTGGGGACCGAGCGACGTTTCGCTTTGCATTTACTCCTTCAAGGTTCTTACGATTACCACTGTTAATTTTCTCACTGTTACCTCTAGAGTACAGAATGAAACGTCGGCAATGCAATTCAATCAAAAGCCCTAGCGAAGATATCATACTACATTGTAGCTTCTCATTTTTAAAAACGCGCAGTAGTATTATGTACTAACGAACTAATAGTTTGCTTTAAACGTTTAAATCACTTACAATTTATTCTTTTTTCAGCCGCAAACGATTGAACGCGGCACAAATATTTTTTGTTGTAAATTTTTTTATCACTTTGAAACTGTGACCTGAAAAAAAAGTGCGCTCACGTTTTTTTCTTCTTGCGCCTCGTACGAAATCGCAATAATAACAACACAGAAAAGCCGCGAATCCGACAAATGAATAATAAAAGAGCAAAACAAGAGCCATGTGAGCGCTTACCTTGCTTACATTCCGGTGCGAACGGAAGTGGAACAATTGAAGTCGACCGACGCAAAGTGGCGCAATAAGGGAGCTCGCAAGCCAAGCAACAGTCTCACATAATTGCGTATGGATTTATGAGAAGAGCGCGAGATGAATAGGGCCGATACAGGGACATCAGGTGTGCCGCGCGCGCGCACTACCCCCCGCATCATTGATTGGCGCTTTCGCGGCCCCCTTCGGGCCGAATTTGCCCATTGTTTACGCACTTCTTAATACCCCCAAATTAATTATTACATTACATTATCAGTTATTGATTTACAGATTACGCGTGAAAGGGCCACTAACATATCAATGATTCATCCCTTTTTTTCAACACCGTCAGTTTTTTTCCTATTCCTATTCCAAAACATCCAGTACATATCTACATGTAAACCATACGATACACACATAAACCAATCAATGATATATGTAAGTTTTTCAACACCAATCATTTGTTTTGTTTTATTTACGTTCGATTTAAAGTTGAAACTTGTAATGAGTTTTAGATATAAACTCCTTCAAGTAGGTACTTAAATAGATAATGACATTTTGGCCCCTTTTTTTTATTGAAATTAAAAGCGATCGATTGGGATTTAAAAGCTCAATCGTGAAGAGAAAAGCGTGTCAAAATTTCACGTAGGAATTTTTCTGTTTGTTTCATTTTGGTTCTACGTATAATCAGCAGCTTCTCGAAGTGGCCCCTGTTCCTGTTCGCACTTCGTTTGCTAGGTACTGAAATAAATACCCAAAACTCCATTTCGTTTTTAACTCCTTTTATTTTCCCACAATTACACAACTTCAACTTTTTGTAAAACCACCCTGACTGACCTGAATTCGGAACTGACTTTTTCACTGTAGGACGCCGACGTTCCAGCCAGCTGATTTGTTCGTCTTTTTATGGGGTGAAACAAATGAAGCATGGTATTCCCAAAGGGTCTAATTGCTAAATTCGTATTTTTCTATAAAAGGAATCTATGTGCCTTAGTGTACACATTAGAAAAGGTTCTAAGTGTCTATCTGATATGAAAATATTTTATATAATTATACATTATACATTTCGCGCGCCTTCAACAACAAGGATCATTTTCCTTAATTTTCTAGGAATTACGTTTTTGGCGCTCTCACCCTTTGGGAATACCGTACCTCAATTGCTATCTAGTTTGAATCTGCGCGCCACCTATTACGTACAGCTTGTATACATAAAAGCTGAATTTTACATTTACTTTAAGTTTTTTGTTTGTTTTTAAGTACTTGCTTTATTGAAGCTGCCTTAATGCTTTGAAGCTCTTAGAGAAGTTCTCCACCCAGTTTATCTCGGCTTCGCAGATATGTACTTCGACGACCTCCCCTGGCCTTGACAAAAAAAATAACAGTTAAAAAGTTACTCGTTTCATTTTTACTGATCTGCTTTGTTAAATCCTTTCCAGGTACACGTAATATAAATTTTGGAAAAAAGACAGGCCCGTTTTATTTTTATTTATATATTAACACAAAGGGTTGCTCCTAGTCATCCTAAAAAAAGATCGTCCTAAGAGAAGAAGAAATTAGTTTCATAAAACCGACAGAGGACTATAGGTTGGGTCGTTGGGGGCGAAAGATAAAGAGGATTTTAATTGTTTCGTAGAAATAGAGATGAAGGACCCTTATGCATACATGACCCTCATTTATTTATTTATAACTTCGTTGTCGGAGAGCGTTGTCCTTGGACTCAAAAGCTGTTGAAAGTGAATTAAAATGCAAAAATATACTCAAAATAGAATAACGATATTGATGACAATAATCGAGTGTATTAACTGATACAGTGGGGATGATTTCTATCTTTAAGGAGGATGAGACGTAGCAGCAGAGGACCTCTTTTCCCGACGTCTCCTTGGGGCTTATTGATCGTCCCTGGGTTTTAGGCAAAGGGTTTTCTTCCTTACGCTATTACTTCACCCGCACCAATAATTTTAGAAACTGAACTCACATCGCAAAAAGGGGTTGAGATTAATTTAAATAAAAGAAGATCATCCTAAAAGAAGAAGAAATTAATTTCATAAAACCGACAGAAGACTGTAGCTAGGGTCGTTGGGAGGTAAACGATAAAGAGGATTTTTATTGCCTCGTAGAGATAGAGATGAAGGTTCGGTGAACATTTATTCCTTCGGAACCGCAACGGCTTATTGTTTGCATTAAAAAGGCAAGAAGTCACTCCTCCTCGGTAAGGTGCTGCCCTCTTTGGCCTTTTCCCCTGGTAGTGTGTCCAAAAAGATCATCGGGACGCATTAAGTTGCCTACTCTATAGGATTGTATTAGTCTCCGCGCGAGAGCGCCAGTTGCCGTTCTCACGCATTAAGGGTTCTTTATCCATATGATTACCGTATCTTAATGGTCACTTATCTGAAGGAAGAATATACATCGTTTATTGTGAGCGTTGGGCCATTTTGTTACTTCATCAAACAACTGGAATGTTTGTTGTGAACTCCGAACGGAAAGATTTAATCCGTGATTTGGAAATAAGCAATTTTACGTGTAATACAAGCATCTTCAATTGCTTCTGCATTAAGGGTTCTTATATGACTTATATGAAGGAAGAATGCATATCGTTTATTGTGGGCGTTGAGCCATTTTGTTACTTCATCAAACTGGAATGTTTGTGTGAACTCCGAACGGAAAGATTTAATCCGTGATCTGGAAATAAGCACTCTACGTGTAATACAAGCATCTTCAATTGCTTCTGCAAATTAATCGGACATTTACTGCGAGCGAATCTTGTTCGCAAATTTGTTCGTATTCTTTCTTTTATTATTTAAGTATTTATTTATGTTTTTTCTTTGTAGCTCGTCGGGGTATTTTGAGGCCGTACTAAAGAGTTTATTTGGTACTGGTAACTCCCGCATTGTTTGGGTCGGACATGTCCCTGTGACGAGACAAGTACTTCTGTATGTAATCAAGGGAGACGTTACATAGACACGTAGCGTATCGTGGTGTCCCTTCATCCATGAACTGCCGTACCTAGACGCTGTATGTTTGAACAACGACAGGTCGGATTTTGATTACCAGTTGCACCAGTTGCCTCATATCCATATGATTATTTACCGTATCTTAATGGTCACTTATCTGAAGGAGAGTCAGTTTTTTCACTGAGCCATTTCCTAGCGCCCGTTATCACCTGACTTCTTATGTGAATACGGCTAAAGGCGATTCGATTCTTGTTTTAATTTAATAATTTAGTAAGAGTTCAAGGTTTGTTCCATTTTTCTTTGGATAAAATTGACGCCCTACTATCTATCTAAATAATTCTTCTACGAAACTATTGGGCTTCTAATGATGTGTGCCCAAAATCCTTCGGTGGCCCACAACTGAGGAGCATTAGGGGATTGTCTGTTTTAGGCAGAAAATTAAAGTCGTTTTTAGTTAAGGAGTTCTTAGTTAATTGAATCGGGCTAAAGTGTGATCAAAAGTACTTCGAAGTTGATCAATATCTCAGTGGAGACTATCAGGAGATACTGTCGACTTCTGTCGACTTTAGCAAGGCACCCGATAGTGCACTTGCAACAAATTGCCAAATACTCTGTATAATGTAGGTTTAAGGGCAAAAAAATATACGGGTTGATAAAGAATCCCTTCACAGAGTGAAAGTACATAGAAAGTGCCTCAAGTGAGCATTTTGAGGCCGTCATTCTACCTTCTGTCAATGACAGAAGAACTTGTTTTGAGAAATGTATTGCGTTTAACTGACTGCAGTTTATTACTAGGATTGCAATTTCTTTGGGGATGAAACAAAGTGATAGAATTTGACTGAAATCCCCTTATGTTTTAGAGAAAAGATTCAAATAAATCTACTTTTGATCTCCAATAAAACATTTCCTAATAACAAGAACTCCATTGTTTCCGCCTTAAATTTTATTGTCGACGAAGGACTTCGTCCGGAACCGAAGTCGCTCGCCGGCCGGCATTTACGCGATACAAATCGAGCCCGGATGAGTTTTTACTGCGAGGCAATAACATCCTCTTACAAGCTCGAAGGATCGACGAGCGGAAACAATTTCGGAGATGAGCGCGCGTACAGAACTATGTTTAACTTTGCAAGATGGATCGTCGGCGGTCGGCCGAAAAGAAGAACGTGGGAAAGCGAGGGAGTTTCCCTTAAAATTAACACAATCTCTTAACGAGCCAACTCATCTAAATTAGATGAAGTCCTGAGAAGGAACCGCAGTTAAAACATCTGCGAAAGGAGGAGGATCTTGTTGTGTGTTTTATTCGATGTAAACGGGCGGTTTATGAGCGCGGGGGTTGTAAACGTGCGCCATTCAAATGGAATATTTATCGGCTTGGTTGGAATGTTATGGTTTTGCTCGACGTAAATTTCGTTTATCGTCAAATCAAAACGCAATAAACAAATTGTAAAATTTGTAATATTATCATTATTAGTATTATTTTTATTCTTTTGAAGAAGCTAAAGCGATCTTGCAATACATAATTGCGTAAAAGGTTTTTATTATAAATATTTCTTGCTCTGCTAAAATTTTTCAAGTGGGAGTAGGGGGGGTTTGAAATGTTTACCGAAGCCAAGAGAGATAATATTATTTCGTTTTCGCGAAATAACAACGTTTTCAATTTGGGAATCCAATCTGATAAGCGGACGGGCCGCACAAAATCGGGAACATTTGTAGCGGGGTTAATTTTCCTTCGTTTTTTTTTCCCCTGCGCCCTTAAAATTCGAGCCGAGAGCCATCCGACTTTATTATGCCGCTCTCGTGTATGTACTTATAATGCTCTTTGGAGGAAAATTTATTGCCTTTCGCATCGCCTCTATACCAATTCCGCAGTTAAGCTTATGAGAGAATGTCAGCGGCCGGATCAGTTTAAATACCTCGTCTCTAATTCTCTTTTTGGAACGGGTCCAATACAAAATATAATATCGAATAACCAAGGCTTTTCATATCAGAAATGATTTGCTTTTTAGGTTGCTTACTCCCCTTGTGTCTTCGACATTTGATTTAGGTACTTAAAACAAATATGTTACTAAGGCTCACTTATTACCATTTGTAAGTAAAGAAAACAAAATAAATATAATATCAATGATTTAGTTAAAGTTAAGCCAAAGTTAATTTAAAACGGTATCATACACAAAACAATATAAAAAGAAATTTAAAATACTTTTATAAAGAGAAGAAACGGCGTTCTGTACATCAATTAAAGCAGTTGTTAATTTCTAGTAATATAAACAAATAATCGGCAAATAAATTAATTAGCGTCCTGTTACGGGTGAAAAAGTCGTTTAAATTATTTACAATACTGCCAGTCGCCCTGTATTTATGCGGGAATCGAAAGGTTAGTTTGGGCCTATGTGCTGGTCATCACAATTCATCATATCGCATCAGAAAACCATACACCGCTACCTAAACCCCACGGTATTACTCTATTTCACTCTTTCCCCCGGTTAAAACAGAGGTCATCTCGTAACGACCCCCGTCCCAGGATAGTTGGTCAGAGCGCGTTATTTCCACGACGCACTCATTGCCGTGGAAAATTTCTCGGCGTGCACATCTATTGTTAGTGTGTGTTCATGATTTTTGTGCTTCTTTTCATGTGAATGAAAGTTTCGTCTTGTCCAGTTGCCTCCGGCAACCGACCACGTACCTTGGGCCGTTCGTAGCTTTCACGATGACTGAAATAAATCGGTGTGTGAATGCAAACACGTATTAAAGTTACTACTTACACTTTTCTTCTGTAAGTTGCTTCAGGACTTCGCCAACGATCTGTCCGACACTCTGTAATGCTTTTAGGTCGTTCTCTGTTTTGTCGTACTGCTTAGTGAGATCTTTTAATTGATCTCGCACTAAAAAAAATTGCGAATTATTAAAATCAATGTAAAAATAATCGAATTTTAATGCGAAAAATGGAGGAGGACAAAATTATACAGTGCTGCTTCCATAGGTAGAGCAAGCACTTTATGGTGCAGGTTAAAAAAAAACAATAAAAAAATCAAATAGAATTTATTAGTATTGATTTAAAAATACTTTTAAAATTAATGAAAAATTAGATAAACGTTTCAGGTCTCTAGAAATAGTGTCTTAAACAATCCTAATTGCTTTAGGCCCCTCATCCACGATGCTGGCCAGCAAAAGGAAGATTTAAGTTTCCAAATGAAACATAAAACCTTATTTCTACCATTTTCCCAAATTAAAAAATTTGTTGCAATCGGTTTTGATTGCAATGGAATCGTTGAACATCCTCAGGATAGTTATTTCGTCCCTATTTGGGGCCTCATCAGCAGAAGAGTATACATATGTATATTATCTGATTTTCGTTTTCGAGTCTAATTGGACAAACGAATAAGAATTCTGAACGTATTATGGCGCCATCTGTTGACTTTCATCGGTGTTAAGTGGAAGATACTTAAGGTTTGAAAATAAAAACGAAAGTTCGAAACATCTATCGATTTTTATCGTTACTATTTACATAAGAATTATCTTCCTTTCATTTTTGGATCTAATCGCATAGACAAATAAGAATTCTGATCGAATTGTGGCGCCATCTGTTGACTTTTTTCGCTGTTAAAAGGAAGAAACAGAAACAGTTTGCTATATTT
The DNA here is from genome assembly GCA_958336345.1 of Dorcus parallelipipedus. Lineage (NCBI taxonomy): Eukaryota > Metazoa > Arthropoda > Insecta > Coleoptera > Lucanidae > Dorcus > Dorcus parallelipipedus. Next base: position 17,090,223 of record OY284475.1, read on the forward strand.
AGTCTCCGCAACTTAAAGCAAGAGATTTCAGCTTTTTGTTTTCTAAAACAAAAAAATGCAGGTATTAAGAATTATAAATCTAAAATAGTTCTGATTCACTTCGAAAATGAAAACAAAAGTCCGAAACTAACGACATCTATCGAGTTTTATTTGTTACTAGTGAGAATTATCTTCTTTTCATGTATTGCGAGGCAAAAAGAGATCGAGAATAGAGAGAAAGGAGGGTAGAAAAGAAAAAAGGACAGAAGAAAGTAAGCACATTCAGTTAAACTGTTGAAATGTTTGTACTGCAACGTTTCCTATTGCTTTTTAACATTATTAAGTGAACGAAAGAACTGAAATTTTTACTTCAAACGAAAGAAGGCAAGCAATAGGGAAAGTAAAAAAGAAGCCTGAAACGGAATTTACTCCGAGATCTGCTTAAGTGCACGTCAAGCAAATTCAAGCTCCTTATAAGCTTCTCTAAATTCTCTAAATTCTCCCTGTTTCTGGGATAAAAGAGCAAGTATCGGCAACTTTGTGCGTATTTTCAGTCTGTAACGCGTATCTTTCCCTTACTATTTAGGCTTACAGTAGTAGTCGTACCCCCTTCCTGACAATTAACAACGACCATTTGTGTGAAAAGAAAGCCGTAAACGGAGTCTTGCTTCACTCCTGGTATCGTGGTTCACCCCTCTCCATGTAAAAGTTGGACTCGACCTTAGACATGACGCCGCAACAGGAGGAACCGTGGCGTAATACAACGAGGCCGCCTTGCGTAGTGACGTAATTGGCAGCATCATCCTCCTCCGTTGAATTGTATCACGCTTGTTTTTCCTACCACACCTTGACAGCTGAGTGTCCAAGTGTGGATTTGTTTAGAAGGTCGGAATTATTTTATTTGTTTGTTTACATCGTATAAACGCTATGTTGCGCTAATTTAATTTTAACTGATTGTGAGTAATTTTGAGCTTTTACCTTCTGTACTTTTTGTAAACGAAGAACAGATCTGTTTCTCGGTCAAAGTTTTGAATTAATCATTAAACTGATAACGAGTTTGTTCATTTCTTGCTCAACTCTTTGTGGCCCCTTCTGGGTCGTCCTAGTTTATTCTTTTATTTTATTACATTTTTGAGCGGTTTCATATAAAAACAAGTGTGCTCAGTTGGCGACTTTTATTTTATTTAACTTTCTCCCCTTTACTTCCTCCAGGAGTTTAACCGGCGGTGCTAGAGATCATTGTTTGTACTCGCACAATTTGCTGTCCTTCAGGTAAGTAGCAGCCCACCAAACTAATAGTACTGGATACAGAGAGAGAGAGAGAGAGACAGACTTTTCGTAACTTGATCACGCCTTTTGATATTCTTCGAATGCCAATTCGGATAGTCTTTACGTGTTCTAAATCTGGATGATGTGTGTCATCCTACTCCCGGTAATAGCTGTTTTTTGAACGGTTCAAAACCGAAAAATTCCGATTAACTGCGAACAAAACTCTGCATGTTGGATCAAGTTGATGTTTAGGAGAAATCACGGCGTTCCTCAGATCGGTCGCTTTTTGTCATGTTTTGCTTTCTATCCAAAATAAACAAACTTCCTTAGAGTGACTATTTGAGGATGCCATGTGTAGATGTTTTTTTTGGCATTCTTTGATGCAGCAGTGTTGCAGTCTCAGCACCATGACGACGAAGCCATCTTTGAAGATGCAAGCTCGGTCCAAATTTAATTCTTCAAATGTTTTAAACCTCCCGCCTATTTTCGGATTCGGTAGATCACTAACGTCTTTATATTCTGGGAATTCTCTTTTACATTTGTTAAATTGTCATTGGTAACTCCCTGTAACAGTTGGGAACACTGTTAGTCTTCGCGCCCAAATTACCTTCGTCACAGGTGGGGGCTGGCCATTGCTCGCGTTTGTGACGAACCTTTTGAGGCAGATCACGAGTACACATTGCAGACGTTGGACGAATATTTTTGTGCTCCTTGTGTGTTGCCTTGGTAATTTAGGTCGCCCTGTGTTAAGGGATTTTATTAACGTCTGTGTGAGAAGTTTCTGGAAGTTTTAGTTTCCGACGCTTTTTTTTAAGCGAATAGTTACACGTTACTCGAGGTTCTACGCGCCACGCTTCATCAGTTAGCCTTTTTGTTTAGTGAGGGTAAGTCTTATTCGAATCGGCTTCCTTCTCGTCATCGAGTTTCTCTTATACTTACTTTGTGATTCTTTTGTTAGCACGTTTTATGGGTTAGGATTACCCCCTTGTTTGAGTTTGGGGGCAGTTTGATTCCTGCCGGACGAGTTTTGTTATTGATGCCATCGAATCGCGAGATCCCATCTACTTTGACATCGTGTTCGCAGAGAAGGAACTGCCGAATCGCATAGAGCACTCACCGAGGGATGTACCCCTTCCGTGGATGAACAAGCGAATAGATTGGTGGAGATTGTTAAAATTTCATCTTATGTCTTGCGTTGTTTTTCGTACACGTTACTTTTGGGTACTTATCAAGACGTAATTGCCCGACGAAGGCTTCTAGTTCCTTCCGAACCCGATTTAAAAAGTTAAAAAGCTGTTTGCGAGCTTGTTACGGCTGAAAATTTCATTTGCGTTTATTCATAATAATTGGCAGTCGCCCTGTATTTGTGCTGGAAGCCAAACTTCAGTACGCGTTCGTGACTTTTGCCATGTTTCTCAATATTACGCCACTAGACCATACGCTGTTATTTAGTCCTACTGTATCTCTTCATTTCACTCTGTCGCCTGGCTAAAACTGATTTCATTCGTAACAACCCGCGTCTCAGCGCATAGTTGGTGAGAACGCCGCCCTCGGCTTTCGCGGTCATTCTTTCAATAGAGCTCGTGGCGTGCTAACCTTTTGTTTGTGTTGGTGATTAAAACCTTTGTTTCTCTCATTTGGATTTTGTGATTGAAACTTGAGACGGAATCTTTTCCGAGATTTTTTAAAAGCACGCTGAGCGAATTCAACCTCATTTCTAAGCTTTTCTAAAGCCTGCTTCTGGGATAAGGTAATTTTGTGCGAATGTTCTGTGGGTAACGCGTAACTGTCTCTTCTACTAGGCTTTTAGTGATGGTTTTACCTCCGTAAGTTATCCGACATCCCCTTGGGTGAAAGAAAAGGCCGCAATCGGGTTTGTGAAACGAATAACTCCCCCCGGCATCACGGCCTCCCTCCCGTCCGTGAAAGTGGATCTGACCCTTCAACACGACGCCACTTGGTGACGCAACACTTTTGCCAAGTTACGTCATTGGCAAACCTGACCGCCGTAGGAGGGCGCTATCTCACCACTGACAGCTGTTTGCTTTACGCAAGGTCGGAAAGAAGAAATTACTTTCAATTACCGACTCATTTTAACGCGGCGTTGTTATTTATTTATTTATTTTGTTTTTCTTGTTAACTAAGTGTTTCTTTTTTGTTTATTTACGTTAAGGCGTAGTGTAAACGAGGGGCAGATCTGCTTATCGGTTAATTTGTAACTTGATTCTTTGCCTGACAACAAAGTTTATTTATTTACTTCTCGTGTCCGATTCTTTGAAACCCGTCTGGGTCACACTAAACTTTGTAATTTGATCACCTGTTTATCTTTACCAAACCTTTGAGCGTTTCTAAATAGAAACAAGTGTGCTCAGCTGGTCACTTTCATTTTATTCACTTTGCTCACCTTTTGCTTTGGGGTTTCGTCGAACCCCCCCTTCTCCAAGAGCTTTGCCGGCGGTGCTGGAGAAACGTCAAAGTCACTCGCACAATTTGCTGTCCTTCAGGTAGGTAGCAAGCTGACGTTACTGTCCTGAGGACAGAGTTTTGCATTCGTTTTTTAATAAAATACTACGGCCCAGTTTACAGAAACTTTAATTGCAATCAAATTTTAATGACGTTAATTTGACATTTCGCAATGTAATTCTTATGGCAACTTAATCGTAATTAGTTTAATTCGCAATTAAATATTTGATTTGCTTTCTGTAAACCCACCCTTAGTCTTGCTTACCTGATTCTTTTAGTAAATGTCATTGAGTGGGGTTTCACGCCCACTATTAACTGTGGACTTTACTTGAGTTTTGCTTTACTTTACTTTACTTGCCTTTTGCGCTTTTTGTTGCTTATTTCTATGTATATTAAACAAATCGTACCACCGTTCACTGTGTTTTTTTCTGTTTCTTGATTACGGTACAGGGCGACTGTCAATTTTATCACTATATAGGGTGACCCGTCATTCGTATATGTTTTGCGAGTATAAAATTGTGGAAATTTATATTTCTTTCAACATCGTGAGTGGACCTAGCGGTACCACGAGTTTTACTATCCTGCTTGGATAATTTTACGTTAGGTGGCGCCCTCTTTACATTTAGGTTTAAGCTATCGAAAATCTATTTGCAGCCCACTCCATCTCCACTGAGCTGGGCATATTTCCAAGTAGAGTTTTTAAAATCGACGACTTTCCCTCGGCGCGGCGTTCGCAATATTATACAGGGCCAATCAGGTAAGGTGAGAAAGTAGCAAGCATAAGATTTGTTTATATTACTTAACGCCAGGCGGACGTGATATTAGAGGTCGCGGACTTGGCGCCGTTCTGCCGAGCATTTGTTTATTTTAACTTGCGAAACGAACATAATGATTTATTTCTGCACAAAATGCCGGTGCCTTACAAAATAAAAATTGGTAGATCAAAGTTAGAACAAGTGCTTTTAAATATTTATAGTCAAAGATAACAGAAGTCGGAAAACTGGACAAGCAAATAAGAGAGAGAGAATGGAAGTAGCGGGCAAACTATTTAATGGAATCAAAAATACATTCCTGCCTAAAACCAGAGAAAAGAAAATGCAAATTATTCAAGAAAGTAGTTACACCAATGCTTCTTACGTTTGAAGGATGGACGACAACAGAATGACAGAGTGACAACGAAACAAAAGGCAAAGTGTCGAAATGGAGAAGATAGAAGGAAAAATATTTTTTTTTTAAACTCCATGTACAGGGAGAGCCTATAGAAGAAGTGAGATGGCTTGGATTGTTGCAGCTCAGTTTCCGTTAGACGTAATTTGTCCAGAATATGGCCGCTATTTCGGCGTCCCGTCTTCGTGGCGCGTTGTTTTGATTTTCGAAAGGATTTCTGGGAGTGATCAGTTTGTATTATGTGATCCACTCCGTACCGTGTTTTGCTAAACAACAAAGAGTGCGCTGAGCCATTTTGTTACTTCATCAAACTGGAATGTTTGTGTGAATTCCGAACGGAAAGATTTAATCCGTGATCTGGAAATAAGCACTCTATGTGTAATACAAGCCTCTGCTTCTGGAATTTAATCGGACTGCAAGCAAATTTCGTGCGCAAATTTGGTCGTAACGTGTTCTTTCTTTTATTATTTAAGTATATATTTATTTATGGTTTTTCTTTGTGGCTCTTCTCGTCTGGATATTTTGAGGCCGTACTAGAGAGTTTATTTGGTACTGGTAACTCCCGCATCGTTTGGGTCGGACCTGTTTCCTGTGACGAGACATGTATTGCTGTATATAATCAAGGGAGATGTTACATGGAGACGTAGCGTACCTTGTTACCCCCTTCATCCGTGAACTGCCGTACCTGCCGTACCGAATTTTGATTATTGAACGGCGCGGCGATATTTGATCGCAGATTTTCGAGTAATTATTACTTACGATCTTGGTATCTTTAAATCAGTGCTTTTAACGTAAGCGAAAGGCGGGCCTCGTGCTTCGTGACTTGAATTTCTGTTGTTACGTTACGTTGTTTAATTTGAAAACGTAACCTTTCATTTTCTTTGCACGTACTTTCGTGCGAGCCTTTGGTTTAGCTCAGTTAATTAAATAAAGGCAAGTGATTTTATTTTCTTTTTATTTAATTGTGGCCTTTTGTATTCATTCGTTTGAAACTGCCCGTCCCACTGAATTAGACAGAGTGGGACGTTTGTTAATTTGTTCTCTCACAATCTTGCTGCTGTTAACAGGTAGGTAGCAGGGTATGTAATGAGGACTGAAGGGGATAAAATGGTAAGAAAAAATAAGAAGCATGAAACAGAGAGGAGACATGGATCGAAGAAGTAAGGAAGACGGCCGAAAAGAAAGACATAAAATGGAGAAAAATACGGCAGACTGAAGAGAGGAGGGAATGGAAAGCAGGCAGGTTTTTATCTTCAAAAAGATTTCATATGAAATGGCCAAATATTAATTTAGGTAATTCGATTACTTTTGGGAAAAGAGACCAAGGTCTCACACCCACAAGGACAGGAAGGCGATAAGGATTAAATTAGTAAGTAATTACCTCGCTAGTGAAATGTGAAACCCGAAAAGACAACAGCAGAAATGAAGTCGTGGGCTGATATGGGGCGTATAGAAAGAACTATCTATTTTGCTTCCGTTTACGAAAATCAAATATTAACTTTCTTAATCTTTATGCGTCCTCCTCCTTTCTCCCTAAATTGAATTCGATGCATTCCTTCCGGTGTTTCGGCTTTTATATTTCGAAACTTCGCCACCTCCACTCGTAAAAATAAACTTTTCCAAACCTCCCTTTTATAAGTCCCGCGAGATCGACGTCGTTATGTCCGGACGAAATATATATTAAGAGGCGAAGTTCGCAGTTTTATTAAATGGCAAGGCACGTGATGGGAAAACCGAAAAAAAATTACAACTGCGAATGAATCTAGTTTTGTTTGAGTGCTTTATAGAAAAGTTCCCCTAAATTATAAGTGGTTCTCTCGTGTGACGGCGCGGTTGTCAAAATAATCCAAAAAATTGTTGATGATGCGAGTATAAAAATCGTGATGTGCATTTATTTGACTTTTCACGACGAAAGGGAAGAAAATTATATTTCCGCTCGGCTTCAAATGCAGATATATGGTGACAGCCCCGCCGTTTCTACATACATCACTGCGTTTTATCTTTGTTATTATCCTCATAGAAAATTCAGACGACTCCGGTAACTAACATTAAAAAATCTCAGGCTACTTCAAAATATACTTTATTACTTGAAGTAATGAAGGAGTTCATATTCCCAATTTAACTCTTTCGTTATTTTTTTGCTGACCTGACATATACTTCTATTTTATATCTAATCCTAAAACAGGAAGTTTGACAGACACTGTGCATTAGTTCTTTTTCTTTTCTAAAGGAAGAAGCACGACCTGTATAATAGGTATACAGGTAATGGTTTTAAAGCGGGACCATAGGCAATATAAAAGGCAGAAGCGGTGTAGGCATGTAAAAGAACCCTTTATACATTTCAATCCTTAATGATCTCAATTTCAGTTAACTACCGTTTTCGATCTAACGAGCGTCTAAATAAAAACCTAGTCAAGTAGGTTGTGATCGAGAATTCATCCATTGCATTTACATAGCAGAATTACTAAAGCCTACTTGACCAGGTTTTTATTTAGACACTTGTTACAAGAAGCTGTAGCTTTATACCTACTAATGCATACCTGTTTACGTTTTCGAGTACATAGTTACAATGTTAATCAGTCATCTCCACATCTCACACCCAACCGGCTGTCTTCGAAATGAGTAATTGTGTATGTATGTTGTACTCGTGCAGTATTAGTTATGTAATACAGTTTAACACCTGCCGTCGAGCGCCGAGTGCATTGCCTGTCTGACAACAACAACAACAACAACCTGATTAATTAATAAATAGGGGCGTCAGCATTGTCCTTTGTTTGTTCGAACGCGAGGAAATATTTTGCTTCTGTAACACGTAGGCGAGAGAGCGTTATTTAATTCGCTTACGTTCAATGGAAAATGAAGAAAATAACTCGGCGTCGGAATTATCAAAGAGCGAGCTACTTCGTGTATTTATTATTTCTCGAAAAGTTAAGGGCATTTTGTATTTGCGTGGGTAAAGGATAATTTCTTAAATGGTCTCAATCTTTATTTTCTTAAAAAGTTACATAATTTGATGATTATAACAACTGAACTGTTTATCGTTTTTTTTACAATAATGATGCCTACTTCTTTTTAATTGAATTGAATACACAACATTTCTTCCCTCCTTAAAGAATGGGAAACAATGTAATCAAAATTATTTTATGAGAACAAATTTTATGAAATTTGTAATCTTTGAGGTGGTCGGCGTTGTCGAGTAGACCGACGCAGGATCTGCGGGGATGTCTCCTGTTGCTGTTGTGACTGCACTGGGATTTCAGATGTTCTCCCTGTTTGTTCTCCAGCAGATAAATGATTATGTTGATGTTGAGGATGATATGTAGGTACTTCGACTGCTTGGTGGTGGTTATAAAAATGTACTCGGCGAGGTTTGTTGTTATTGAAATCTCCATGAAATGTAACTTGATCTTCGGTGTTAATTTTTGGTAGATGACGTGCTCGAATTTGATCCACGTGACGTTTGAAGGGTTTACCATTGAAATCTATTTCATAATGTAAGTCTCCCAAACGAGTAGTAATTGTACCAGGGATCCATTTATCCATTCGCACATTTCCTGAAAGAAAGTACACAGGTTGCTTTGGATTAAATTCACGAAATGAGGATTCGAATTCAGCTCGCTGTTTGTTGGTGATCTTGGTGTGTGTGTCTTCAGGTCTTAGAAGATCTAATCTTGTCCTAATATTTCGTCCTAAAAAGAGTAAGGAAGGGGGTTGATTTGTGGTCATGTGAGGTGCTTTCCGATATTGACGCAAGAACACATTCAAATTATGTTGTAATGAAGTTCGGGTTGTGTCCATTGCTTTCAATGCATCCTTCACTGTCTGTACATATCTCTCGGCTTGTCCGTTTGTCGCTGGATGGTAAGGAGCAGTCAATTTGTGATACTTGACACCACAGGAACGCAGAAAATTTGCAAATTCCGAGGACGTAAATTGAGTTCCGTTATCTGAAACGATGGTTACGGGAGCTCCATAGGTAGCAAACAATTCTTCAAGAATTGTAATTGTTGCAGCTGTTATCATGGATGTTGACGTTTTCACTTCCAACCACTTGCTATAGGCATCTACGACGACGAGAAGCATAACACCTGCAACTGGTCCAGCATAATCTATATGTACACGTTCCCAAGGTCCTTTTGGGTATTCCCAGTGATGATCTCGGAATTTCGGCGGAATATGTGCATGCTTTGCGCATTCGGTGCAGGACTTGGAGATAAGTTCGATGTCCGCGTCGATTCCAGGCCAGAAGACGAATGATCGGGCCATACCTTTCATCTTAACGATGCCGACATGGGCAGCATGTAGATCGTTCAGGATTGGTTGCCTAAGAGATGCAGGGATAACAACACGATGTTCGAACATCAGACAACCTCCAGATAAAGTATAATTATTTTCAGGGGATTTGTAGTTATTGTGAGCTAGATTTTGACCATTTTCAATTAACCTGACAATATTACCTAAGGCTGGATCTTTTCTCGTCTCTCGTGCTATGTCTTCTGCTCGAATAGGTAGTTGCTTGATTTGGCAAAATGTAAATTGATCAAATTCATCTTTTTCTTCTTCCTCTTCTTTGATTTGATGCGTCTGACGAATTGAAGGTAAAGGTAAGCGAGAACAATAGTCCGCATTGGCGTTGTCTTTTGTTGGTTTGAATTCGACGTCGAAGTTAAAATGTGCTAAATAATCAGCATAATTTGCCATTCGACTTATACACAGCACTGGGAGTGATTTTTCTGGATGCAAAATCTGAGATAGGGGTTTATGGTCCGTGATTAACGTAAAATGACGAGCATACATAATGAAAAAATTTTTGAACAGCCCAGACAATAGCTAATGCTTCTTTATCCATCTGCGGATAATTTTGCTCTGTTTTGTTTAATGTTCGACTAGCAAATGCGATCGGTCTTTCTTGTCCATTACTTAGTCTGTGTGATAGAACAGCTCCGAGTCCAACTTTACTCGCATCAGTCGCTAACAATAATGGAAGAGACGGATCGTACGGCATAAGAACTTGAGGAGAGATTAGTATCTCTTTGATTTCATTATAGACTTTTTCTCCTTCGGGTGTCCACGTAAAACGTTCTGATTTTAGCAGATCTCTAAGAGGTCGGTCTCTTGAAGACAAGTCCGGAATGAACGCACCATAATAAGTTGCTTTCCCTAAAAACAATCGAAGTTCTTCGGGTGACGATGGCTTCGGGGCGTCGCGAATTGCTTCAATGTGTCTGTCTGATTTGTGAATACCTTGGCCGTCTATCTTATGACCAAGAAATTCTACGGATGATGTAGCAAAGACACATTTACCACGATTGAGACGTAGACCATGTTGCCTCAAACGATCCAATGTTTTGTCAAGGCATGAAATGAGTTGCTCGAATCCATTAGCAAAAATCAAAATATCATCAAAGAAATTTACCACATTTGATAACCCTTTTAAGACGGTTTCCATCCGGCGTTGCCAAATAGCGGGAATGTTAGCAGCTCCGTATACTGCACGGGTTGGTCGAATAAGTCCATGAGTGGGTGTGTTAAGCGTTAAAGCTTGACGAAAATTATCATCAACTGTCAGATGTGTATAGGCATCAGTAATGTCTAAATGACAGAACAAATTTGCACCTTTCATATGACTGAAAATATGTTCTGCTCTGGGTATTGGATGTTCGTCGATAATTATTCGGGGGTTAAGGGTTGGTTTATAGTTACCAGTAATCCTCAGTTTACCATTCTTCTTTGTTACTACGTGTGTTGTAGAAGCCCACTCTGAATAATCAATTCTTTCATAAAATCCGGCAGCTATCTTATTATCAATTTCTTTAGCATAGGCAGCGCGTAATGCCAAAGGAATTTCTCGAGCTCGAGCGAATACTGGTGAGCTATTCTGTTTCAGATGTAACGTTACAGGCGGTCCTATTAATTTTCCTGGAACGTCGCTGAAAATATCTTCATATCGAGACAGCACACAATTAAGTTGTCTTTGTTGGTTCAAAGACAGTCCAGGCTTTGTGGTAATCAAAGATCCAATTCGTTCAGATGAAGAGAACAATTGAGCAAAATTTATTTCATCTACAAAGGAAGCAATCCACTCGCGTCCAAAAAGCGCGTCGAAATCTCCCTCCACAATGTACAAGTCTAACACTTTAGATGTTTCCCCGATTGAAACATTCACTGCAGTACAACCTAAGCACTTAATCCGATGACCGGTGTAACTGGCAAATTGACGATTGGTTTTCTTTAGTCTGCGACTAGGAACCATCTTCCTAAAATTTCGCTGACTCATTATTCCACATGGCGCTCCTGTGTCCAATTCCATTTTAAACTGATGTCCCTCGATTTTCACTTGAATGAACTGTTTTGCAACCCCATTTTTCTCATTCACTACATCGAGTTTTTGCAAAATATCAATGTGTTCTGCTGGCTTCTCTGTCATAGTGATTTGACTAGTTGTTCGTGAAAGAGATTTAGATCTACACACTTTTTTAATGTGCCCTTTCTTGCCACACATGTGACACGTAGCATCCCGAAAAAAACATTTAGCGCGAGGATGTTGTTCACCGCAACCGTTGCATAAATGTTGCTTACTTGGGCGATTTGTAAAAGTTGTTGGAGATCGCTGACGTCGTTGTTCAAGATCATTGTTAGATAATCTAGGATGGACTATCTTCTTTTTATTTTTTAATTTTGGAGGTACATATCCTAATTTGTGAGTAGATTCTGGATTTGACTGATCTGGGTTTTTGACACTATTTGACGTATTGTGGGTTGCCTCTAGAGTATGTGCAATTTTATACGCATCTTGGAACGTTTCTGGATTTTTCGCGATGATTTCGTCACAGGATTCACGTGATTTAAGACCATGTAGTAATTGTTCAATTAGCATTCTATCAGCAAATTCTCCATATTCACATTTTGAAGCACTTTGTTTTAGTCGAAGAGCAAAATTGGCTACAGTTTCTCGTTCTTCTTGCTTGATTTGTCGAAATTTTATACTCTCAACGTATTTATTCGTTTCTCTGTCGAAATGTTTTATTAGAGTCTCTTTCAGAACATTATACGTGACGCTCTCAGGTGACAGAGGACTGACCAAAAACTTAAGAGCCTTGTTCAATTCTACACCCATGTGAACTCGAGCATAATTGGCATGTAGATTCTCCGGTACTTTACTAAGTTGGAGTGCCCATTCGAAACGTTGGAAATAATCTTCTACAGTCGCTCCTTCAGATGATTGGTATTCCCGAAATGACAATGACGGTGGTCTCGAACTTGTACTTGATAGATTAGCAGTACCATTTCCGTTTGCTGCTACGTTTGCTGCCGATGATTGTAGAGCATTGACGAGCATATTTGTGAATGCTTGTAAGAGTTCTTACACACAGTTTCAACTTAATTCCGCTTCTGACACCACTTTTGTATTTGCGTGGGTAAAGGATAATTTCTTAAATGGTCTCAATCTTTATTTTCTTAAAAAGTTACATAATTTGATGATTATAACAACTGAACTGTTTATCGTTTTTTTTACAATGATGATGCCTACTTCTTTTTAATTGAATTGAATACACAACAGGGCACTACGGGAAGGGGTTGTAAAAAGAAAGTTATCGAAAAAGGAAGCAATTAATGGTAATTAATACAAACAAATCATAATTCGAAGAAAGAATTCGAATTTCAATAGAGGAAAATGCTTTTTGTTAATTGTTAAAAGTTAAACGAAGGCTTACCAACGTCGAATCTAACTATACTTTTCGTAATCGAAAATTAAGGGGCACTTCAATTCGATAGCGACTTCGCTTGCGATTGACATATAAATTTTATTAAAATAACTGAACACCCTTTTCTATCGAAAACCGAAAGCAAATTTTTAGGGATGAATTAATTCTTGATTCTTCACGAAAAACAAACCGGACTTTGAAAAGAAAAATCAGCGACGAGAGCAAACACGCAGAGTCAAGTTGGAAAAACTGTTTACCGGGACGGAACTGCCCTTTTTCTCCCCCGCGACGATTTTTAAAACCTTTCGTATCCATTTTGGGAGAGATAGCTAGCGTCACCTAAGCCAATTAAATTTCTGTCCTGCGCGAAGCTTCTAATCTGGGAGTAGCTGCCGCCAGATGACAGAGGGACGTGGTTCTCATAGGGACTTTAATTTTAATTAATTTCCCCGTGTTATGCATGCAAGTTATTCTCTGACTTGCTGATTCAGCGGTTTCTGCCAACGTCCGTTGCGATAACAGCGAAGTTTTTTTCCACCTAACTCTATACTCGACACATTTCAAAGTCACGTCGGAATTTTATCTATGCAACCTGAGATTTCCGTTTTGTTTGGAATATAAACATTTTCCTTTGTTTCAATTAATACGTGGGAACTTAAATTTTATGGTTTTTAAAAAATGAACTTTCCTTATAGAAATTCCGGATCCTTACAATACGAAATACATGAAAATGAGAGATTCAAATAACATTAATCATTCCAGAGCAACGAAGATAACCTTTACTTATTTGGGGGTAGTACTATCAAATGATGCAGGAGAGCAAAAAGTACAACAAAGGTTAGTAAGAAAGCGGTGTGGCTGGCAAAAATATTAAGGGCAAAAAAATCTGTAGAAAATAAACTGGAGATATGGGCAAGAAAGATGTTAAGGAAAATATAAATATGTATATGGAGGCATAAATGAAATAAAATTGATACGTGGAAGAGGAAACCCAATAAAGAAATAAAAGCAAAAGTACAAGGACTAAGATGGTTCATAGTGTAGTCGTTCTTTTAACTAGGTTTTCACCTGAGCTTTTATTTGGGGCTACCTAGCTGGTAGAAAATTCTGGTAGCATCGTTGTGATCCATCTCCGGTCATCCAAACTAGAGTTCGATAACCTGATTGCTTAACATCGTCGACGGTAGAGGGAGTTTACTCTCGGGGACGCGGGTTGACATACTTAACGCTATCCTCCCAGACGTTTCATACTCGGACGACTTCTTCGACTTTAGTACAGCTGAGGTGCGAAACATTTTGGAAGACTTAAGTTTGGATTCTTTTGCTTTATTTACAATAATGCTAACGTGTTTTTTTGATATTTATTAACTTTTTTGTGAGCGAAAATCGGATCCGTGCTTCGTGTTTCATTTTCATTTTTCTTAACTTGTTACGTTGTAACAGGTTTTCAACTAAAAAACTTCTCGCAGTGTGCCAAGACCGAAAAAAGCATGTCTTAGCTCAGCGTTGCTCTCAAGCGCTTGAGAAGCGTCATCCCCTCTTTCGTTAGGTTGCGCGATTTCATTTAAATGTTCGATAGACAGGCGCGGTGATATCGTAAAGGCGAGGTGAGTGATTGTCTTATCAAATTAAGAAAGAATAGAGCGCCGAGATTTATAAGTCTGCGATATAAATCTGAGATTAAAATAAAATGGAAATGCAAACATTTTTTAAACAATCCTGGGAGCGTCAGTAGTCATCCGTTTCTCATCAATGTAATATTTTTAATTAATCGCATTTCAGCCATCTATGTATATTTCTTTATGTCGTTGTTGTTCTGTCACCTGGACTTTTGTCACCCTGAAGATCTGAATACAGTATAATTTATTGTGGCAGCTATTCCACAATGGCAACTATTTTTAAATTCGTGTAAAACGTCGCATGGGTGCTCTGCTTGATGTAATTTTTGGGAATCACAAGGCTACTGGGGTGGTCTACCTACTGTTTCAAACATTGTCTTGACGGCACCAATTCGTTGATGTCAAATATAATTCCCGATTATATTTTATGAATAATTATGTAAACAAGCAGGTGGATGTTCCCAGTACAAAATCAGAAATACATAAATTCAAACAGAACTCAAACAACCCATCGGCGTCCACCTCAACCCTTGAAGAGCGAGTACTCTCGAACGCAAGCAAACTTTCCGAGTCAACACCCCGGACGGCACTTACGTTCTTATTACCACGTATCTGTCCCGAAATTACCCCCTCGAATTATGCGCCCCCGGGACAGGCGAATTTCCGCAAATCCCCGCGTCCTAGGGGGCGCTAAATCTTCCGAAACGCCGATGGCCGGTCATGTCACGGACAGTTTAACGCAGCGCACAAATTGAATTGGACGACTCTGCATTAAGAACTAGGAACTACTTCATAAACGTTAATGAGGCATAAAAAATGCAACGAAAGTTTTTGGTTTTTATTTTTTAATTTCAAGTGAAAAATCGTTTTTCATCAGCAAAGTCTCATATCGTCGTTGTGCATGCAAATTGCGCTAATTGCTAACAGTTAAATTTTACAGTAGGAACAAAAAACTGTATGAAATATTAAATCATATCTTTTTGTGGTAAAAAGGACTGTCCTCTACTTTTTTAAGATATTATCCAATTATTAAAAATACCCAATTAAATAGAAATGTCTTCAACAAATTATTTAATGGCCAAAAATACATTTTTGTTACATAGCGCATTTTGCATGCACAACGACGATATGATTTATTTGAATTCAAAATAGAGTATTTTTTTTTAATTGACACCTCCTCTCCATTGAGTTCGTTGTAACTTCGTGATAGCCGGCATTGCCAGCTATGGCACAAATGTACCATTCGTGGTACAATGAGTAAAGTTACTAGTTAATAGTTAGCTGGCGATATTCAGACCGAATATAAACGTCCTTGACCTACAGGATACATTCTGTATTAACTGTTGCGAGACTCTGCGTTGCATAAGAGCGAATTTTCGACAGATCTTGCGCCATTAATTAGTTGATGTGATAGAATAAGTTACGGCACCACATTAATAGCTGGCTAGCGATATTAATACCGAAGGTAAACGTCCTTGACCTACAGGATACATTCCCTATTAACTGTTGAGTGACTCTGCGTTGCTTAAGAGCGAATTTTCGACAGATATTGCGCCTTTTAACTAGTTGATGTGGTAAAATAAGTAAAGTTACGGTATCACATTAATTTATGACCACTTTTGGCGCTATCTATTCACGACTACGTATAGTAAAATTTTATTCCTAATCGTTTTGTTATAGTAATAATTCTTTGAACTTCTAGAAACCTGCTACTTCCTAAGAAAAAAAAATTGCAAATTGATAAAATGTTGTTTAAAAAAAAAATACCATTTTGTATTCTGAATTTCTTGGCGTATTGTAGTAGTCGTCGGGGATTTTTTCTTCGCCCACGAAAATAGAAGTGGGCGTCGTACGTTGCCACGACGCCTGAATGAAACCGTTGCGACGCCGAAAATAGGGCTAATAACATTATCAAAGTTAAATTGGCTCTGCACGGAAACGCGATCTCGGTTTTCGAGCGAAGAAACCTCATAAGAATTTAAACGAATTTAAAGTCGAGCTTTCCAGCTGACTCGTAAACAACGCATATTTCTCGCGTGCAACATTCTGACGCGATCGAGTTGAACGAGATGACGATGATGATTATAGGTTGCCAAGTTAAATACTGAAGCTCGTGTACAGTTGCAATATAAACAGCAATAAATTAATAACTGGCGGGTTTCAAGTCGAAGTTGCGTTTTCCGATTCATAACTCTGGGAATTTATTGCCGGAATTCGTGCCGGCGAAGAATCCCTCGTCGCCGAAGGGGTTAATGATACCATAAACCATTCGGTCGAGGGGCAGTTTAATAAAACAGGAACTCGAATCTAAATATAATTAAATTCGTCCTGACAAAACTAAAAGACCAAGTGCGTCGCGGACGGAAGTAAGAGATTTTTCTGTTGTAATTTAATTAAGTAATTAAAGTTTTCTGTCATTCTTTAATTACCGTCGTTAAAAATCGCCGTTTCACAAGGGCGCAGCGCAGTGGAGCGAAATAAAATCGAGTTACCAACCGCAGTGCTTCCATTAGCACAGTGCATAAACTCATCGAGAAATGTGATGAACTTCCTATGCATGCAAATCAGATTTCTACAGGGAATAAACTAAAGACGATAGCTTTCGCTGATTTGTCTTCATATATACATACATACTTATTTCTCTATTAGATTTACAGCGTGGACAACTACATATATGTATGATAAATTAGTAGACAGTCTAGACACACTATGGGCGTTCTCCCTCACTTTCTTATGGAGAATTAACATTATGTACCAAATGTGTATGTATGGTTGCCTGTCGATGTTCGTGCAGGCGCTCGGAGCGGGAGGTGTGTTGACGTGGGGAGCGCGGGAAGGAGCGTGATGGGGCCGGTGACGGTTTCTGGAAAGCAGGTAGTAGTTTCCAGAAACCGCCATCGCCATTGTCTCCCCCGCGACGGAAGGCAACCTTACATACTCCTTTGGTACACAAGGTCAATTCTCCATAAGAAAGTATGTTTCTGATTAAAGTATTTGTAAACAGAAAAGAAAAGAAATTACTACTTATACTGTAGGTGATGGTGTTTAAACAGGTTTGTTCCAACAGCAGTTTCTGACTAGTTCGAAACCGTCAGAAGGTAGCATTCTGAGACATAAAACTTCATTAGATACAGAGTGGAATACGTGAGTTTCCATTCAACGTGAGTCCCAGTGTCCTACCTATTTCGAAAACTAAGACAGATTTATTTTTATATTTTTCGTTATTACGTCGCGTCGTCCTTTGTGTGATATCAGTGATGATGCTATGAGAATAAACAGACACCATAAATTCCCAATATCAGATGATGCTTATTTACTCAAGCGCGGAAAGCTCAAGCGTCGAACGCGCCGCAATGATTTAAAGAAAGGCTCGATCTTGTTTGCATTTTATTCGCAGAAGACGAAGCGCCTCCAAATTATGAAATATCGAAGACGTTTTTCGGCGGTTATTAAAAGCGATTGCTTAGATGAAATATGTTAGCTAGACATCAAGGAGAATCCCTAATGGCAAAGAGGTACTTCAAATTCGCGTCTGGAGTATAACGGAATTGAACCTTTTTTTGTACCAAAAAAAATGTTACTGTTGATTTTAGAATGAATATATGAATAAGTACTGAATTCTTTTAAAGACATCATTTTATAATTAATTACTATTCAGGATCACAACAGTTTTCGTACAACTGACGAGAATTTTGGTTAAGTTCAAATTTTCGCCCCATCCATCCTGGGAATGGGACGATTCGCCGTCGCCAATTCGCCGCCGCCGATTCGCCGTCGCCAATTCGCCGTCGGACCAATTCGCCGTCGGATCAATTCGCCGTTGGACCAATTCGCCGTTGGGCCAATTCGCCGTCGTACCAATTCGCCGTCGCGTTCACAATTTCAACTTATTGATGACTTTTAGTTCTCAAATAAATTAAGATGGACTGTAATCTTATATTTGGAGAATGTATTCAGGAGACTAGTATAAACAAAAATTGCCTTATGAACATAGGGTTCGTTTTCTCTCTGAAATCCCCCTGAACATATTCTACAAATATTTGGGGACGCATGTATCGAAGCTGACATTTTTGCAAATTTTACTTAATTAATTTAATTTTTCTTTAAATGTTTCTGAATTCTCTGTACAACCGAAACTCGAGCCTAATTTCTACCACATTTCTGGAATTACCGGTTATATTTAATTGGAATTACGAAACTTAATAATCGAATTATACAGGTTATTTGAATAATCGAATGATAGGTTATTTTTAATTCGAATTATCCCATCACTAGTATGTAGATACTACAGAGATATTTTGTCTCTCAAAAGTTATTTCGTTCTTAAATTAAGTTTTTTTTTTTAATTGTATTATTAGTTTCCATTACGAAATTGTCTGTTTTTATTTTTGCTTCATCTTCCTTTATTCCTTGTAATTCGCCTTCCTTTTTGAAATCGATCGCAGTTTGTTTTCATTCCTCTCTATCTTACTTCTTTGTTTCTAAATTATTTCGTTCATTCCGACTGGCCTAAAAATTTAACGAAGTTTCATCTTTGAACACCGTATTTACAAAATTGTGTCTTCTTTTAATTAATTATGAAATGTAAATAATATATACAGTGTGTCCCAAAAAGTTTTATACAAATGGAGAAAAAGTTTATCTTACATTTCACAAAAAAAACTATTGTTTATAAAAAGCTCTGCATGATTTGTAGATCCATAATCAGGTACAAATTTTTTAAAAAATTGGCTGGAATACAGGGAAAATAAAAAATAATGATTGGACGGAGAGCAAAATACGTTCAAACTGTAGTGGAGAAGCAAAATGTTCATTGAAATTGTAATTAAATAGCAAAAAATTATGCACACTTGTAGATTATTGATATTCCCAGATAAAAATTAAAAAATAAACACCTCAGCAATTGTTAGATAATTTATTTTTATAAAACATTGATAACCTTCTTTATCAATTTTTATTGATATATGCGGAAAGATTTCATTACTTCAAAGTTAGTAGCAGCGCTTGATAGGTGTCAGTTAAGTATGAGGGATTCTGTGTTTATTCTTGAAGCTACTATTGAGGCAATTGGACTTAATATTGACGAGTTTCCGATAAGCAAGTCATCAATTCAAAGAATTCGTACGGAAAAACGGAAAGAACGCGCAGAAGCCATAAAAGTTGATTTTCAAAACGAGGTACCAGATGTTGTGACTGTTCGTTGGGATGGTAAGCTCTTGCCTGCTTTAGATTCCAGGAAGTCAAAAGAAGAACGACTTCCAATAGTTATTTCATATAATAATAAGGAACAACTTATTGCTGTGCCAAGGTTGGATATTCCCTGATGCCCTGATATTCCACTATTCTAGAAATTCCGAGATAACTGGAAAAGTGTCGATCCCAATAAAATACAGTGCTACAGAGACAAACTCACATCGTACTTGACTGTTTCCGAAATTGACAATTTGCTTGAGTTTTACCGAACTGAATTGACCAAAACAATAGTCAGAGATGACTATCGAGAATTGATAGAGCTTTCTTTAATATTTTTAGGCGGAGATGCAAAGAGAAAATTTAAAATTCGACCTCCAGGTGGCTTGCATCAAGCTCGATGGATGGCGAGAGCGATCTATTTCCTAAAAATATCATTACTGAACGGCCAATTAAAAATTACGAGCAAGGATAAGGCAGCACTATTTGACGTCTGTTTATTCATTGTGACATCTTACGTTAAGCCATGGCTTCAATGTATTTATTCAGTAAAAGCGCCCTATCAGGATTTGTGTTTTTTGAAGTCAATGAAGGCCTATGAAAAAATTGATAAGAGCATCTCCAAAGCCGCTTTACAGAAGTTAATCCAGCATCTATGGTACTTGACTGATGAAGTGTCTGTCTCGTCACTATTTGACGATGATGTGGACAATGAAACTAAAGTAAAAATAGTTGCAAATTTAACTATAAATATAGAAAGAAAAATATATCAAGCCATGGTAAACGTTACATCCCATCGAAGGAAGAACTTTCTGGTCCACTGTATGGTAAGTTTTATAAGTAAATATATAAATAAGTATTTTCTTTTGTTTATTTAACATTTTCATTAATTATCTTCTTTTTTGTTTCAAAGAAAAACATCGATGACTTCATTTCAATCAAAATCTTTGAACGCTTAAAAATTGATGACAGTTTCCTCCACGAGTGTCCGACTTTGTGGTCAAATAACATTTCGTTTCAAGAAGCCAAAAATAAGGTTTTGTCACTCAGGGTTGTAAACGATACAGCTGAAAGAGCGGTTAAGTTGATGCAAGATTTCCATGGTTTAATCACGGTTGAAGAAGAACAAAAGCAATTTTTATTATGTTGCGTACAGGAACACCGAAAGATTTATCCTGATTGTAATAAGCAAACTTTAAAAAGAAAATTTAAACAATAATGTTTTGAAATTGATTGTAATATGCGCGAATTTTGTATTATTTTCCCAATATACTCAGTACTAATTTCTAAGTCTTATTTTGGCATCAAGTCGGCACTGGTTATCATTATCCAATCGTAATAATATTTATTATTTGTGTTATTCAGGTCAAATAGAATGAAAATAGAGAGTATGCGTATCTAAATTCTCGAAAAAAAAATTCTCCTTTATGTCTTAGGACACCCTAAATATATGCATCATTAATGACAAATGATTTATTTATTTTAAAACTACCGACGGCGAACTAATCGCAGGCGAATTTATCGACGGCGAATTTACCGCCGGCGAACTGTACCTATGGCGAATTGTACCTACGGCGAATTGTACCTACGGCGAATTGGCGACGGCGAATCGGCGACGGCGAATTGTCCTAGACCCATCCATCCTTTCAACCTCTTCTAACATCCTTTCAGTCTCTTCTAACATCCTTCGAGTCTCTTCTAAAATCCTTTCAGTCACATCTAACATTATTTTGGTACAGTTTTTTGTTTATTTTAAGTTTTAAAATAGCGCTCATGCTGCCATTGCGGGAAGATTATTTTCAAAATTAAAATTAATTTAAAAAAATATATGAGAAACAATTTTGGCTCAAAGAGGTCTAGTGGACTCTGAAACAGACAACAGTTTTGGCTCAAAAAGGTCTAGTGGACTCTGAAACAAACAACAGTTTTGGCTCAAAGAGGTCTGTCTAGTGGACTCTGAAACAGACAACAGTTTCGGCTCAAGGAGGTCTAGTGGAATCTGAAACAGACACACTTTGAATTGGCTGCATATATTTCACAGATTTCGAACCGTAAACTGTGCTTAATAAATTCACTAAAAAAAAATGAATCAAATTCAGTTTTTAATCGCAAAAATGCATTTTCCACAAACGATTTAAGTCTGTGGAAAATGCATTCGACCTCAATTAACTATTCATTATTTTCTTACGTGTGCAAATGAGATGAGGCTTTACGCTTTGATATCCGAGTTATTATTTAGTTAAAATCGATTTTGTATACTGCACTTACTTATACGTTCATTGCCGAGGTTGTGTGTACATAGAAAATGCATAACTAATAAGTAACTCCTCGCTTTATTTTCAGTCTGTATAATTTAAAGTCGTTCAAGCAAAGTATCATATATATCAAAGGGGGACCTTATTTTAACAGTTACATACAGAGTGATGATATACCGACAAAAACAACAATTTATAATAATAAATTAAAAATTTATCCCATGCATAAGACTAGAAGCAAAAGTTTACAACGCTATATGCTCGCAACTGTAGGAAAGGCTGTGGTGAGAAAGTTGAAGACTTCCCCCGTTTAACCCTTCTTACTTTGGTAGCGTATTTTTAGTGGGAAATTTAACCAAGCATGTTAAACAAAATGAAATTGGATAATTTAGAAAAACTAGGGTAACGTAACGTAGTTCGCTGCCACCACCGGATTTTTAATTAAATTACCTGGCCGATTAATAATACTTCGGAGGAGGATCCTTTCAGACTGGAACTGTGCAAGCGCGCAATATTACCGCAATTTACCCTAACAGAAATCAAAGCCGTGGACTAGCTTAAAATAGGGTATATTGATTAAATAAAAAAAAGTACATCTTTGGTTTCCCTCAGAGGGGGACACAACATTGAATTAAAGGCATGTATCAATAAAATTAGAATATACAAAGCACCTATCAGGTAGGGGTTTCGAGGTGGATCCCAGCAGCAGAGAGGACTCGATCAGTTTTTAGTTCCCTTTTGAATTTGGGGGGGGGGGCTGGAGGGTCGGCTGGACTCTCTTTTGGGGGTGGCCTCGGTCAGAGGGGTTCTCGGGCCGCCGCACTCACCCACACCAGTAAGTTTAGACACTTGACTCGTGTTCCAATAGATTTGCGTTAATTTAAGTAAAAATTTTCGGGACGTAAAGAGAATACTAATTGAGGGGGGGAAATAGATTATTGGAGAATTTTGATAAAGATTTTGAATGTTCTAAGGAGGCACACGACCGATTTCGAGGATCACTCGGCGAACATTAATTTAAATAAAACTTTTAGACGATAAACATAAAAATATTAATTATGATGAAATTGAAATAATTTAAAACATTTTAATAAAATTTTGGAAGGGGAACGCGACTGTTCGCGAAGATGACTTGGTGAACACCCCTTAATTTTTTGAAACCTTTCTCTCCCTTGGGCCATTGTTTACAAATTAAAAATCTTCCCCCATTTTATTAATTTTCTCGAGAGGTGCTGCGCCCTCGCGGCCTAGTCGTTCAACTTTTGTCGACTTATAGGTATTTAAACCACCGGAGTGACCAAAATTGCATACCCTTAAGGCACCAGTTGGTCCAATTTTGTCCCGCTTCTTCTACGCGCGTGGGTGTAAGTTTTATTTCTCACGAGTAAAGCTTGCTGTTATCGCCAATTTATTTATCTTAAAGTAATCTAAATGGCTCTTATCTGAAAGGTGGTCTCTTTTGTTGAGACTAGTAGATATCGTTGGCCTGGGAACTTGTTCACATTGCATTCGAGTTGGAATTTCTTTGTTAAATTTTAATCAATAAGATTTTATTCTAATTAATTTTGGATTTAAAATTTTCGGCCGTTTATACAACACACACTCATGATGGTGTTACGCAGACAATCAGTCATAAAACCTGACCTTGAACTAATAACTCACAGTTGCAAAGCTGATGATGAATCCGTCGTACAAGTGCATTAACTGCTATGAGATTAATTAAAATCAATTAGGTACGTTTTCAAAGGTGTACAAATTGAAATACTTACATCGAAGCGAACAATACTTTACGACACGAAGTAACACCATCTATTTTCCGTCCATTTCGAAAGTAACTTTCAATCACGAAAGCTTATCATATAGCATATCCCTATGTTCGTTTTTAAAATAATGATATCAATGCATTGTATACCAATAGCCAATAATGCATTTTACTTTTCTTGTGTGTACAGTGCAACCATCTAATCCAATTATTTTATGTTGGTTGCGTACGTATACAATGAAATGACATGATTACATTAAAAACAACGTAAGGATATATTGCCTTTTAAAATAATTGCATTATATGTTTTTTTCCTCCCTTCCTTTTGCGAAACACGTCCTGCTCCAATTAGCCCTTCAACAACGTTAATTCGGAATTGTTTTAAATCCAAAGTTGATCCAGTACTTCGTTTCTGGAATATTATGTAGGTACTAGTTCACAACAGGATTGTCCAAAAAATGCCAAACAATTCTATGGTACCATTTTTTGCTTTTTCGATCAATGGCATAGCACTTTTTTAGCATGTCCGCCTTGTCCACAAAGCCCATGTGTTTATTATTTATGGTCTTAAACAAGGCTTAGGCAGTCAATTGCTTCCAAAGTACCATCTTTTTTACGTCGATTGATAGTGGTGAGTTCTTCGGGATTATGATAATTGCTGAGGAAATAAACAGATTTTCTGTCTTTCCATTTGAGACATATCAATTTATCCTCCGTCATTCTCCAATCTGATTGCACTCGTTCAAGGGCTTTATCATCAATAAAATTACATTTAAAAATAGTCTAACTTTGTAGAGTTTATCGAAATGTGGTTCTCCTTTTTTTGGCTGCAATGAATTATCTGAAAAGTGCAAATTACTTAGTAACCAAAAGAATCTATCTCGCGACATCTGTTTTGAAATCTCTGATAGATTCTTGAGAAAACCAATAGTTCTTCAGGCTTGGAAGTCTTTTTACTCCCAGGATAATGTCTATACCTAAGGTTTTCATTTCATCAGACGTAGTTGGTTAAAAACTTTTATTTCCCTTCTGTGCTGTTGTTGGGTAGCATACAAATTTGTTTGAAATACTACATCATTCACTAAAGCCTTTGGAAGCAAGCATTCGAAAATTTGTACAGGAGTTTCAGCGGCGTCTTCTACAGTAGAACCATATCATAAGCGTGTGAGAATGAAGATAGTTGCTCAAAAAAGTTTTCTTTTTCCATACTACTTTTCTTTGTTGCAAAGTAGCGTCTACCGATGCTAATTTTGCAAGTGGCAGATCATGTTCGTTATCGTAATCGTCATTTATTACAGTGCCATTGTTTTTTTCATTCAGCTCAATATCAATTGCATCCTCAGGACTAAATTCTTCTTCGTCGTCTGACAAAGCATCAGATACCAGTGATTCTGTGTCGGATGGTATTTCTGCCAGAATCTGCCATACTTCTTCCCCTTGCAGCGGCGGGGCAAGACCTAAATTTGATGTGGGCAAGATAAATTTTGCGAGGCCCTCTGGCGACAAAAGATTTGACATAAAATATTTTCATGAGTTAAACCTTCGAGGCGCGAGGCTCCTCAGACCGCGAGGCGATGGCCAACGTCGCCTACGCCTTAGCCCGCTTCTGTCCCCTTGTAATCTTTCAAGTTCTTGAAATGCCCACTTTCTTTTACCTGATCTGTGCTAATATATGGAGCCTTGGGCGATATATATTTGAGGTGGCTACACCAGCGGTCCAGGAGGAAACAGTAGACTAAATATTTACTTGATGGTTACCATACGTAACCAGGAAAGATATTAAGATATTTTAGACAGAAGTAAGGTTTCAGTTCGGAATAGAAAATTTCAATTGTCAACAGGGCGAGGCTTCGTTTTACACGCCCAAATCTACAAAAAAAAAATTGTTCGGGGACAATGATATTAGTGTTGGCTTGGCCCTCAAATAGCCCCATCTTAAATGTCATCGCAACAGGACATGGAAAAGATCTTGCGGAAAGTTCTCAACGAACAATTCCCTGACTAAAGGCTACAATACTGGAAATATGGAATTCTTTCACCCCATAATATTATGAATCTTTAGTGGACATTATGCCAGAAAGAATTCAGGGTGCAATAAAAACTAAAAGTGATGTAACATTTATTAAATGTTAGATTCGTCCGAACATTAAATTGTCGGCATAATATATAGTTTTCTTTAAAAATTTGATTTCTATTTTTATTATTAGAATAAAACTTGTTTTGAATCAATTATTAATTACTGTTAATTAATCTTTTTGTTTATCTTTTTTATATTAAAAGTCTTTAACATTTTCTTATGAGTTAGAGAACAGTTTATAAATAAAATCCGAATATTTAGTTGTTAGGGCTCGTACAGTCCAGTCCAGCATCAGAGACGGGACGTTATTTTAATAAATACCTTCGTAAACTGCTGTCTAAAAGTAAATGGCCATTAGAGATGGTATACTCAAAGAAATTGTATTTCGTATTAATATAGATCTTCTTTGCCAAATTTCTTCGTAATTTTGCACTAAAATGTTTGTCAATTAAAATTAATTGCAGGGCATTTGATTGCCCAGACGCGTCTATCTCCTCTCTTTTAAATGATTGAAACGGGGATGGTGAATTATTAAATTGTTCCACCTCCGAAGTGATAGTTGTTAATACGGCACTCAACTAGATAATCAATCATTAACAAGCACTTACTCTGCGCAAACAATAGAACTATCGGGGAAACTTCGTCGAATGTGTTCCGGGTGAACGGTTATTCTGCAAATGCAATCGGCGTGTGCATGAACTTGCAAGTGACACACACAGTGCAATTTACTTGTTATAGCGTCCATTACCGGCGTGAAACGATAAACAACGTGGGCAATCTTACTATACATATTATAAAGAAGACTCGCCGATTGAAATCCAAAAAAAAGCGAAACTGAAGTAATATATTTTCGCCTAAAAATATTTGGAAGCTTAACTGCGGACGGGTCTTTTCTCGCAGCGATTCTCCGAATTTCCTCGGGCGAAATAAAAAAAAATGTTTACGCGCATGGAAATACATAAGCGTCGTGCAGAGAGAGAATCGCATCGCTGATAAGTCGTCTGTTGAACGCCGAAACTAATCCGGATTCACGTTTCGACGACGACGCCGTTAGGGCGAATTTATGGCCCGCCTGAAAACGAAGCTCTTTCAGCGTTCGCACGTAGAAAACGCCCCTCATCTTCTTATCTATTCCGATCGGAATGGCGCAGGGGGTGTTAGCAGATTTCAGACGAATTTATAGAATCTATACATACATACATTTTTTTTCTTCGTGAGCTGTGATATTGTAACTTGAGAAATCAAAGAAAGTTGTTTTCATAACAGAAGCGCTGCATCATAAATAAAACGCGTCTGGTGTTGCATCATCAGACATAAGGAGCATAAGGCACAAAGAAATAACACTGAAATAATTTTCGGTTGTAACTTCGGTGATTGATGACGCAGAGCTCAAGTTCCATGATATTGATATTAATGAATTCTAAAGCTTGCTGTAGACATTACTTTTGCTTCTCATGGCCAAGTCTTATGTAATTATTTTTTCAACACATGCTATTTTTGAGCCGGGCCTGGATGGTTGTGTATAGGAGGGTAATAATCTGATAGTATCACAACAGGGCGCTTCAATATCCAGCTGAGTGCCCCTAATACTCACTATTGCTCTGCTATAAAAGCCAATTTAAGAATGGAATACTATAATAATTCGGCGTCATTAACGTTAAAGCCGCTTTTAACTCGCGCCCATTCCCAGTGGAGAAAAATTTCGAGACCATCAGTATGCGGAGAATGACTCCCGAGTTTCCTGTAAGCAGGCCCGAACTCGCAATTTGCATGTAAGATCGAATCATAAAAACGCAAGTAATTTTCGGGCGAAACTGGAGCTCGCTAACGAGTTTCCGTTTTACGACGAGACGACTTTTCACGACTACGTGGAAAATTTTAATCATCGAAAAATATTTTCTTCTCCCTTCGCGCGTCGTTCACTAACAAGTACGGCTTTAATTAAAGTTGGCTTTCTAATGAAATCAGGCTGAACTCTCGCACTTAAATTTAAAAACATAGCGTGTGGTTTCCTTTTAAATTTAACGATCGCTTTGGAGGGTGAGAGAGAAGGGGATAAAAAATTGAAGTGCACAAACCTGACGTCGAGTTTGTATTGACAGTGCACCCCATCATCTCATATGTCTCATAGACCCCGGCTATCTACAGAAGACACCAAGAAACAAATAAAATAAGTCAACTTCATTGTCAGGAAGTTAGATTCACTCAAAAAAAACCACAACCCTTCATTTTTATTTAACACAACGTAAAGAATTAATTTATTGGAGACACTAGATTGAATCAGTCACGATATACAAATTGACTCAGTTTGCTTTATTCCTATTGCTCTACTTTCCGTGTCATCGAATGTAGCTTTCTTTATTTGCGCCTGTGCTATTTCCGAAATTTATCAATAATTTTAAATTTACTTTTAACTTGACTGTCTCAACCTTACCTGGACCAGATGACAAGTTGTATCGTTCACCAGCCGTTACCCTCGGCTAGCAACGGTGAGAAAGGGGTGGGTCAATTACGAAGTTACAAAATTAAGGGCGCCAGGACGGACGATAACCCAGTTGATCTCGTCGGCGTCCCCGAACCGACTTGATCGTGCAGAAGGCCAAAACACAACTCAAGGCTACGCTTGACTCAGTGGTACGTGAAGGAAGGGTAACGTAAACACACAATTAAAGTTAACAAATTCAAGCTTTATTGTCTAATCAACTTTCGAGTAAACGCAGGATACAAATTACACAAGGTTAAACATGTGCTGGTTCAAAACAAAGTTCAATCAAAACGCAGGTTTCGTCAAATCTAAAGTTATCAGCTTCCTTTACTCTACGAATCAAATCTGTATACGCAACTCTGCATCCAGCCGAAATTCGCTTTCCGAAAAGGCATGCATAAACCGGTCAACGTTTCGAAATTTGAAAATAAAACGAATAAGTAAACTCACGAATTCACTGTCAAAGTACAGTTGCTAACGCCTGTCAACTCGCCTACGAAGTGAAGTTGGCAGTCACAGCGCCACCTGCTGGTCGCATCCGACGCCTGTGAGCTGGTTTGAACCAAGGTTACTAAAGAGAGAAGGTTGCCTGGTAACTCGTGGAGTGACGCGTCATCCAGTAGGCCATCTATTTGTGTAAATGCATTAAATGGGCCAACTGAGTGACGTTGTGGTGACGTTGAAAGTTACCAGGCAACCTTGTCTCTTTAGTAACCTTGGGTTTGAACCAGACTTGCAGAGCTCGCAACCAAGTTCCTCAGAGGCTCGGAATGGCGTAAAGGAAAGCGAAGGGGGAGTCGACTTGGCTTGAGTCAAACTCAAAACGGTACAATATAACGGGAATTAAGACTAGAACTTGAACTAGCAGGAAAACGAAAACTGGAAGCCTGAATAGAAAGAAAGCGTTAGCGTCCAAAATGGCGTCAGACAATTAGCTTAATTTTTGCCTGAGTTTTGTAGTTTCTCAAGCTTGGTATGGGGCTAAAATACCCCAAAACTCGTTCGGTGGTGCCCTAGGAAGTACCGGCAAAGCCATAGATAAGCTCTGCTTAATCCTCTAAGCAAGGGCTTCGGTAATTTGTTTAGCGAAAGACACGCACATCACACGGCACCGGGTTCGAACGAGAAAATGAATCGAGGGTGCGAGAGTTAATCGGGGGGACGCCAAGATGCACGTATGCCATAAGCAGTACCCAATAGGCTCCGAATGGCGTAAAGGGAAAACGCTCGGAAGCGAAGGGGGAGTCGACTCGGCTTGAGTCAAACTCAAAACGGTACAATATAACAGGAACTAAGACTAGAACTTGAACTAGCAGTAAAACTAAAACTAGAAGCATGAATAGAAAGAAAGAAAATGTCGTTAGCGTCCAAAATGGCATCAGACAATTGGCTCTACTTTTACCTGAGTTTTGTAGTTTCTCAAGCTTGGCGGTAAACAAATGAGGAACGTGGTAGGCGAGGGAGAGCGGGGTTGCCAAGCGGCTCGAGACGCGGGCAAACAATGCTTTGTTGCCGCTTTTCCATAACCGAATTTCCAAACGTAACAATTGATTACGTCTTTACCGCATAGGAATGTATTGAAGACGATTTGCTAGGATCGTAATCAATGTATACACATAAGAATTTTACGTCAGTAGATTTAAATGCAATAATTACGATCCTAGCAAATCGTCCTTAAAACTTTCATTAACTGAAATAAGATTCCCCTGTATCTGTCGTATTCTGATAAAATGATGTACCTGTCATTATTCCTTTCTTTTATCTCTAATGTCAAGAAAGCCTTAGATATAAGAAACTCACTGTGACATTTTTTAACAGGGTTCTGGATGTGGTCTTCTGATCCTCTGGAAAGACATTCCTTTAAAATGTTTTGGAGCTCAGCATTCTTGTGGACGATGGATTCTTCTTGTAGCTGTTTCACGTTCGTTCGTTTGTTCTTCATAATTGCTGGAAATATTTGGTATTTTACCTAATATCACAACATGATTATTATTTACTTCATCGTATTTTAAAGGTCACTTATCTTAAGGAGAGTCGTCTTATCTACTTGAGTAAATCAAGTTACAGACATAGATAAATCGAGCTTAATAAAAACTGAAGTGAAAAGGCTTGAAACTTCTAAGTTTATTTAAGGCAGAAGTTATCAGATCTCTAAATGAGGTCGCCGTGTTAATTCTGGAAAAGCTGTACATACCGACAAACCCCCGACAATCGAAATAACGCCTCACCAGCACGAAAATCACGTATTTAACGTCGACTTGAACGCACATAAACCACGCATAAAAACGATAAAACGCAAATAAAACCGAGCAATTCCGCACAGGACGGATCTGATAAAGTACGTAAACCCTTCGAGTTTTACACGCACGTTACACAAGGTCCTGTTTGGTAGGCGGGTACGTAAATATTGGGAATTGTAAATAAGTTGCGTGACCGAAACGGGGCGCCTCGTACTAAAAGATGAACGGTTTGCTCCTATCTTCGGGAAAGGGTTAGGGAGAGATTAAGGATAACTAATTAGTCCTCGGCGCTCGCCGTTCAACCTAATGCCAAAGTTTACCTGTCTGCGCAAAGTTTAGTCCGGGGGATCTCTCGCATAGAACCATCTGAAACATAAATAATCCGCGCAATAAAGTGATGTATTACGCAGAAGGTAGATTAATTATTCGCTTCCGCTTTTTGTGGAGAACGTGAGCTTGCATTCCATCGTTGGCTAAATGCAATTTCTCGGGTGCAAGTCGGATTATTATTGATAACCTGAGCTCTTTTATGGATATTTGACATCAAGCATCTCAAACTATAAACTATACACGTGTGGAAGCTTAAATGAAGTTGGCGAGTAAACGACTTTCGGTACACGTGAGGAACCTTGAATGCAGGTGGTTGCGTTATGGTCAGACAAATTACGGTCGCCCTACAACAATGTAACAAGAAAGAAACTTAGAAATTGTAAAAAAAATATTCAACAAGGTGAACAAGTATTCAAGAATTTAATAAAAACTTGAAATTAGTAGCATGAACGCACGTTTGTAAAAGGGATGAGCTGGTATTAGAATCCTCATTTGGATAACAATAACAACCTTAGTCGCCTAATAAGACAATCATTATCTGTTGGAAAGTGTAAACGTTGGCGTCGGTAAATTGCAAATTTAAAGGAAAACTTGACGTAATTCCGTAATGGGGAAGTTTCGGCTTTGTTGACGGTATAAAGCGCAAGTTCTCAGACGAACCTCCATTTACTTGCTCTCGCAGCGATTTTAAACAAATATTTATTAATAAGAGAAACGTGAAACGCAGAACTTCAAAGCGTACTGTAAAGGAGGGAAACGGGAAATGAAATTAGACGACGCGATCGCGGCGGTGGGAAACTGAAGCTGTTTCTTCAATTATTTTTAAATCTTGTCAACCACTTTATACGTTGTTAGTGCCTTAACTTCAGATCACTAGCGGTGTTACCCCAAAAAGAAAACACTCCTGAACACTTGGTGACAAATACCTGGTGACAAGTAAGCGTTGCTTTCCCGCAACTTTTTCCCAAAAGTGCTCGCTCTAGGTATAAACTAACCTTCAGGAGATTTGTCTCACTAGATACGTTGAGCGTAAGGTAAGTGTCCACTTGTGACAAAACACTCTCGAGACTCAGTCTTGAGACTCAATCACCAATGGACAAAGACTTGAGAGCACATGATATCAGGTGGACATGTTCATTCCTGCTCTTGTGACTTAGGTCCGTATTCATAAACAAAACTTATGCTATGCGTTCCCTAAAAAATTGCGAATATGTGTTTATGTACTATAAAGATTCCTTTTACAGAAAGTAATTTATAAACAGTACTTCAACTCTTGTTAGTTGTGCGTCCGCTACACCTTGAAATGCGTACAGTTCATGCATAATTAGCGAATTATTATCAAACGCATAGCCTAAGTTTTGTTTATGAATACGGGCGTGAGTCTCAACTTTTCTAGCAGAGTTGGAAGAGCTGAGAGCGATTTCAAAATCTATTCACTTTCCTTCATTAAAACTTTTATTTGAAACAGTTTTCACTATTATTACGTTTCAAATTTGCCGCCAAAACATCGTGGCGATACGGTATCATCCAACTGCGTTTTAGCACAGTTGGCTACACTGTTTCCCCTCATTTATATCGCTACAGGGGAAACCTGCGTGATGCGAACGCTCAACATCCATAGGCTATGAAGGCACCATGTGACTACTTGATAGTTCATCATTGGTTATCGTCGGTAATTTTCGCGCGTCTTAGCGACCTCCTCCATCTTCAATTTCGTTGCGTCCTTTCTTGTTCGGATCGTCGCGCAAGCTAGACGTGTTTTACGTGCATTGTAAGTTAAGGCAATTCTTGCTCTTTGGGAGAAGTAATTAATCAGCGGCCGTGCCGGAAGATTTAGTGACACCATCGAACACCCTTGGGGATAATTTTTAACCCCCATACCAAGCCTGGGACCCCAGTTTTCTCAGGTAAAATATGATGACGTACGCCGACGAACAAGCCGCTAACAAAGTTTTATTCGAGGCTTTCAGCGGGACTTTTAGTCGGTGATTTAGCAGAAGTCTTAGCGGAGTTTTATTGGTACGTTTCCGTTGGACGGTGTTTTACCGACTCCCGTGAGACCAGTTTGGACGGTGTTTTACCGACGACGGACGTGACTACCAGGTGACGTCATAATCTGCGGTGACACTTCATGTCATGTTTTGATTTTAACAAGAGAGGTTAAGCTATGTATTTATTATTTTTCTTTCCGTTTGGCAATTCGTAAATTGGTGTTTGCATAAACAAAGAGAGCGAATTCCGACTATTCAAGCGCCTTTAGAACTACTGCTTTTGCGCATCATTGTAAATTTTATTTACGGGTTGCGGTGTGTTTTAGTCGAACTTACGTACCGAATTAGACTACTCTTTGTTATGTTAACTTAGACATTTAGGATTAACTACCCTGTTGTAATTATTGTAATATTTGTTCGTTGAATTAAACCTAATAACTTTTATTGTGTGTGTATGTTTATACTTTGACGTACCAGTGAGTAACGTTTCGCCTCTTTTCTTTGCTTTTGATTTTTCTGCCCGGTTTGGTCGATTGGGGACGTCGACTGACCGATTACGTCTGGCTGTAAAGTAGTCTCCTGGCGCCCTTTTAATAATTTTTACCATCTTAATTAACCCACCCCATTCTTCACTGTTGCTAGTCCGGGGAACAGCTGATACGTTTAGTCAGCAGAAGCTTGTCATCTGTCAATGGTAAGTGAGAGGCAAGTTAAATTAAATTATAAATTTGGTGACACCATCTTATTAATTAATTGGCAAAATGAGCCGAGAGTGAACAAATGACGAAGTTTTTAATTTAATCTCTCTTTATGAGGAAAATGAGTTTCTGTCGAATGTAAAGCATCAACAGTACAGAAATCGCGAAAAAAAAATGTGTAAGTTTGAAGAATTTGGGACAGTTTTTAATTGTGACTGTCAAGAGATAGGTACAGCGGAAGATGCATAACTTACGTAATCAGGTACGTATGTTCTTGCAGTCTCAAGACTTAACTGACTTGAGAGACTTGCAGTCTCAAGTCGACACGGGCTTGTCCTAGTCTCGAGACTGTGAGTCTCCAACAGCTGTCTTGAGACTCAAAGTGCTTTCAAAAATGTACAAGAGCCTGAGATTAATAGCGTTCTCGATTTCCGTGCACGGTTGCACTTAGTGTATTTGCATCTTCTTTTAACGTCATGTAATAACACGAGATGAAGATCGAAAACGCTATATGTCACAAATGGACACACACCTGTAAGGTCAGACATAAACAAAACACACACAGCGTATAACAAATATATTTGTGCACAACAAAAGAAATAATTACTGTTGTCTTAACTCGATTAACTTTAAATGCACTCAGTTAAAAGTAAAATAATTGATTCATACGGTACGAGGTTAATCAGATCTGATTGTACAAAAGGTGCCTTAATGGCAATGTCGATTATCCGGTTATTTAAATGAATTTAAATAACCGGATAATTGGCACCGTAATGGGCCGCGATAAACCAAGTCCGAAATAAATAAATGAAAGTGTTAAAGCTAAGTTCACATGCATTGCGGATACGCAAAATTTTTATTGCGGATAGTTTCTAATTGGTTCAAAATTAAAAAATGAACCAATTAGTTCATTATGTATATTTCAATCAAAATGAACCAATTAGAAACGATCAGCAATAAAAAATTTGCGTATCCGCAATGCATGTGAACTTAGCTTTAATACGTCATTCACGCTGGATTTCACAAACGTCACTTAACTTTAATCATCGATTAAGAATAATCATTCCTATACCTTCAACACATGTAACCATGGCAACGTTTACCTTTGACGGATGATTAAATTTAAGTAACGTTTGTGAAATCCGCCATCAGTCTCTTGACGTTTGTATGTTGCCTGGTCCGCTCCGTTTCGTACAGATGGCGTACTTGTTCATTGCACCTGCAAACGGCGCCTCGTGGACTCACGTTTTGCGATACACAGGGCTAATGCGAATTTCTTCGGTAGATTTCCCCAAGAAAACCAAGAGGAAAACCAGCAAATAGTCGGCAAAACGGTTGCGCCATACCAGAAAGGGTAGTTTAAGTCCCAAAAGAAATAAATGTCCTAATAGGACAAGAACGACCATTAATTACTGCGACGCCATTAAAGAAATATTAGAACCTACCTGCGAATTAGCGAGGTCGTTGGACTAAAACGCGACCTGCGTTTCACAATGCAGTGTGATACTTGGGTCTTCCAGTAAAACTGTATTTAGATTGTATTTTGCACTAATTTAGCAACAATTCACGAGAGCTACGATACGTGGTATCTGAGAAGACGGCTGAGACAAGAGTGGCGAGTTCGAGGAAAGCATCGAACACTTCCGGTAACTCTAACGGGACAAAATGGCGTGACCAATGACAAATTATGACGTAAGGATATTCAAATAAAAGAATCAATACGGAGAGAGAATTTTAAAGCAAACGCTTCCGGCGAAAGTTACAGTGTTGTTAGACGATCAGAACAAGGTATACATACAAGCGGCGTTGCAAGCTGGCTGCGATGAAATTAAACTGTAACAGGTGTCACCGCAAAAATGTTAAAAGAGAAAAAAAAATACTCGTGAATTAAATTACTGACTTACCGGATGACAAGTGGCGTTGTCTCTAAACAACGGTTCTCCCAAGCTAGCAAAATGGAGAAGGGAGTGGGTATTTATAAGGGCGCCCGGCAAGAACTCCACATATGAAACTCCCTCCCTAAGCCTCAATGCGTTCGCCTCAGATAGACCAATAATTTCAGGAGATTTAAATTCACTTGTACGCTCAGCGCAGGTTCGACACAATAAAATATTCACTGTGGTACGAAATTTATTGTCACACACTATACAAACAAATCCTAAAATAAGTAAACTGTTACTCGGTAACTTAGCCGACAACAAACACTAAAAGTTAATACGTACCGATAAATAATCAGATCTGATTTTAAACAAGTCAAGATAACACTCTACGATATTGCAATTGACTACTCATAATTATCTACGCTACGGTGAACGTAGCCCAACATGTAGTCCGAAATTCTGATTCGCAATTTAATTATGCATGAACAACAACTAAAATCTAAACTGATCGGTCCGTAAACGTCAGATTAAATTACGTTGAAAACCTAACCTTTTTTGACAGCTCGTCCAGTCCGAAGTCAGGGTCGACGTTGCCAACCGAAACGCGGTGGTCGGTAGGTAATTACAACTCCCTCTGTTGATCGCGGATAGCGACGACAATCTGGATCAATCTGGTTTGGCTGGTCAGGTTCCCACGATCGGGTTATGGTACACTCACAGGGCAGAAGCGCCTCCGGAGAAATAGACCGAAAGCCTGGTCTAATAGCCGGCGTCAGAAAACTACGCCCAAATAGGAAAAACCTGGGATTTTTTAGATGTCCCCAGCTTAGTATGGGGCTTAAAAGGGGCCCCAAATGTGTTCGATGGTGTCACAAGATCTTCCAGCAAACCCGCAATTGAGCTACTTCTCCAAATGAGCAAGTACTCCAATAGGTTTACAGCATACGTAAAACACTTCTCATTGGCACCAAGATTCGAACAAGAAAGTAAGCGACGAGATCGCAGATGGGGAAGGTTGCGCGAAAATTACCGACGATAACCAATGACAGGCGACCTAAGAGTCACCTAGTGCCTTCCTAGCCTATGAATGTTAAGCGTTCACCTCACGCAGGTTTCCCCTATAGCGATGTAAATGGGATATCAGTGTGGCCAACTGTACTAAAGCGCGGTTGAATGATGCCGTATCGCCACGATACTTGTGGCGGCAAATTTGAACGTAACACAGGGGTTGGGAAGAACAAAACAGCGGAGATTAAATTATTATGGTTTATTTTATGGTCGAAGCTTTATTCACCCACGTACTGTTCATAAATAAACATAGCAATTAGCAAAATAATGTACACAAACAGTATCTGTTGAATGTCCACACACACGCACGCGTTACGTGTACATGTCGTATTTAAGGCATCTCAATTACATTGTTCATACATATAGGCAAATCTAACAGCGCGACATTCCTGTTGCAGCTTGGCAAAAAACGGCTGCCTAAATACAAATAGTCAACAAATAACATTTCTTCAGTTTTTAACTTAACAAATAAAAG
Source organism: Dorcus parallelipipedus (assembly GCA_958336345.1). Taxonomy (NCBI): domain Eukaryota; kingdom Metazoa; phylum Arthropoda; class Insecta; order Coleoptera; family Lucanidae; genus Dorcus; species Dorcus parallelipipedus. The sequence goes on from OY284475.1 coordinate 17,126,877, forward strand.
GCGACTTAGTCACAAAACAATTTGTACAGGATATATTATATATATATATATGTATAATTCTAGGCTATGTACAAGTAGCTGATGTGTTCCCTGGCCGATGGAGGCCGCCCTGGTCCCGCGCCCGAGGGCGAACTTGGCGGCCGCACGTGGAATGTCTATCTCTTACCGAGTGGAATCTCACATCACTGGAATAAGCGGCACTCGCGCACTGTTACGCGGCATAATCCCACGAGAGTGACGCGTGTATGTCGGGTGGTGAGCGAAAATCTTCAAGGCAGAAGGGGTCGAAGGGATCCTGCGCTATCGCCAAGAGCGGATCGTACCCCCCCAGATCCGGCTCTTGCGGAGCCAAAGGCGCTGGCGTTACTCCGTTTTGGTTATTATCACTTGGCAGTAACGATTCCAACCAATCATCAGTGTCCATAGGAACGGGTAAGTTATCCTGCTCTTGGTTATTGTGAACGCCGTTGTTTTCACCAGACGGCTGACCACCACCCCCCAACTCCATAACCAACTGATTAATATCCATGTTCTCCAAAGTATCATCCAAGAAATCAGCAGGATCCAGCCCCAAAACTGCTTCCGGGCTATTGGGGTCCATGTGAACCACTTGAGCTCCAGAATTTGGAAAAACGGGCTCGACGTTTCTGGTTCCCGCCGATCCCGGCGTGGAAGGATCTTGAGCGGCGCTCGGAGGTAACTCCCCATTCTTGATTAAAATCTCCAGCACGTCATCCACTATTTGGCTCTTCACGTTGCTTTTCTCCTTTTTAATCTGCTTGGTCGCTTCTTCGTATAAAGGAGGTGGTTTGATGTCCTCGTTGAAATCGACGAACTCCGTTTTAATCTCGGGGGCGGTTATCACGGGGGTGACCAAGGAATTCAGGAAGTTTGGCAATGAATTCGTGCGGTTGTGACCGTTCATTATCTTCTTATTGTTGTTTCCTTGGACCAACTGGTTAAGTACTATAGTCGCGTCAGCGCTATTCAAAAACAAACTGTTCGCTAGGTTTTTCTGATTTTGGAAAGCCACGTGCTGCTGTTGCTGAATTCTCTGTTGTTCCTGATCAACCTGAACCTGTCGCGCTTTAAGCGCTTTTAACTGCTGCATTTGTTCGGCTAACTGCTGCTGCTGTTTCGCTTGCAGATGCTTCTGCAACGCCAGCAATTGCACTTTGGGTTCGGATCTCGTCGCAACTTGTAGTTTCAACTGTGAAAGCGTCAGCTCCCTCTGCAACTCTTCTATTTGGCGTTGTTGCTCGCGCACTATTTCCTCTTGGGTTTTCGCTTGCTGATTGTGAGGTTTTTGTTGGTTATCACACGGGCTTTGAATCTGCTGGGGAAGAGGACTCAACGGATTGGATATGTCCATGTATTCCGAACCGTCATCGAGGTTCGTCTGGGGAGATCCAGGCTCGTTCTTAAAAGGAGAATGTATCTCCTCCACGTTGTTGTTGTTGTTAGGGGCGATGTCGTTTTGGGAAGTTATAATTTGGTGATGATTGTTTACCTCGGTTGTTCCCGTGAACGGTTTAAGTCGCTCAATTAATTGAGGTTTTGAGCCTGACACAGGCAAGCTGCGGCGTTTCAGCTCGGCTTTTAGGTCGCTGACTTTCATGTCCTCCAATCTTCCGATTAGGCGAGTGGGCGTCGTGGTATCCACCGCGCTCGACATTTGCTGTGATGGTTGGTTGTTATTGTTTGAATTGGAGTTATCCGAGGGGTTCTTCTGTGATGCCGGGAGTATGATCTGGGGGAATTTGTGTTGCAACTGGAGCTGGAACTGTAAGAGCAAAGTCTGTTGTTGCAGAAGTAAATCGTACGAGGATTCTCCGGAGGTCCCGCTATTGGGCGAGGAGTTCTTCTGGGCACTCGGCGGTCCTTTGTACTCGTGGAATTTTATCGTGCGGGCCTTCGGGGCTGATTTGGATTTCGATTTCTTTCTGTTTTTGTCTTTGCCCGGGGCGTCACTCTTGGCGGGAGAATGGATGGGCCTCGGGGTAAACGAAGTGGGTAAAGGTGGTGGCACTGGGGTGGCCGGTTGAGAAATAATCGAAGGCACGGGACTGGCAATCGATGATAAGGGGCTTAAGGTTGAGGTGGATGACACTAACGAGGCGGGGCTTGAAGCAGCACTGTGTTGGATTAGCGGCGCGAAGACTATCTCGTTACTGTCTTTGTTTAGCAGTGGTGTTGCTGTGGAAACAACCACGGTTCCCTCTGTTGCGGGAATCAGTGAAACTACGATTCCGGCAGACTTGGCGGCCGTCTCTAGGACGTCGGAAGGCCCTGGACTTACGAGGTTGTCCTCGGAGCTCTGAGAATCATCTTCGGGGTTGACGTAGCTGTTGGGATGCTGCGGTCTATTGAGCTGGCCTTCGCAGGTGGCCTTGTAAGGAATGCGTCCTGCCTTCACGGCGTGTTCGATGGGTTCTTCCGTGTGCAGGATGTTTTTCTGGATTAATTCCAGAGGGCCAGGCCTGTGAGACAGCTGGTCGTTGAGCTGATCGGCCAATCGGGCTTTCTTCAGCATACGCTGTTTCTCAGCCAAACTCGGATCTACATGACTAGGATCTGATTCGAGGATGTGCCGTCTTTCCAACTCTTGCCTGGGCGGCCTTTGCTGAATCTTCGCCTTCAACATGTCGCCGGTTTTCGCGCGCTCAAGCTGGCGACGTTGACCATGGTAGGCGGCAGGTGTTTTCAAAGCTAAATAAATTCGTCATTAAAACTTAAAACGGAGGTTCGGGGAGTGGGTGAACTTACGGGGCATGATTCCCTGGGCGACCAGCTGATCCAGGGGTCGCCGCAACATCAGCTTCACCTTGAGGGCTGCAACAGTAAAATCAGCGTGAGTGATGGGAGGCACATTGTGGACCGTTAGGCAATGAGGCAGTCGATACACGTTTGCGGAAGAACGTGTGATTTCCGATACTGACCTACGCGGGGTCAACACACACGTCTAATATAATATTCTTGCCTCTCTGATTATACCCCGCGCGAATACATTGTATATACAGAAACAGAAAAAATCGGCGCAGAATTACTTCCGTTATTCCTTTGAATAACTTGGCATTCGCCGTTAGGTGATATCAAAGCACGTGTGAGTGTCTGCAAGTAGCAAGTAAACAGTAGAGGCCACGTAACTTCTTGCATTTCATTTTATTCAATTCAATTATCGCAGACGTATGCCAGCCGAGCTGGGCTATTTTTGTCATTAATTGGCTATACACGGGTGGCTCTTAGTACTCATTAAAGAAACGAAAGATAAACAATTAGGAGAGGTATACAGGACGTGCTCTGCTGCCTTTTGAAAGGCTACGGCGAGGTACAAGCACCTGAACTTGTTGTCTTTTATTGAAATAAAAAATGATTTTTTTTTTGTTCAATATTATGTATAACATAGCGTAAAGTAAGAATTAATTGCAGCGAGGAAAGTGACTTCCGATTTTAATGACGGTTTCGTTTGATAAAAGAATACAAAACGAAGGAACATAACTAACTGCAACCTAACTAACCGGAAAGTTGCATCCAGTCACGTACTTGCAAAGCAAATAAACGCGAAATGATGATTCGTAAACAATAGGGGATACCTGTCGTGATAATAGTCATCGTGTTTTGCTGATAACATCAAGATAACTGCACTGAACGTGCACATACGTGCGGAGAACTTAACACTTCTGTTAAATCTATGAAATTTCTCGTTTTCTGCTTATTTTTATCGCGGTTAAAACTGTATCCTCTTTGATAATAAAAAAAGGAACGCTTCGTATCAGGTAATATTAAGCAGAAATTTAATAGTACATAAAATAGTTACTTTGATTTACTACTAATCTGGATTTCACGACAATAATTTGAAAGTGAGGTAATAACTCCTGGGCAACGTTAATATCTAGGAAGTTTTGATGGTAAACATGTGCTAGCACTGGCAAATAAGGTAGTTTCTGTTTATAACAATTGTTAACTTTTTTGACTGTGGCACAAGGGCGTTGTATGCACCGAGAAAGTACTTGTTACAGTCAAAAGCTTAATGATTGACAATTTGACAGATGCAGCTAAATGCTAAGTAAACAAAAATTATTTTTGCGTTGGTCTTTTTTATTTATTTGCTACTGACAGGTGTTACAAGCTCGATGGCAAAAAAAAACAAAATCGCGTGGACGTCGAAAACGAGTTCGACTTCCTGCGTTTCCCCCGATGACGTCAAAGGGGGTATCAGAAATATTACTTACATTCTTTGTTCTGTTCTAAGGAATTGAGGAGTGGAGACGTATCTACCACCGCTTTGGGCGGCGAGGCCCTGGGAGTGGAGTGTGGCCCGCCCTCTGCCATGTTGTTCTTAAACCACTCCGGGTAGATAGCAGAGATTGTTTCCACTAAGTCACGATCCAATTGAAGCTGCCAATACCCGGAGCCCGACTCACTCCGGTGACTGGACTCTGGAACAATACAAAAACATCACTTAGTAAACAAGCAGCGTGACGTCTTCAGTTTCGGGGGGGCGCACCTGAAGCCTGAACACAACAGTTTCACTTTCAGGAGATGACAGGGGCCCTCGTAACCCCTTCATAGTACTCGAACGGATCGATTGTTTAATTAAAATCTGTCGAGGTAGTTTGTTACAAGGACAAAGCGAAACTAAGTTGCAAATCGACGTGGTCTCCGAATGCATGTGGGAGGAACTACTCTCAAACAAAACCGGATCTGTTCGACACTTTTTTTTTGCTGTTGTCGTTTTATTGGCAAATAAACATTTAATACCTAATAATAAACACAAGTCAGATTGTTAAACCGACGAGAGAGATAAAAATAACCGAACAAAAAAAGCAAATTATCTTCGTCGGGGGCAAGAAATTTGGACCAATTGCAGACAATCGGTGTTATGCAAAAAGAGCTTCGCGTTTACATAAATATCTAGTTCGTGGCCGGGCGCCAAGTTAAATATTAGAAAAGACTAAGTTTCTGTTAAAAAATACCTGACACATATTCCCGAAAAATAAAATAGAATGAAGGTTAACAGCGAAAAGTCTTCGTCTAATGATAAGGCCTTTCGTTAAAAAAAATGTAAGTTCATCAAAAACAGAAAGCCGTTTCTCAATTGCTAGTTTTTTTTAAATACACTTTCCAGAAATTTTTTTTATTATTAAAAAAGTAATTGAAATGTTTGCGAAAAATAAAAGAGAATTGAAGGTTACTTAACAATGGCACACTTTTGTCTAACAGTACGTAAAGTCCCTTTGTTAAGTAATTTTGGAGAAATTTTTGAACACCATAAGTTAAGAGCACTTGCCGTTTTTGCATAATTATTTGTCAATTAACAAAAATCAACGTTTTTATTGTAACCGAAACGTATCATTTGAAGTAATGTAAAAAAGAAAAGAAAAAGAACGAAAAGAATGTAGAATAGAGAAAAGACAGAATACTGATCACCGTTTTTTTCTACTTTCTTTTGTTTTCTTCATCTTCATTTTCTTGATTCTTATGATGTAATATGTGACTCACAATACGGTTTCCGTACAGGTAGATCGACAGAGGGGGCTGTTGTAAACCTCATGGAATGTGTTTACCAACAAGTGGATGAGGGCCGAACTCTTCTTCGATTCGACCTGTGCGTTTGACTGCTTAGATATAAACATAATCTCTGACAAACTTTACGCCTTAGGTATAATAGGTACGACTCTGGCTTAGTTCGAGTCATATCAGGGCGCAAGATCAATTCATGTTAAAATTCAAAATACAAAATCTAGCAAACATGTCTTAAGCTACGGAGTACCCAGGGGTCCGTGCTTGGCCCACTGATTTTTCTACTCTATCTCAAAACGACATGGCGACATATGTGAAAGCTACGAAGCTCGTTTTGTTTGCGGATGATACAACCATGACAGTCACGGACACCTGAGGTTCTCAAAGAAGAAGCTTATGGTGTTGATTGGTGCACAAAAAAACCTTCTCATTTTAAATGTTCAAAAAACTGTAGTTATTAGCTTTTACAATAGAAAAGATACAGGTCGAGAAATTGCACAATGACAACATCACTTCTTCTAGTATCACCAAAGTTTTGGGTTTAATTGTTGACGACAGGTTGTCTTGGCATCAACAGATTGATGCGGTATGCAAACAACTTAGCAAAGCCAATTAAAGAAGGTACTCCCGTTAGACAAGTTGATTGAAATATATTACGCCATGGCTTATTGCTACCTAATTTATCATGTGACGCTTTGGGGAAATGCCGCTAATGTTCTATCTCGTCAAGACGGAAGATGTAGGATTTTCTTGGCATGCGGTGAGTTCCCCCAGGCTTCGATTGCGTATGTCATTTGGGACTCCAACAGTGAGAAATATGTTGTACGTGCAGCCTCAGAGTCCACGATATTCCTAATACGGAATATTGCATAAATTGAATAAGATAGTTTACTACAAGTAGAAAGCTCAGCGCAGTGTTTCTGCCAGGTAAGTCGGATGTCCAGATGGATTCCTAGGAACTTCACTTCGTCTATTTACTATTTTAGCACTTTTCCGGGAGGCCGTGAAAATGACACTTTTGGTCTTCTTAACATTGAGGCATAATTCGTTTGCTGCAAACCATGTTGCAGAGATCCGAGAAGTTAATTCCAGTTTTCCATTAAGGTTGAAGGTGGCGCGGCAATTGGTTTCAAATAAAATCGATTGTTACATGTCTAGTTTCAAATAACAAACACATGGCCGGATTCTCGGAGTTTGCAGCGGTATTTTTGCGAGCGCTAGGCCAACAATTCGAGGCGCCGCGTTTTTCCTTTCAGAGTGGACCACCCTCGGCTAGTTGTAAATCGAAGTTCGAAGTTCTGTACAAAATTTAGTCACGCTGAAATCGCAGGTACTTGTACGTTAGCGGAAAAATCATATCGAGTTAAAGTTAAAGTGTTTTGTTTTTGTCTGTTTCTTTTCCAAAGCTGGCGCCTACAAATCCACTATAGATGCACAGACGTCATGAAACAAATCTATCTGACGTTTAAATTGGTTTCTTAGATTTTGTACACATTCTGTCGCGTTAAAATTGCAGATAAACGGCCCATCAAGATATCAAATTACATTGCGAGTTGAAACCTTCGCTGGAGTCTGTTCCCTTTCAGTCAGGCAACAGATACTTTAAAAATGTCCGATTTTACACTTGAATAGTAAAACTTATGGAGGCTTCGTTTGCGCCAGACGACAGCGAATATTCCTGATAAGTTAACAGGGGGGCTCCTGATACATTTTTGGGCTTCTGGGATAGGCGGGCGTGTGAACTAAATTTCTACGACTATGATTGGTCGAAGTTATTTCAGAATTTCGCTGCAAAGTCCGAGGGGGTGTTTTAATTGTTCTCTTGGAAGTACGGGACGGGAAGAAACGGACAGCAGCATTGACGCTTTAGCGAGAACGGTTGAGTTCATTTCTAATTTGGTTTAGTTGTGTTTTCTCTCAAGCGCTTGTAGTCTTTATTCATTTTATAGTTAAATCATTATTTCGGTACGGGTTAAATACAGTGTATTAAGAAGGGCAATTAAAAACAAATGCGTACGTCGCGACGCAAGTGCTTTAAAGCAAAGTGAACAGTGTCGATGTGAGACGGATTATACGGCTTAGGTAATTGACATTTATTTGTATTCCTTCAGTGCACCTTTGGTGGTAATAACTGCGTAGGGATAATTTGATTTGCATTAATTAGACTAAAGAGTCAGTTAAGTTCATAGTACCATTGCATTTAGATAACTTAATCAAACTATTTTATCTACATTTCAGCGAATATTAAAACTCAGTAGTGGCATTTATCTTACAAAATTTATTAGTCATTGTTTCTTTAGTTATTAGTCCGTTATGTACCAGTGTCATATATATAGGACAGTGAAACCAGCAATTTCTTTTGGTTTAAACTTAAAAAAGTTAATTTTTTTAATCTATTTATCTATTTTAATAATTTAAAAAAAAATTATAAAATTTTTAATTATTTTTGGTGCCGGTACTTAATGGGCTAACCCATTAACCAATTCTATAATTTAATCAGCCAACAGCAATTAACTATTCCCCGCATCTACCTGGGAATTCGATACGTGTACTTTTAGAAATCATCTTGGGGATTTTCTCCGACAAATTGGAAACACTAGAGGTTGTTTTTCGATTTGTACAGGGAAGTCGCCAATCTTAAACACTGGCGTGAGGCAATTATATCTGCCGTTGGAACCAAGTGCGTCAGCACAAAATAAACAAAGAAATCACTACGAATTTCGTGATACTACGAGGCCGAACAACTTGAACTGCATAGCCATAGCCATTTTCTTAGTAAGGTTTCACTTTCACACCTTGTATATGTGTGTGGGTCAAACTGTGGTCTTTGCCGAGAGATTTGTCGGTTAATTAGAAGCGATTGCCTAGAAACAGCAATGCCAAAACCACCCATAGTGGAGTGCAAAAAACAGTCAAAACTAATTCCTTATGCTATAAATTAATTAGATAGGTTAGACGGCGAAAGAGCGACAGACAGAGGGTCCTGGAAAACAGGCAAGTGAGTAGAGAGTACTGCCCTCAAAACAATTAATTAACGCTCTGGTGGTAGGAGTAGAAGAAGTTCGGCTCACTACACTCCATCGTATTAATCAGGTTAGCTAGAGATAGGTACCCAACACCTCCCACGGGAGTCTCTGAAAAACTGGTGATTGCTACTGATTTACTTGCTGATTGATCGCTGAAGGCGGCATTTTGTATCACATACTTCTCCAAAACATCTGATTCATTCATTAATTAACTCCATTAATTAAGTACACTGTAGTCCCACTGTGACACATTGTGCGTTGGTTTATTAAACAGAACAAGTCTTTGAGTACGATCAGAAGTGACGAATACTTGTATCAAGACTCGAGCTAAGTTGAAATTCAATTAATTATTAATCTAATTAAGGATCAGAGCTCTCCAACAAATAACCGCCAACGGTGTGAATCGAAAGGAAGTCGACCGCACCGATGTTCGAAGGTGAAATCTGTTAAGCGAGTTATACTGTACTTTCTGAAAATCGTAATTTTTGTTTAAGTGTATTGATTTCAAACGTAAGGGTTTTACGCTCACGATATCTGGCCCCACAAAGGCAGATATCAGGAGTTTTTCCCATTTTTTTTTTCAATAAATAATTAATTAAATTTAATTGTTGCGTTTCACTTTAAACTATCTAATTCCTTGTCATGGAGAGTTATTTTACTGCTCGAACCAAAAGAACCAGGTGACCACAACGTAATTACGGGATTACATTGACGATCGGGCCATAATTAGGAAATATTAGAACGATTGGCAACTTATCGCACGAGTTCCGTAGGGACATTCAACTCAAAATAATCTAGGTCATTAGGACCAACGATAGTAGCCGGCCAACAATAAAATCTTTGACTCGAGTAGGTAGAACAGACAGAGGCCAGACTAAGGCATGTTAATGGTAGTTTTAACATCTGGATGATCCTTCCCGGAACTCTTTGAGTAGTTGAGTACTTTGAGCTCAGTACCGTTACTTAAGGGAACAATAAATTTCTATTGTTGTGGTTTGTTTGGACAGTTTTAGTGCCTATTTACTTGTACGTAACAGTCAATAAACAAGGCTAATTAGTGGGCGCATTACAAGGTTGTTGGTATTTCTGTCCCTGACAGCAAACGTTGTGTCGTCAGCGTGTAGCACAGTTTGAGCGTCTACATTGGAAGGCAAATCATTGATGTATAATATAAAACATAGTGGGCCCAAAATGCATCCTTGAGCAATTCCTTGCGAGATGTGTTCTGGCGGGCTGCTGCTATTACCTATGCGTACCACTCGTCGTCGGTTGGTGAAGTAGGATTCCAATAGCTTCAGAGAGAGACCTCTAAAACCATAGTATTGCACCTTAGAAGAACCGCAGTTACGTCCTGTTCTTCTATCGCGTTTCCCAAGTATCTGACTAAACTCATAATTGCTTTGTTAGTGTTTCTGTTGCAGCGGAAACCAAACTGGCTATCGTGCAAGTAGTTGTTTTTTTTGTATGAAGTTCGGCCATAACTTCTTCCAGATGGGTAAAATTGAAATGGACCTGTAGTTGTTGAAGTGATTGGGATTGCCACTTTTTAGTACTGGAATAACTCTGGTTGTCTTCATATTTTCTGGGAAAATTCCTTCTTCGAGACAATTGTTTATGATATGCGTTAGTGGAGGTAGCCCACGGTCCTAACTAGTCTCGTGCTAATGTTATGTACATGTGGAGTATTCTTACTCTTTAAGTTATTTATGTGTCAGGTAACGTCTTGTCCATTAATCTTGACTTTTTAACCACCTCGCAAGCATCGACTTGTCCGGCTGAAATTGTAGATTTAACTTTATCTGATATTGTTACGGTATAAATCGAAACAAGGGGCATAGCTTAAATATTATATTAGAAGCATGACTAGACAAACATGAATTATACAAATATAACTTAAATACTCACATCCTTAATTCACAACACAAATCAAAGTACAAGAAGTTACACGCTGTACTGACAGCTGATTATAATCTTATCTTTATATGCAGATCGCGGGGTTTTTATAGGAAGTGTAACTCGAGCAATTCCGAATTCTACCGACGCCGAAAAGGTACGAGAGATAACGAAATAATTTAAATCCGTTCCAACGTGTTCAAGGTTCTTTCATGCAGGTGTCAAGGTTCCGTTGTTTACGTTGACGAGTTGCATTTTCTCTTATCTCAAGTTTGCTAAATGAATCCAATGCATGAATTTACTTGCATCTTGTCATAATATGTTTGTGAAAAATTTATTGGTTTCCTCTGCGTTCAGTGTTAGTTTCTTTCTGTCCGGTCCTCTGTCAGTTTCTTTGTTAATTAGGGCCCATAGCGCTGCTTGTTTGATTTATGATTGATTTGAATGAATGATTTATGTAATGGAAAGTTTGTAGTTTTTCTTTTCCTTCTTAATTAGATCCAGATAGAAGCTTTTGTATCGGTTGTATATGTCCGGTATATTTCTGTCCGGAGAGTTGTAGTGAGTGTCACGTATTAGCCGTAGAGTCTCTCTGACTTGTTGAAGTTCAGTCGATGGGCTAAAATGCTTCCTGCTGTTCTGCGCTTTTCTTAAGGGTACGTTCCTTTCGAAGTGATCCATGAATATACCTATTCAAGAATCGGCCAAACTTTAGGTTTGTTCCTTGGGTGTTATAGACTTCTTCTCACTGTTTACGTTTTTTCAATTTTATTCCTGCATTCGAGGTGCTTTGAATACTTTATAACTTTGCCAACTTCGGTTACCAACGCGGATATTTTCCTAAATATAATTTTTTTTTTATTTCGTGGATACACTCGCTCGTTCTCGAGAGGCACATCAAAACGCACGATTTTTCTTAAATTTTATTTTTGTTTTACGCTATTTGCTTCCGATCCACGCACAACTGAAAAAACACGACGTAATTTATGGTTTCCAAGCCGAAGTTGTTGGCCGTCGTTTATTTATTTGGAGCGGTAACTGAGTGCGCTGGCATGATGAAATTACTTCTTGAGAATTCGCAACTGTTCAAGAAGAAAAATACTTTCAGCAGAACTACGAACGATTTCTCGTTGTTAAGTTCTTAATAAAAACCTTTATTTCAATGTAGATTGTGAACCATTTGTTTATGGTTACAAATTATCATCAGCTAATATATACACAGGGTAATTCTTAACTGTCCCTACAATAACAAAACCGTAAGAAAAATATGTATGGCAAAATGGTTCTTTAACATAAGAGTTCTCAGTTCAAGAAGGAAATTAGGTGTACTAGGTTTTAATTGGCATTTAATCCAATCATACTTAAACAATTAAGGAATTAAGCACGTCTATTTTTTAATACTTATCCAATCTAAAACCCTGACGTTTTTCTAATAATATTTATTTCGATCTAACCGAAAGACTTGATGGTTCTGTAAGACATCTGGCGTCGTTATGCAATCCGTCGCTTTTGAGGGTCTCAAACGCCCGTACATACACTTTGCGTCTCCGTCTATTTTTTTCTCCCTTTTTATTTTAAATAGATCCCGTCTGACGTACGTAACATTACGTTCTATTTGAAACAAAAAAAAATCGTTATTTTAACGATCGCTGGAAAAGCAATTCGAAAACCGATGTAAACACGTGACGTCCGAAAATCTTCATTTGTATGTATGTATGTACGATGATGTGTAAACAATTCCGCACCTTTTACTCATACATTCGCGGGCCTATTTTTAGCCTTGCCGTTTAGTTTGCGTCAATTTCTCGGCGGTCCTCCTGGTCGGCGATCTTAATCTTAATGCGTCGAATTCCACTTGTTAATGGCGTTGATCCCACGTAATTATGCAGATGAAGAACGCACACGCGCTTCTTAAAAAAACTGGATTGACCGTGGGCGGACTGATTAATCCGCACCTTGAGTTCTTGCTTGCATAATGAGAATGAGAAAGCTCACGTGTAAGTATGTGTGTGTGTGGACCGGGTTGAGGTAACCGTACGTCACGGAGAGTGTTTCCGATGAAGGTTGCCTCGCCGTTTTATGAATGAAACGCCCGTTGCGTAAATTCGAGGGAAAGGTGGAAATTGTGTGGCACCATATGTTCGCGATTTACAAGGGAAGTCGAGTTTAAAGGCCAAGACCATCCAGATTTCTCTTGATCAATACTTTGAAAGCATTTCTAAATTATTTTCATTATGAATTTTTTTGGTCAAAACAAAAATGTAACAGCACAATTTGTTTCAAGACGGATGATTGGGCTATTCGGGTTTACACGGCAATAACAACAAATTGTTACAAGTCTGTTTTGATTTGAATAACTTTTGCTACCTGAATTTAACTAACTATTACTATATTAATATGTATTGCTACCACAAAACTCTAATGTGAATTACTCCTGTATTATTTACCTTGATAGGTAACAAGTCTGCGCTGTATCTTTCATAAGCTTTTCCTCGTCTAGTAACAGTGAAGAATGGGTGTGGGTAACTAGATTTTAAAGTAGGCGCCAGGGTCAACAAAATACCCAGCTGTTCCGAAACAGGCCTCGACAGTGTTCCCGTGTCTCGGATTTGCTGTTGATCGTTCGCAACAGTCACAGCAGATTTAATTAAAACACGCTTGTACGTTTAGGGTAGTGACACAAGCAAATGTCACAGAAATGTGCACAAATGCACAGAATGTCACATGCAACTGAAAGTCGTCGAAACTCTATGTCTAAAATGTCTTAAGAATGTACACCTTATTTATTTACTTAACTCGATACTTCATATCTAATCCGCCTTATTTCTATTACAATTTACATTAAATTAATTAACACCGCAAGATCTGTCGAAAATTCGCTCTTTAGCAATGCATCGTCACGAAGCATTTAATAAAAACGGTGGTCAGTAGTGGCATAGCAAAAGCTTTTCTATCGAATGATCCTTTCTGATTTCTATTTTTTAACGAAAAAAAAATCGAAAACAGGAGAATTATCCGACGAAAAGAAAAACGAAAATAACGACATGGAATTATGAACGACGTGCAAGATAAGGTAATGCAAAAACAAAAGAAGATCAACGATTCTCCGACTGAGTGCAAGAAAATTAAAAAAAAAAACAAAAAAAAAAATAAAAAAAGAATAACAAAAGGCAAAAAAAATGCCCTGGTGTTCCGGCTTTTGATAATGAAAAAGAAAACTTAAAGAAGTGTCAATAATACCGTGCCTTCAATTAAATTCCTCATTAAGGTGGGCTCTGATTTCATAATTTTTTCTCCTAAAGATTTGTAGCACTGATATTTAATTAAATAAATGTCAAATTGACACTTTCTATTTTCATTTACGAAATGTTAGAACTATAGCACAAAATATTTATTGTTGAAAGTTATTTTCAAACCGGTACATTCAGTGTGTACAGCATTTTCGACAACAGTTTCCTATTCTTGCAATTACTTATGATCAGCTATGAATTGCGAGTCGCCAACTTTATAAAAAAATCACAGCTTACTTTAATTAGGAATTTAATTGAAGGCACGGTATAAAATGAAACAGAATAGTTGTTAGTTTTTTGTTTTTTCAACTTTCTTCCGGAGAATAGTCAACTCGACGTTCTTTCTATTCTATTCTTGTCGTTTGCTTCAAATTTTCTTTTTATCCAATTCTTTTTGTTTTGTTCTTTGTTTTTTCTTTTAAAACTACGAAGAGAGAGAGAGAGATGAAATACGAAAAAATAATTCGACGAAAAAAACAAAAGAATGTGTATAAGAACACAGAAAATATTTTTTCAGTTTACGTCTCTGATTTCTGTTTCTTTTTCAGTCGTCTTCGATCAAATAAACAAAACGTCTTTTGTTTTTTCCAAATTCCTCTGCAAAATAGTCGACGTTCATTTGTTTCTCATTCATTCTACTCTTACTATTTCGTTGACTACGATTAGATTGGCTGTGAAGGGGGGGGGGGGGCTAGAATTAAGTATGCATGTCTCTAGAAAATTTGGCCGACGGAGTCCCAACTACAAACACATTTTTTTTCTGTGTACAAGGATTGCTGCCCCTAATTTTTTTGACCGACCTTCGTACGCTGTTAAGAAATTAAATTGTATAGAAAAAAATATTTACAATTAATAAAGGCTTGTTTGTTGGACACGACTAATTTTCTTAATTTCTATTTATACGAGGGCCGATCGGCCTTCGCACTTGGGACATCTTGGGCATCTGGGACATTTTGTAAGACAAAACACTAACAACTAAGACAAATAAACGTACTATATAAAATAAATTTATCAATTTAATAATAATTTCAAACTTAAATATTGCAAAAATTATGAAACCGAATATACACAAACTACATATTTTTGGAATTAGGAGAAAAATATCTTTCTTAATTCGAGGAAATATACTGAGTGTTCTATTTAAAATAACTAAGTTGATACTCATTTGTTAGGTTCCCGATCATCATTTGTTTTTGTTTTTATTATATTCTGGCGGTAAATTCCTAAAACTTTTGTATTTAACACTTTTTGGTGTGTCTAATAATAAAGTGTGTAGGTACCGTTCAAAATATAAACAAAAACCCTGTACAAGGGTCGATCAAAAAAAAATTACGACCTCCTGATTGTACTCGGGTATTTTTCTGATCGACCCTCGTTTTTGGAAAACAGCGGCTATTGTAAATGTATCGTATCTTGTATTTTTGTAGGTGATCCATTGTAAATAAATAAATAAATAAACTTAATTAGATATGTAAATGTAAATGAATTTATTACGTCGGTAAATAAAAAAAAGGACTAGAATATGCAGTTACAATTAATTAAAAAAAAACTGTAAATGACTATATGCTATCGACTAGGTTTATACAGGTACAGGCAAAATTGTATTTGAATACATTTCATTGCACAAGAGGGCTTAAGGTAAAAATAATTTGCTTTTATCAAAATTTGAAATGTCAACGTTTCGGTCGACGCCGACCACTACTTCAGGTGAAATTACTATAAATAAATAATAATTTTTCCTTAAGAAAACAACGTAACTTTGCTAATAAATTTCATACTTAACAGATCATTTATTGGCTTAAGCGGTCAAACTTTGACCAGATAGAAGTAAGTGGACTAGATTTGAAATTAAATTAAAATTAAAAATTAAATTTGCGATGAGCTTGCTGGGATACGCAGTTTTTATTAAATAATAATTTATTAAGTTTATTTCCATTTTATTTTATTTTTTCTCTGTCTCTGCGCATCATTTATTTGATTCGTTTTGTTCAACTTCTTTTTTTTTATTTTTATGAAGCCTATTTATTCAGCAGTTATTATTAATTTTTTATTATGAAATATGTAATTGTATTTGCACTAGATAAAATTGATGTAAATGTCGACGTTTCGCTGCACGTTTGACAGCGTCTTCAGAATAAGCAATAAATAATTTATTAAATTACTTCTACTCGCTGTTTTTGATTTCGCTTTCTTTCCCTTCATTTATCAATAAATTAATTACCCATCCTGTTCGTATTGTTACAATATTTTTTGAGATTGTTGTCCTTTTTAATTTAATTCCTCTACACCACTTCTTTTATTTTATTTTTTTTTAATTTTATTTTGTTTTCGCATTTTAATATTTTCAACTAATATTGTTTCGTATTTTCATTTCATTCAACTTCGCTAATGTGGAAGAGATGGACGCTCGAGCACCCCCATAAGGGGGCCCAAATTTTCATAAATATTTTATTTTTATGACGAAAATTATTTTTTTTTTCATTTTATTTTGTTTTTCAATTGTAAATTTCATTGTTCCATTTACTATTATCAATAAATAATATTGTTTTGTATTTTCATCTCATTCAATTTACGTAATGTGGAAGAGATGGACGTTTCGAGCTCCCCCAAATTTTCTTAAATAGGTATCTCATTAAATTTTATTTTAAGACTTCCAAAGTTGTGTTTATAATTGCGAGTATGTAATTTGTTTTATCTTAATTTATTTAATTTAATTTAAAAAAGGTCAGTATTTAAACTACAACAGTTACAACATGTTTTCCTTACCAGCCAAGAGATGGCGCTGCTTTATTCGATACAAAATTTCATATTTCTTTTGTTTTTTTTTTCTATCGTTTTTTTTCGTTAGTTTTTCATTTTTACCTGCCGGATGAAGTCGTTTTCTGTTCATATAATTCAGTATTTCGTTGTTGTTTATTCAGTTCTTCTTTGTTTCGTTTTTCTTTAATTTTCTTTAATTAATCTGTTACACGTGTATTTTTATATTTGTTCACTCGTAATCACTTTTTCGCTAGAAAAGAATCGCCGATCTTCTTTGATTTTCTTCATTTAATTCTGTATCCAGTTGTTGACTGCGTGGGGGCTCGCACATTTCAAAGCGACCAATGATACACGTCATGATGACAGTTGACAACAAGACGTCAAAATGATAGATGTCAGAAACGTCAAATTCAGAAACGTTAAAATGACAGACATCGAAAAACGTCAGGCATTGTCAGCGAAACAAATTCGGGCGTAGCGTCACGTGGACATTTGCGTAATAAAGCAACGATGACGATCATCGCGAATAAACAACGTTTAGGAATATTTAGGCCACCCCTTGACGAAGTAAAGCAAAACAGCATTCGATCATGATTGGCCGGCAAATAAGATCGCATTCTGAAATTTGGTCGCTGAGACAACCTCCGGAGTAAACACAAAAAGACTGCCCCCAGACGAATGCGATACAGCTCTGATCATCGGTGATTCGTTTACACCCTTAGACCAATGAAACAGAGTTACTTCATCCCCGCTACGAAAAAGCCCTATAAAAGCGAGAGTGCAGACCGCTTTATCTTCAATCGATCCTATGCGCTCAAATGTCGGGAACACTTATCCAAAGCCTTCCGTGCATTGTCAGGAGCAATATACACAAGCCTTCCGTGCAAATCATTGTCGGAAGCACATCCAAAGCCACCCGTGCATTAATTGTCAGGAGCAATACACATACTCTTCCGTGCAACTTATTGTCGGAAGCCACCACACATCGTCATCAAAGCCAGCCGTTGAACAAGAGAAGCAAGATATCTTGAGACAGTTTCTACGTTAACCCCACGTTTAACATCAGCTACTACGTTACCAGAGGCTTCGCCCTCTATTAGCACAGACGATAACCTGCTAGGAGAGCAGAGCGTCGCTCATATTGTTATTTATTAATTTTTACATTGTTCATCCGTTTATTTATTTGGTTGTTAAAAGTTGAGTTGAATAAAATTATATACCAGAACACGACCGCAGTAGTTTCAATTCTCTTTTGTGTCTATAGGTATGGAATTAGTCACGCTACGTTAGCGTTTTTATAGCTCATTTATTTTCGAATGATTCGCTGATTATTTCTATTTATTTTATGTATTCTTCGCATTTTATTTTATTTTTTGCATATTCCAGTTTTCTTTTATTATTTTCTTCGAATTAATTTTTTGTATTTACAGTTTTCTTTTATTTTCTAACATTCCTCGTCAGAGAAAGATCGCCGATATTTCTTTGGTTTTTCAAACATGTCACTTTAAAATTTTGTTGCTGTTTCTTCCGGTTCTCTCTTGTACATTTTTGTAGAATTAATACGTCATATTATATTGCTATTTTTTCTATTTTTTCTTGCAGATGTCATCGTACGTCTTCTGTTCTTCTCTTATTTTTATTATTTAATTCCTCCAAGAGGAGAATGAAAGTGATACATGACGTACAAGTCTATAGATGGGCTAATGCAGACAGCGGCCACCAATTAGCAATTAACAAAGTTTAAATTAAGAGCAATAATACACAGAAGAAAGAAAGCGCAGACGAAAAATTGGAACTTAGAAGAGCTAAACAACAAAGAAAAGGAAAAGAGCTACGAAAAAGAAATGAAGAAACAGCTAGAAAAATATCAAGCAAATGAAGAAATTGATATAGAGTGGCATAACATAAAAAACAGTATAATAAATGCGATATAAAAGGTGATAGGGAGAAAAAAAAATAGGAAAGAAAAACGAATGGTTCGACACCGAGTGCGAAAAAGCGATAAAAGAGAAGAAAGAAGGAATAATACGTTGGCTCAAGACTGGAAAAGAACATGATTTTAAAAAATACAAAGAGAACAGAAGAAAAACCAATAAATTAATGAAATATTAAAAAACCTCAGTGGATAAAGGAAAGAATGAACGAAATAGAAAATAACAATAGAAATGGTAGTAAGATATATCAGGCAATCAGACAGCAGAA
This sequence comes from Dorcus parallelipipedus, assembly GCA_958336345.1. Classification (NCBI taxonomy): domain Eukaryota; kingdom Metazoa; phylum Arthropoda; class Insecta; order Coleoptera; family Lucanidae; genus Dorcus; species Dorcus parallelipipedus. The sequence goes on from OY284475.1 coordinate 17,145,571, forward strand.
ATGAAAGACTGCATTGTCCAACATCGACATGAGAGAATGGGAAGAACATTTTACAAGCATATTGAACAGGAACGAAGGAGAAGTAGAGATTATAGACCTAAATACAGACTTGGTAGAATCAGAAGAGAAAGATATACCAACAGAAGTGTTAGAAAGCCTAAAGAGAAATAAGACGGCAGGCCCAGACGATATAAATTATGAACTAATAAAGAACAGAGGGATGGAATTAAAACAATGAATATATGAACTAATAGTCAAAATTTGGAGGAACGAATCATTGCCTAAAGAATGGACTATTGGGATAATAATCCCAATATTTAAAAAAGGTCACCCAATCCTTTGTAATAACTACAGAGGAATAACTTTATTGTGCACTACGTACAAAATTCTGACGGCAATAATATTAAAAAAGTTAAACAGAAGGACTGAAGAAATAATTGGTTACTACCAGCAGGGCTTTCGACCAGGTCGATCAACTGTAGATGCAATACATATCATAACCCAAATAATAGAGAAATGCCATGAACAAGATATAGAAATCCATATGTTATTTGCCGACTTTAAACAAGCATTTGATAGCCTAAAAAGGAACACGGTGTTAAAGGATGCAAAGGAAATAGGTATATCGAATAAATTGATAAGGATCATAAAAATGACAATACAGAATTCTAAAGCAATAGTGCAGATACAAGCAGAAAGATCCACAGAATTCGGAACTAATACAGGAGTCAGACAAGGACTAGCGACACTACGATTTAATGTAGCAGTAGAAGGTGTTGTACGAGCATGAAACATTGAAGGAAACCACTCTAGAAAAATCCGTTCAAATAATAGCATATGCCGATGACATGGTCATCATTGCAAGAGATAAGAACAGCCTGGAAGAAGCATTAATAAAGTTAATAAAAGAAGCGACAGAAAGAGGCTTAGAAATAAATCAGGAAAAAAAACGAAGTTCTTAAAAGTAAATAGGAAAAGCAAAACGGACAGAATAAGAGAAATAAAATTGGGAACTTATACATTCCAAGAAGTCGATAATTTTAAATATCTAGGGATCGTGCTGACTTACGAAAATCAACAAAGCCTAGAGATCGCAAAACGGATACAAGCAGAACACAGAACTTACTATCAATACAAAATGTTCATGCGGAGTAAAAGCATAAGCAAACATACAAAAATGAGAGTGTACAAAACAGCGACCAGTACAAGACCAGTAGCAACTTATGCAGTCGAAACGATGACCGTGGTCAAGAGAGATCAAGAAAAACTCAAAATATTTGAACGAAAAATAATAAGGAAAATGTGGGGACTAAAAAAGGTAGGTGAGGAAGATTACAGAAGATTAATGAACTATGAAATATAACGGATATTAGAAGGAGATGATATAGTTAATGTTATCAAATCACAACGGATCCGATGGTACGGACATATATTTACAGAAAAGACAAAACCTCAACACTACGAAGAATAACACAATGGGAACCACAGGGAAATAGACCAAGAGGAAGACCGAGAAATCGGTGGGAGGACCAAGTGATAGAAGATCTACGGAGGCTGAAAATTCCACACTGGCGAAAACAAATTGAAGAGAGGAAGAGGTGGAGAGAAACAGTAGAAAGGGCGAGGAAGCAAAACCAACTATAACTCCAAGTAGAAGACAAAGAAGAAGTAGAGGAACCCACCACAATAAATGGGTCGAACAACTCCTTAGTGGCTACTACTCCTTGCAGGAATGTACTACAACCTTATATGTATATAATTCCTCATATTTTGATGCAAAATCTTCAGATTTGCTTAAATTCTTCTTCACATTGTGACATAATAACAGGGAAGCAAAGAAAATCGGCACGTGTTTATTTAGAACACTTGCATGTGCCTGTGGTTTGTTGTCGATATGAGCAATAATTGCTTTCGTGACGTAATAAAGATTAAGCTTTCGTTAAAATTTATGAAATTGCAATTGGGAATAGCCGTAAACAAAACTGTTTGGGAGTCATTGCGTAAACATGATTTTACTGTAGCATTGGCATTGAAACAATTTGTTTACGCAGGTTCAGGCGCAAGTTATCATTCCAGTATGTCTAATGATAAGACCCGAGTGAACTTTAAGAATTTACCTCGGCCTTTATACACGCTCGCGTGAAAAAAACTGCTTAGTCTAAAAATAGTTCTACACATGGTTACAGCTGCGAATGATCAAAAGTGAAAAACAGGCGAATTAAAAGTCGCAATTGCGCAAAATCTCAGCAACTCCATCCGCGTCCGCCTCACGAGCGGAATGTGTTTACAGGAATTATTTTCGGAATATTTACGGTAAATTCCTCGGATTTACAATAGGGATGAGTTTATACATATATTAATGTTTCGCATGGTGGACGAGCTGTGTGTCGGCAACGGGACATTAAAATAGACTTTACGACGCGATCGGCCTATAAACGAACATGTTTTCCGCTTATTTTTAAAGATAACTGCCGATAAAACAAGACAACGAGTTAATTTTTCCAAGACATTCGAAACGCCTACACGTTCCCTTCACAACAACTTCCAATATTGTCGTTAATTTGCGAAAAGGTAATCAATTGAAAAGTACTTGTTTGACAATTGTCATTTGTCAAACGTCAATCGATTAAGCAGGTCACCCCTTTTACGGTCAAAAAAATAAAATCAGCTTGATGAATTTGTCAATTCTACGCTCGTCACAATACAATTTCTATTTTTCTGTGTTCAAACCCCATGTCTCACTGACGTGGGGACAGACGGTATATCGTGTATCCTCCCTTTAGGTTTAGGTCTACTTTCATCGAAGTAAATAAGGAATAAGAATTCTTTTCTAGTTCTGTTTGCTCTCCCGTTTGTTTGTTTCTTTGAATAAAGGCTATTCATCTAATCTATTTCGGCATTTGTTTTTTTTTTGATTTATAATTTCCTCGTTGATTCATCGATTTATGTTTAGCGAAGTATTAGTGCCGCGTTTGCGTCTCGTGTTTTGTTAGCCGTTATAAAAATTTTCATAATTCTCTGGCTGAAATCCAAACATAAACAGGTCCACGCTAATAAAATGAATAATACATGTTTTTTTTCCTCCTATTTATAGGGTGAGCATTAAAATATGGCCTCAACTATTGCTAAGAACAGATCGGGGAAACAATTATGAATAGTTGCAATTTACGGCGTGTGGCTGTTGTTTAAATGTTAACGCAAAACATTTCTTCTTTCTTTGTTGTAGGTGTAAACACTATATTATGGATGATGTTTGTTTTTTTCTTTTTTTGGCATTGCTTATGGTTGCCTAAAATTACGTCTTTAGTTGTTAGTGCTGCCAACTCTGGAGCCCATATTTCTACTGTTGATATTTTTTTATTGGATCACATGGTATTCAAACAATTCTGTAAAAGAAAGCTATTTCTTTTTGGAGAATTTATAAAAATTTGCTTTATATGAACTTTATTTGACTACATTCTTGTTTGAAAATCAACAACACACAATTAATGAAAGTTTAAATTAGAAATGAAAGCAACAAAATAAATAACCGGGCCTAATGAAACATCCGACAAAAAACCTCAGCGCGCCCATTTATTTTCGTTAATTCGGAATTGCGTTTTATTAATACCGGGAAAGCGGCGAAATATGTGGAAGCATATTTCATCGGGGTTCACGCAGTTTACTGACACACTTTTACGATTCCAACGCCGCCGGGTTTTTACCAACAAAAAACAGAAACCTCCTCCACCCGACGCACAAATGTCCGCGAGTGAGCGACTGCGGATGGCGTAACTTATTTGTGATGTTTAAAAATAAAGGCGATTTGACATCTACGTGTATAATTATACGTGTAAACAAGAGCAAAAGTTTCCGTATGACCGCGACGGCTTCATTCATCATAAAAATCCCCTGCGTTCCATTAGCCTGCAGAAAATATAGATACCATAACTCACCCGGCTTGAAATAAAGGGGAAATTAAATATGTCCCAAAAAACACATTTAACATTCAGGATCTATCTGTATTCCCTTTTCTTTTGTGCGAGACACTAATGGACTTTGAGTTATTCCCTTTAGAAGAAAATTATGAATATTCAACGGGTTCACGTTTCGTGTCTGTTGCAAATTGAAATTGACTTGTTTTTCATCAAATAGAATTAAGCACAAAATTTTTAAAGATTGAAGTTATGTGCTTTGAATAACAAATACTAACAATCGGCCCTTTTATTGTCACACTTCTTCATAATACAGAAGTAACCAAAAATGAAAAATTAAGGAATTCGAAAGACTCGGGACACGAGAAAATTCCATAGTGAATTCCAGATACAAATATCAATGGAGCTTTATTTAAAAAAATCTATTTGCGTATTAATTGCTCCGTAATTAATTATAGCGCACATGATAAGCTTTGGGTCGATGATTTGGCAAGGTCCTCGTCGGACATTGCCAGGGAACCTACCTTAAGTTTGACGATTCAATTATAACTGCAACTGCATTATTTATAGTTCGCCATTAGCTGGCCTACGTAATTGATAAACTTTTTAAAAGTTCATTAATTTGCGAGGAGCGCGCGGGGCGAAAACACGTCCGCCCGCTCGTGCGCGAGGGGTTAATTAAAATTTACAGTTTAATTACGTTGCGAATGCTTCTTTAATTGTAGGACGTAAATTCCGCACGGAATTACATAAGATACGTTCGTTTGCGTTATGCAGATGGACGATGTCGTGATGAGGAGTTATTGATATTCAGTTTCTATAAGAACAGTTGGCTGATCTTTAATCACTTGCCTTTCGAGATATTTTAGAGCAAAATACTACATATGGAAGACTGACCTTATACATTTATGAGGGTCAAAAATGATGATGCTACATCAACAAGTTTGGAGTTACAAGTTTCATTAGTGCCAATTCTTCTTTTGTTTCTTGGCCAGAAACAGGAATCCTGGGGAAAATGGACTGACTGCAGAAGTCTTCAAGTTAATATGTAAATAAGCCATCTCCAAAAATATTGGCAAAAACATCAAAGGCTTGAATTTATTCCAAGCGCCCCATCTGCTTTGGGGCTTAAGAAACATTCCTTCCTAATTTGGACAACATTGCAAAATAATTCATGAAGTTGAAGGAGTTGAAAACGCTACAGTAGCAACACCGAGCGGAACGTCAAGGTCATTATTTAACAGAGGAGACCATAGCTTGCGTCGAAACTTTGCGAATTGAGTTAGAGCAGTTAAAGATCGAACCAAATTTTGGGTAAAAAGCATTTTTTCAGAGGAAGCGCATTTCTGGCTCAATGGACTTGTAAACAGACAAAAGTGTAGGATTTGGACCAACGAAAATCCTCAAGAAATCCACGAATTACCTCCCCATTCACAGAAGATACTATTTGGCGCATATTTTTTTGAAAACTAAGATGGAAGTGCCCGACATATCCTAAGACCCTGGAAGAAACAGCCGCAGGATTCTTCTCCGATGACCTGACGTTCACATAAGCAGGACACTTAGCCAATTGACAACTGTTTTCCAAGCGGAATTAGTTGCCATTATGGAAGGTGCTAGAACAATTCTGGATCCAGGTATTCAGAATAAAGTCATAAGGATAGCTAGCGATAGCTTAACAGTACTACTAGCTCTAAACAGTAACAAAATATTCTTAGGAATAACACTCCAATGCCACGACACATTAGAACAAGTGGCCAAATACAACATCCTGCAACTTATTTGGGTCAAAGGACAAGCTGGAACATATGGTAATGAACTGGCTAGAGAAGGCTCGGGGCAGTTCCTGCAGGCCCTGAGCCTGTTATAGCGCCGTCATCATAAAACAAAGATCCCAGAATAGACATATCGATAGATGGGTCAACCTAGACAAGTGTCATCAAGCGAAAAAGGTTATAACGGCCCCCTCGCTCAGATTGGCACGTTCTATATGCACCTACCTAGACGAAGACTTACGTCTACTCGTAGGAATGCTTTTAGGCCATCGTAAACTGAACGAACATATGCACCGCATAGGTTTACCAGACAGCCCAATTTGTAGAGGCTGTAACGTAGAGGAAGAGACAACTAAGCATATCCTTTGTGACTGTCCTACACTCGCCTCCTTCAGAGATTCCATGTTGCAGGAATTCTGGCCTGACATAGCTGCAATTCGCAGTGCCCCTCTGTCAGATGTTCTCGGGTTCGAAAGCTTGAATAGCGCGTTGACTGGTAGTATAGGGCCCAAACTGTGGCCAATGTGCGTGTGAATTTTCATTCAATATGATACCCGAATACGCTTGTCTTCAAGTGGACTTAGACGATGTCTATTTTCAAGAGGATGGTGCAATTTGCCACATAGTTTGTCAAAAGGTGATGTTAATTGGCCATCAAGATCAGTTACACTTTTTCACTGGCCTACAACAATAAACCATAAACGATTCGTGACCATAACGCAAATATAGAAATCTTTCGCCCGAGTTATGCGAAAAACTGATTGAAAAGTGGATCCTCAGAATGGACGCAACAGAATGGAACTGGAGAGGTCATTTTCAAGACATAATGCCAGCGATTGTTCTTTAAAGTGAAATACATATTAATTGGTTATCATATCACTCATAGTTTCCGCTGTCTTTAAATTGCAAATCATGAACTCCCTATTGGTAGATCCTACACTTGTACGTGGAGTGGATGGTAGAACAAATTTCAAATTTACAAGTTCATTAAAGCCACGTTACTAATTTCTTCTTTTGCTTTTTGGTGAGAAACTGAGAATCCGGAAGCTCTGGAGAAGATGAACATCTCCGCATAAGCCGCTTTCAAGTTAAACTGTAAAAGCGCACGTTCTTCAAAAATAGTTGTAAAATCATCAAAGGCTTTGATTGAATCTTCTGTTTATTCAATCTGTCACACAATAACCGTTAGCACAGCATTCCACGTGTTTTTGGATTGAAGAAACCATCCTCAATTGGGAAATATTGTACAAAAAAACTGCATTCGACGAAGAATATCTGGGATATTTGATTTAGATCAAAATCCATTCCTCATTTCTTGTCCATTATCACATCTACCTTCTTCTTTAGAAATGATAAGATTCCACATTTTTTACTAAGTTCCTTAAATTCCTTCTCCGATTTTTCCTTTTCAGCATCCGATGCACTGGCACGTCTGGCAGTGCGATCGCTACACAAGCACTAATCTTTCTATAGACCTTTCATCATCAGTGGCAACTTCCAGAACTTTGTGATAATTCTTGTGTACAAAACCATTTAGGCATCCTACAAAAGGCGTAAGTTTCTTGACTCTTTTACCTTTGGCGCGCCCTTTCATTCCTCACAGCCTCTGCGTACTTACCCAAATCCATGTTACATTTGGAGTATTTTGATTTTTCAACAAGACTGAAAGCCTCTTCACAATTTATTCATAGTTGCTCAGTTAAAATATAATTTGGCATTTGTTTTCTTGTTGTTGAGGATCTATGTTGAGAGCTTCGGTGTATACTTGCAGTCTTCAAATGCATTCCTTTTTTTTGTCTTCAACGATTTTACACATTTCTAAACCCATCGTTTTCTTGTCATCAGTCCCAACACTGCATGAAATGATTGTAATCAGTGGACGGACAGTACCATTGGGCAAATGCGGGCATTTGTTTTCTTGTTGTGAGGGTCGATGTTGAGAGCTTCGGTGTATACTTCCTGGTACATATTCGCAGTCTTCAATGATTTTACACGTTTCTATAAACCCATCGTTTTCTTATCATCAGGTGCGAGTCTCAACACTTGCATGAAATGATTACAATCAGTGGGCGGTACCACTGGGCATTTGGGGGCATTTGTTTACTTGTCGTGAGGATCGATGTTGAGAGCTTCGGTGTATACTTGCAGTCTTCAAATGCATTATTTTTTTTTCTTCTTCCAACGATTTGCACGTTTCTATAAACCCATCGTTTTCTTATGCGAGTCCCAACACTTGCATGAAATGTTTGCAATCAGTGGACGGTACCATTGGGTATTTGGGGGCATTTGTTTTCTTGTTGTGAGGATCGATGTTGAGAGCTTCGGTGTATACTTCTTGGAACTTGCAGTCTTCAAATGCATTCTTTTTTTTTCTTCTTCCAACGATTTTGCACGTTTTTATTAATCCATTGTTTTCTTATGATCAGGTGCGAGTCCCAGCAGTTGCATGAAATTATTCCAACCAGTGGAGGGTATCACTGGGTAATTCTTGAGGTTTTTCGACAAAGCTCGAGAATTTTGGCGATGGTATGAAAAAGCAGCTAGAAGAAGTTAAAACCCGTCCAATTTTGATTTTATCTCGGAAACCACGCGAAACCTCTGCCAAAAATGATTATTCACTTCTGTTTATTAATTAGACTCTTAGTTCTATTTTCACTCCCTGCTAAAAATAACACAGAAACATGCCATTTGTGTTTCTCACAATTACTCACGTACATACATCAAAACATCAGCGAATGACGCAAGCACCGAGTAACGTAACAGTTTTCAGAGTCGTCAAGAAAGCGACGCGACGTAACAACAAAATCATTGTGGGTACTATTTTTGGGATTGTCCGTTTTCACGCTCAGGAAAACATGAACGGGAAAATAAACACGTTTTTCGTTATATTAATGAATTCCCGCGGAAATAGGTTGACTATTTCGAGATTTGGGCGTCTTGGGCTTTCCGATGCATTCCGGGATGGATGGAGACGCCGAAATAACGGCCCGAATAAATGTGTTGCTCGCTGCACGCGTATGTGGTCTAGACAATTTATTTTCACTCGCCTAACATGTGACTGCAATTAATGCACTCGCCAACTGTGATTAACGGGAAGTACTGCTCGGACTTAATATAATTGATACTCGATCGTAAAGCTATCTAATCCAGCAGTTAAGATTTAAGAGTGTCATTTGTAAAATGAGGACGTTAGTGTTGGAAACAAAATCGATTTATTCAACTAAAATCCTAACTAAAGTGATAGAATCAATTTGTTAAATTATTTGCTTCATTCAACTTATAAAATGTCCTGTTCTCATAAAGTCATCCTGTGTTTCATTGAGACTTGAAAAACGGTGGAGACACAAGTGAAGTGAAAGCTTTTCCCCCTTTTCTTGTTCCTGACTTAGCGTAACCAATCACCATCAGAGGACAAGAGGAATATCTAGAAAGGCAAAAAAGTGGAGGAAACAAGAACGAGAAGAAGACAAAGGTGGAGGAGAAAAATCAAGAACCAAAAATAAAATATAAACATGGATGGAACAACAATGGTTTTAATTTTATCGTTCGCTCTGCTGAATGAATTCTTTCATTCTCTTCGCCCAAAAAAAGAAACTTGTTTTGTCTATAACGCACGCATCAAAACCGAAGCCAAAACCCATATTTCCCCTCCGCTTGATTCACATCGAAAAGTAACGCGACCATTGGCAAATTCCCAGCGATTCTGTGTCGGTGATTTTAGATTTGTGAAATTGCATCGTTGCACTGACTCATAGATGCGTCTGGCTGACCCGTAAACATATTGCAATTTATGTCCGAAAACTCTGCCAATGAGGATTATTACGCCGAGAGGCTGTTAAGTGTTTATTAGAAAAGCAGATTTAACCGAAACCAAAGGAAAGTTGTGTTTATGTTGGTGCGAGCATGAAATTGCTGTTTATGCAATACAACGATTACAGAGGGAGAGAGGACACTGTTTTTTTGTTGTGAATTGGGTCGTTCGACTGATGAAATTTTGTTCTGGTCTTTCTGTTTACAATTATTACAATTGTATCTGATGACAACGAGTTTCTGTAAAAGCTTTCAGTTTCCAACTTCTTTGTCTTGATGTCTTCATGTATCAGAAATCGGTTTCCAAATTGTATAATTCCATGTCTTTTAATTAATGGTTTGTTGTTAAATCAATTTATTTAGATGTTTCATTTCGAACACATCTGGTTCGACAATACAAATTAATTTTCGATTATTGTTTAGGTTAAGTTCCATTTCGGTTTAAATTTATGTTTCCATACTCATTATAGGCCGAAGGCGCAATCAACCAAGAAATATGTTACATATTAGAAAACTATCTCATTTCAGTTAAATTTATACGTCAATATTTTACACTATTTATTTGTGCAGGAACGCGAGGACGCGATACGATCTTTATTATAAACTTATAGGTCTATTCTGCGTTTACTCGTAAGATTTTCGTAAATCTGTAAAAATGTAACTTACGATTATCCTGTAACTGACATTTTACAGAATCGTAAATGTGGCAATTCTGGGATCCCGCGTGTAAATACCGCACTTACGATGGTTCAAAGGAACTACTGCAACTTCAGGTCTAATACTTTACGGCGAAATTTACAGTAAAACATAACCTCAAAGTTGTTGTTACTTAAATCGGCTGCAACAGTAAAAGTGTGTGTATGTGTGGAGAAAATGAGGTAAATTTTGTAAAATTTATTTCAGATAGCATTGTAGGTATAAATTTCAGTTTCACATAAAAAACAGAAAAATTGTAGAAATTCGTTTTTATTCATTTATTAGTATGTGTTACTAATACCACCCTAATACATATTTATGATTTCAGTGAAAATATCAAGAAGAGAAAAAGAACAAAAAATACTACCAACTCACAATATGAATTATACTTGGAAGCAATGGAAAACGATTATGCCTTTAGGTCAAATACGGTAAATCCCACTTTAGGACCTAACTACATCCAGAACAAATGGGAAGAGTTAACATTACAAATTAAATGGGCTGGGAGGAGATGGACCCGTCTTAAATTTAGAAGAGTGGAAAAAAGTATGAACAAATGTATGAACAATGTGTACATCATGTATCTATGTTTTTTTTTTTTAGAGGTTTATTGATTGGAAATATGCAACAAAAGAAAAAGCTAGAAAAATTACAAGTCATAGAAATAAAACAGGAGGAGGTCCAAGTGCACATATCAAATTGAAAGATTTAGAAGAGAGGGCATTAAATGTTTGGGGACGAGTCACAGTAGAAGGTACGAAAAATATTACAGTTTACGAGGGCATACCTGTTTCACCAACTCCACCTGCAGAGGACATAACAGGAAGTTTCTTTGATGGTAATGTTGATGAGAATGAAATAGTAGTTACCAATATTGAAAAGGAAAACAAGCTGGATAATACCCAATGCCATTCAAACCAAAATGTTTCAACGAGACCGTCAAGATCAAGACCTAAGCCTCTCTCCCTTTTAGCTGAAAATCTTTTACAAATTACTGAACAAAATACCACCAATCAAAATGAACTTGTTGAAGTATTCAGAAAGTTTGATGAGAATTATATTAAAATTGAGAGAGAAAAACTGGATTTTGAAATTAAACGCTTTGCATTTTTCCATCCCGATTTTTCATAATAAGTAATTAGATTGTTCCTAGAATTTTTATTTAAAGTAAATATTATTATTTAAAAATTATTATTTATTTAATTTAAATTATTATTTATTTAATTTAAATTATTATTTATTTAATTTAAATTATTATTTATTTAATTTAAGTACAAATACATATGTATAAAAATAAAGAAACTCTTTTTTGTTACATAAAATTATTTCTAACGCAATCAGCCCTAGCTGCTGCTCCTACTTGATAAATAGCATCTAAATTGGCTGCTGGTTCATTATTTGGATAATCTTCATCTGGCATTTCGATGTCATTTTCATTTAACAGATTTGCATGTTTTGCAACATTGTGTAGCACACAACAAGCATATGTATATTATAGTACTGGCTTTAACAGGATGTTGTATTAAGATTCGATGTCTTGACAAGTACTGAAACCTACCTTTCAATATCCCATTAGTCCTTTCGATAACATTTCTTGCAGAACTCAATGTATTATTAAATGCTTTTTCTCCTGGATTTCTCGGGTTTAGAAATGGAGTGAATAGCCAAGGTTCAAGGAGATAACCACTACCTCCTATCAAATGATTGCTTCTATCACCCTGTTCATGAGTTACTCGTAAATGGTTTCTTATGGAACTAGTTTGCCAAACAGCAGCATAGTGTACGGAACCGGGAAACCTTGCATTACATGCTAAAATTTTTGCGTTTGCATCTGATATTAGCATTACATTGATTGAATGTTTTCCTTTTCTATTGATATAAACAATTGGGGGATGATTAATATCTGTACGAGGAGGTGCAATAATCTCTACATGAGTTCCATCGACAGCCCCTATCACCCCTCTCAGTCCACATTTTCTAAAATATGCTTGTTTGACAGCAACAACTTCATCACGTGTAATGGGAAATTTAACCCAAATAGGTAATAAATGTTCAACAATTAGTGAACAAATTTCATTTATCGATCTGCTAACTGTAGCTTGACTAACAGAAATCCAAGTACATGTACCTACTGAATTCTGATAAGATCCAACTGCTAAAAAGTGCAATGCACTAAGGACTCTTCTTGTAACAGGTATTGTGTTATTATTTCTGTTTGGTATGTAAGGCATTAAGTCGTTAATTAAATTTATTACACATTGCTTATTTAGTCGGAATAATGTAATAAATTGTATAACAGGGATATTGAAAGGATCCATTTCATCTCGCAGTCGTCTCCTTTGAATTCGCAAAAAGTTTCTGAAATATTTATAAAGTCAAAAATATACCCACTCTTTACTCTTGAATTTCTTTACCTATTATCATCTTCTTCTAATAATAATCCAATGAAAAAAGTAATATTATTATTATTTAAAACGTTCATGTTTTTTTACTAATTTTGACTACTACTTATTAATTACGACAATTTCCGTAACTTTCCGGGACCATTAAACTCACTCGTAAATATTTACGAGTCTGTAAGGTTTTCTGGAAGCAATAGGAAACGCAGAATTGCATATCATCCATAAGCCTACAGAAAGATACAGATTTGCTTACAGAGATGCGCAGAATAGACCCATTCGTTTCTTTTTTGTTAGGTTTGATGTGTCACTCGTACAGGTCTCCCGATCAACCCTAATGCCGTTATTCTGATTATGTAAATATGTACATTCATTAATTGTGAAACTATCCTTCCAGAACTAATTTAAAATTAATTAGTAGTAATCGTGGTTCACTTCAATATCGGTAGCAAAATTACAACAAGTTAAAATTACAAAGATTAATAATAATTAGAAATATGATTTATGATTAATGGCCGTCAGGAGTTAATTAGCGTTCGTAAAATGCATATTATTACCTGAAGCTGACATGTGACTTGCAACCGCAACTTTCTTATATAAGAAAAAAATGTTAATCAAGCGGTTTGTAATCTGAAAAGTTAATGACAGGAAATGCCGTTTTTTATCTTCGGTTTTTACTGAAAACGAGTTTTTTTTACTAATCGGGCAAAGAACAATTTCCGTTTTAAATTTTTGATTAAATAAGATGCTTCTAAATTTCAGTCATTATCATCGTTCGATTTAGTAAGAATTTTTCGGCTTTCAAATTTAACCCGGAGAAGAAAAAATGCCTGGGCCACCAACCCTCCTTAAATGGCATTGTCGATCAAAGGACATTCATCGAATTTAATTTATTTTTTTTAGATTGTAACATCACACTCACTTACGCGTGTAATTTAAGCAAATCATTTCAAATTCTTCAATTTCATTGAGCAAACTTATTAATAATGTTAATAGGAAATAAAAGCGGCTTATTTATTTCACTCGCGTTAATTACGAGCAAATCGCTTTGGCCTTGCGCTATCGAATAATTTATTTCGCAACCGTGGGTGTTCTCTTTACATAATTAATTTAAAATATCTTTATTTTTTCTTAATGAAATGATAGATCGCCTTGTCACATCGAACGCAGATATTCGAATCGCTCTTGAGCTTCTGTTAAATCTTTTGTGCGAGGATTAAAGTCCTTGATCGGCGTCGTGGTTCTTTTATGTCATCGGCGGCGTTACTTCTATTTGATTATTTTAGAAACAACAGGATATTAAACGCCGCGCGCACTTATTGTTTTGCAAGCCTCCCGGTAAATATTATTGTAATTTCGATTTTCGCGTCGGGCACGTTCTTGAATTCTAAACGAATTCGATGCGTGAGCATTAATTATTCATTACGAAATAACGGTTCTTAAGTCTTTAACGTGCAAATGCGTTTCTATCTGCCGCTAATTGTTATTATTTACATTGTCCAAGTTTTCCTGTTGAGATTCTAACGAAGAGAGTTTTACGACGTACCGTAAACGTATACCAGGTTTCGTTTACCAATTGAAAATTAGAAACGACAAGAATCTGCACATTGATTCATTTGCGCTTGTTAAAAACTATCTTCTCTATTTCACGTTTTTCTACTTTTCCCTCTTTTGTTTTTTCCTTGTAATTTTGGGGACAACAGTACAATGACAAGAATAAAGACGATGACAAGTGAACAAGTACTCGCTTTACCTCTTCATTAGTGGCTTTCCTTTAGTGTACAATTTTTTTCTTCATTTACTTTGCAGTTTATTTTATAATTTGCGGACTGCATACTTTCCGGTAATTCAGTCAATTCTTAGCGCTGTTACATCGTAGGGGATTAGGCCACTTCATTATATATTTAAACTCCGCGCTCACTCTTACTTACTCCTTCGTCTCGAACGTTCGAGAGCCGACGAGAATACGCGCGACGTTTGCGGAAATTATATAAAGAGGTCATCAGGATGTAACAGTTTCATACTTTTTTTCTGCTACTTTATTTCTTCCATTAACCACAGCAAGTCTTAATTTTATTAAATTAAAAACAATTAGGTTGAGTTTCTGGAATGTTTCATAAAGTTAACGGTCCGATTAATAGTTATTTATGTATCAAGGACATAATTAGTAGATTACAGGAGAGTATGTTTAAAGCACGACGCGAAGCGGAGTGCTTTCAAATGCTCGACGGCTATTATCTACAATTATGCACGTGGTACATACAACGTTTTATCTTATTTTGGCCAAAATTTATGGATTCAATATTTTTATACCGTATGCGAGTGAATGCTCGTCGCTTCCATAAAATAATTATGTAAATTGTTTGCGCTAGTATGGATTTGTTTACGTTAGTACGGGTTTGTTTACTTTGAAGCCCTTGAGCAATAAAGTCCAAATTATGCCCGCAATAGGGTGCCAATAAACAAGATTATGGTTCCAAAACAAAATAAAATAAACAAGATTATGGTTCCAAAACAAAATAAAATAAACAAGATTATGGTTCCAAAACAAAATAAAATAAATATTCCTATAGTTCTAACACGTGTAGCCATAGCAACGATTACTTTAATCGGACCTTAGCCCTTCACTACAATAAATAACACAGACGTGCTATTTCCTTCTTTCTCCATTTTGTGCCTTACGTTCCCCCTTTTCCCTTCTCTCATTTCTTTCTGCTTTTCTCTTTCTTTTTCTGGCTTTCGATTATTGTCTGCTTTCTCTCTTCTTTTTCCGCAGAACCTGGGCATTAGCATTCTTTTCCCATCCATTTTCTTTGTGATCACCTACAGTCTTGGCCTTCTTCATCAGACATTAGATTATACTGTGCTAGCATTTATGTTTCTCAATTTACTCCTGTCTTGTTAATAAGGATCTTCTCCTGCTTCATCAGACATTGATTGTACTGTGCTAGTATTACTTCTCTTATTTTCTTCTCCTGTTTAATTGCTCTTGTTTTATGGATACGAATCTTCTCCATTTTCATCATGCATTTGCCAGGATTGCTTTTCTTATCTTCATCTCTTCTTCAATTTACTCCTACCTCGTTAATAAGGATCTTCTTCTTCGTCGGACATTTGATTGTACTGTGCCCTGATTGCTTCTCTTATCTTCTTCTCTTCTCAATTTACTCCTCCCTCGTTAATAAGGATCTTCTCCTTCTTCATCGAATATGTGATTATACTGTGCCAAGATTGCTTCTCCTTTCTTCTTCTCTTCCTTTACTAATGCCCGATTTCTTAATAACAATCTTCACCTTCTTCATCAGATATTTGATTGTACTACGAGGACAGTTTCTTAAATTCATGGAATGTCTAAGTTGGCGATGGAAAAACAAGCATTTCATTTTCTACTATTAATTGTGAATCACATCTGCGAAGAAACATCGAATTTCATACCGATATTTATGATAGTGGTTTCGTTATACTTAAAAGATTAAAAATTTTTGTGCATTACTTTCACATGGCATTGGCGAATAACCCTAGGACATGTCGGTTTGGTTTGCAGTGGAGTTCTCGGGCTACGGTTCTGCTGACGAAGGCCCAACTAGGCCTGAAACAGCTGTACAGAGCCTGCTCAGGGAATCCGCCGCAATCAAAACCGATTTGCACAAAAATTTTCAAAATTCTCATATGCTTTGACAGCACATGGCCGCCTTGCATTGGGATGACTTATTATGTGGCGGACTGGCTTCAATTTCTCAATCCTACTGCAATATCAGGTCAACAAGCGATCGAAAGATGTCGCTACTTAAATGTCCATTAAAAGATTAAGTAAATACCTCAAATTCGCGCAAAGCAGAGGAAAAGTGTAGATATCATTTTAAACGAAATGAGAGCTGTTTACGGAGATACCTGCCCTGGTAAAACTATGATTTATAAGTGGTCACGCTTATTTAAACAAGGCAGATAATCCTTAGAAGATGATGAACGTCCTGGAAAACCAAGTGACGTGACGACACACGAAATGATTATGAAAGTTGAACTTGCCATTATGGAAAATGGTCGAGTAAAACTGAAGGAAATCGCAAAAATGTTCAACATTTCCGAAACAACTGCCTTCAAAACTCTTCATGAACGCCTTGGAAATTCAAAGGTCAGTGCGCGATGGGTCCCCCGAAATCTTACACCTCATCAAAAAACAATACTGCGTTGATTGTTGTAAGCAATTGTTAGAGCTCTGTGGGGACAATCAGGTAGATGTTGTCGGCAGGATTCTGACTGAGGATGAAACATAAGACCATTTTTAAGATCCTGAATCAAAAAAGAATCGAAGCAGTGGCATGTGAACTGTGGACCAGTCCCAAAGAAATTCGAAGAAAATTTTCTGGGACTCTCAAGGAATTATGGCTGTAGATTACAAGGTTAAGGGCGAGACTATTACAGGAGCATACTGTTCGCCTGTTCACAAGATTCGCGTTGCCGTATCTGCTACGGTGTCGTGCGGCTTTGAAGAAATTAACCATCCACCATACAGTTCTGACCTGGCTCCTAGTGACCATTTTTTGTTTCCCAACCTGAAAAAGGACCTTCGTGGAAGACGTTTTGAGGACGAAATGTCACTAGAGGCTGCCGCAAATGAACATTTTGAGAGCAAATCAGAAAATTATTTTTTTGAAGGTTTACAAAAACTAATACAGAGATGTAACAAATGTATCACTGTTCGAGTAGATTACATTGAAAAATAAAACACTAAAATTAGGAAATATGCTTCTGTTTACAAAAACACCCCTCATACGTCAGGTTCGCTTCTTCTCTTCTTCAATTTA
Source organism: Dorcus parallelipipedus (assembly GCA_958336345.1). Lineage (NCBI taxonomy): Eukaryota > Metazoa > Arthropoda > Insecta > Coleoptera > Lucanidae > Dorcus > Dorcus parallelipipedus. The sequence goes on from OY284475.1 coordinate 17,162,970, forward strand.
CACCTGTTTTGTTAAGGTCAAATTCCAATACTAGTTTTATGACAATGTTTTCTAAAGCAAGCCTCTCGGGGGGGGGGGTCGTTGAGGTTCCGTTATCTTCTCCTTTGTTTCATCGCTGTTTAAAATACCGATTATGTAGGAGCCAAAGATGCTCTCGTCTGTGTTCAGGTCCTCCAATTTCTTTTCTATGCATTTTTTTAAATTTATAGTTTAGAGTGTGGTTTTCGCGATTCTTCAATTTTGTCCAACTTTTATAATTAATAGGGCTAGTTCTGGCTTTCTGCTTTATCTCCTCTTGTTTGCATTTTTACGTCATCTTCTATCTCATTTCTTTTCCTGTCTGTGCTTAACAAATGTTTTTCCATTATCATGTCCTTGTTTGTAAATATTCCTTCATTTCTTCCTTTAACTCACTGCAACTTGTAATTTGGCCAATTTTTAAGTTTTTTTTATTATCATCAACTTATTTTGACTATGCTATTACCTTCCATCTATCTCCTAATCTTTTTCTTATATTTTGTACCTTTATTATCGAAATTCCTTCTTTTATTGATTATTTATTGTAGTGCTTTCATTTCTTCTATTTGTTCACCCTTTCTCTTTCTTTTTCAAATTTTTCGAAAATTCTTCGCTCACTTCTGCTGATCCGAACTCATGAATTACTTCTTTTTTTTCTAGATTCTTTGAATTCCATCTCAATTTTAAAAACTATTTCACAATTTCCTTTCTGTTGCGTTGCGTCATTAGTCTTCATTTTATTTCTCCACAGGCTTCTTTCATGCTTTCTCACAGACTTTTTTCCCAATTGTTTTTCAATCTCATCAAGGTCGTATATTATTATAACCACTTTTAATACTAAAATTTCATTAGGAACAAAAGTCCGCACAAGTTACAAAACGAAAACAAAAATTCTGACATGCAGTAAAACCAAAAGTGTTAATGCAGTCTTCAGGCTTTCACGGCCGTCGTTGATGGCTGCTCTTTGGTTCTCGGGTTCTTTGCCGTGTAGAAAGTTTGTAGAATTTAAGTTCAAGTGCTACAAACTTTCTACAGGGCAGAGAACCCGAGAACCAAAGAGCAGTCAAGCCAAAAGTGATTTACTACAAAATCGAACCTATTCTAAAGTGATTATTAAGTACCCAACCATTTAGTAGAAGCACTCGTACAACGAATAACAAAAATTATTACATTATTTATTAATAAAAGCTTTGACAATACGAATTAACAATGTCATCAGCGTTTACAATGTGCACGCATAATTCATTTCGAAAGCAATTTGGGCAATTTTCCGGCCCACTTCGCACTTTATTTTTGCGTTAATTCCAGCGAACATTTGCAAACAATTTGTTTACATTATAACGCGAATTTGCATTAGAAAGAAACCGTAATTAATCGCAGAAATTCTGGCGGTGACTTCCGTCTTGTAGTAAGACGCGAGAATCGTGTCTCCGTATTTATTTTGGGGAATATAAACAGCTGTCGCTTTGTCACATTTTATGTCGCGTTAAATACGACGAGGCGCTTGTTTAACTGGAGTGTTGTCAATCAAGATGGTTTTGTTGAAAAAAGTCGGTGTAGTATGTACTCGAGTCAGGAAAAAGCATTCTTTAGGTGACATGAAAATTATTTCATATTTTTCTTCTTATAAGAAACGAAACTGAAATGCTTTAAATTTTGAGTATCTACAGGAAAGCACAGTTTCCAAGTGTTATTGCAATTAAAAAAAAAAGAGAGTTCTATGTGTTGAAAGTAGTAATCGTAATTGAAAATAAACAAATCAAATCAGATTAGCACAGACGTAAGTGATAAGTAATCATTAATGTTATTAAATGTACTTGAGTGAGACAATGACTTATCAGTTTTTATTAGTTATATCAACCACTTTCTACAAGTGCCTCCATTTTCCTTTCCACTCTTCTTCCAATCTATTTAGGACCCTCGTCTTTTACTTTCTAGTTTTGGAAGTCGTCAATGACTTAAATTGTTTTTTTTTTCAAGCGTATTTTATATTATATTGCACCGTATTATACCCTTCTATTGGCGAGTATGTGTTTCCTATTATCCTTTCCTTTTCCTAAGTAGTATAAAAAGTACAAATTCAGTCCAAAATGGAATGTAATTTATTATTAATAAACTTCCTGTAATTCTGCCAAGTTTCAAGTATATGTTTCCACAATAACTTTCAATCGATTAAACTTCCTCGCAGTTTCGGGGCCCGCCCACCTTTCTCGTCCCAAACTATTATTATGTAATTTTCGTAGTGTGTGTACGTAAACTCGAAGTCACGTACCGGCGATATATAACGCGGCCAGTAAAAGTCACTAGCGTATTTCGAGCTTTTTTTATGTATTTACATGCACAAAAGTATTCCGACGCAACCTTGAACTTTCTCGCGCTTAATTTACGGCGCCGATTTTAAACGTTGGAATAATAATACCGCGAAACGTGGCAAAAATGTGTATAATATTTAAAATGGAGTGTCCTGGCAGCGTTCGCATTTTAAAATGGTTTTCGTGGCGTGGCGCGAAATAGGGTCCAATTTAATTCGCTCTTGAATGCTTAAAAAGAACTGAACTGAAAAGAGTCGCACTTTTGAAGTTGGTATTGATTTGCCCCGGTGTATAATAATAATCCAGTTTTTCATATACATGTACAGGGTGTTTGGCATATAAGGTAGCAAACTTTTTGTGTATGCAGAAATAGACGAAATAAAACTTTTCTTCCAGTAATTTTTTCTGTATGTCTTAACTTATTGTTCAATTTGAAGAACCATTATTTGTGATCTATTGGAATTTGAAAACGTAGTAGCAGCAGCAGCTAAGCACTTTTGTTTTCTAATCAGTATTTCGTCTAAATTCAAGTGTACGAAGGTGAAATCGTTCCAAGAGGTGAGCACCTTGTGGAGGATACGAACCATCTATTTTCCAACACAACTATTTCAAAAACTTTCTTTGGATGTTTTCCAATGCATTAATGTGGATAGTATAATATGGACTCCAAACAGGTGAAGCGCATTCAAGTTTCGAACGAACTAAAGACTCATAAAGTCTTAATAGTGAGAGAGGGTTTGAGAAAGATTTTGTATTCCGATTTATAAATGCTAGTTTTTTGTGACATGAGGAAATAATTGCTTAATATGATTGTTAAAAGTTAAGTGAGAATCGAATATAACACCGTGGTCAGTGTGAGAATTAACTCTAGCTAATACTTCATCACCATAAGAATAATTGAAACAGAAGGGATTTTTTTCTTGGTGAAAGACTTTGCATTTTGCCAAATTTAAGTCCAATTTATTCTCATGACGCCAAGAAGCCAAGGCACAAAAATCCTTTTGCAAGGATAGACTATTATATTACTGTATACTTTAAGATCATCTGAAAAAAGAAGTTTATGTCCAGAAATTTCCAATGCAAGGTCATTAATAAATATGTCAAATACTTGAGGACATAGGAGGATTCTTGAGGGACCCCCGATGTTGCTGGATAAACATAACGTTTAAAACTGTTATATTCAACAAATTGTTTCCGATCGTATAAATAGGATTTAAGAAGGCTGAGAAATCAAAACCAAAATGATGAAGTTTAGAAATCATGAGTGAATGATCAAGCTTATGTTATGAGATATGAAGTCAGTGATAACTGTAAGATTAGAAACTGTTGACCGTTTGATCAGAAAGCCAAAGTTTTTAAATACTGGAGAAATTTTTGAAGTTTTCCATTGGCTAGGAAAGACGGATGAGCTTAAGCATAAATTGAAAATCTTTACTAACGCACAAGCAAAAATTCTGGAGCAATCTTTTATAAATAAAAACTTGGAATTCCAACTGGGCCAGAAGTAACCTACTGATAGCTTTTTGGACATCATTTTGGTTAATCAACGGTAGAGAAATAGCTGGATAAAGTAAGTGAGATGTTGAATTATCGTAAGCGATAGATGAAGGGGCACAAACACTCTGAAAATAATTTGCAAAGGAATTTACAATGTCTTGGGGATTGTCCATTTGTTCATTATCCTGAACCATAAGACCAGGTATTCTAGAAGCATTAGTCTTAGAATGAAAAAAAGTCCAAAACGATTGATGATTATTGATAACTCCCGATTCAGCTTCAGTTATATAACTAGAGTGAGCAGCACGTATTTGAGCTTTAATAGATTTTCGCAAAATTTTGAATTGTTTAAAATAAAAGTCAGAATGAGAACGCTTAAATTTGTTCCAAGCTTGACGTTTTAGTTAAATATCATTAATTATTTGTTGAGTGAACCAACAAGGATATTTATATTGTAATTTCTGCTTTTATACAAAAGGACAAATTGGTCAATTGTAGAATACAGGATTCGATAAATGTTCAACTGGATCATCTACATCCAAGAATTCTTCCAAAGATTACCAATTGGTGTGCAATAATGCTTCGTAAAGACCAATAAAATTGGCTTTGCGAAAATTGTATTTCCTTTTACTAGAAATAGAACTAAAGTTCTTCGTAGAATCAGGAACTGTTAGGGAAAGTAATACTTCATCATCACGTTTTTATCATTCGACGTTTTTTCATCTTGTTTTTTATGTTTAATTGTTTTTCTTAAATTTTCTTCGTTTCTTCTTTGTCAGATTAGTTTTTCCGCTTTTATATGTATTAGCATTTCGTGCGGCTTTTACTTTTGCTTCATTCGACGCTTCTTTTTCTTGTCTCGTTTATCCTTTTCTTCATATTTCGTTGTCTCTTTTGCCAGTTGTCCTTCGTTTCTCATTATCAAATTAATTCTTCTTATTCCTTTTGCGCTCTTTGTTCACCTTTTGTTTCCAGTTAAAACCTGTTTGACTATTTAATACTTCACCGGAGAATCGTCGATCTTCTTTTATTTTTGAGATGTTTTTCACAGCAACCTTTAGTTATTTTTACCAGCCTTTGATACCCGAAAGCTGGTTACTTTTTCATTTGTTCTTTTCTTCTTCTATCTTATTTCTTTTTAATTTCATTTTGTTTTTGTTTCTTCTTGTAAAATTAATCTTTCGTATTATATTTGCGTTTAGCACAATTTCTACTTTTTCTTTTACTTTTCATTCATATTCCACGTCGCGTCGCTTGCTTCTTTTTGTCCATTTATATTTTTTTCTTTATGTTTTCCTTTCGCATTCCGTTGTTTTTATTTGAGTTTTCATTCATCTTATTTTTCCACATCGTTTGCTTCCGTCTGTCGAATTATATCTTGCATTTCCTTTTTTTTCTTTCATATTTTTTCTGCTCGTCGTTTCCTTCGCATTTCATTGTTCCTTCATTCCAGTTTACATTCATCTTATTATTCCAAGTCGTTTGTTTCTGTTCGTTGAATTATTTTCTGTATTTCATCGACTTTTTTCATAACTTTTTATGAATTAACAAATTTTTAAATGATTAATGTTTATTTAAGATGATGAAAAAGGGTTCAACAAGAGTTCAATGCATGAAAATGTGGATTTTTCCTTAAGGACACTCTATCACATGGCGGTCAGAATCCGAACGCTCAGCGGTCGAGACTGCTTCCTGAATTCTGACGAGGATGCAGAGAGGAGCCCGACCCCACCCGACCACTGAGCGTTCAGCCCACCATGTTTTTGTTATTCAATGGATTTACATTCAATGTGCAAATAAATAATTAGGCACTTTAAAGAAACTGCTAAATAACATCAAGTTTATTACAGAGAAAAAGAGTTAAAAAAATAATTAAATGATTAATGTTTATTCAAAACTTGATGAAAAGGGTACAACATGGTGAAGACGTCAATTCAGTTCAGTGGCATGGAATGCATGATATCGTCGATGAGTGCCAAAGGGATGGTTTCATTTTCTTTAAGGGCGCCCTACATACGACGGCCACTCAGCGGTCGGGCAAGATCCGGCTCCTTTCTGCATTCTGACGAGGACCCTATCCGATGTCGCCCGAACAGTGAGCGTTCGGCGTTCTAGCCGCCATGTGTAGGGCGCCCCTTTCGTATAGTTAGATCTATTGGAGAAATTTCGATTTTTTCTAAACGAAAGTATTTTTTTAAAGATCGAATCGAATGAATCAATTAGTACTTTTTAAACTAGCCCGAATATATTCTCTGTTAGTATAAAAAGCAGGAAAATATTGCAACATCGTTTATGTTTCCTTCAGCGAGGAGCGTTATATTTATCTCATAACGTAAACGATTCATATACGCGGAATGTCATAAATTTTACAACCGAATCGAGTTTATTTTATTTGCCATTTCGAGCGTAAGTCGGGCCCCACCGCCCCCGAAATTCATCCGGAGTGCACATTTCGCGGCGCTAGCGCGAATTGTGACGGCTGTTCGGCCGATTCCAGGGGGCCGCTCATACTATTTTTACTTGGCGTGTGTTTGCGAGGGAGTGCATAGTGGCCTTTGCCAACTCAGATCCATTTGCTTATTGACTTTGTTGCCTGAGGACAATGAACAACACGTCCAGGAAATAAATCGGGGAAGAATTAAAACAGGAATCAAAATTAAATCATTCCCACAAACTTTTGGACTTTATGGGCCACATTATGGGCGCACATATTTTTATTGAATTGAAAGTAGAAAGAGCGAAATAATTCCTTGATGTAAACCACGTGCTGACGACCGCCAGAATGGTTACGGTGTTCTTTAATCAATCCAATGTAATCGACGTAATTGATCAGCTCTTTGCCTTTGGTTGTTACAAATCCAATCCTATTCTTTTATTTTCTTTGACGAAATGTTTTTAAACAGCCACCAAGTGAGGTATAAACTTTCCAGGTTTGAAGGTCTTTAAAAATTTTCACTTGCACTAGTAGTATGTGATCTCGAGGAGAGATCAACAGTTTTTCTCAATTTTGCACAGTGTTCATGGTCATTAATAAAGCAAAAACTTTACCTATTGATAACTCAAAGAATATAAACTCGAGAAACAATCTAAAAAATTCATTTCACTTGAGGAAAACTTTTGTTGAAGAAAGTCTTCGGATTCGATCTGCACGTCCAACTTCCTATTTATACTCGTGCATCATAAATATTAATAATGTGGCCTTCAAGACATACCTGAAATTTATTTTCGAGTGAGTATTACATGTGAGAAAGGTTAGTTACAACGTCCGCCAAAAATAATATCAGCAGTGCATTAAACAGAAAACGCTTTATTTACAGCAGGCGCTTAATTACGACCAATATAAATTCGATCAGCTCATTGTTTCCCCCCGTATTTTTGTCAGAAGGAATGTTCCTGATGGAAATACCTCGGTTCGCTCGGTTGCCAAAACAGTCCATCAACAGCGAAATGATACATTACTCGTATTTTAAAAATCTTACGCTTACGAAATTCGAACTTCCGCGTTGCTGCCTACTACTGCTACATTCTAAGTACCTTCTTCTTCTTGGTGTTTGTTTGCTTGTAGTCGCGTCGTAAGCAGGCGGTGCCACTTGCCTGATGCGTCGTATAAATAGTCTAAACGAAAATAAATTGCATTCATTTATTTACACGTATAGTAGCATAAGTGGGCCATAACACATCCGAAACATAAATAGATTGTTTAATGAACGCGGCCACCTTTCGATCTGCACGCACGCCCGCCCGTTCGTTCAAGTTTAAAATCGATGTGTTTCTTATATTTTTTAAGGTGGGCCATTTTCAGGTTTGGTGCAGTTCCCCAATTCCTATCGGTTTACGAAGGAGCGAACACCGAAAACTATTGTTAAGTAACAACTAAAAGAAGCGCTTTTTATCATGATATCGATGTGTACTGTCAGACCATCTTCATTTCATAGGAAAGATTTGAAACATGTCCTTCTTTTCCTCATACTAGAGGTCGTCGGATTTTAGGCGAAATGCCTTTGTTTGGTTCTTAAGGTTTTAGAGATATCTCTTCATTTCGACACTTTCGAGTCATTTGACTCCATTTCTAATGAAACTAAAAGATATCTTTACAATCTTAAGAACTAAACAGGCATTTTACCTAAAATCCGGCCTCTACTCATTACTTCAAATGCGTTCTTTTGAAATGATTCGTCTTTTGCAAAACAAACAATAATAAACAACTACATTACACTAAAGGTTAAAGCAGCTTTCCTTGAACTTGAATGCGCAAGCGTACCCTGCGCTTCATGTTTTCAAACGCATTTGCCAAGTGCTGGGGGGGGGGGTATGTTAACACAAACATTAACTGGACATCTGTCAGTGTTACAAACCTGTAGGAGAAAAAAACACTGCAATCGTAGCCTACTTTAATTAGGAATTTACATAATTGAATGCAGGGTACTTATTAAAAGCATATCATAAATAATCTTGGGCGAGCAGATTTGTCTCCGTTATTTCGACCTTGTTATTAACATGCATAATTTTTTTCTCGTTCACTCCATGTTATTGTTGCATAAACGCACATCTGTTCCATACAACTAATGTCAGTGTTTAGCACATGAAGGTGCGTGTATGTATATTGAATGGTTCGCAGCGTTTTTCCTCAGCGCATATGGTGAAGAGTAAATAGGTCAAGCTTTAAACACTTGCTATTAATAATCGGTTTATGAATAGCTTTTATAACCTTTCGCAGTGCTACTAACTACATAGATTGTTGGAGTTGAAATTTGAAAGAATATGAAATGCAACTGATTTTGACGTTCGGAACTAGTCAAAAACTACTGACGGAATAAAACTTGAACTGTTGGTCAGCGACTTCGAACGTTAAATTGCGATTTCCGCTTATTACAACACTAAATCAACCTACACAAACACGTGCAATAATTAATACCGACCGCATGTGTACCAACGGAAAATATTTGCTGCTGCACATTCCCCGGTATAATAACGTTGTAATAATTCCGGGCCGATCCGACCGCGAATTAAGCCTTCATAAATGTTAATGATGCGTAAACTCGTTCGTTGTTTGTCTCTCGAATTCGAGGTGGCATTCAGGAAACTCTAACAACTCGAAAATAAATTTATTTGATGTGACGTGTTTCGCTCGCTTTGTTTTAATTCTCGAACGCCTCGGCTATTTTTAGCGGAGACTGAATTAATATTTTTATTTCTTTCAAACCTGTCTTTTCACGCCTACGTTTCCTATTGAGCCGTGTGTGTGTAGAGAACTGTTCGTCAAGGTAAAGGTCGGACTTAAATATTAAATGGCCGGTGGACGCGTGGAAATGAGAATTAACGGAGCTTTTTATTATTTGGTTTTGTTTTTTGGAATTTACTGCATTCTCTAAAGCTCACAATCTTTAGGAAAATATCTTCGATGTGTAGGTCTTTGTGCTTCACAGACGTCTGATGCTCTACATATTTAGATTTAAGATTACCGTGTGAATAAGAATTTCAGAAATATTCTTTATTTAAAACAGGAAGCCTTTATTTATAAGTGATTCGCGGTTATGCATTTTACAAGAATTTCGCTTTGTAAAAACACATTGCTCTTAAGTAAACCGAACTTCCTGTTCACAATTAATTGGAATCGTTAGTTGAACGCTCTCTGTCTGATAATCCGGATTACCGTTTCTGGTGCCAAAGGAAGACCCCCATAGCATTTCCAAGAAATAATTTAAGTGATTAATCAGCTTATATTGTTCAGCTACAAGCTGGACATTTGTTAGGCAAGTGGTCATTAAGCGGCCATTCAGCCCCAACATTAAAATTGGAGCTTTCTCTAGATCTTTAAGCTGATTTAAATGAGTGCTTTTATAAATAGTCTTATGGGCAACCTCGCCGTCTTATTAAATACGAAGTGCTTCAATACCTAATTGTTCAGCATCAGCTTTTAAGTTGAACAGTGGAGAGGGAGTCCAAATTAGTCGAAACAGCCCTAAGTTAGCTTGTAATTCAGCTTAATGCATAATGGTAAACAAAGCAATTCAAATTGACCGAGAAAACTTTTTTAAGCTATATTTGAGCAACAATGCAAGTGGTTGAACTAAGGAATTCAATTTGATCGAAGTAACCTTTGTTCCACTTACAGTTCAGCAAATAGTTAAACAGAAGAATCTAAGTTGTTTGAATTAATATTTATTCAGCTTATAACCAGTGATCATCAATATAAAAACGAATTAGAGGAGGCGTTGGAATTTAAATGCATGTCTTGGATAAATTAATATCATATTAATACTTACCAATTGTCAATCAATTGTGACATAAATAACACGCCGGAAATGTTGTTTAACGTTAGTCACGGAGTTGTTCGTAGTGGTCATTTTACGCAACCCCTTTAATTTTTTTTTAAATAAAACGTTTTTCTTGCTTTAGATGTTTTAATTTCAAATTAAGGTTCAGTTAGAGTGGAAACGTCAAAAGTGATTGATGCTAAATGACTAAATGCACACATGCATGTTTGGTTGCATGGCCAACTCTAATTCGCTTTTCATTTGAACACTTCTATTAGAACGATTCTGAAATGGGTTCAGGCCAAAACACCAAATTGTTAGTTCGGAACTGATTCTGAACGAACCAAAACACTAAAACCATAATACTTATGCGCGAACAGTTCCAAGTTAGAGCCAAAACAAAGCTTGCAGTTCAGCTAAATGCAAACGATTGCAAAGAAGAATTCAGGCTGTTTGAAGTAAACTCTGTTCAGCCTACATTTAGCTGGATGCAAATGGTTGAACAAATTGGCTGAAGTACTACTCTTCAGCCAACAGTTCAGCTAAAAACAAATGCTTGAAGAGTGGAGTGAGTTAACTAACAGTTTAGCTTAATCTGCCTTAATCGGATTCAGAATATAGGTCTCATTATTCAGCTTTCATTGCTTCTTGGGTCGCTTAGTTCTATTTATAAAATTAAAATAAACCTTTTTTTAATTGAGAGGCCTTGTAAATCCTCTACTGCAATTTTGGGGAATACCCTAAACTCATGTACAAAGGCGAAAATTTACTGTGAAAATAGTTTTTTGTTACTGTAATGGTACGTCAGATTGGGCCCCATCTATTTCCTGTTTCCGAAATTTAAATAAAAATAAATTTCAATGGTATGAGGTAATAACTACTAAGATCAACAGTTTATGTACAATTACTTATGACCACGGACACGAATTCTGTCCACTACTTGCGTTCAATATACGAAAGCTTATTATTCAGAGTGTACATATCACCGATGTTCCTGGTTAATAAGAGTATCACGCGCCTGTTATACAGGGTGTTTCATAACAGGTGGAAAAGAAAAAAGAAAAACTTAAAATGAAAGAATAAAAAAAATCAAATTTTCCTTAGTTTCGGAATTACTTGAACTTAAAGTTAGATAACCAGAAATAGTTATTTATGCAACTAATGTGTAAAGTAGGTGTTTTTAATCGCGTGCGAAAATTTTCGCACTCTAGGCGTCAACCGAGTGTGCAAACAGTAGCACGAAATGAAACAAAATACGTTCGCAGACATGTTGTTATATAATATTTTTTCTACAATTGAACAGATTCCATATTTTTTAGCAACTGCTTTGTCTGTGTTGTAAATAAACTACATATTCCAGTTTTTTATTACCACACAGATAACTCCGAAATTAAGCAATATTTGAAAATTTTTTATTTTCATTTTAACGTAGAATGAGATTCTGTACACGAGATTTCACTTTTTTCCACCTGTTATGAAACACTCTGTATTTAGCATCAGATACAACGATAATTTTTACAAAATTTGTTGCAGGTCGCTTTTGATTGAAATGGAACCGAAACAGCTGTCCAGAGAGGATGCTCGATGAATCCATTTCAATCAAAACCAACTTGCAACAAATTTTTTAAACTTTCTAAAATACTTTGACACTGACAGCAGGCCTGGCCGCCTTGTACGGGATGACTTAAGCAGCAAACTGGTTGCATTTTATCAGTTCTCACAAAATGTTAGGTCAAAAATTGGTCATAGGATGTCGCGACGTAACCTATTCATAGATAATTTTTACGGCCTAAAAAATATAAATAGTATCGTATTTAATAAGATGACTGACTTTATTCGTAGGCATAGGTTTTTTTTTGTTTATCTGTGGTGGTTGCCCAACGGGGTCCTAAGTCAAAGATTTGTCACGACTTCAGGAGCGGGAGTGTATTTTGAGTGAGTGTAAAGTGTTCCATGGCTTTGTTACTTCCAACCTTCTCGCCGTTTAAGGGGAAGCAGTGTCGAATTTTATCCCCAACACTGAAGGGTGCCTGAAGTGAATACCGACCACCCCCGAGAAAAATCCCGAGTGCGGTTCGAACCGACGACCATGCGTCCATTCTCAAGATTTTTCCTGCTTAACGTTATTGTTCAATACTATCTTCGATAATATTTTTTGAATTAATAAGTCACAGAAGTAATTAATCGGAAAAATCATCTAAACGTTTTGTCCACTGACTGTTAACGAGAAATCATGTAAATTACCGCAAAATTCGATCTCGGATTGCATTGCTGTGTTAGATAAGGTGGGACAATTCAGTATTGTCAAGTTAGTAGTGCATGGCGAGCAGGTGGTCTGAATTCGCATCCCTGCTTATGACCATTGCAAAAAGTATAAGTCTGAATGGAGGTTATAACGAGTTTCATTTGAAAAGTTCTAGTTGGTTTTGATTTTTTGATGAAAAAAGACGACTTCCTAAATTAACTGACGTTGACAGATGACGTTGTTCGTTGTTAATAAAAATTGTAGTGATTTGCTTATAACCTAAAGTGACATATCATGTTGATTTAATTCAAAGACCTATTCACAATGTTATGAAAAATTTAAAAGCTACTTTTCTATTGAACACCTACATATTAGTTCAATAAATTCTGCTGTAAAGATAAGTTACTTCCATCTTCCTTAGACCTGTTAGTCCAAAAGCTTATCAAAACTGTCTGGTACATTTCAAAGTAAACAAAGAAGAGTTTCTCCGCTAATTTTTATTATTATTGAGAAACTGCCAAATAATACAAATGAAAACTGATTTTTTTTTTTCAGGAAATCCTCTCCTTACAACAATACCCTCTTTTGTGGAGAACAAAGGCCGTGGGATTCTGCTGCTTCGAACGTCATTAATCCAGGTTGTTCACCCTGAAGCGCTCAAAATCGCCGCCCGTAATATTCAGCTTATTTATTTCGCGAAATTTATACCGCGACTGCAAAACCTTGCAGCGTGATCTGGCGATATTAATGTTTATGGGTTGCCAAGTTACTCCGACAATTTAAATAATCGCGTAATTTTGGAATATCACGGAAAACAAGTTGTTTTCTGGGCCCATTTTTTTCAAGTCTTGGCCGCCCACGCTCTGAATCTCTCTTCTAAATAGTTGGGCATAACACACACGCCCTGGGCACGTTAAATAGATTATTTACTTCTTACAAATTAGAAGTTTTCCTGCGCTTGTTGGTAAGGTTTTTTTCCTTAGGCGACATCGACCAAAACGCAACCCGAAAATGATTTTCATCTGAACTGTAGAATTATCTTCTAATTGCAATTTCATATACGTACCAGAAACTAGATGGCGACGCACAAGAAAGGTACAAAAGCCGAATCAGCAAGTTTCGCACTAAATCAGTGCCCAACCGAGCGGTCCGCAACTTATACATTATAATGGACATTATCACATCATCGGTGGAAGACGCTTCCAATTTTTAAAAATAAAAAGAGATAAATTTGATTTTAAGTTTCCTTACTGCCAAAATCCGCTGGATTATTTTTTAACAAACGCTCCGCAAAACGCAAATAGTCCCAAGGCCAAAACTTATACATAGGTGAGACGTTTCCGACGGTCACAATGAGGATTTGTTGCCCGTCAAACACAAAAAGAAAATTATCCGGCCACTTAAGTCTTTATTTATGGCATTTTCCGCCAATAAAAATAAAATATCGAGCGCGCCCCATTAAGCATCACGATAATTTATCTCTCGAGCAAATTCACGATGGTGCATTTTGGAGCAAAGGCAAAAAAAAATTTCCGTGGTTTCGGTTAATTGGGTTTTCATTTGTGCAATTAAATTTTGGACGACGACATTTTTTCTCCTTGTTTAAATCCGTGCTGCTTATTTATAGACGCGTCGTAAAACCAAATGTTGGCAAACAATCAAGTAAACGACAAACACTTAGTTTCGTTATTATAGTTGCCTTTTCGCCTGTTGCGTCACTATTACTAACGGCATAAACACATCTGAAGGCATAAACCCATTTAAATGGAACACCTAATTTTAAAGCTCACAATTTTCAAATTCCCCTCTTCCTCTCCCCATTGGGCAAAATATTGGGAGTCTTAGCTTGGGTGTTTTCTCCATTGTGGTCCAAATTCCAAACTCCGGTAGTGTAATGTAGTGATGCCAACAAATTATTTCGGCGCCTGCACTTTGATCGCATGTCGCCGGCGAAGCTTGCAGACGTTGGGCAAATCCTATGACGTACAAGCTTAATTGTCCTGGCAACGTACTTAATCTAACGTATTTCTGAGGAAAGCGTTACAGGGACACCCATTTATTTTATATAATTTAGTTCTCCAGGTCTCGTACGCTCATGGTTCCCAGGGCATCAAGTTTTTTCTCGTCCTTTGCGCTCTTTCCCCCGTCCGAATCAATTAAGTCTATTACTTGGTGCAACGTCATTTCTCTTTCACCATAATCTATCTGCTATTTGCGCCAAGAGTCTCTCTCGGAGAAATAAAATTCAACGTGCGCTGGTCATAACCTGTACACTGCGCGGCAAAAACTTCGAGTCGCTTGCCAAGTCACCTCCGAGTGTACAAGTTTAAATTCAGTCAATACTGAGCCACCCAAGGTGGCGCGATTAGGTAGATACCCAACCACCTGCCAAAAAGCAGACTATTTTTGGGGATCTGTTTTTCAACGAAATTGGACAAAGAGGTTGCGACTTTCCTTTAAAGTAGTTTTGGCTTGTGCACACGTTTTGGAGGAGTATGGTTATATGTTCAAATTTCTAAATTATTCAATCGTCGAACCGTAAAGGTAAAGTATACAGGGTGCCTCTTAAAAATCCCGACAAAGTCAGTAAAGCTGTTTAATAAAAGCTGTTTAATAAAATGTAATTTAACTTAGATGTTTAAACGATATTTTTCAGAAAAATAGTTCACTCCATGAACTTCCATTCCTATGTCAAGGTCGCACTCGGAGACTGTTCTCTTTTATAATTAAATCCTTAGTTTTTGTTTAATTTTATTGAATCTCCTGTTCTATCTTCTTGTATTGATTAATCTTATTAATCCGTTTTTGTTTTATTTTATTATTTCTTCTTTCGTTCTATTTCCTTTTATATTTTTTTGTGCAATTGTATCGATTCTCTTTTGTTTTATTTTATTGATTCTTTTTTGTTTTATGCTATTGTACGTAAGTTTAACGGCGTTATTAAGGAAAGTGATAGGTCGTGGTTTATTTTAAGCAGCGGCTTAATTTATTCGTTTTGACAGCAGGCATAGGAAGATGTAATTGTTGTTATTATTCTGAGCTGAAAACGTCGGCTAATAACACAGGTCTACAAAAAAATTTTTTTCGAAATTTGATTTGATAATATCATCTGATCTTTATGTTTTTTGGTGTGCTGAAACCGAAAATGAGGTCAGTTTTTTTCCATCACGCACAGATTTTGTTCGGTCTCGAGTAAGCACAGTAGTATATTTAAATAAATAAATAAAAATAAATTTATAAATAAATAGTAGATTGATACAATATCCGATCCTAGCTCCGACAATAATTTGAAAATCCATGACCACTCTTGACCAAGATAATTTTTGATATCTCGGTACATATACGTATGCTATAAAACTGGTATTATGTTCTATGGGTTTGAAAAATATCTGTACGTGATGGAGAAAAACGGACTTCATTTTGGATTTCAGCACACCAAAAAACATAAAGATTAGCCAAAATTATCAAATCAAATTTTTTGTTGTAGACCTGTGTAATTATTAAACAGACTGTCGAGAAATCTTGAAAACTTCGTGGAATGTCGTCGAGAATTAATTCGGCTCATAACGTCTGCAATTTGAGCAAATTTTAAGCAAAATCCCCGTTTCTGAGGATATGATCTACAATCTGGCAACACTGTCAAATTCTAATCTGCAGGATTTTTTCTTTGATTTGGCAACATTGAAAATTTTTCTTATTAATCGGAATTTCTCACCAATTTGGTTTTCGCGTTGCACTCTTGACAATAGGTGCACAAGAGATGTTATGATATTGGAGAATCCTCTCGACAATGGCTGCACAAGAGGCTTGCGGATGCCCTTGACCGCCAGCTGTTTTAGTTTCAACGAGTGGAGTAGCTCTGAGCAGCACTGAGTAGACCAGATCTGATTCATACAAAAAGCGTTATTTTCATATCACTGTGGGATTAAAGTGAATTAGTTTAGTTCAGGATCATTTCAAGTTCAGGTCAGCTGCGGATCACTTATGAAATGAAACGGCTAACGGCTGCACAAGAGGCTTGCAGATGCTCTTAATAATGGCTGCACAAGAGGCTTGTGAATGTTCTTGACAATGACTATATAAGAGACACTGAGCTGGAACGGCTAGTGTCCTCCCTTTTTCTGTAGCAGGGATGAAGCAGCTTTGCTTCACTGGTCTGAACGTGTGATCGAATCACCAACGATTAGAGCTGTATCTTATTCGTCTAATTTATGTTTGCTCCGGGAGTTGAGGATGCGATTCTATTTGCGGGCCAATCATGGGCGAATGCGGTTTCGTTTTAATTCGTCAAGAGGCGGCCGTAATATTGTTTATTTGCGACGATCGTCATCGTTGCTTTGTTACGTAGATGTCAACGTGACGCTTCTCCCGTATTTGTCTGTGTGACATTGCCTAACGTTGTCAAACTAGCGTTTCTAGCATAAGTCATTTTGACGTTTCTTGACGTTTGTTGCCACATGTCATCGTTACACGTTTCGTTGGTCGCTAAGCAACGTGTGAGTCCCCTCAATTTGACACTTTAAAATGAAATTATGTTCGTAGTTCACAGAGAGGTCGCCAGATGGCATCGAATTTATTTACTCGAATGTGAGGGAAAACGGGTTTATTTGAAAACAAATCATTTCGGTTTCTTATTCTCTCAGAGTTGTAGAGGCGGGAGGAAATTTACACATTTTCCTTATGACAGTAGTTTAATTGAAGCTTGATAGACGGAGTTGCCTAGAAACGCCGTCCTTTTCATTTTTTTTGCCTTTCCACACAACCTATTTCTAAGTTTCTTCTTAATCATAGCTGTGCACCTTGAATTTTGAAGATCGCTCGATTGAAGCAGAACTCGAAAGATTGCCCTTAACATATAACATATAATAGATGGCGCTAGAAAAAATAATTACTTATAAAGAGCAGCAATTAAAATGTCATCAGGGTCAGAATCAATTTTTAAATGAAAGTAACCAGGGCATTTTGAAGTTCTCAGTTCACGTAGAGCTTGCTAGATGGCGTCGAATGTGTTAGAAAATAGTTCAAAAATTCATTTAATTAAAAACAAGCCATTTCAATGTTTTAATTGATATGGCAGGAATAGTTTACCAATTTTTTTAACAATGATTTTGAATTTTAGCGATTCAATTGGTTTCTTATAGTTCCTAATAGATGGCGCTGTGTGTACTTATCAAAATTCTCATCGTAAATGGCGATTTATTATTTGGTGGGGAGCATTGTTTTTCATTTGCATTTGCCGTTTCCTTTTATAACTTCTTGTTTCGTGTAATTTTATTGATTCTCTTTTGTTTTATTTTATTGATTCTCTTTTGTTTTAATTTAACTTGAAGGCTTCCGCGGCCGTCGTCCATGTTTGAATTGGCTTCCGGTTGGAACCGCGTCACGTTGACTTCTACTGCCGACGTTTCGTTCTTCATTGCAGAATAACTTCTTCATGGCTGCTGCTGCTGGTGGTGTTGCTGCTGCTTCTGGTTAGTCGTTGAGTCGTTGAGACACTCTTTTGTTTTATTTTATTGTTTTTCTTCTGTCATATGCTGTTTTGTTTGTTCATCTTTTGTCTTTCTTTAGTTCCCTTTTATAAACCTTTTGTTTTCTTCAATTTTATTGATTCTTTTTGTTTCATTTATTAATCGTCTTTTGTTTTACTTTATTGATAACACATATTTTGTTTTATTTTGCGTGCCGGATCGATGAGATAATGAAGATTTACGCGTTGGAACGAGCCTGTGCGATTACTTGCTAGCACGTAAGCAAGGGGAACACCTAGGCTCATCACCTAATACCAAATAGAATAAATTCTTAAAAATGGCGTAATTACGGAGAGAAATAACTCAAGTTCGGTAACACCCCATATAAAAGAAAAACCGTTTTGCTGTGTGTGGTAAAATGCACATAAAATGAGAACTGATTAAATTACCACATGGAAAAAAAATGCATCATGTATTACTTGATTTTTTTTGGACTGCTGTTGATCCCGAAACAGTTGAAGTCTTATACAGGGTTCAAGGATATTTTTAATGATTTGTTGCCCGTTGCTTCTCTGTATACACTTACGACTATCGATACTATCTACTACTAGTATTTTTTTGTAATTTCATTTAATTAATTAACTCAAGTTCGTATCACCCTATATAAAAGAAAATCGGATTGACTATGTAAAATGCACGTTAAAATGCGAACCGAAGGAACGCATTTTTTTATTTATTCTATGCATCTTTTGTTTTTCGTTTGCATTTGCTGTCATGCTCTAAGTAGATAAATAAAACTTTATTAGACACATCTGTGGTATGCATTAGCTGTCATTCTACGAAACAAGTAATGCAGTATCGTGGTTTTGGGTACAATTTGTAGTCAATTATATTTGGAAAACTAAAAGGTGTCGATGTCCTCGAATAACATTTATGAAAAACAAAAATGTTTTTAAAAAGTTTACCAAGAAAACATTAATAAGTTTATAGGAAGGTTCTACAGAAATGCAGAGATTTGTATATAAGCTTGAATCCAAGAAATACGTTGAATAATGAAAACGTCACAGTTGAAAATTTGCTAGAAAACAGGATGTAAAAAGGAAGTAGAAATGAAGGAGGAGTAAAATATGGGGTTCAATAAATTATCGAAGGAACTTCGTAACGTCAAACCAACAATTTCATTCCTTCTGATGCGAAAGCAAAATGTAATGCCTAACGATTCATGTCCGAGCCAAAAGTTCAAGTACAAGTTTTTTTTCTTGAGATTTTTGCAGCCCATTAAATTACACAACTGCATTCCCATTCCCATTCCCAATTAACTGGCTCGCACAATAAACACGGTACGCTAATTTTAGCAGTTTCTCAAAGGTACCTACATTATTATTATTATTATTATTATTCAAGAATTAATTGGAGTTGGCCCCATCTCATCCACTTAAACTTGATGAGTCAAACCTCCCCACATAACCTTGCCTGGTCCAGAATTTTAAGCGCAAGTATCATCAGCTCATTGTTGATCACATCAGTATTTGCAGCAGACGCTTGGACGGCATCCAAGGCACTAAAGCTCCTCGCATAGCAGATTAGATCAGTTCGATAAACATTATTACAGATGTTACAAAATTGTCCGCCACCAGGAAAACAGGACCCGGTGGACGGGCACCACCGGAGACGCACCGAAAAAAAAAAAGAGCTGACTTAATTTTAAATACGATTCGTGGGCACCGCGTTATAAAAAGCGGTAAACACTGTTATTTTTAGAATATTTTCTATTATTAGTTATTTCGTAAGCTTATTTTAGAACTCACTTGTCGCACCAAATGAATGTCATTTTGTAGCCCGCGGAGGGAATCAATGAGGCAATATTTAAAACGGCGCCTGATTCATCGCCACGAAAATGCGGTTTTCTTTCCAGAAACAGACGCGAAAATCTGAAAAATTATTTCGTCACCGAAAATTCTATTTGGTCTACGAGTCGCCAAGATATTTGCGAGTACAGCATGACACCCAGAGCTTAACATTCTTCGGTCACTATGTTTTATGTAAAAAATTAAAATAGTCTGGCAGCTTGCTTGAAAGTATACGAGTCCCCTTATATTTTGCCAACTTTATTACTAACAAAATAATATTTGAACAATTTTTTTTTAAACAATAACAAACGTAAATTTTTTGTATGCTCAAGAAATATTGATATTTTATTTCTTTTATTTTATTTTTCAAAGTAGATCCCTCCCCCTCCTCCTTGGAATCAGAATCCCTTTCATCTCTCGATCAAAGCTTTACTACATACATATTACCAAAAAAAGAACATGAAGTAAAATTTTTAGGTGACCATCAAGGTTTGCAAAAAAGTAATGAAATCAAGAAGAGGAAAAGAAGACGTCCTAGGAAATGATGGATGGATAAAATAGAACCAGGAAAAGAGGAACGTTATCACATGAAACGAAAACATCAACTCAAGATAAGAGGCGATGAAGTAGTGGATAATTAAAGGCACGGAGTTCTAAGATTCGACGTCGAAAGGCAAAAGAATAATATATAAGAAAAAGAAGAAGAATTGATTACCGTCATACACTATCATCACTGTAAAACAAAGAAAAGGAAATGAATCTCAAGTTCTGCATAAACGATGGCACACCATAACACCTTCTATACCTCAAGCTTTTTAAAGCTCGTCGAGAAAGTGATTGTGTCCTGTCGACTGCTAGATGGTTTAAGAATATTGATGACAAAAAAGTTGTTTTGATTCAAGTTATCGTATTGCAGTCGCCATGCAATGAGGGTTTAAATGGAAAATGATCTAACAACTTAGAAGTTAAACGCAAAATGAAACGATACAATAAACGAGAGATAAGGCAGTAAAAAAAAACTGAACCAGAGACCTAGAGTCAGATGAAACGTAAAAAAAGGATCTGATAATCGCCTGCTTTGCTTTCTTTTTACTATTATTATATTTTTTTAAACTAAATTATTAGTTTACTATTATTATATAATATTATTATATTATTATATAAATTATTTTATAAATTATGTCCCTCTATAATTGGCACAGATGGTCTTATCCTCTATTTTCAATCCATTAGGATTTCTTCTTCTCTTCAGTTCCTGAAGATTGAGTTAATTTTTTTATTCGTTCACAACAGCCATGTTTCTTGTATTATTACTGTTTTCAGTTGTTTCAAGATGTTCTATTGTCTCTTTGGTTTCTTCTGTTCATGGAGATGTTTCCTTTCCATTTCTTCCTGTTAGTTATCTTTTTGAGTTGCGATTATTCGATACTTTACTTACATAAGGGTTTAATTAATTTAATCCATAGCATGTCTTTGAAAATACTCTTTCAATTTATTTAAACTTTCTTTTTATGTCCTTCCCCTTCCCCCCTATAAATTTGCGTTGTTTTTTATTCTACAGCATTTTCTTTCTGTATCCTCTTGGTGGAATTTCGCATTTTTTTCTCGACGATGGTGAAGTAGAAAGATCAGGCGGTTCTGATTGAAGATAATAAACATAAACAAAAGTTTCCTAAGAATTATGTACAGGATACACATTTCAAATCGTGACCCATGAAGACTTTAGAATAGGTAACCCATCAATAAAATCAGAAATAACGACACGTCTTGTTTTCATGATAAGCACGGAAGTAGAATAGGTTGCCTATTTTCAATTTTCATACAGTTAAAACGAGCAACCTGCATTTATTTTTAATTCTTTTTCTTAATCATCGTACTCCTTTCTATTTTTCTTTTATGTTATACGAGTATTATACCATTTTTTTGTTAGCTTTGTTTCTATCACTTCTTGACATGTTATTCCTTTTTACTGTTCTTCCTGTATCAGATTATTCTTGATGCCATCCCGAAATAATTTCTTCGGGTCGTCATGAACAAAAGTCAATCATGGAATGATGATTATGTTAAGGCCATTTCACATTACACAATTTATTGCACAAGAAATTTTTGAAACAATCTAAATTGTATAGCATCTTGCACATGAAATGGTGAGTGATTCTGCGTAGTTCATTGTCATTTGATTGTTTGGTTTTATCCGCATGCTGTCTTTTATTTTAAAATAGATGTAGAAGCCACGATTACCATTACTGCCTGTGATTCCTGTGAGTTAGTTAAAAAGAGGACTAAACAGTAGAAAGATGCAAAGACAGCTAGAAAAAAATAACAAGCATGGTTACAAATTGAGATGAAAGTATGTGAAAAATAGAGCAGACTGACACAATTCTTAAAGCAAGCAATATTTCACACAATTTACTGTTTGAAGCTACATAATTTAGAGAGTCTCAAAATTTCATGTACAATAAATTGTGTTATGTAAAATGGTCTTTAGATAAGTATCAAAAGCCTGATACCTCAATTGAACAAGGATGTTATTGAGAATACTTTCTTTTTCTTTGCCCGTCTCGTCATATTTCGAAGAACATCGTATTTTTCTCACCCTGTATACATTTCTAAGCCTGAGTAGCATGCTCTCAGATTTTTCTTTTTCCTCTGCATGATTGGCTACCTTCTTTTAGTCGGTCTTTCTTCGGTTACTACCGCATCGTCTCTAGCGTACTTCAAGGATTTGTGCTAGGCCCTACTTTGCTTGTAAAATAATTCGGACTTTAAAATTTTTAATTTAAGCATAAAAGACTCACATTTACCTTTCATTTTAATAGTAAGCAACGATAAAACCAATATGTGCACGCAAAAGGGGGCAGTTCGCAAAACAGTTATAAACAATTTGGAAGTTCTGAGCTAAATGTGTCTGTGTAAACCTTTGAAAAAGAACTAAATCATTCACCGCCCATAAGAATCTGCGTTAAAACTGTAAAAGATACAGTTACTTTGAGTACATACATAAACAAACCGATCGACCCATTATCGTTAGATTAACCGTACCGTTTTAATTGCGGCGCGAAAACGTAACAGTAACCGTTCGTGTGTAGGTATTATTTTTAATCGGGGAAAAAAATCGCGAAATACAAAATCCATAAGGCGCTTGCTTATCTCTGGCTTTACTCCAAAGAAATCACGTACGCAGATGAGTCAGACGAAAATGATAAAATTAGGCCCTTCAAAAAATGCCACATAGGCTCAGTCTGATTTATACATGAGATGATTATGTTCATATATCTGTGAGGATCATAAGTTCTGTAAGCCTGAAGTTCTCTGTAAGATATTATTTCTCCTAGGTCTCTAGGATTACTTGTAAGTCTATGAAGTCTTAGAAGTGATTAGTATTTTGAAAAGATGAAATTATACAAACAAAATAAATTCGTAATAACGCAGAATATTGTAAGTATAAAACATTACCAATCAACAAGTCCCACATGTCTCCTGTGGAAAGACATCAAAAAATATTGGCACTAAATCACTTTTAATACACGCGCAAATCACATAGACTATGTGCTGGGATAATAAAGAAGGAAATGATACCAATACAGGCGGTTATCAGCGTGTAAATATACTTAAGCGTCGGGCGAAGAACCGCCTTATTTCCTGTTGTTTTATTTTCGAATCGGATTTGAACCAGTTCACCTCGTTAATCCCTAAAAGTGGCTGGCGATACTCCTAATTGACCGGAATAATAGCTAATGCGAGCTGAAACGCGAACTGTTCCATATATTCATGAAATTTAATAATAAAGGGAAAGGGGCTGCTGTGAACGGAAGACCGCATAAATTAATCATGAGGTCCTGGGAAGCAATAAACTAGATATAATCGCTTTATAGAGTGGAAGGTATTATTGTGAAAAAGTGGACGCACAATGTACTTTATTTATTTTAGCTTTACGAAGGAGGAGAAGATTAACGAAGAAACGATGTTTTCGCGCAGGAGAATAAACGCGTGATGTAATTTGGAAAACAATAAAAATTAGTTTTGAAAGTTTGCCAGAGCGTGGCATAGTTTGTTTTCTTTCTCATTTTTTTATCAGAACATAAATAAATCGGGAGCGTTTTTTTCTTTAGAGTGGAGCGAGTTTATCGAATGCACAAACGGACGCACAAAGGTTTGTTGATAACTGTTGAACTTGATGGATTTTACTCTTTTAATTCGGTTATTTCGGTGAGAAGTAAAACGCTCCACGTAAACCAAAAATTATTTTCAAAAAATAAAACTCAACAATGACGGTATCATTTAAATATGAAGTTCGACTGCTAGGTAACATCGTCAACTTCTTGGTGTCATCAGTAGTGGTGCACATTAATGGTTGTCTGGTTCAGACTTGCTAATTTCAGTTCACTGTGTGATGGTCTAGTGGGAATTCAAATATTCCCTGTCCATATTAGATGGATCGATATATTTCAGGTGTCTCCAGAGCTTACATTAAAAGCACCGAAAGCTCAAGGAAAAATCAAGACCTACCAACAGACGTCAGACATCAATTCTGCAGCATTCGTTAGTCAAGAGTTCTGCGAATTGGAAAAGGCCAATAGCGCAATAAATAACCAACACATTGTGTCCGAAAAGCTGTGTTGGTAAAGTTTCTCCTCACACTTTCTCAAAAGTGTATGTAAGGACGAAATCTACGTTCATGGATGATACTCCAAGTGCAATAAGTAACACAGAAATAAGATCGCAAGCATCTCATTTTATTTATGGGATCGTTTAGAAAGAACTTGAACTGTTATTTTGGGTTACTCTACTTCTACCTTGAAAGTTTGGCTCTTCACAAAAATTGGTCCAAATTAAACTATTAATAGAAGACAATACCAAAAACTTTAAAATTTAACCGTACTTGTAACACATCGAAGCAGACTAAATGGTTATCATTCTTTGGACCAACCTGACACAATCAAAACTACTAACAGAAGACTTCAAATGGGTAAACGAAGTTCAATTAAATAGCTAAGCCATTAATCTTTCCGACAGTAGTCAACTTTGACTACGAAGAGAAAATGTCACAAAGAAAATAATCTCTCGTGCAAAGTAATTAAATATAACACATCATCAAGTCATGTAATAATCGATCGGGTTGGTAGGCTTGTACACAAGAGGGAGTTATCAGTTTGATCGCAACTAAAAGAAGCTAAGCAAACCGGCGAAAGCTGGTGGACGGGGTTAACACATCAAACACGAGATGAATAGGGTTTATCAGACGAGCGTTCGTAGTCGAACAATGCGCACGGTGGCGCTGACAACGACGCTCGGCGTCGCTAACGCTATCTTAGGATATCTATTAATACCCGGCACACATTCCCAAACCGTGTCGAACAAACACACGCCAAAAACCGGCGGCGAGATGAGGAAGGGCGTTGCCATGTTATTTAGCTTTGAGCATGTTATTGAAATCAAACCACACAACATCAAGGGGGGGTCGTAAGTAGGTTATGTTTTGGGGATGATGGCATGTTTTACCGTCGCAGTGCTTGCAGCGCTTCGCGCGAGGTTCTCCGAGTGACCCCGTGCTCACGGGCATGGTCTAGCTGCAGTTCACACGCCACCCTGCTGCATGATGGCCGCCACTTTATGTCTGCAGGACATCTCTGGCGACGCGAGCGGACGCTTGGCGTCGAGCAGGCAGCAACTTACTGGCGAGCTAAAGACTCGCGGGTGTGGCGAGAGCGCCCGATGATTCGGTGTCGTCACCGAGCTTAGCATACGTTGCCAAGGTTATGTACAGATGGTGAACCAATTATTCAGAGGCGTAAACAACGTGAACACCTAACATTAGCGTAGGTTGACTTAGATAACACTTCTTACACAAGAACATCTTCTTTTGTACTCATCCCCAAACCAGAAGACTTGCCTAGGTCAAGATACTTCATATCAAACAGAACTTTACACCTTCAACGGAAAGTACAAGTGCAATTAGAAAACACTTCTTACACAAGAACATCCTCTTTTGTACTAATCCCCAAACCAGAACTCCTGCCCAAGTCAAGACATTTCATATCACGCAGAACTTTACGTCTTCAAGAGAAAGTACGAGTACAATTGCCAAAGGCTTGGAGTATTTGTTTACGTCGAACTCTGAAGGAACTTTGGAGGAATGGAGCAAAAAATGCTCTCGGCAAGCTTGTATGGCTTTGAAAAGTTGATTTCCCAGGTCTATGAAGAACAAAGAAGACCAATTATTTTAACAAAGCTTGCATGTTAAGACACTATGGAATTTTCCCCACATTAAATCCTTGTAGCACTTCTAACGCAAGAATATCTTCTTTTGCGTCCCTACACCTCCCACCTTTTAGTACTTATTCATTCAAAACTTTAAAGGACCTTTGAAGGGATGAGGTTAAAAATTGTCCTCCTACATCAAAACTTGATGTATCATGTCTACGAAGAAGAAAGAAGATCAAGTACCTACTACAACAAACCTCCATGCTAAAATACTGGTGACTTTTGCTTACGTTAAATTTTTATTTTACACAAGAACATCTATCGTCCTCTGCACAAATTTCCGTACCAAAAGGTTTGCACAAGCCAGAACATTGAATGATCAGATGTGATCTTGATGAAAGAAATATGTCCGATCTCCGAAACAGAGTTTGTGTACCATGCCCACCGAGACAAAATAATAGAGAGGGCTTCAAAATGTTACAAAAAAGCAAAGAAATCTTCGAAGCATTTTGTCCACTGACGTTGACGTTACAACGGTTTGTCCACTAACGTATCAGTGACGCCAAGAATTGACAAAGGAAAATGCAAATGTTGATGGGAAGTAAAAAAACACCAACAGGAATTGCAGCATCTGATAGATAGGAAAAATCCCAAGGAATTTAAATACTTTAAACCACCAAGATGTCAGATATTGAAAGTGTTGAAAGAAATATTGCGCCACTCTGAAGTCTGGAGTGTGCATTATGGTATTTTTTCGTGCGGTTGCGCCGTCGGGTCACCTCAACAAATATTTGAGATTGAAGACTGTAATTTAGATGTTATTTTAGGTTTTAAATTTCAAAATTAATTTTTGTTTAGTTTATTTGGTTGCAGGTATTTGTTGTACATATTTCCTAAATTAATTTTTTTTCTTTTAATTTACCTTTAGGAAACAGTTTTGATTTTTAACTGATGGAATGAAAAATTAATTCGTGTATTCCAAAATTTTCGGTCGATTTGTTGGAGGTATTTTATTTTTGGATTTATTTTTTAAACAAAATGTCAATTTGTTTACTTCCAGACAACAAATTTTGATTTTTAACTGATGGGGAAAATTATTTGTGTGCGTTCCAAAACTTTTGGTTAGGTATTTGGTTTTCTTGATTTATTTCAACATTTCTTCAGTTCATTTACTTTTTGGTTTCTAACGATTTGAAGAATTTAGTTTATTCATTTATTTATGTTTACTGGCTGTCACTTTAAATGTTGAATTTTAAGTTTATATGTACTAGTTCATTTTTCTCAGTGTGAGAAATAGAAAAGTGTGAGAGAAACTAGTGACCAAGTCTCGTACATGTACAATGAAAATACAGTAAAACTCGAATATAACGAGAGCTCAACGGACCACGCCTATTGCTCGTTATATGCAAGTGCTCGTTATAAATGAAAAAAATTAAATGCATAATGTGATACGTACTATGGACAACAAAAGAATCTGAGACAAGTATACTCCTGCATTTTTGTGTTTATTTAATAAACTAATAAGTTTGAATATAATTTTAAACAATTTATTTTGCTTGTTTTATGGTAACGTAAAAAATATGCAAAAAAACAAACGAACAATTATTTTTAACAATTAATTCGTCGTATCTGGATTTTTTGTCGGGCATGTTACATACTTCTACATTAAACAAAAAAAAAAAACATTTTCAAATTTTTTGAAATTAAGCTCGCTATATGCAAGGTAAAACAAAAAAAAATTACAAAATTGGCCTCTATAAGTTCTCGTAATAAACGAGCTCGCTTTAAACAAATATTTTTATGTTTAATTTACCATATCGAGAAACGGGACTTTTCAATTTCCTCGTTATAACCGAGTTCTCGTTATAACCAGTGCTCGTTATAAGCAAGTTTCACTGTATTGTGTCTCATAAAAAGTAAGAGAATGATCTTTATAAAAAAAATCATTGGCAGAATGGAAAGAAGAAGAAAACCTGGTCTCGAGAAGTTAACACTTATTTTTTTTTGCGCGCATCTCTCTACCAAAAGGCTTGTTCAGGCTAAAACGTTGAAGATATAGAAAAAGTAAAACTTTCTGGAAATTTCCAAATCCTTTACTTGGACAAAAAATAATTTACATTAAATCAGTTAATATTTAAAAACTGTCAGTATCAAACTTTATTTTTTGAGCAGTGTTTTGGCAGTGTATAAAAAGGCAAGTCCTTGAAGAAGACAGATAACGAACTACTTCAGTATAGTTTTCTGTTCGTGTCAAACGTTCAAAGCTAAAAGATTTTTGCCCGATTTCTTCATCGCCTTATCTTGAGGTTAAATTTATCTGTCAGTTAGAATGTGACACAGTATGTGTACGGCCTACTGTACGTCACATTCCAACTGTTAGATAAATTAACCTTAGGTTAAACATGGTGAAGACATCGGCCGTTTATAGCATACACAAAACCGCCGTGTTTGGAAGAACACGCAAAATATAAGACGAAGAGTTTAAACGTTTTCTAAATAAATAAAAAATGTTGGACGTTTCCACATGTTTGCACTTTCCAAGGAAGATTAATGCTTATTTCAAGAAGTACGTACAAAACCTTCCCAACATTTACTCACTGGTCCATAAGGTCCTGACTGCGGTAAAGTGTATAATTATGTATATTCTGCGATGGAATTTTTTGAAGAAGAAAGAAAGAAAGTGAAAACAAGAGTCACTACAACCCCTATACTTCTACAAGTTGCAATGCCAAAATAATTTCAACTTTTTAGTTTGGAGGATAACTTACAACGAAACTTACAGCATTTTCGATTCACTGGTCCAGAGCATTCGGAATATCTCCATCTCCCATTATTACATGAGATTAATACCAGATGAGAATACTCTAGACTCTAGAAGGGATGGGACATCGATCGATGAACATCGATGTTAGGCATCGATCGATGAATATCGGTGTTAGACATCGAAAGTTCATATCGATGTTGGAAAAAACCGCCAAATATCGATGTTGAAATGAAATTAGAAATAAATGTATGAAGTATCAACAATCAAATTTTATTAATTTAAAGAAAAACAAAAATTAGTTATTATCAAATTACAACTACAATTCAATTTAAATCAAAGTAGGCTCACCACGTGTTCACCACTTAACGCGCAATAATGTCATCAAATATGACTGATTACGGCGTTGATTGTCAGCGCTAGTCAACGTTAACGTTGCTTAGTATTTTGTTCTTGTTGATTGGTTGAACGTTTGCAGCGTTTGTCGTTCCGTTAAAATTTACGTAAATTTGACGTAACGACATTGTTATCGTAACGTGTTGCAAAAACTCCAGAAAACTCCCTAATATGTTGCGTTCGCTAAACGTGCCCAAAGTGAATTCAGAACCGATTCGACGTTCGATGTTTTTTCATAACATCGATGTTCTATCGATGATAATAAATCGATGAGAAATATATCGAACATCGACGGTAAAACATCGATCTTGGGTAAACATCGATGTATATCGCCCGTGGATGGAGTATTAGTATTCCCTCCACGGTATCGCCCATCCCTTGAGTCTAGAGTCTAGAGCAATGAATCAAAAACGCCATAGGTTTTCCTCAACAACTGTAATGAAAACAAAATTTGCTTGTTAAAAATTATCCGATAAAATTTTTGAAACTGCATTAAAAGCTATTGCAAATCTAATATAATAAGGCCTCTGAGCAATGTTGCCAGATTTGAAAAATTTTCGTCAATGTGACGAATTTTATATCAATTCTTTTATTGCTGACGAAAAAAGAAGAACTTATGTTTTCCATACAAATGTGACGATAATGGCATTACATATTATTATTGACAGGAATTAATTACAATTATTTAAGTAAGAAGGTTACGAAAATATGCATATACATATTTTATGGTGGTACTTGCTGATATTATGAACTTAAAGGATAAATCCGAGGGATTTTTTGAAACCATTAGAAATTAAGGGATTTTTTTTCTAAAAAAGGGATTTTCAAATTTTATTTCGTAAAAGAAGCTGAAAGTTGACAGCCCCTAGACTGTTCAAAGTTGTTCTTTCATGTAGAAGGAAACCCACTTATATTGAAAAACCACATCTCTTGAGCAAAGTTTCAGCTGACAATCATTTCTGGATGGTAACAAAAAAGTGTCTTGCGTTGTTGTAAGACATTCAACAATTGTCGTTATATTTGTGTGAGATATTGAATAGCGCCATCTATTGCAGTGTGCATTTTAAAATTCGTTGACCATGTGGAAGGCAAATAATTCATTTTTTGGGCACTGTTTGTTTCCCGTTTTAATTATTTGTTATTCTATCGAATTGTGCTATAAATTCGATTGAATTTTATATTTGGTATTTCTTTTTAATTCTGATATTTCTTTAGATGGCTCATCGTTCTTTTTATTTTATTTTTTAGTTATTGATCTATTAAATTGTGTCGTAAAAGCGACTGTCTATGTTTTCTTTTTTGACACAATTGTTTTTTTTTTATTTATTAATATTCAACTGAATTGCGCTGTAAAATCGACCGTCTTTTGTTTGTTTTCTTTAAACTTGACGTATTTTTAAAGAATTGTTAGCGTTCTTTTTTAAATATATTCCTAAATCTAGTAACAAATTGAGGAATTTTCTATGTTTCTGCATGCTTTTTACGAGTTGGTAACGCTGCTTTTGGTAGCGGTAGGTATTACTTCACGCTACTTCTCATGTTATTAATGTTCTGTTCTTATTAATTACTCTTATTATTTTTATATGGCCTCAACATTACGATATGATGGGTAATGTAATAATTAAACTACCTTTGACGCCACAGAAATTAAGTGAAAAAGTTAATAGCGCTGAAATAAAATAATTGTCTTCTATTAATTAATTATCAATTTTAAAGAAGTAGTGCTTATTTTGATATTTGATGTTAAAAATGTGTTTATTTTATTAAAATATGTACAGGATGTTTCACTTAAGGTGTGACAAACGGAAAGAGGTCGTACAGAAAATTATTCTAAGCAAAAAAGTTCATGTGAACGTATGCCCGATTCGTTATGGTTATCGATAAAAAAAAATTAAGATTTTCTGAAAGTTTAACAGTTTTACAAGTTGATAAATAAATAAATCATAATAAATAGGAAGAAACAGTGTTAAAGTAAATATTCAAAATATATTAATGGTTAAAGGAACTAGGATCAGCTTCCCATGAAAGAGTGCTGCTCTTTCTCCATGTCCCATTCGTAACAGAAAAGAAATAATAAATTAAAACAATATGGTGCATAAACCAGAGTACATAATGATAAACAAATCATCTATTAACGAATAATGGTATTGAAAATAATAATATATTATTTTACAAGTTTCACAAGAAGGCTTATTGTAACACGAGTGGGGTTGGGGTACGACGAGCGAAGCGAAGCAAGCTCGGAGTGCCCCAACGGAACGAGTGTTACAATGCCTCTTGTGAAACGTGTAAAATATACTATTTTTTCTACTTTGCGTCACTTATTGAACAAAAATATGAAAAATACTGTCAAAAATTGGATTTCCTTAGTATATGGAGAATTTTAGTTGTAATGCGTGACAACACTGACAACCCTTCGTTTTAACGAAAATCACATTGACAAGTTATTAATTTTTCTTATCCAGCTTCATTGTGAGTCCTCTGTTAAATAATAAGTAAATAATGAATTATTTTGTAAAATCTATTAAATATTTTCAATTAAAAATCGACTAAAATTTCCCAGTGTCACAATGAATTCATTGTGTACGCAAAGTAGAAAAACAGATTTATAATTGCGTACAATGTTGAGCAGAAGTTATCAAATTGTCGTCGAAATTCACGACAGGCTTCTCTAGTATTTCCATCACAAAAACCATACACGTATCATACATATCCACGTATTCTGAAGTACTGAAGTTCATTATTTTTATCAGCCGTTAAACTAAGTGTTTTATTATTAACTGTCAAACTATATATGTTTCATGTAATAGGACTCTCTAATAATTATTAAACTGAATAATCGAATACATGTTTACCTGAACTTTTTTGCTTAAAAGAATTTTCTTTCCATTTGGTACACTTTCGGTGAAACACCATGTATATGTATGTATATATTTCTTAGGTATGAGTTTTGTTTTCTACCAGAATCTCAGTTTGTTATATGCGTAATTTATTCAAACTTGACGGTTGTGATGAACTGTGAAGAATTCTCAAGAAGCTTTTGACGAAATTTTCCCAACAACATCTGGCAACACTGCCTCTGAGCAACAAAATTCTTTTTTTAAATCAGTATTTTTTTTCATCTTCGACTCAAAGCTGTTTGTATTTCACAAAATAGTTGTCCGAAAAGAACGTCAACACCGCGATAGAAGCAGAAATAAAAAATCAAACTTTTAATAACTCAAAAGCGAAAAAACTCAATTAGCTCTATGAATTGAGAAATGCTTTTATATTTACTTGTACAATTAAGTTTATGGTCAGTATAGGTACTTCGATCATCAGTAATTGACGATAGAAAGTTAAAAAATTATAAAATGAAAATTAAAGCTTTTATGAATTTCAAATTAATATCAAACTATCAAGTTGAGTGTGAGTCGAGTATGAGTGATGTTTCTGAATTTGGCCCTTAGGCCAAAGAAAATTATTTATTTTTTGTCGTCAATTTATTCTTTCAACGAATTTTTCAAGTTTGGTCTAAACTAATCTAATCTTATCTTAAATCACTTTTTTTATTTACGAAGATGATGTAATCTAATCTCAATCAATTTTCGAGTAGTACGTAATACCAAGCACACTTATATTCACATTACACAAACGTATAATACTTTCGATTAATAAATTTTGACTACTTATCACCGAATTCTAATATAACTAATAAGTACCTACCTAACCCGGTTTCATCGTTATTTATTTTTGTACAGTAAGTTCGAATTTTTGTTAACACTTCTGAGATTCAAGTTCCCATTTTTCACGATTTTAATTATTTAAAATTTAAATATTCTGCTTTGCGTGCACTGCGTATATAAGGATTTCTAAACAAAACCGCTTATTTTCCTCGGATTTGTAGAAGCATTTCGCAATAAAAATAATAATAAAAAGCAAGGACTTCCAACTTTAGAATAGCGACGGAAAATTTTATGTATAAACAAAATCTTATCGCATTTTAAAAATGAATGCCAAGTCCTCGCTGTTGTTCATGTTGTTTTCCAGAGAGATTCTTTGTTATTTACGTGTTTTAGTCGTTGTAAATATGAGGAATACATTTTGAACATAAAAAACGAGTGCCTGCTTTGCTTGTTTGAATTTCACATTTTGACCACATTTCTATTTTTGTTAAGAATTGTTTACCATGTTACATTAAAGTCCAGAATTTATATTCAAAAAATGCGCTAATTAATGAAATGAATCCTGCTGATTTGTCGCTTTAGTAAAATAAAGGTAGGTAATTTATTTCAAATTAAGGATTTTATGATTATCCCCTGCGGGGATCTATGGTTAATTAGCATGGCACCCTACTAATAAAATCTATTGGCTTTGCATAATGAGAACTTGGACTTTCGTGAAAATGAGTTTGCAGTTTAAACGGAAACACTAAACAGAATTGATGAAGCTGTGAATTGAGCAATTTCTTCAAGGTAGAAAAGAACATACGCAATTTTTTTTTAATTTAAATTTTAACGAAGTCCATTAACAAATGATAACACCTCCGAAACACTTCACACCTTGATGTTTATGAAGCAGCAGCGTCGCGTCGCGACGCTTTCAAAACGTGACTCATTTTTCGAGAAGTTGATTCGCTAAGCGATTTTCAGCACAATCACTAAATCACCGAATTCTCTTTTTTTTACACTGAAATTACCGAATCGCCGTTTCATTCCGCAACAACAATAAACTCGCATAACTTGGCAATTAGCTTTCGGCCCACACCGTCGCCTGCATTATTATAATAAGTTTATGTTCCGCTATTTAACAACACTTATACTAATTATACACTTGTTTAAGTGCTATTTAAATGAGCGTCGGTTTAATTAAAAACAACGCGAAGACGAACCTGCTAATATTAATCTGTGTGTTGACAACGACTTGCGATCGTTAATTTCATTTGAGCGCAACATTAACATGTTTAACGACTTCCGCTAGAGCGTGTTGTAGTAAATTAATTTAAATAATACTGCTAATTATAACATCACCTAACTTCACATTTATTTAAATGAATAAAGAAAGGAATTACAATTGAAGAAGCAGACGACACCACATACTATGTATGTATTTATTTAAATTAAATCGTTGTTTGATTTTTCAATATTTATTAAGAGATGATTTTGATTTATTAAGAGAAGACGCCTGGTAATTTCTCACTGGAAAAATGCATAAATTCTAAGCAAAATATGAATCATAATACAGTTTATCAATTTAATTATCATAAGCGTATTAAATAAGGCCTTTTCAACGTTCGAACTTTCATCAAACCTAAATAAACTCAGTCCCTTTTTGTAAGCGTTCTAAAATATTTTAATCTGCGTAAAGGTCGCTTTACACGATGCAATTTGTATTGCAGCAATTTCTATTGAGCGCATGCCCGCAATGAAAGTTCAACTTCAGTTGGGTTGCGTTCATAAACTTACCTTGGGTGTATAATCACATCTTTCTCACTCATAATGTTTAACATATTTTGCGCCTCGCTCATCTGTTTCAAGACGACATGTGTTTACATTATTTCCATGACAACTTAAAAGTGGGGTGTGGGCAGTGCGTCCATTGTCATGGAAATAATGTAAACAAAAGATGTTTTGAAATAGATGAGCGAGACGTAAAATATGTAAAAAAATCATGAGTGAGACAGACGCAATTATGCGCCCAAGACGCATAGTTTATAGTTTATGAACGCAACCCTAGTGTAAGATTTCTTGCATTGCATCCCTTGCATTGTGCTGCAATTTTTATTGCATTGCAGAATGCTTTTAGGGATTTTAACGTTATTTCTAATATTGCCAACATGAAATTTCAACCACAAAAAACAATATTTTGCCTTACAAGTTTTTACGTTTTAAATGCACTATCAGATTGAAATATTTAATTTTTGTCAAGTTATGTTTCTTGCCTTTTATTGCAGCAATATTCCTTGCATTGCATTGCCTCCTTGTAAAGTCTGTTTTAGTCAAAATTGAGATACACAAGTAATCGAATATCTGTATAAAATCTATAGACGGGTAATTGTTGAAACAGATCATAGCAATTCAATAAGAACAAAAGGCGCAAAATATTGAAATTTATGAAGAACAAAGGGGATAGGTTCTATTTAGCTGGATTTCCATTATGCAATAAATTGCCTGCAATTTCAAAAATTACGTGAAATTTTGATATTTTTCTAGAAAATAAATTGTCCGCAACTTGTTGCACACCTGTTCTATTTCGCTCAATAAATTACTTGCAACTCTTAGTACTTATTTGGGGATTTTATTATAAGATTGCTCACATTTATGTGTTTTGATTCGTGCAGTCCTACTCTTCTGCAACCACATAACAGCTATACAAATATGTAGTTACATATCACTGCAGCACGAATTTTTGTTTTTATTTCTTACTGTTTCAGAATCCTGTCAATTACATATCAGACTGACCAACATTTAAAAAATTTAGTACATTTTTGTTCACGCAATTTATAGCCTGATCTAATTTTATCTTTTCCTTGTGGCAATAAATGTTGCTGCAAGATAAATGGAATTCGGCTTTAGGGCCGAAAACGCCGTCTCCGCAAGGCTCCTTAATGTGCAAATGCCATCTTTTCTACATGCCTATACCGCTTTCTGACAATTACATTGCCTATTTTCACTTTCAGGCAATTATCTGTATTATACAAAATATAAACACGGAGATATCTGTGCATCTGGCAACACTGCTAACAAAAAAAACTTTGCTTTTAGGGGATTCCTTTCAGGTAAGGTATTTGTGATTCGTCCAATGATGATGATTCACTGTAATTCATATTTCACTGTAAAGAGAATTCTTGTCCCTTAGACAAAGGGCCCCCTCAAAAACCATTAACCTGGAGCTATTTTTCAAGTCTGAAAAAACTACCAAGTGAAAACGAAACGCTGGGAAGTTTGCAATCTTTAAGTGTACGTTTGATATTTTGCTTTATACCTGAGATATTTTTTATGACATTGTACCGTTCCGCTACGTCGTAAGTCTTTACCGAAGAAAGTTTCGTTGTTATGAGAAATTCCTGAAGTTATATGAAGATTGAATTTGAATTGAATCACCCTGTGTATTCTATTTGCAGAGACGTATGCCCGTGGACGGCCCTCTTGCTTAGTTTATTAAAACAAAAACATAATTTGAAATAAGTAATTTCCGATCTTGAAGAAGCTGTCAGCTAAAAGTAAAACGTAGAAAAGTTTGCGATTTTTATGCTGTCCGTTTGAAGTTGTTAGGAATTTATTAATCAAATTTTCGTCGGACGAGAGTCTGGCTTAAGGAGTGATTTGTGCTTTTATCTTTTTTTTGTCGATATTTCGGTTTATTTTTTATATGTTTGAAAAAGTTGGTCAGTCATATTGTACAGTGGCTAACACAGGAAACGGGTCATGTCTTAAAGCTAAAATGCCCAAAATCGTACTTAAATGCAATAATTGTATCTGCGTTATACATATTTATTTTTTAAACTTTTATTGAAGTTATTAGATCTATTATGTATAGTGGCAGCTTTGTGTACGATATGAAAATGTTTGAAATTTATTATTGAAGTTGTTAAAAGTTTGATTCAAAGAAATAATAAGCAGTTAGACCCACAGTGCCTTAAGTTTCCTGCGTTCTCGATTGACATCAACATGTGAGAGAAATGGCACGTTAGCTCATGTGTACATACGACGAGGATGTCAAATCACTCAAATTCTATGTCAATGTGATTTCGGCTTAAATGAAAACGTTTTGTTGCAATTACCCACTTTTTATACAAATCTGCATCAGTAGGGAAACTAAAATATTAGTGGAAATATTTTGTAAAGCAGTTTTTTGCCCTCTGAAAGTTCAATTATTGTGTGTATATCCTCTCACTCTTAAGTTGATATCAATTCCTCTTTGTCTAAAGCGACTCTAACTACTTATTACGTCATTGCTTTGATTACAGAAAACTTTAGCCACTGTTGAAATGTCATTATATTTATTTTTTAAATTGTTATTGAAGTTGTTAGAAGCTTGATTATTATGGCATTGTAACCTAAACTCAAAACTGCCATTTAATGTTGGCTGCTATCTAGGAAATAATTGTGCTCCGTTTTTTATGCTCGCTACTGTACTGCCCCATTGCACACACATTCAAAACAATTTTGTTTGTTTGTTCGAAGATAACTTCATAGTTTTGAAGAAGTTCCTGAAGTTAGGAAGTCTAAACTTGAATCATCCTATATATTTTACTTGAAGAGACGTTTTTTCGAAAGTATACCCGTGAATTACCCTCATGTTTCACTTGCTAAAAAGAAAATGTAATTTGTAATATAGCAAGCAATAAATTAAATAAATCCTTTCCAACGTTCAGTAATAAAAGAACTTGCAGAAACCTATTAAAATCCAGTTGTAACCAAGCCTGAAATAAAATCGATATCCCGAGGTGTCTGTAACCTGAACCAAGCCCTGGCCTGCATGTGTGCGAGTACGCAACCTACCAGACGGATTACTTAATTTTACAGGTCAAGAACAAATACAACCCTGCTCGCCG
This sequence comes from Dorcus parallelipipedus, assembly GCA_958336345.1. NCBI lineage: Eukaryota > Metazoa > Arthropoda > Insecta > Coleoptera > Lucanidae > Dorcus > Dorcus parallelipipedus. Next base: position 17,200,514 of record OY284475.1, read on the forward strand.
TCCCTCCGCCCGTCCAGCAAGTTCAAGAAACTCGTCGACCAAACAACAAACATGTTTTTATTATTGACCAGATGTTGCCACGCACTCCGCTCGATTTGATTAAATTAATTAACGCCAATCCATCTCGGGCACAATTTGATTTATTCCCAGGCGCCAGGTAATTATAGGTCGTTTTAAAATAAGACGGGGACAAGTGCATTGACTTTAATGCACGGCCGGTCGGTCACTCAGCTGTAAGCCGAGCGTGAAAATAATTATCTACCAACTAATTAATTATTATCTCACGATAAATAAAACATAAAATTACATCTGTAACGGCAAAAGTAAAAGTTATTTTTAATGCAGAGGGCAACGAGGTTAGGTTCGACTTTGACAGAAGAAAATAAAAATAAAACAAAAGATTGCTGTGGAAATGTCAGAAATTTTGTAACCTAACACCGCCTACCTGATTAATCAATCACTAATAATAAATCACTTTTCTTTAATTTTCGAATCGACGAGAGTGATTTTCCATCGTAAAGTTTTCGAATTCCAATAAGATTTCGCTCATTTCTGGCACAGAATTCGAGAAAAGCCAAACAAAAATATCATGTGTTATACCCGTGTGGGCGCGGGTGGTGGTAGAAGTCGGCGAAAATTGCAACCACTAACCTTAACTATTGTCCAGTGTCATGTGCGTACAAAGATCGAGCGTGAATCCCGTCAAAAACCAGTATTCTTTGGTGAGAGTCCTAAATCTTTGCTCGCGAACGTAAACAAAATACACCATCACAAAGCTGTCACCAGACAAGTTCATTCGCCACCATGTCTGATCGGCCGCTGCAGTGCAGCCAACTGAAAAACCGGCCGCGCACGAAAAGCACTGGACAGAAATTTACTTGAAAAAAATATACAGTTCAACTTTATTTAACAAACTACGCTGTAACTTAGACACATAAATTAATAATACAACGCATAAATAACATCACTAAATACATTAGCTATGCGAGTCTTAACCTAACTGACACAAATTATAAATAATAATTTAAAAAGATAAATAAATCGATTCGGTACTATTTAAGTTGCCTTGAAGAACAGATAGGTAACGTCAGGCGGTTTGCTAAGAACCTGATGGATAGTAGTGGGCTTTTACTTCTTCTAAAGCCTTACACCATTCTAACGCGTATCCTTCCGGATCTTCTAAATAATATGTTCGATTAGGCTGAAACAATTAATGCATTAACATTTTTATGTCTGAAACTAGCTGCACTAGTGCACACTCAGTGTATCTTCATCTCTTATTATTACATGAAGTTAAAATGAAATGAAAATATAACGACTAATAGCGTTTTCGATTGACTACACTAGTGCGCACTCAGAGTATCTTCATCTCGTTTTGCTACGTCTGTTACATTTGACAGAATTTCAAGTTCTGAACCGTTCAAATCTTGCGCACTATGAAATTTACGAGGAGCGTTCAAATATGAGTGAGAATTTATAGCGTTTTCGATTGATCGCACTAGTGCGCACTCAGAATATGTTCATCTCATGTTATTGCATGAGGTTAAAAGAAGATGCAAATACACTGAGTGCAACCGGTGCATGTGAATCGAAAACGCTATTAGTTGCCTTGAGCATAGAAAACAATGGATGGAAACAAGCGCTCTGGGCCATGTTCTGGCATATTTCAACTTATCATTAGCAATAATCAAATTCTTCTCATTTACGCCTGCCAATAATAAATTTGCATCTCAGAGAAAAAGTACCGTGTTTTGTTGCACAACACATAATCTTTAAATTTTTAGTGAATGAAAGTGTTTTATCATCTGAAATCTTTACAGAATTTCAAGTCCAGTTAGAGGATGAATGTATGTCCAAGGAATGGGTGTTTGATTGGGCGAAAAAAATTCGAGAAGATCGAGAACTGCATAGAAAACATATCCCATGTGAGACGACCGAAAACGCACTTAACTCCTGACAATGTTGGGACGATTAATCAATTTATTCGGGTTGATCATTGGATAACTGTGAGAAAATTATCAGAAGAAGTTTTTATGGCTGTGGGAAGTCATTTGCTTTCACCATTGAAACAGCTTTTAAGTGGCCACAAATTTAGGGATAATAAAGAACTCATTACAACTGTGCAAAACAGGATACGCAGGCAACCAAAAACCTTCTTCGAAAATAGTATACGTAAGCTTCCAGAACGTTATCGCAAGTGTATTGCAGTCGAGGGGGACTACGTTGAAAAATAGTATGTAACACGTTTTTGTTTCATTGATAATAAAGACGTTCTAAACTCATTCTCAATCATATTTGAACGCTCCTCGTATATCCAATTTTGTGCACTGCTCATGCTTAAGACAATTCTGAACGGTTCAGAACTCGAAATCCTGACGAATGGAACAGACCTATTGCTATTACATGAGGTGAAAAGAACGTGCAAATACATTGAGCGGAACCGCTGCAGGTGAATCGAAAACGCTGTAAGGTACTAAATCAACATACTTCGTATAGAGGTGGCGCATTTAGTGATTTTTTATATCTATCCTTGTCGCACATTATTCTCATCTAGGGATAAAAAGAACACAATCGAAAGTTTGTTAACATTTGAAGTGACGTTTAACCAAGCTACTGTCAATAACTGCAGCTTGCCTTTAAAGTTTCCATTTGTTTTGGATCGAAACGTGTCGAAACTGTTTTCACTTTGTTTAAAATAATACATTTTTAAGTTCAAACTATTGCCATTGTGACAAACAGAATTCCCTAAAACTGTTGTCTTCCTTGTTGCACTTGCGACAATTGTATTTGTTTTCCTTGTTTCTCAATGTTCTCACGAGAGGAATGGGATTGCGTTACCTGAACGGAGTGTTGATTTAGTACCTTAATAACACTAGTGCACCCAGTGGAAAACGCTATAAATAAAAATGTTCCGTAATCAAATTTCAACGGTAACTATTTTAATAAAAAATTAATTCAACTGTTCATTGGAAATTCAAGGAAGGACAACCTCAGGTTACACCAGTCAAAGATTCTATGCAAAATGACAGTTCAGGGGCCCAATTCTTGAAAACACTCGACAAATGTCGTATGCGACATGACGTCAAAATGACGTAGACTCTCATACAAAACTAAACTATACAAATCGTTCGAGAATTGCGTCATTTTAACGTCATGTCGCATACGACATGATGTCGAATGATTTCAAGAATTGGGCCCCTGGGGGTCTATTCTCGAATTACGATAGTCAATGTCGCAGGCGACATGGATAATCGTAGTTCGAGAATAGACCCCCTGATATTGAAAGAATTATTGTGGGAAGAAATACATACTTTAATTTTGATTTCAATTCGAATATTATTAATATGATAACCGTTTTGAGTTTCAAAAATTATTTCTGCTAAGTGAAGAATACTTCAAGTGGCGCCTCCGCTATGCCAAATATCGACACATTGAAATAAACCTTTTCATCTTTTTGAAGAGGGGCAAGTAGTGTTTCACATATGTAAACAATAATAAATCATTTTTCCAAATTCCAAGTAATTTGCTAACAAAACAAAAATCACTTGTAATGCATCCAAAGGGAAACAATTAGAAACTAGTTGTCTTTAAAAAATTTTTATCCTGTGTGCAAATTAGATGTCTTTTGACACATTTCGTTATACGAGCTCATCAAGAGATGGGCCAAATGAGGATTAGGTTTTAAGGTTTTACCACGTTTTACTGTACTAAGAAGATAGCGCAAACTTTCTATCTCTTTTAATTTGGGGTTAATCAAATTCATTCATAAACTCCTTAGCAACAGTAACTTGTTACGTATCTATTCTTTTTCTTAGCGTTTCATCGCGTCCTTTTTAATTTGGGGAACGAAAGTCGCGGAAATGAATGGCGGTAACTTCTGAATACAGCAACCTTATTAGGTTCTACAGTCACTAAATAATAGTATATTACATAACGAAAGTTATAAATTACGCACGGCGAAAAAGTTGCGCATGAGCCGCGCAGCGGCGAATGCCAGTAATCCCACAAGTGCGTAATTGCTTTACAACTCGAGTTTTGTACTATACTTTATCTACGACCACAAAAATTACCTTCAAAGTAATCAGCAATGACACTTGCAATTTCGACGACTGTCAATCTAATGTGATGCGGCTACGTAGATCTAACTACCAATGTGCGTGAAGTAGGTGCGTTGCACGGTGCGTGGGGGTTTTTCTTACTTTACGCACGACGTTTGTAAACACCGGCTTACTTAGTTTATGTGTTGCACGTAATTCGTCATTTACAGTAGTGATCGTAGATAAATAAAGTTATTTAGTGACGGTATTAGGTTCAAAATAACTTTATGTGAATAACCGCGGCCATAATGGACGTATAGGCCATGTTATGCAATTCAAGACCTGTCATCTAACATAATTTTTTTTAAATTTGTTGCAAGTGGGTTTTGGTTGTAATGGATTCCTAGTATCTTCTGGACACCTGATTCGGCCCTATTTAGGGCCTCATCACCAAGAGTAATCAATTTTAGGTCAAAAATCGGCCGCGACCTAAATTGTTGATTAATTTTTAAAGTTAAGAGACGTCAAGTCAAATTTATGCAGTGTCTTGCAAAACATTTTAACAAAAAGTTATCATCTATAAAGTATAAACTTACCGTATGCACGAAAAAAGTCTTAAAATTTTTAGCTTCGGCCTTGATATCGTTACTCCATGGAATTTCACCTTTCAAAACCATGGTGGTGGGATCCACGTAGAACAAACGCGGGCCCAACGTGAGCAGGAACATTCTTTTCCTAGCGAAAAGTCCCTTCCTCTTATCGATTAGGCCCTGTTTTAAAATTAAATTCCCCTGAACGAGAGCATGCCATTTATCTTTCTTTTGAATCTCCAGCCGCCTTTCTATTTCCTCGGGTTCTACGTCCGCGATGTTGCGACTTGCTCCGGATATTTTCCTAGTCGGCGTTGGGGGGCAGAACATTTCCAGTTGCAAGCGCGAGGCCTTAACTTCGTCCAATCCAGGTTCCAAATTATCTGGAATTTCCGAGGAGTTTTGATTGACCGCAGCACTACTTCCGGCCGTCATGTTCGGCGGAGGTCCTAAATTTTCAAAGTCTATCTCACTAAAGAACTCGTGTTTTCGAATACTCGCGTACGGTTGCGTCTCGAGAGCACCCAGGCGTTTGCTAGGCGTTAGAACTAACAATTTCTCTACTAGGTCCTTGGCAAGCCTGTCGAAGCCCTCGGGAAATTCGTACTCTAGTTTCAGGATTTTCTGGAACATCAGGTATTCACTCCCCGCCCTGAAAGGAGCTTTCCCCGACACCATTTGATATACGATGCAGCCCAAGGCCCACAAGTCTGAGGCACAAGTGGCTTCGGTGTCTTTCAAAAGTTCCGGGCTCACGTACTGGGCCGTCCCAACGAAACTATTCTTGCGTCGTTTATTATTGGCGTCGGCGTCGCATTTTTCGTTGTCGTTTCCGCTCAAGATCTTCGCGCTTCCGAAGTCCGTGATCAAAATGTGCCAGTTCTCATCGAACAAGATGTTTTCAGGCTTCAGATCTCTGTGGATTATCCCCTTGGAATTCAAGACTTCCAACGCAAGCAACAATTCGGCCGTGTAATACTTCGTGCAGTCGATGTTGAAGCAGCCCTTCTCGTTGATTTTCGCCAGGAGTTCCCCGTTCTTGGCGTAGGTCAGCACGAAGTAGAGCCTTTCGGTATCTTGGAAGGTACAGTATAACCGGACGAAGTAACTGCTGGAATTCGATAGGATTTGGAGCACGTTTTTCTCACGCAGGACGTACTCCATTTTCTTTTCTTTTACTATGTGACGTTTCTCTAAGACTTTAACTGAAACGTAAAAGATCTTTCAAAATTATCAAATTAAAAGTTTTATTGCAATTCATTGAATACCGTTTAAGGAATTTATTACATTAAATCAATTTAAACTTCGTTTTTTATCAAGTATTTTTAAATTAATGTGCAAATAGTCATTGTAGGTTGCACAATCATTAGGTAAACGAGTTTCATTTCACTAAATTGGCCCTTCCCTTTTTATACGGAAACTTCAGACAATTATGTATATAGATATAAGGAAACCATTAGATGGCCTTGACGTTTAATGAAGTGAACAGAAGCTGTCTTGGGCAGTAGAAGAAAAAAAGGAAAACTCATGGCAAATGCCTTATCAAGATGTTGCCTCCATGGAATCCCACCTTATGGATAATAAAGGCGACTTCCACTAAGGCATCTTCGGATGTACAAGACTCAAGGCCCAATGCTGATAGTTTTAAAGCATTTTTAACAATTGGCACAATTCGAAGCGTATTGAAACTCTTCTCAACGAAGATTTTATTTTAAAAAATTTTTGAAGATTTTATTGAACGCAATACGCAAAGATTTTTACAATGAATGGTTCTGTGAACGTGGGACATTCATAACAGCTTTATTGTTATAATTAGAGATTCAGTCTCAAAGTGCAAATGAATGAGTAATCTGTTATTGAAAGACTGTACAATGGCGAGCTCAGAAAACAGGACACTTTTTTATAATATCCCGCTTTAAACGACAATTTTTACGTCTTACAGCTTAAGACATGGCTCGTTTTTTATGTTCGCGACTGTACTTATTTCTGGAGCAAGGTATCATCGCGTTTTAAAAGTGCAGGAGTTGATAGAGTCCTCGAACAGTATGAGCCGTGCGTTCTGAAATTATTCAAAAATTTCGTACAACGAGTCACGTGAGCAGAAAAGAAGTTTTAAATTTTATAAGATGAACGTGTAGGACCACGTGACCACATGAACGAATGAATTATAGTGAACGAATCAATTTAGTGAACGATCAAATCGACAGAGTCCTGCGAACAGTACAAGCCATGCGTTATAAAATTATTCGAACATACAAACATAAGCTGCTTTCGTTCAAACCAATCATAGAATCAATGATTAGTCAACAGCATCATATGATCAAATCAATCATTGATCAAATCTGTTGCGTTTTTGTGACCAAATCAAACAAAAACGCATATAACTTATGATTATTCAATCGTAATCATGATCGCTTAATCGGAGGTGGGGGAGAACGAACACGCAGTATTGTGATCACGATTACATGACTAGTAATCACGGGTATAAACGAAAACCCCTATATTGTGCAACGGGTCACGAATCACGAGATAGTAGAAGTTTTAAATATTATGACAAATAGGATTAATTAAGCCCAGTTGCTTATAGTTCCCAAGGTTTCTGGTAGAGTTGTGTGCGTGAACAACTGAACGATCAAATCCTTGAACTGTTTAGATCAAATCCTCGAACAGTTCTAAAATTATTCTGACATATTGTGCAACAAATCACGAATCACGAGATGACAGAAGTTTTAAATCTTGAGACAAACGGGAGACCTTTAAGCCCAAATAAACATAGTGCTTAGGTTTCCGAAGGTTCGTTGCGGAATTTTGTTCGTGAACAAGTGAACGAACAAATCCTCGAACAATTCAAGTCAGGCGTTCTAAATGTATTCTAACATATTGGAGTAACGAATCACGAGATGACAGATGGGGGACCTTTAAACCAGGACGCCCACTGAATCAACTTGGATCGGTCGACTCGGCACGGTACGATTGGCACGGCAGCGTACATCGCACACTGAATCGGCACATTCGGTGCTTTCAGCAGGCCACAGGTACCTACAGTTCGTTTTTAATAAGCCATCTATCTCTTCAGGCGATAAACGATTCTCTTAAATATATAAAATATATGCCTGTTTTAGACGGTCATATTTTTGTATCAAATTTATTACGAAGTGAGAGAGATAAGCTACCACAGTGAATGTTGATTTGTTGAATGGGCACTTCTCACTCACTTCGTAATAAATTTAATACAAAAATATGACCGTGTAAAACGGGCAATAGATATTTATTTCGTGGTAAGTCATTCTTTAAACTGAAAGAATTACGGCAAAGAAATTAATTCAGTTTTAAAGAGTAACTTACCACGAAATAAATATTTATTTGTTACAAATAAGACTTTTTCTCAATAGTTTTAATGAATGACATACACTTGTTGAAATATATAGTTGAAGACCGTCGGACCATTCGGCAATATTTGCTCCTTCTATAATTCTCTGCCGAAGCCGAGACGATCCGGCCGGTCTGAGTCGACCGAACCGAAACAATGGGCGGGATTCCTTTTAATCTCATGCATATCAAAACCTGCCGATCGTGCCGTGCCGAGTCGACCGGTCCGAGTCAATTCAGTGGGCGCGCTGCTTAAGCCCAAATATACATAGTGCTTAGGTTTCCCAAGGAATCTTGGGAAACCTAAGCACCTGAATTATGAACGTCTTTTTTATATTATGAATACTGAACGTTTCTTGTTTGTTTTCTTTAGCTTAATGTATTTTTAAAGAATTTCTTATTTTTTTTAATTTACTTTTAAATCTAGTAACAAACCGAGGGATTTTCTTTGTTGAAAAGGGATTTTTGGAGGGATTTCTACTCTTTGCCAGTTGGTAACACTGCTTGAACGTCAATTCAAAACTTCTTTAAGTACAGACTCAATTGAGTGGTTAAAATTGACCACTGATTCCGCTTATTAACAGTAAATAAACAACTACATTAACGGTTTCTGGAACGTTACATAAAGTTAACGGTCCGATAAAAGTAAACGTCGCTATGGCTACACATGTTAGAACTATAGGAATATTTTATTATATCTATTCCTTAACTTTATGAAACGTTTCAGAAACCGAGCATAAGTAAGCTTTTGAAACAAACTAATATTTTCACTAAAAAATTAATAGCTGCACACCAAAGTTAACCTCAAATCGCTTACGCATCTGTCAAAGTCATATCGACAGCTAAAATGACATTCATTTGTTATGGTACCAACCACAACAAACTTAATGCCATAGCCAACTACAAATTTAGTTTGTTTCTCTGATTACACGATTAACATGCAACGCTTTACGAAACAGCAACGTTACTTGCCCATCTTTCTTGTTAATGACATTGCATTTAGCATCAAGCCTATGCAGAGAAAATAACATCAAATAATCTCACAAGGAAAGCTGTGACACTGACGATAACATACATTTGCTCTTTTAAAGCAAGCCATGACGATTTCTGTTATGCTATCATTTTGAATGACTTAAAAATACTCACGGTTATAACGTGAAGAATATAACCTAAAATATAATTAAACTATCAACATGACACTTTAAAATTAATTCGATTGTTTCATGGTACCAACCGCAGAAGAAGTCACGGCCTACTTTAAACTTCTCTCAGATTTTTAAGTTGACAAATCTGATGGAAGTGAGTTACGTACTTGCATATTCTTTACTAGAGTGAATGTCCTTCGCTAAGTACACGGTGCTAAAGCTGCCTTCACCGATCACCTTCCCGAAAATGAAATCCGCAGATGATTTCTTCCGGGCACTGTCCCCAGGAGCAGGCGTCATTTGTTCAGCTTCGACCCTCCTGAAACACAGACCGAGTTGAGGATTCTTCGCTGACCTTTATCATTAAGCAAACACGACGGAATATTTACGCAACATGAACTGCAACATGTTTATTCAGAACGGCGGAAAACATTGTGGGTACCTTTTGTAATGAGCTGGGAAGTCGTCACTGGCCGGAGACGTCACTTGGAGCAGGACGTCATCGGAATTTCATTAATAATTTCCAACCGCCGCTGATAAGAAATGACGTAGCGTGTCGGAATTTTCGCGTACAGTATTTATAAACACGCTTGACAGGTAGAGGAACTTTTCTCCATTCAAAACAACACAGAAACTTTCATGACCGACTGAGACGGACTTCATCGATTTTGAGAGGTCGAGTGGTGGGGCTGAACGAAGAGAGCGCTTGCTTGATCATTTCTGTGGACCGACGCTCGGCGTCGCGCGTTCGAGAAGCATCGGAGAGACAGTTTCGTTTGCGCTGTGGCTTCCGGTGAATTGAATTTGGAGTATTTGGACGCTCTCGATGTGACAAGTTTAAAAAAAATAAATGCGTCGTTTCCTGTGAGAGACTCATATTTTTTTAAAATAACAGACTCCTACGAGTTTCGGTTTAAAAGAAAACAACCGAGTGAAACTTTCTTTTTTAATGGTAAATAAGTTTTCACTTGTCTACTTATAGGTGTCCCGTTTCTTGTTAACCTTAACGCCTTCGAACTTTTTTTTCTTTGTTTTTGTTGAATAACGGAAACAAGAGAATAAGGCAGGAAAGTTGTTTGTAAGTTTGCCATGTTTAGAAATTTTAAAGAAAGTAAATTTTTACGCCAAAACATTCTTAATGTTATGCATTACATTAAAAAAAAAATTTTTTAAATATGATTAAATAGAGTATTTCAAATACGGTGTATTTTTTTAAAAATGCCATAAAGGTTGGTCATGAAAATTAAAACTCATGTCGTAGCTTGGCAGCTAATACATGCCAAAACTCACAATTTAAAGTACATGAATGGAGCTAGAACACGAATTTTCTTTTCCACAGCCACCCCTTATGGCATTTTAAAATAAAACACCTAGTATTATGATCGTCTTCAAGAGAAGAATTCTGTTTATTTACAAACTCAACTGTTAGAATCTACAATCCAGTTGCTCGAAATCGTTCGTCATTAAGCTTGCTCATGTGGAGCACTCTGTGATCAGCTGATGAAAATCTCACTAGCTCTGCTCGAATCGCCGAGCGCATTGCCGAACTCACCTAGTGATAACTTATTTTTCAAATTAACGGATTCCTAAGTGTTTTAAAAAAAGAATTGAGTGGGACTTTCTTTTCTAATGGTATGTAATAAATAAATTTTCACCTGTCTACTCACAGGTGTCCCGTTTCTTGCTGAACCTGAGCGCGTTCTGCTTTATTTATTTATTTTGAATAATACACGGAAAAAAATAAATAGTAAAATGTTTTGCAATTGTAACACTTTTCATTGCAACTTAGAGTAAATATAGTGACAACTACAAGTTGTAATAAAATATTCTAAAATGTTACAATAGATTATTGCAGTTCTTTTTAATAAACTGGACAGTTTCTTTTAAGATAATTTGTAAATTTCTTCAATGCATGTAGTTACACTTTATTTAAAATAATAGAGTAAAATTTATACAAATTTGCAGAATATATTACTGTTTTTAAAATACAGAGTGCGTATCTACGTACGTTTACAATTAACACGAAAATTTACAAAACTTGTGTAATAAAAAGTATATTTATTTTTGTATTCTTTACTGCAAATTGTATGGCCTCCCATATAATTGATATGAAAATTTACTACACTTTTGTAATAAAAATTATATTTCCTCTTGTATTCTTTACTGCAAATTGATATTAATTATAAAATTTGCTACACTTTTGTAATAAAAAGTATATTTATTCTTGTATTCTTTACTGCAAAATGTATAATTAATATGAAAATTTACTACACTTCTATAATAAAAAATACATATTTTTTTGTATTAATTACTGCACATAGTATGACTTTCCCATATAATTTATATGAAAGTTTACTACAGTGTTATAGCAAATATTATAAAATAAAAATTGCCTTAAAAATTTGAATCTTTATCCGAAGATTACCTATATATACTTAATTATTTTAAAATTCTTTCTCTGTTTGAAATATGTATTGTAATTAATAAATTCCGGAGAGTAAATTACAGAACTAATCGTCGACTTCTCGCCGTAAATATATGTATAGTCGCGGCCAAAAATGACGAGATTCTAATTTTATTTCGATACGGGTTTCCCGTTGGACCGCGTATTCCGTATTCCCAATCCTTAGTATCGGTTTTTCGATCTCAGTTTAACTTTAAACTTCAGTCTTTTCTCATTGCTTCTATAGGAATAAACTGAAGTTTAAACTTAAACTGAGATCGAAAAACTGGGCCTTAGAGAATGAAGTGTGCACGTACATGTATAGTACATTTCCTGAAAATAGAAAGATTGTATACTTAAGTGTTCAGGCATAAATAAAAAAAAAACATAACTTAACCTTATTTTTTATTTTATTTATTTATCATATAACATTACAAGAAAATATTAAAATATTTAAAGTACATGTTTTAAAGTTATAAAAAAGGTATCATTAACTTTGGTACATTTATCATATAACATTAGAAGAAAATATTATTCATGTCTTAAGCTGTACATTATACAACTAAAATATTTAAAGTACATGTTTTAAAGTTATAAAAAAGGTATCATTAACTTTGGTACATTTATCATATAACATTAGAAGAAAATATTATTCATGTCTTAATCTGTACATTATACAACTAAAATATTTAAAGTACATGTTTTAAAGTTATAAAAAAAGGTACCATTAACTTTGGTACAAACTACTGGTATATAATCATATAAGTTTTCGTATTTTACACAACTAATACCTGAACTAACTTCTACTTCAAAAATGTTTCGTAGTCTATATCGTTATCTACAAAATTAACGCCACGTAAGGTAATTCATATAATAACGTGCGATTTATTGAAAACAGGCCAGAGTGGGCTATGAAATGTGCAAACTTAAGTCCTAGATAAGATTATTTTTAAAATTAACGTCAAAATAATTTTACTCATGTTAATGTCAAAACATCACAATAAAAGCTCCTTCACTTGCAAAACATAATTGCATCCATCTTATTAAATTTAAAAATTTTCTAATATAAACAGTTTTTGTTCATTGAAAAACATTGTGGTCACAATTTTAAAAATATTTTAACATTTGTTCCGTGACAAATCCTGATATTAACTGTCAAAAGTAAATTTATTTAAGACATACGTTTGGAGATCCCAAAGCCAACTCTGGCCCACTTTTAAAAAATTAAAATTTAAGGAAACCATATTTTTTTTATTTTTACCAAAATTGCGAAAAGGGGCTGTAGTCTTGTACAAGTGAATCGAAAATTTATTTAATTTCTATTTCTAAAAGGTGAAGCAATAGAGTTTCCCTTGTTAAAAATTCATTAATTTGTTATGGAATCAACTTTTCTTAAAATTAGTTAATTTGGCCAAAATAAAAAATAGAGGTCTCTTAATTTTAGTTCTAAATACTTTAGCGAAATTTTACAGAATCATTCGGAATCACCCTGTATAACAGTACACAAACATAATATAAGACGCATATATTATACCTGCAAAGATCAGGGAAGCCCCATGTATTCAAAATATTAGATAAGTCCATAATATTGATGGCTATATCTGGTAGCTCTTGCCGATTCGTTTGTATTAGATCATATACAAAAACTGAAAAGCAAGTTCATGTTCTTCATATTACTTTGATTTTGCGGTTTGTAAAATGAATTAATGCGGCCATTGCTGGTATTCATAAATGTTTCTTAAATTTAATTAAAAATAACATTGCGTTAATTAATTGAACGTTTGTAAAAACGCAGTTATGACAAAATCAAATACAGCGTACCTACCTCTTTCTACGCCTTATCACTTCAGTCTCACAGTCACAAGTGCCGTCGTGGGCGTCCCCGGCGAACAATGCAGGCAAGAACACGTTGACGATAATGGCGCGCGGAAAGATTTGTATACAGCAATAATAAAACGTACTATATAATTGCAGAACAGTGTGCCACAATTATGGCATATTATTCTACAATTGTATTATATTTTACTACATTTGCATCGGAATCACAGGAAAATATACTTTTTACTTAATTAATTTACGTACCCATTTGTAATTCTGCGTAGTAAAAAAAGAAGTAAAATTTACTGCAATAATTGTAAAAAATGTTGCAATTTATTATATATTTAACTTAACATGATAAAAATGTTATTATCTGAACCTGATAAATAATACGACATGTAGTAGGAAATTGAACAGTTCTTTACATAAAAAATTATTTATAAATGTAAATTCTATGTAATAATTAGAGTAAATATTCCTGCAAAGATTTATTTAAATTTTAATTTAATTTTTAAGTAACATATATTGCAAAAGTATTAAATTTTCTTGCAAAAGTTTTCTTACAAAATTATATGATCTCTTATAATAAATTATCTCTCTATGAATTACAATTTGCAATAATTTTGTCTACAATTTTAATATTACAAAATTGCAGTAAATTTTTCCTCTTCATTTTTTTCCGTGTAGAAACAAAAGAATAATGCGGGAAAGTTGTTTGTTACTTAACCATTTCTAGAAATTTCAAAGAAAATTAATTGTTGTGCCCCTTATCGATTCATAAGACATATTTTTAATTTCGTGCATTACATTTTACAAAAAAGGAATTATGGAAATACGGTTTAGTATTTTTGCATAATTTTTTTGTTTTCTGTTTTTCTTTGGGTTCTCGCTTGTATTAACTTCTGTAGCCAATTCCTGCTAAAATTGCGCATTTCTAAAGTTGCGCAATCTGTTGACAGCTGTCAATGTAACAAAATACTAAACGTTTAAAAAAATCAGCATTTCCTGTACTTTGTAGACACTGAGTAAAGTAAAAGGTACAGTAGCGGACAATACAAAAAATTGTTAAATCAAGCTTTTAATGAGGTTATGTTCTTGTCAAAACATAAAAAGAAGATTTGAAACGTCAAGCTTAATAAACTGACATTTTGTAGCAACTCTCCTTTCTGTCCAATTTTCACCTGGCAAAGTACAACTGTACTACACAGTATACAAGTACTACTGTATAAATATTGTAACGATTTTAAAGGTTCTATTAATTTTATTTTAATCAAAACACGAAATAGTTAATAATCTTATTTATTTAAAAGTAACACTAATTAACACTAACTTAAACAATAATTTATTTATAAACTAATAAGTAATTTATGTTAACAGCCGAGCGAAAATTTATAACGCGACTTCAATTCTGAACTGTCCAAATGCCGAAGAGATTTCAAACTGGACTCCACCCCCGGCCGCGTGCATTTTATAAACCGGCTCTCTCTTCGAGAAGGGCCTGGAACGCGACGGAAAGTCTCAGATTGATTTCATCGCTGACGTGATGTCGAAGCGTTCGAAGCTTCTCGTCTTCAGACGCGTCGGCGATGACGCATCAGACGGACTGGCACCGCAGTCGTTACAATATGAATAGATAGGAATCAGTGCCTCCCCCCTTCATTAAGACCTGGTTAAAGCTTTTTGTAAGCTCATTTTTTTAAGTCTGCCTACATTAAGTTTATTTTAATACATTAATAATCTTTTTTTTTTCAATAACAATTACAATTTAATTTTTTCTCTGTATGCCAATCGATCAATAGGTAAGTCAAAAAAATTGTATGTTGCTATCTCCTTCTAACTTTCGTGAAAGAGCCTTGTGACTTTTGTCAAGTCACGTCATTTCGTCGTATATTTTCTTAACTTATACAGTGACCGGCAGAAAATTGGACACATGGGAATATTTTTTATTTTTGATTTCTCAGAAAAACTTATACTTTATGAAACCTCCTCCATCTTCCAAAAGTCAAAATGCACACATCAAAATTTGAATACCTCTTGTCAGATACCGAGGGAATCAAAATTGTTCAGAATTGTTTTGAGATCTCAGATATGAAATCATGGCCACCTACGATGAAAAACAAATTTTACATATTTTTCAATTTTTCTCGTAACACCGTGTGTATCGCAGAACTCTGAATGTGTAAAGCGTTTCTTCAGATATGACATGAATATACTGTAGGATTTGTTTTTCGCTCATCTACCAAGTAGAAATTATAATCAATAACGTTACATTCATACCATAAAAGTTCCATTTTTTTGTCTCCAAATATTATTTCTTCATCCTAGACAGCCACGATTTAATATTTAAGATCTTAGAACAATTCTTAACAACTCTTCCAAATATTTTCGCGTATTTTGAAAAATAAGGGTACTTTATTCTTATACTGATTTCCAATACTTTGATTTCCTGGATGCAGACACATGGAAAACTTTTTTATTATTGATTTCTCAGAAAAATTTATTCTTCGTGAAAGTTCCTACATCTTCCCAAACTCAAAATGCCTATGTCAAAATTTGAATATTTCTCGTCATATACTGAGGAGATCAAGATATTCGAAATCGACGTGAGAGTAAAGTACCTATCTTTATTTTTCAAAATACGCGAAAATATTATTTAGAAAAGTTACTCAAAATTATTATTAGATCTCAAATATGAAGTCATGGCTGTCTAGGACGAAAAAATAATTTTTGAACACAAAAAGTCAAATTTTTATGGTAGTTGCGGAATCAAAAAAAGCATACAAGTCTTTAGGCGTTTACGCTATATTTTGCAATTTTAGAGTAGTGTAAATCGGTCTCTGTCAGATTGACATAAACGCTGACAATTAAATCATGTAAAATGACACAATGCATAATTCAACTTTACTTTTAGGAGTCAACAAGAAAGCAATAGATTGTGGCAATAGTAAAGTAAACTGAGAATTCATTTGTAAGATATTGATGTATAAGTGTAAAAAAATTGCCATAATATGAGTGCTTATATCTTTGTTATTTATTTACATTTCGTCTTGAATTTTTGTAGGTACTCAATATAATATATTTTCTACAGAAATTTCAAAACAGCTTCGGTCTATCAGTTATTATGTGTACAGGGTGTTGAGTTTTGCGAAAGATAATTTTTCTCAAAATTTTCAAATGGAACACCCGGTATATCTAGACTCTCGTGAAACACTGTTTTGATAAGCTTTCATAAAACGCCAAAGTATTTGCCTAAACTGCAGAAGTCGTGAGACAAAAATTAATAATTTTTCTTTCTTTCAATATTGACGTTAGTTAGCCTTTGTCCGGATCTTCTGCTTTGATTTGCTGATAAATCAATGAAAATGTTTTCTTTTTTGTTCAAAGTAATTGAATATGTTCCTGTTAAAATAATTCCTACTTTTCTTCACTTTGAAAATATCCAAATAACGTTATAATTAAAAAAAAAAAAAATTTAGAATCACGTTGCCGTTTGCTAGAAAATAGGAAAACATATTGCTATAAATTTTTATAATAATTATTCAATTAGTAGATAATACTACTTTTACATTTTTGTATTTTTTTATGTTAACAAAATGCATTTTAATAACGAAGAGTTACGTGACATGACATACCTACTGGGAAAAGGCACCAAAACTGTCTTTTGGCATCAAGATTATATTCGCAGCATTATCCTATGAGAAGACACCCGGATTGTAGAATTTTTCAAAGATTGAAAGAAAGATTTTAAACGCCAGGAAATATGTTATTAAAAATGTTTATTATTGTAAATATGTTATTAAAAATGTTTATTAAAAATGTTATTAAAATAGTGTTGCAAGCGCGAGGCCTTAACTTCGTCCAATCCAGGTTCCAAATTATCTGGAATTTCCGAGGAGTTTTGATTGACCGCAGCACTACTTCCGGCCGTCATGTTCGGCGGAGGTCCTAAATTTTCAAAGTCTATTTCACTAAAGAACTCGTGTTTTCGAATACTCTCGTACGGTTGTGTGTCGAGAGCACCCAGGCGTTTGCTAGGCGTTAGAACTAACAATTTCTCTACTAGGTCCTTGGCAAGCCTGTCGAAGCCCTCGGGAAATTCGTACTCTAGTTTCAGGATTTTCTGGAACATCAGGTATTCACTCCCCGCCCTGAAAGGAGCTTTCCCCGACACCATTTGATATACGATGCAGCCCAAGGCCCACAAGTCTGAGGCACAAGTGGCTTCGGTGTCTTTCAAAAGTTCCGGGCTCACGTACTGGGCCGTCCCAACGAAACTATTCTTGCGTCGTCTATTATTGGCGTCGGCGTCGCATTTTTCGTTATCGTTTCCGCTCAAGATCTTCGCGCTTCCGAAGTCCGTAATCAAAATGTGCCAGTTCTCATCGAACAAGATGTTTTCAGGCTTCAGATCTCTGTGGATTATCCCCTTGGAATTCAAGACTTCCAACGCAAGCAACAGTTCGGCCGTGTAATACTTCGTGCAGTCGATGTTGAAGCAGCCCTTCTCGTTGATTTTCGCAAGGAGTTCCCCGTTCTTGGCGTAGGTCAGCACGAAGTAGAGCCTTTCGGTGTCTTGGAAGGTACAGTATAACCGGACGAAGTAACTGCTGGAATTCGATAGGATTTGGAGCACGTTCTTCTCACGCAGGACGTACTCCATTTTCTTTTCTTTTACTATGTGACGTTTCTCTAAGACTTTAACTGAAACGGAAAAGATTTTTCAAAATTAACAAATTAAAAGTTTTATTGCAATTCATTGATTACCGTTTAAAGAATTTACTAAATTAAATCAATTTAAACTTCTTTTTTTATTAAGTACTTTTTAATTAATGTGCAAATAGTCTTTGTGGCTTGCATAATCATTAGGCAAACGATTTCATAGTTTCATTTCAGTAAATTGGCGCTTCCCTTTTTACACGGAAACTTCAGTCAATTATGTATATAGATGTATAGGAAACAATTAGATAGTCTTGACGTTTAATGAAGTGAACAGAAGCTCTCTTGGGCAGTAGAAGAAAAAAAGGAAAACTCATGACAAATGCCTTATCAAGATGTTGCCTCCATGGAATCCCACCTTATGGATAATAAAGGCGACTTCCACTAAGGCATCTTCGGATGTACAAGACTCAAGACCCAATGCTGATAGTTTTAAAGCATTTCTAACAATTGGCACAATTCGAAGCGTGTTGAAACTCTTCTCAACCAAGATTTAATTTCAAAATTTTTTTGAAGATTTTATTGAACGCAATGCGTAAAGAATCACGAATGACGAGATGACAGAATTTTTAAATCTTGTGACAGACGGGGACCTTTAAGCCCAAATAAATACAATGCTTAGGTTTCCCAAGGCAATTGATCGAATTGTGTCGTTCGTGAACAAATGAATGAATCACTAATCACGAGATATCAGAAGTTTTAAATCTTGTGAGCAAATTTTCCAAGTGATAGCCCTCGACGTTTAATTAAACATTTTGAAGCGTCACTTTGACAATTCAAATTAAGCTGTCAACAGTTAGTGTTGCCAATGTAATTCAAAATTCATAGCCCACTCTATTATAAATTTAAATGATCGCCTGGTATTAATAATCAACTGAATTATGAACGTTTTTTTTTAAATTATCAATACTGAACGTTTCTTGTTTGTCCTCTTTAGCTTAATGTAGTTTTTATGAATTTCTTATGTTTTTTAATTTACTTTTAGATCTAGTAACAAACTAAGGGATTTTCTTTGTTGAAAAGGGATTTTTTTGGAGAGGTTTCTACTTTTTGCTAGTTGGTAACACTGCTTGAAACTCAATTCAAGGCTTCTTTAAGAGCAGTCTCAATTAAAACTGACTATTGATTCACAGTTTTTAATTTACTTTTAAATCTAGTAACAAATTGAGGGATTTTCTTTGTTGAAAAGGGATTTTTGAGGAATTTCTGCTCTCTGTGAGTTGATGACACTGCCTCAAACTCAATTCAAGGCTTCTTTAAGAGCAAACTCAATTGAGTGCTTAAAACTGATCACTGATTCAGCCTTTTTAATTTACTTTTAAATCTAGTAACAAATCGAAGGATTTTCTTTGTTGAAAAGGAATTTCTACTTTTTGCGAGTTGGTGACGCTGCTTGAACGTCAATTCAAAGTTTCTTTAATAGCAGACACAATTGAGTGGTTAAAATTGACCAATGATTCAGCTTATTAACAGTATATAAAACTACATTAAGTAAGCTATTGAAACAAACTCATAATTTCACTAACAATTAATAGTTGCACATCAAAGCTAACCTCAAATTGCTTACACATCTGTCAAACTCAAATCGACAGCTAAAATGACATTCATTTGTTATGGTACCAACCACAACGATCTTAATGCCATAGCCAACTACAAATTTAGTTTTTTCTCTGATTAGGAGTACACGATTAACACGCAACGCTTTATGAAATAGCAACATTACTTGCACATCTTTTTTGTTAATGACTTTGCATTTAGCATCAAGCCCAGAGAAAATAACATCAAATAATCTCACAAGGAAGGCTGTGACACTGATGATATACTTTTGCTCTTCTAAAGCAGGCTATGATGATTTCTGTTGTGCTATCATTTTGAATGAATTAAAAATACTCACGGTTATAATGTGAAGAATATAACCTAAAATATAATTAGACTATCAACTTGACAATTTAAAATTAATTCAATTGTTTTATAGTACCAACCGCAGATGAAGTCACGGCCTACTTTAAATTCCTGTTAGATTTTTATGAATCTGATGCGAGTTACGTACTTGCATATTCTTTACTGGAGTGAATGTCCTTCGCTAAGTACACGGTGCTAAAGCTACCTTCACCGATCACCTTCCCGAAAATGAAATCCGCAGGTGATTTCTTCCGGGCACTGTCCCCAGGAGCAGGCGTCATTTGTTCGGCTTCGAGCCTCCAGAAACGCAGACCGAGTTGAGGCTTCTTCGCTGATCTTTATCATTAAGCAAACACGACGAAATGTTTACGCAACATGAACTGCAACATGTTTATTCAGAACGGCGGAAAACATTGTGGGGTACCTTTTGTAATGAGCTGGGAAGTCGTCACTGGCCGGAGACGTCACTTGGCACAGGACGTCATCGGAATTTCATTAATAATTTAAAACCGCCGCTGATAAGAAATTACGTAGCGTGTCGGAATTTTCGCGTACAGTATTTATAAACACGCTTGACAGGTACAGGAACTTTTCTCTATTCAAAACAACACAGAAACTTTCATGACCGACTGAGACGGACTCCATCGATTTTGAGAGGTCGAGTGGTGGGGATGAACGAAGAGAGCGCTTGCTTGATCATTTCTGTGGACCGACGCTCAGCGTCGCGCGTTCGAGAAGCATCGGAGAGACGGTTTCGTTTGCGCCGCGGCTTCCGGTGAATTTAATTTGGACGCTCTCGATGTGACAAGTTTAAAAAAAAACAAATGCGTCATTTCCTGTGAGAGAGACTCATATTTTTTTAAAATAACGGACTCCTACGAGTTTCGGTTTAAAAAAAAAACAACCGAGTGAAACTTTCTTTTTTAATGGTAAATAAGTTTTCACTTGTGTACTTATAGGTGTCCCGTTTCTTGTTAACCTTAACGCGTTCGAACTTCTTTTTTCTTTGTTTTTGTTGAATAACGGAAACAAGAGAATAACGCAGGAAAGTTGTTTGTAAGTTTGCCATGTTTAGACATTTTAAAGAAAGTAAATTCTTACGTCAGAACATTCTTAATGTTGTGCATTACATTTAACAAAGAAGAAATTTAAAAATGTTATTTAAGATTTTTTCATTATTTTTTTCTTTTTCTTTTTAATTTTGGCTGTCACTTGTATGTATTTAATAGTGTAGTATTTTCGTTATAACTTATAAATGGACATCTTTAAAATTGCGCAATTCTGACGTTTCCCTGTCTGTTGACAGCTGTCAACGTGACAAGTACAAGTTTAAAAAATGCGGCATTTCCTGTGATATGATAACTCATTTTTCAAATTAAGAGATTCCCTAGGGCCGGTACTTTCATCAGTAATTAGCTTTAATCTTTGGTTTATTCCTATAGAAAAAATTGTCTTTACAATTGTAGGCATGGGAATAAACCAAAGGGTAAAGTTAATCACTGATGAAAGTACCGGCCCTGTGTTTCGGTTTCAAAAAAAGAGTGAGACTTTCTTTTTTAATGGTAGCGGACAATAAAATCCGGACACGAATTTGACTTATCATGCGTATTTACAAAAATTTATTAAATCAGGCTTCTGTTGAGGTTATGTTTCTGTCAAAACGTAAAAAGAAGATTTGAAACGTCAAACTTAATAAACTGACATTTTCAAGCAACGCTCCTTTCTGTCCAAACCTCATCTGGCAAAGTCAATAAATACTCTAACTTTGAAGTGGAATTTAGATGGTGCATTTTGTCAAAATATAAAATAAACAAAAAATAACCGCAAACCATTGATAGTAAAATTTTAATTAAACGTCAGAATTATCAGTGACACTTTGGGTATGTACATACTAAACGTCAAAAATATTAATGTAAGGTTTAGGTTGTAGAAATGACATGCCATCATTTTATTGTCCGCTACTGTATAAATATTTTTTTAAGTCTGCCTACATTAAGTTTATTTTAATAGATTAATAATCAACTTTTTTTTTTCAATAACAATTACAATTTCATTTTTTCTCTGTATGTCGATCGATCGAGGTAAGTCAAAAAAATTTTATGTTGCTATCTTCTTCTAACTTTCGTCAAAGAGCCTTGTGACTTTTGTCAAGTCACGTCATTTTCTTTACTTATACAGTGACCGGCAGAAAATTGGACACATATGGGAATATTTTTTATTTTTGATTTCTCAGAAAAATTTATTCTTTATAAAACCTCCTGCATCTTCCAAAAGTCAAAATGCACACATCAAAATTTTAATACCTCTTGTCAGGTACCGAGGGAATCAAAATATTTGAAATCGGTATAAGAGTAAAGTACCTTTACTTTTGAAAATCCGCGAAAGTATTATTTGGAAAAATTGTTCAGCATTGTTTTGAGATCTCAGATATGAAATCATGGCCTCCTACGATGAAAAAAGAAATTTTACATATTTTTCAATTTTTCTCGTATCAACGTGTGTACCGCAGAACTTTGAATATGTAAAGCGTTTCTTCAGATATGACATGAATATGACATGACCAACTAGAAATTATGATCAATAACGTTACCTTACATTCATACCATAAAAGTTTCACTTTTTTGTGTCCAAATATTATTTCTTCATCCTAGACAGCCATGATTTCATATTTAAGATCTTAGAACAATTCTTAACAACTCTTCCAAATAATATTTTCGCGTATCTTGAAAAATAAGGGCACTTTATTCTTATACTGATTTCCAATATTTTGATTTCCTGGATGCACACACATGGAAAACTTTTTTATTATTGATTTCTCAGAAAAATTTATTCTTCGTGAAAGTTCCTACAATTTCCCAAACTCAAAATGCCTATGTCAAAATTTGAATATTTCTTGTCATATACTGAGGAGATCAAGATATTCGAAATCGACGTGAGAGTAAAGTACCTATCTTTATTTTTCAAAATACGCGAAAATATTATTTAGAAAAGTTACCCAGAATTATTATTAGATCTCAAATATGAAGTCATGGCTGTCTAGGATGAAAAAATAATTTTTGGACACAAAAAGTGAAATTTTTGTGGTAGGTATCAATATTAATGATCATAATTCCTAGTTCGTAGATGAGCGAAAAACAAACCCTACAGTATATTCATATCACAACTGAAGAAATGTCCCGCTCTATACATATATTCAAAGTTCTACGATACACACCTTGAAGCCAGAAAAATTGAAAAAAATGCGATTTTTTTCTTTTTCATCGTAGACAGGCCATATCTGGGATTTCATGACAATTCTGAATAACTTTTCCAAATAATATTACCGCGTAATTTGAAAAATAAAGGTACTTTACTCTTAGGTATGTCGATTTCAAATATTTTGATTTCCTCGGTATATGACTAGAGGTATTCAAATTTTGATATATACATTTTGAGTTTGAGAAGATGCAAGGGCTTTCATAAAGAATAAATTTTTCTGAGAAATCATCGGCATAAAAAAATAACCTGTAGCTGTACGTTTTCTACTTTTAGATCCTTAGATAGCGTTCAACTGCATTGATTTTCATTCTTTTATTTTTGAGTAACAACAACTAAAGTGTGGTTCAAAATTTTTTTTAGTTTTTGTAAATTCGTTCCTCGATGCGTGCCATTATTAACATTACGTTAAGAAATAAAAATAAATAAACAAAATCAAACATATTATGCGTGCCGATTTTTCGAGAATATTTTAAATTTTGCAAATTTGAAAAAAAAAATTTAAAACTATTTCGAAAAAGAAGGGAGGAGGTGTAAAGCCAAATGAAAATGCATATAGTTTGACAAAGAAATTATTTAAATTTTTATACACTGACGAAAACCATATTTATGTATTACATTTGCGCCATCTTTTTCTTTCTTCTTCTTTTTCTTTTTTTTCAAACATTGATGAAAAGTTTTAAAAAATTAAAAGACTAATGGAAATCAAAAGGAAGCTCCAAGAAGTGCAAATGAAGTACAAAAAAAAATGGAGAAATATAAAATGAAAAACTACGAAATACAGAAATGAAGAAAAATAAGTCATAAAAACAATTCTTTGATCAACTGTTTGCAAACAAAACACTAACAACAAAACAAAAGATAAGACTCGCCGAAGAAACAAACATCCGGAAGTTTCTCCAGCAAAGTGCGAGATTCGAGAAAATTAATAATAAACGAAAGAAGAACTGTACGATGCGCTTGTGTATGTAATACATACGAAAAATTAAAAACAAAAAAAAGAAAATTCTAATAACGAACCATGAAACTCAAAAAAAAATGCAAAAATATTTCTCGGGGGTGGTCGGTATCGACTTCAGGCACCCTTCAGTTTTGGGGATAAAATTCGACACTGCTTCCCCTTAAACGGCGAGGAGATTTGGAAGTAACAAAGCCATGGAACACTTTACACACACTCAAATACACTCCCGCTCCTGAGGTCCTGACAAGTCTATGACTTAGGACCCCCGTTGGGCAACCACCACAGATAAAAAAAAAACGAAAATCCGATGAGTCTTTTTTTTAACAAAGACCGGCAAAAGTCAATAATAAACAAAGGAAGAATTAGGTGCTTAAGTAATATGAAATTAGAAACAAAGAAGGAAAAAAATAATTCCAATAAGGAACACTGAAACCCAAAAAAAAAATGCAAACGAAAAATCCATGATTCTTTTTTTTAATCAAAGACTGGCAAAAGTCAATAATAAACAAAAGAAGAATTGTACGAAGTGCTTACGTAATATGAAAAAGTCCAAACAAAAAAGGAAAAAAAAATTCCCTTAAGAAACAACGACACGCAAAAAAAATCAAACGAAAAATCGATTATTCTTTTTTTTGAAAATCGAAGACCGGCAAAAGTCAATAATAAACAAAAGAAGAACTGTACGAAGTGCTTATGTAATATGGTAAATTAGAAACAAGAAAAGAAAAAGAAAATTATGCTAAAGAATTATTCTTTTTTTAAATCAAAGACTGGCAATAATTAATAATAAACACATTAAATTATTAATTAATTAAAAAAGCACATTTCCAAACTTAAAAAAAAACAAACAAAATACAAAGTTTTGAAAAAAATACAAAGTGGCTAAGAATCACTGTTTGAGTTGGCAGTGCTGAATTTTATTTTTAAATGGTAGAACTGGAATAACTTCCGGCTTTGACAGCCGTCACTTTACAAACGTCATTTGACATTTTAAATTCAAATTAAAACGCTAATTTTCATTCACATAATCTACAATTTTGTCCCTGTTCAGGTTACGTCAAATAAACCAACGGTGTTGCAGTGTTGCAAATAGCCGAATCAAAAAATGCTCTTAATTGTATTGCCAACTCAAACAGTTATTCTTGACCACGTTGTAGAACTAAGAAGAATTGTAGAATTAAGAAAATACGAAAATTACAAAGTGGTCAAGAATTACTGTTTGAGTTGGCAGTGCTGAATTTTATTTTTAAATAATACAACTGGAGTAACTTCCGGTTGTTGACGGCTTAACACTGACAGCCGTCACTTTGACAACGTCACCTTGATATTTCAAATTCAAATTATAACGCTAATTTTTATTCACATAACCTTAATCTTGGCACTGTCAAATAAACCAACAAAACATATATCCGGTTGCAGTGTTGCAAATAGCCGAATAAGAAAATGCTCGTAATTGTATTGCCAACTCAAACAGTTATTCTTGACCACTTTGTACAATACAAAGGAAAAATTGATTTGAAAATGTCCAGACTAATAAAAAGGATATTAAGCTGGTAAAAAAATAACAATCGTTATTTGTTTTTTGGTCATGTAATCCTGTATTTCGTTGATTTTTTTGCCTCAGTTCTATTTTGTTTCTTTCCATTAACGTAATTTTTCTCTTGCATTGGTGGTGATGTTTACAATACCTACATCTAGCGTTTCCTTTTTTTTTTAAATTCAACTTTAATTTTCCTTTTTTTTATTTTAGCTTAAATAGAGGGGTAGGTACATTTTTTTACACAGGATTTCTGCCTAATTTTTTTTACAACTCGTTCTTATTTTTTTGGAGTTTATTTCCTTCTCTTTAAAACTTGTCTCTTTTTAAGTGGAAGATTTTTAATTGTAACTGTAAATAATTATTTTTAATTTATATTGCATCTATGAATTTTACTATAAAACGAAAGACTTAGGGAAAAAGTTGCTGTAATGAAATATAATACCATATAATTGGGCAGAGAGTTCTTCTCGAGCATTTTGAGCAAAAGGAATCTGATTAGTAGTGAAGTACTGTGAAGTACTCATTTACCCCATTCATTTCTTGCCCCAGTTTATGAGCGGACCCACGTCGAGAGCCATTCAAAACCCGACGTAAATAAACAGTGTTTTTATGCGTCTTCTTAAGGTAGCGCAAGTACATCCATAAATTCGGGACGTTCACGTAACGTGCTTTACTGCTTTGCCGGCTAACGAGGTCGGGACCCAAATCCCTTTTGGCAAGAGGTTTATAGAGTAATATATCAGCACAGAGAACGTACTTGGCTATAAATACTAACGACGCTTATTAATATGTGTCTACTCTTAGGTAATCAAAATTCAATTTCTGAAGTTCATAGTTTTAATTAATTAATAAAAAAAAAAGTGTCTAGATCTTTTTTCTTGAGTTGGTGTTGCAAAGGGGGTAACTTTTTATTGTAATGATTTTCCGTCGTCGAATTGTGTGCGCTTAAAGCTATTTCGACCCTCTTCAATTCGCCTTTAATATCAGGATTACATCGACGTCACTAAATGTCACCAAAGCTCAGGAGTGAATGTCAGCTTTACCCCGCGCGCGCAAATTACCGCAGCTTGACGTTAAGGAAAACAATATCTCAGTTGAAACAACGACGACGAATGCATAAAAGAGAAACTCCAGCGCCTCCACCATTATTATACTTCGACCGGCGGAAAGCTCATGAAAGTTCCAGCGCGGATGCAAAGTATCGCTTTTACAAAATAGGTTTCGATGTGACAAAGAGGCGACGTCTTCAGCTCACAACGTCATTAAGTATTCATCAACTACCGCTTGCCCGAAACAGATTAAAAGGCGCCGGGATGAAACGAATTCAGAGCTGCCTTTGATCTTTCATCGTTATTATGTGTCGGAAATTGAATCGACGACGGCGAAAAAGTTGTTGATTTTGTTCCCGCGGACTTCAAAACGTATTGGCTAATTTTAAACTGTGACGCCTTAGAATTATAAAAGTAGGTAACCCATTCTACTTCCTTACATTCAGTGAAGTATTTGATTCATGGGTTGCCTATTTCACAATGTTCAGGGGTCGTGATTGGAATTGGGCAGCCTAAGACAAAAAGAGAAGCCAAATGAATTAATACCTCTGATGATGATCACACTTGAACCCAAGCCAATTATTTTTAAATAAACCTACTTTAAGTCAAATCGATCTAATAAGTGGGTTGTGCAAACGTAATTCTAGTAAGTTAGTATAAATTCCGCCCCCCTTGAGAGTATAAAGCGGATGCGAATTTCCGAATCGAATTTCCCAAAATGAATGAATTTTTCCGCTTGGTAAAATAACGCTATCTATGCGGTATATATTTGAAATGTCGCTATCGAAACGCTGGATTTTTTTTTATCAAAGCCCCTGCAAACGCAGAATGTTTATTTGAACATCGCAGCGAGAATTTTAATAACGTGAATCCCGCCCCAACCCCATTGTTCGAAACGCGACGTACGCTACAAAAACAATACAGGTGCTTTACAATGCAAGAACGGCCGGTTTAATTACGAACGAATTTGCGAAAAAAAAAGAAAGAAAAACGTGACAACCTATTACGTCACAAAACGACAAAACTGTTTAGTTTAATTATTCAAGAACACACCCTCGACACTATCGTTTTCTATTAAATTAAACGCTCTCTCACTAGTTAATTAATTATCGAGTTATTTTTGGAATGGTTCTTCGCCTTTTAAAATTTAAATGAAGAGTTACTGACGTCAAGGATATTAAACGTCTACGAAAGTTAGTTTTGGAAATCAAAAATAGTCATTTCAACTGAATACTTAAAATTGGAATGACGTTTACTGAATACTCTTTTGTACATTGACGCTGGCGCCGCTCATTGTTAATTATAGATAGTTCTTGTTGTGAGACAATCGTTTCAAAGTCACCCAATTGTTGCAGCTTTGAAAATATCGTGATGAGAAGACCTAGAAGAAGAACAGGGAATGAATTTCAGTACGTGTACAAACTGGCTGTGCCGCAACAGCAACGAGAAGCAGCTGTCCTCCCCATCGGATTTTATAGGGTCAGCAGTCACGACGGGGCCTGGGCCCAGTCCTGGAAGCTCCAGCTCATGTGACGACGTCATTCCACCCCCGAAAAATTGTTACCGATTAGTCATGTTAGGTGAGCCAACAAGATTCCTGTTTCCTATACACTACAAACTTTTAGTCCACAAACTTAATATAAATCAACATCCACTGAGAGTTAAGTTACAACTCCCTTTGGATTTCTCAAAGTCGACGTAGAACTTCAAGCTCGAAGCATAAAATATTGCACGATTGCGTATCGGTGATATTTGTTGCAATTGTTTGAAAGACTCAAGTTTCTTTTTCTTTTGCTAAAGATCGGCGTGGTGCTTTTCTGCGTGTAGGGGGCAAAAGTAACGAAGTGGCGTCCACATCAAAGTGGAAGAGGGCACTTTGATGTAAAAATCCGAACTTTCAGTATCGGAAGCTAAATAATTAGATCGAGTGGGCATACACTTAGGGGTGGCCTTTTTCCTTGCTTGTAATTTAAAAGTATTCTAGTTTAAAAGGGTGCTTACGTAACCTAGAACTATTTTTTATTTTTAGCTAAGAAATAAGTAATAATAGAATAAATTCTAATACCTAATGGTGTAACACCTCGTCTTGAATGCACCTTAGAATATTTTTTTATTTTGTAATATTTGTGTAATAGGAATATTTTAAAACTGAGAACGATAATTCACTTTTTTGGAAATCCAAAACAGTATTTTTTTTGTCACGAAAAAAAATGGAACAAAGTTGCTGCGTGTTATTTTTCAAATGTGTTCAAGACAAACCCTTGCAATTTCACAAACACAACTCCTCTTTATTCACAAACCACGTGAAGTAAAATACCTGTTATTGACAAGCAAACCGATAATAAATTGAATGCTATGGCATTTAAGTTAATGGAAATAAGCAGCTTGAAGTAATTTGCTTTTATTGCCTTCACCATATACATCGAGTTGAAACGCTACGGTATTAACAAACTTGTAAGTATTATTGTGGCCTGAAATCATCATTAAATGAAAATACCTAAATTTAATGACGCGAGTAAATCAATAGAAAAACACCCTCAACGATTGCGACAAATATTTAATCAGCCCATGAAAAAACAAACTTTCCAAGCACTTATACAACAAAAAAAAAATAAAAGTAAATTATGATTGCCATCGATTGCAAGTAAAAGCAGACATAATTTTCATGTAATGAATAATAAAGTTGCTTAAGCGCGCGCGGTCCTTAACTTCTAATAGCCGCCGGCGAAGGAGTTTTATTTTATCCTTTGTGCGAATCGAACCGCGTAAACTTCGGCCCCGATACATTTCAACTTTAAAGCCGGTCCTTCGACGACGGAATAACAAGCAGCACGGGAAATTTAATTAATTTTCCAAAGAACGCCAGCCCACTTTAAATTGTGTGTGAATGTACACTGCCGTCGAAAAGTTTAATCGCGTTATTCGATTCATGGAAACTGTTACAAAAGCATATTGTCGTAACTTCAAAGAATTCGTAAATAAGGTGGTTGTATGTAGGTAGAAGAAGTCCTAAAGTCTTAATGGATAACACTGGGGTACGTTTGTTACTCCAAGAAAATGCCCTCCTTATGTTTATTTATGTTGTCCTCTTCAAGAGCTTGGATTTAAACGACCTTCAGAAGTGTTACTTAACGTAACAGGATACACGGACGTGAGAAGTTGAATCTACAGAAGCTATGCGATTCCTGCGATTCCTAAATGGATTCTCAAGCAAACTTGAGAATCCATTTAACAAACAGCCTCATCATCATATATCTTGAAAACGTTTTAAAAACAACTATCCACGAGTATTTGCGGCGTAAAGACACCTGTAATTTTAAAGGAGTCACCAACAAAGGAAATGAAAAATAAAGGATAGGAAAATAATATCATCAACAGTGGAAAGAAATTGGTACAAGAAACTAAAGAAAACAAGGGAAACTGCTGCGTGAAGCAGATGATTAAGCAGGAGAAACGAAAGTAAATTTTCGTTACATATTCATTTAAAATAGAGTTCAATTGATATTCGAACAAATGATCTTTGAGAAAATAATCACTACTGATGTAACAGGTGTTGGTATTTCGACTGGTTTAATGAGGTACTGGTACAAACATCTACAATATTATCATCTTATCAAGATTACTGCAGATCACTGCTTGGCATCAATGCTGGGGTATATGTTAATGTTTATTATACAGAATACACTTTGTAGGTGTACTGTTTATGTATTCAAGTTTTTACAACATTTAGATGCTTTTACAAATCGAGGATATACAGTTTGTAACAGATGTGGATGGTGTTTCGACTGGTTTAATGAGTTACTGATAGTTACAAGCATCTATATACATACAGATCACTGCTATGTTAAAGAATGTTTGTTGTACAGAATACACTTTGTAGGTGTTTTGTTTATGTATTCAAGTTTTTACAATGATTAACTAATGCTTCTACAAATCGAGGATATACCGTTTGTTGCATATACATATGCGAGTATTATTGGTATACATTACCTATGTATGTATACATGTTTATGTTCAATTTTTAAGCTCCTTTATATTATCAAGGTATTAACAGTGGGATACGTAGTTTGTTCTAATTGTACAATGTATAAAGGGTATCTTCAGTTTTAAGAACAGAAAAGAACTCTTAAAATTTACCAAAGGTATTCATGAAGGAAAGAAGGTAGTTGCTATTGCATATGAATATCATATAATAAGTGGACTGCGGAACAACAAAAGTGGAAAGTGTTCACCGTTCACTTCAAGACGTTTTTGAACCCTATTTTGTCCTACAAACACATTGTAACAGGTGATCTTTTCTAATCAAGTGACCTACGGAAATAAAATCATGTGCCTTTAATTAGTTTATTATTTCAAATGCCACTTGTATTACATATTTATATTGCATTCCTATACAAGACGATAGGAATGCAATAAAAATAATTCAAATGACATTTGAAATAATTAACCAAATAAAGATTTTCCATAGGTCACTTGATTAGAAAAGATATTGATCACGTGTTATAATGATAGTAATATGATGATAGTAAAACATTAGTATTAAAGTTAAGACATGAAATTGGATTCCATAGCCACCTGATGCCTGAAATTTAATGAATCATATGTTTTATCATGCTTAGACGTACAGTACTTTACTATTTTTGTCAACTTACTTTGTTGACAGGTACCTAATATTTGTAATACTTTTTATTTTTCTTAAAATTAACATATTTTATTTTGGGGATATGATATCAAAGGTAATACAAAATGTATACATTTCAGAGTATATTGTACATATATGTACTTATATACAAATGAAATATCGTATATAGCATAATATTTATATACTCTTTAAATTAAGCATATAGTATATGTACCAGATAATATCTACTTTTTCCATGCAAGTATGTCGTATATGTACAGGTGATTCAAAATTGTCTCCCGATATTTTCAGGGGGATTAAAACATCAAAAAATAAGGTCACCTTTTTATATAATTTTTTTTTTCCAAAGGCGAATAACGAGGGAGTTGGAATCATCTGAAAGAGGGGTGAAACGTGTTGTCTTTTTGGCAATATCTTCTGGATCATTTAAGTTATCAAACTAATGTTTGGTACTCAGGTATAAGGCACCTAACTGGGCATTTACAGAATATTTGTCAGATTCATCCTCCTTTTTAAGGAGTAGTTTGAGGGGGTGACTTTCAGTACTTAATAGTAACTAAATGCAATAGGTGTATGCTAACTTTTAAACATCAATTACTCGAAAACGGTTCGGTTTATCGAAATGCAACAAGAGAACCGTTTTGTGCTAAATAATCTAGAGAATATTTTCTCCACAAATTTTTGATGAAGTATGTAAAAGATAAAAAATTAGAGATAAAATACTGATCAATTATCCCCTGAAACTACCCTTTAAAAAGGAGGGAGGATATAACAAATACATTGCAAATGCGCCTTGTAGATGCCCTGTACTTGAGTTATTAAAATATTAGTTTGATAACTTAAAGGATCCAGAAAATATTGCCAATAAAACAATGCTTGTCACCCGTCAAAAAAAATGTATATACTTTATTTCTTGATTTTCTATTCACCCTGAAAATATTGGGAGACAATTCTGAAT
This sequence comes from Dorcus parallelipipedus, assembly GCA_958336345.1. NCBI lineage: Eukaryota > Metazoa > Arthropoda > Insecta > Coleoptera > Lucanidae > Dorcus > Dorcus parallelipipedus. The sequence goes on from OY284475.1 coordinate 17,232,939, forward strand.
CACCGAGTATATTAGATCTAACAACGTTGGCTTGGCCTTAAACTTTTCGATAATAGTGTACATAAGTCGTGATCGATTTCCAACTGATACGGACGCGCTTAATTAATTTACAATTCGTTTAATAATAATTCCCGATTAAGGCAAATGTAACTTCTGCGTTGGTTGTCATCAATTATGGACCGTAACACATCGAAAGCCGTAAATCACAACAACACGTAACGTGAGAACGTTGTAGGGCTTTTGATTTTCCGGCCAAAGCGTCCCGGCTTTGATGTAGAATTAGGGGATGAAATTCGTTAACTCCATTACGTGTGATTTATAGAAGAACGTTTTATTTTTTATACCGTTTTCTGTGTCTTGGTTTTCTATACGTCATTCTTTTCGCGTCGCTTTCACGATTACTTCATTCACGCTCTACTTTTATATTTGTTCAGTTTCGAAAATAATGTGATTGAAATTGTGTGCCCTCGCCAGTGTTTTACTTTGCTCTCTCTTCATTTTAAATCGTTCAAGGTATATTTTTTGTTTTTTATCTACTTTAACTTCTTTCATTTTTTAAATATGTTTCGTTCATCCCGTCTGGCTTCATTTAAATTGTTAATTTTCTTGGTTTCAAATTTATTTCTTCTTTCTTGACTACGTGTTTTGTCTTTAGAGAGTTGAAACTCGCTCTTTCTTTCAGCTTAATGAAGAAAAATAAATGCAAAAGTTGAAACGGCAGAAAATGTAATCAAACTTTACTGTAACTTTTTTATAAGGATTTTTGTTTTAGTGAGTGGAATTAAAAAATAAAATAAAATATGAAATATAAAGAAATAAATCGCCACCAAAAGTAATCTCTGGAGGTAGATGGAAGTCGACCATTCGAATTGCTCGCGCGAAAATATAATTAATTGAACCACTAGGTCGTTAGTTATACAGGGTATTCCATGACGTGAGGTCACCCCTTCGCTTACGTAATCTTTAGACCAAACAGAGTGAAAAAAATCTAATGAAGTTATGCCCTAAAGTAAACCGTTTTCAAAATACAGCGTGTTATTAGTATTGCAGTTTTAGAAAAGCCAATGCTTCTTTTTATTTCAGTGAAGATTGCTCAAAATGACCACCATCGCTCTCAAGATATTCTGACCCCTGTTAAGAGGAATCTATTTCCCTTAAGTAACATGTCATTGTTGTTCCAAATTAGTTCTGCTGCTTCAAAAAGGCGTCTCCTAAGATCTTCAACATTCGCTGATGGTGTTTGGTATACCATACCTTTTCTATAACTTTTTTTTCTTTTGTTAGTGTTTCTTCTACAGTTATCTCGATTAATCCCACTTTCTCTTTCCATTTTTTCTTTACCTTCACAGAATTAAATGAAATTCGCTTTTCGTATGTCCCTTTCTGTTTGTATCTACTTGTACACTTAGAAACGTGTTCACCTCCTCCTCCTCTTTGTGAGTTATACGCTGAGCTTTCCAATAAAACCCTCTCAGACGGGTCGGTTCTTCAAAATCGATATTTCTATATGTATATGCGAGGTAAACAGAGAATCATTTCGTAGCCATTTGCATGTAACTTACGTAATTCTGCGTTTTAATCAAACACATCATAAACCTGATACGCCCGGAGCGTTTGCGCTCGAGCGTTCGCTAAGTAAATGGGGTAGTATCTCTGTGTATTTATTCGAGGGGCGGAACTTAGTCGATTGGATCTCTTCCATTGAATGCAGCGACGGCACCGACGTCCGACGTCGTTTTGCTTAAACACGTCGGGCGCAACAATGCGGCAAGAGATAAAGCCCGAGCGGCCGTACGTCAAAAGTTTATTCGTGTTAACGGCGGCCCTAAAAGATGTTTTGTATGGCCTGAGTTATTGGCATGGGTGTCTTTATCGTGTTCAGCAGGCGAAAAATTGTACGACCCGAACAAATAATAATCCAGCATTTTTCACAAAGAGTTCGTTCAGCTCTTTTTTATTTTCATGGTTCACAATTTTTCAGTATTACAGTTCGGGTCAAATAAAAGAAGTCGAACGTAATTACGTAGGCGTAATTACCCGACCTCAGCATAATGGGTCGCAATGAACTGTAATTACATGTCATTTCCTCTGTGCCGTCCACGTAGGGAGATTTCGTTTAAAATTTACGAGATTCTGAATACAATACCAACATTAATCAGCATTTTCACTGTCGATCAATGTCTATTTCGCTCTCAATTTGCTTGAGCTTTTACTCCTCGGTAGTTTCAGAGCTTTTTAGTATTCACACCTCAGGACTACACTACCGTGTCTTCAACAGTTTCCGAGTTCTACGTGATCACCCAAACTAGGCAGCCAAATTCACACGTACAATAATTAAAGAGCGGGAGGATTATATTTTCCAAGGTTATAGGTGAGCGAAATACTTGCAAAGTTCAATGTACCGAGTCGGTCGGCCGCGTCGTAAACATTAGTATTTAGCATGCGAATAAAAAGCAACTAACTTGTAGGTACTAGAAATGGTATGAGCTTCTACCACAGCGTGCAATAGTACGTCTTTGACCTATAACCTTGAAAAATGTACCTAATCCTTCCGCCCATTAGTGATAATACTTGTGGCGTAACAGAATTAATTTTTAATTTTATCAAGAAAATGTTAAATATGCAGTCCGAAAATGTAAGAAATACATAATACAAATGCTTAATAAATCGGGAGTGTCGTAATTACAAAGTAATACACGATCACGCGCCCCTTTGTTCACTCTGGTTACTTTTTCTAGCACGTAAATATCTTGCAGTGATACCAACCTGCACGAAAAACATTTTTTTGTTAACGATTCGGCAATTATTGAAAGCACGATAGATGAAAACACGTCAAAGACAAAAAACAACAAAGTGTGTATGTAGAAAGGCTGGTAAAAGAAGTGAAACAAAAAACGCGGAACGATATGGAACTAAGATGAAAAGAAGTAGCATACGAAAGGAAGAATTAAAATAGGTTTTGTTAATGTAAAAAAGAAGAGAAAATATTGTCTACAATAAGGAGAAAGACAGATGTAAATGATTTTAGTTACAAGATACAGTTCATATTTTTATTATATGCGATCGGATCATTGGCAATAATGTGTCAATAGATTTTTGCAAAAAGTCTGATCATTTAGCTTAATAATCAATAAAATATCACTAGAAGCAGACAATCATTCACTAAAAACAAATGCTGAGAAATCAATCTAAATATTATGTTTGCAACGCTCAGCTTCAGTATTAAAGTCCGTTAAAATTATAAAAGAAAACTAGAGTTGATAGTTTTCATCAAAAACAAAAACAAAAGACGACCGATGATCAATTGTGTAACAAACGCAAAAAACAAAAAGAATATGACCGAGGACTTGAATGTAAGTTTTCACTTTTGCGTTAAAAATAAAATGAAAACGATAAACAAAAAACGTTCGAATTTCAATCGAATTTCGACTGTCAATTGTCAAATAAAGTCAAATTCACAAGTCTCAAAAAATAAAAATAAAACAAAATACGATTGTTGGTAGAAAGGAAAACTTTCGATTATTATTGTTTTTTTGTTTAAAAATGGGACAGGAATCGATCGTCATTTTTTCTTCGTTGTCTTCTTGCTGCTTCTTCAAATTGGCAAAACGACACTTTTGAAAAAAAAATGATTTCTATGTTTGCACCGTCGAGTTAAGAATTCATAGGACCGAACCTGCGGCTGTGGGAGAATGCAATTACATTATTTGACGGAAGTTACCACTTTTTGCAATACGGCGATTTGTTGATATCCATTGTCGTAAAACAAATGACGGATTTTGTGTTTGTAACTGAGTTTAGAATGAATTTACGTGTTTATTGATTAGCAACCGTGATTAGTAGTAGTATACATGTACAAACGATGCATTGATAAGATATTACAGACGTCAGTTAAAAAGTTTAGTCTTGGAATCACTGGCGCAGCAAGCATAATGTAAGTAAGTTCCTTTCAAGTACGTTTATGATAGAACTTCAGTATCTAGAATACAATTGACATTTCTGGGATCTTATTTAGTTAAATTTAGTGAAATAAATGTATTATAAACAATGGTAAACTGTGGTTTGTGGTGGTTCCAGAATTTTCTAAAACTCTTGTTTGCGCCTGTGACATGCAGCGGCCATATTGAGTTACCACTTTGGACAAGAAACTATCGTTAGTATGACTCTCTGCTGTTTCTTCTTTACTCGTTGGTTTGCACATATTGGCTGCATTCGATTCACGTGTCGAATCAATTCGTTTAAGGCCTGGTTTATCAAACACAAATTAACTTTAAGTTAGAGTTAACCTTCAGGTAATTACCGTGGTGGTTACTATGGGAACAAACTGAAAGTTAGAGTTAACTTGTGATTGATATACCGGCCATTAATCAGTCTGGATCAGTTCCTAATAGTGAAATTAATGTGATCCTTGATAGCGAAACGAACAAGATTATCTGAACTGTTTTGTTTATCTGCTGTCGCCACATACCTAACCAACACATAAACCTTACATCTAAATGATCTAAACAATTCTTTAAATAAACAAGATCACTTTGAACTGATTTGGATCACTTTAAATTATTAGCGTTTTCGATTCAGTTGCACCGGTTGCACTCAGTGTATTTGCATCTTTTTTTCACCCCATGTAATAACACGAGATGAAGATATTCTGAGTGCGCACTAGTACGGTCAATCGAAAACGCTGTATGATGGGGGTTAACTGATCTGGCAGGAAACGAACGCAGAAAAGCTGCTTGAATCAATTTAGATCGATCCAAATCGGTGAATCGAATACAGCTATTGTTGATAAAGAAGAATGCGATTTTTACGCATGGCGAATATGACTGATTATTTTACGACAGATGTCACCACAAAATGACAGAATCTAAGGTTACGGTATTGAGAAGGTAGCGCCAATTTTCTATCTCACTCTCTTTTACCTCTTAATTAGGGAAAAAATAACTTGCGACGCCATCAAAAGCTCCATAGAAACAGTCACTTTTATGTATCTATCTTTCTTCTTCTTCTTAGCGTTTCATAGCGTCCTTTGTAATTTGAAACAAGAAACGCGTAATGGAATAGCGGTACCTTCGCAATACAGTTATCTTACCAGAATCAATGAAATAATTATTTACTTTATGCGGCCTTGAGTGGTTTGTTTGAAATTATTTTGAAACAAAAAAGATTTGTCACTAAAGTTGTTCGAAAGTTTAACAAACAAGCAGTCTCCTGATCTAGTATCAAAATCACTAAATTGGCAACATTGGGCATAAGCTTACGGGTTCTGTTAGTAAAGAAGAATTCAGTTTTTATGCTTGGCAAATGTCGGTACTTATTTTAACACAAAGATTTACAAAAAAATAACTAATTTAGTTTATTATTAAGTAAAAAGATTACTAGATAAGTCACTAAACCGGTCACAAAAACATTAAATGTATGAATTTACTAAAACTTGTTTGAAATTTCAACAGAAAGTCACCAGATCTAGTACAAGATCACTAAATTGGCAACAGTGTCTGAATTAAGAATACAACGTGACCTTCGACTGCAAGCGACAAATTTGTTTCACGATGACAAAAGTTTAAAGAAGACAGACATATTTACAAAAATGAATTAACTGTACATAGCTTTTAACAGTGGTGTGATGTTCGGCCCAGTGTTGCCAGTTTAGTGGAATTTTTTTACCAAATCTAGTGAATTCACTGCCCCATCTGATCGGTAAATTTTGAGTTTAATGGAACGGTGGAAAATCTAGTAAGCTTCGCTTAGGAAAAAATCATGAAATAAATAGAGTCCTACAGTATTTGGGCACTACTAATAAATGACCAAATTTGGCTTCCATGGATTTTTTTAAGAGTTGGTACTCTTACTACAGAGTTCTGTTATTTTGATAATTCCCCCGTTTGAAAATAAACTTTCGTAATAGATTTGTTACTATTTATTGAATTCTATACGCTAATACAAAATTGTTAAAATCATTCTACCTCTTCAAGTAGTTACTTGAGTCGCAAGCTACTTAGCTTTTAATTTTGTATAATAAATCAGTAGACTCCTTTATAGAGGAAGTAAAGGAGTGGCAGTTTGGTTTGATTAATTGTGGAATAAACAGACGGGCAATAAATCCATTTATAAAGAGAGCAGTTCACTTTTGATTGGTCAAGTGTTTATTCCGTCATTAATCCTCCAAACTGCCACATCATTTCTTTACTCTCTCTCTATAAATGACTCTATAAATCTGGTTGATTTAGCGCCATCTATTACACAAAATGATAACGAAATTCCAAATATCATTTCTGGAGATAAAATTATGGTTGCTTAGCAGTTTATAAGAAACGGTGCAATAAGTGCAAAATTGCGATATTTATTAACCGAGGTATACGATGTTGCAGTCATAATTGCGGTGGTGTCATCTATTATTATAATTGAAAGTTCGTTGCGAAACTGAAGCGACATCTGGTACTTTTTTTTCTGGTAACACTTTTGTTCTATTTTTTAACTTTTCGTTAAAATATTAATGCTGGATTTCACAAACGTCACTTAACTTTAATCATCGATTAAGAATAATCATTCCTATACCTTCAACACACGTAACCATGGCAACGTTTACTTTTAACGGATGATTAAATTTAAGTAACGTTTGTGAAATCCGCCATTAATTCGTTACTTTTAATTTGAATTATGTTTTGATAACTGATCAATTTCGTTGTTAGGCGGCGCAGTAGTAGATTTTTCGTGGAATTTCCTCGAGCGTCTGATAGAAACGCGTTTACGATTGTTGACAACTTTGATTTGACTATGAAATTTGCCTTCACTTTCAAGGATACTGAAGCTCTTTTAAATATAAAACTGAAAATGTTTTTGGGTTTTCGATTTCATGTGAGTTTTTGACCTGAAATGTTTTCACAAGAATTTTAAAATGCGCGTCCCTCAATCGAAATAATTAATTTTTGTTAAATATCAACTTTTTTTTTCTTTTAGGTTCTGCTAGAGTAGGTAAAACATGTCTAGTAGCTCGATTTCTGGGCGGAAAATTCCAGGATAGTTACACACCAACAATCGAGGATTTTCACCGGAAGCTGTACAGAATCCGGAGTGAAATACACCAACTGGATATCTTGGACACGTCCGGGAATCACCCGTTTCCTGCCATGAGACGGCTCTCGTTTTTAACAGGTAAAATCAAAAACAAAAAAAATTCCGAACCTGAAATACTTGAACTTAGAATAAATAAAATAAATCACAATTAAAAATAATGTCATGGGGAGAAAGGATTTGTTTTAAATACCATCATCCCCATTTTTTTATGTCGTTGATGTAATTGTAACAGCAGAAGTCCCGAATCGTGCTTCTCCGTAATAAACCCTCGCCCCCAATCCCTAATTCTCCCTCTGATATTTGTCACTTTTATTTTGCGGGAAGACACGCGTGCCATATTTATTTTAATCGAAAGACTGGGGAAGTATGCCGTACTTGTTGAAAAACAAAATTTTGTAAATTTTATTCTAGGGTTATTCGGCAAGGTTGGGCTGAATTCTTAAAGACACTCTTTTGTTGTATGCCTTATATTTCGAAACAAGATTTGTTTCATCATCAGAGGCTCTGTGATTGTACAAGATATGCAGTTAGTAAAAAAGTTTTTTCAAAAAATTTAAATGACTTACAACAGCTTTATTGTAATTTAATGGAAAAGGAAAAAAGAAAACAAAAATAGAACTTTTTGTAAATTGTTTATTTTTCAAAATTGCCGCCAATTTTTGTGAACGTGGTTTGCTCTTTGATCCTTGTGGTTCCCGCGCGTTGTGTCAGCCATTGATGTTTAACCTACAAATTTTGTGTTTTGTTCTTCACTTAATTTTAACGTGTTTTATAATGTTTTAACTGTTTGAAAATTGTAATTACTGTAATGTGCTACTTTACTTGGAACCCTCAAGCTGTTGTAAGTCATTTAAATTTTTTGAAAAAACTTTTTTACTAACTGCATATCTTGTACAATCACAGAGCCTCTGATGATGAAACAAATCTTGTTTCGAAATATAAGGCATACAACAAAAGAGTGTCTTTAAGAATTCAGCCCAACCTTGCCGAATAACCCTAGAATAAAATTTACAATATTTATTTTACGCAGTACGCACAAGACCATTCTCGTGCACGTCTTGCATTCGCTGGGAACATTTTGCCAACGGGTGGTTCGAGCCTACCGAGGCATCTGCGGAACTTCCCACGGGATAAAATTAATTTGCTTTGTCGGGAATATATCACGGGATCAGCTAACGCTAATTACAACGACTTTATCGGAGGCAGTTTAAACTTAGGGCGAAAAAAAATCGGGAACTTTTTGTTAATAGCGGGAGCGTTCGGGGGCGAGTTCCGTGATTATTTCCTTCTCTCGCCCCCCCATTTTATTAAGCGCCCTCGACGCCGCCCGGCGAAACCCGCATTTTAAATTAAATTAGCTGTCGAACGCGATTTGCTCGTTTGCTCGAGTAGATCCGGGCATTTAATTTAATTTTCGGATCGCATTGACTCCGGGGAAGAACGGTTTTAAAGCTTCACACATTTTATTTTTTTAAGTTCTAATTAAATTTCAACGAAATCTTAACCTCAAGTTAAAAAAAAATTATTATTGTCTTTTCCTACACGTGCTCGAGTACTTTACATTTTTATACAAAATGCACAATGTCTCACAGTTGGAACAAATAAAAAAATAAAATGAAAAATGAAAACTAATACAAAATAATGTTTAAATAAATCGAGAAAAAAAAAGTGCAAACAGATCTTAAAGATTTTCGCACAATAGGATATAAAATAAATGAAACAGTAAAGGTCCTAAATTTACACCTTGGGGACCTCTGATTTCCATTTATTTATTTAGGTTAACAAAATATACGAACGATTTTAAATATGTAACCAAATCGAGCAAATATTTTGGTAAAGTTTTATTTCGTCTGTTGCATTTCCAGAGGATTGTTTTTTCTATTTCCCTTTTGATCATAGTGCACTTTACTTTATTGAAACTAGCTGCACCATGGCTTGCTTATCTCGGTGCGGATCGATGGCCTTAATTCTGGAACGGGGAAAAATAAAAACTGGAAGATAATGAAAGCGCAAACGAGTTTCTGTACAAGGGGCATGTCGTGCACTTCAATTAACATCATCGGTTTTTCCATTTACTACACGAGGTTCGACGAACACGAAAAGTTCACGGAGTTTTTATTTAGGTATACATATTGCTGTGATGTGCAGGTTAGCACATCTTTAAAAATAGTGAACAACAAAATATGAAACTTTGAAAAACAGTATGACAACGGGAGTTAATTGTTGAAAACAAAGAAGATTTTATTAATTATTTCAGTAGTAACGAGGTCAAAAGACAGAGTACAAAAGTGAAGGTGTCGAAAAGTGAAAAGTTAAAATAAAAAGAACACTAATAAAATAAAAATGAACAATACCTACCAATAACATAGACCTAGAGATTGTGACTACTGAGGAAGATTTCGGTGGGTGGATGAGATCCTATTGCAAGCAGCGTGGTTGGAATTTTATGAAGCCATGCAAAGACATCGCAAAAAACAGCAGCACCTCTGACGGCAAGACATTGGCCAGTCTAGAAGTAGGAGACGGCCAGGAATATCTAGCTAACGGGAGAAGGATCAGGATTAAAATGTCAAATGTCCAAGTGAATTACCAAAAACTGCTTGAAGAACACCTGCACAAAGAGTGAGTGTAGTGATGTGAAAAAACAAAGTGAAGTGCGGAAGGAAGTTTTTTTTTATGAAACAAAGAACCAAAATTGATTTAATTTTTACAAAGAAAACAAAAAGGATTTAATTTATAATTAAAGAAGAAAATTAAAGTAATTATTTTAAAAGAAGTCAATTTGATTTAGAAAGTTTATTTTAATTTTGATAAGAACTAAGAACAAAGGTTAAGGTATCAATTTATTAAAAATGTTACATGCAATTAAATTGATGTCTACCAATTCAAAGATTTAAATTGAAAAATGTTAAGTTAAGAAAGAAGGATATTTCAAATTATAACGCGTGATTTTTAAAATTTTTCATCAACTCTTGCCATGAAATTTGGACGGCATGTCGTAGCTTTACTGTAAAACAGCAAAAAGGATTGCAGTGACGGACTTTTCACTTAAGCTAAGACATGCCATCCAGATCTCATGGCAAGACTTGATAAAAAATTTAAAAAATCACTCGGTACTTTCGGTTGTGATTGAAAAAAGCAATCAATTTTCAATAGACGAAGTAGAATTTGGAACATCTTGCTACCTACTTGAAGGGCAGCAAATTGCGGGAGGGCAATTTAAGATCTCCAACACAGTCGGCTAACTCCTGGAGATGGGTATGGGTCGTACGTAACCCCAAAAGTACAAGGACAAATAACTACTAAAATAAAATTCCCAATACCACACAATTGTGCTTATTTATAGTAATAAATAGTACGCCAACATAAATGAAATAAAAGAAAATATAATAAATATAATATAAAATAATATAATAAAATTCGGTACCGAATTTCCGTTACAAAGTCACGTAAGTTTAATAACCTCGGCAACAGAAAGCTGCTTAATTTATAAGTGAAATAAAAACGTGCATTACCGCAATGTCAACTAAAAAAATATTCCGACCTTGAATTACATCATCCGCGCCTCCCAGGTAGCTGCCGTCGTCGAAGTTCAAAGAGTATCGAATTCGACGGAGGGCCGCTGAAGCCAAGAAAGGGTATCGCTATTTTCAGCGATCTCTCACGACGAAAGTCACCAACAGCGATTGGGAGAGTTCAAGTCCGGACAATCGGGGAATGTAACCGTCGTTGTCAAACTGACCTTCGGTAATCTTCAAGATGGTTGGCCCCAGAAATCACAACCAAAGGTTTGGGTAGCCAAAAAGCGGTGATCGTAGTAATCGTATTAAGCAGAAGGGAAACAAAGAAGAAGCAGCAAAAAAAAAAAACACCTAAATAAGAAAAGAAAACATGCGTTACACTCTGAACCACGCCCAGACACACGCCATATTTACCGACAAAAATCAATGTTCTAAAAGATAAATAAAAAAGAAAAGAAAAACCGGAAGAATTTTAAAAACAAATAAAATGAGAAAGAAGTAAGTCATGAAAACAAGGGAACCAAGCTCGGAAGACAAGAGCCTAAAAATAATTACAAAATAAAGAAAAGAAATTACAAAATCACAAACGAAATTTGTGATTTAATTAAAAAGAAAAATATTATTTGCTCAATTAGGTTGTAAATATAAAGAAGATTTAAGTATAAAATAAAAGATTATACAACAGCAGGATAACACAGCAATATGTATAGGTAGGTACACCAAAATCGTCGATCGTTTTGGAAGAGTTATTGTTGAAAAAAAGAAAGGTTTTGTAACAAGGAAATTAGAAAGCCACCAACGCAAGAAATCACAGCTGCCAAAACTTCCAGGAAGGACAATTAACATAAACAATTACATAAGATGGTCTTGCCCTGCACGGAATCGCCAGTATGAGTCATTGGAAAAGCATGACTCATCCTTTAGTACGATTTACCGATGACTCATATTGCTGTGATAGGTCCCACGTTGGGCGCCAATTTTATGCTGTGATTATGGTCTTAGTTGATGAGCCAATTTTATGCCGCGTTATGCTCTTATTTTGTGTGTTAATTTAATGCTCTGTTCTCAGGGTATTTTGCAAATTTTCTGATTTCTTATTATTTTATATTACTTTCTAACTTTGTTGTTTTTTTTCTCTCGTCGTCTCTTCTTCGATGATTAATTTTGCAGTGTATCTCGTAGACCAATTCTTGCTTGTAGAGTGTATTTATTGTGTGATAAATGTGGACGTTGCAGCCTTCACATTCTAAATTATGTAATGTCAGCGTGTGTGTGTGTGTGTGTGTGCCGCGCGCGCTTTATCTATCAACTGCCGTTGCTGTGTCTGTCCTGGCGCAGGGATGCCAATGCAATTTGGTGGCATAATGTTGGGTTTATTATGGACCACAATCCACAAAACAATAGTGGGACACGAATTTTATAAATGAAATTTTCAGCATTTTCAAGAAAAATCGTCACAACAGTAAATTCGTCGTCAATTCACTCAATTCATCAATAGCAATTTTTACCCATGAAAAATCGTCACAGATGGCAACACTAAAGTCCGATAATTTAATTTAATATTTAGCTTAGGTTTTTCACAAAACCTACGCTAGAGTTTTCGAAGCTCCGGTATGTTTCCATTGCATTAACCGAATTCCGTCTGCCGGTGATTTCATAGCTCGTCAGGTCGTAGGCTCCCGTGATCACTAACACAGTGCCCTCATCAGTTTATTCTCCGAAGTTCTTGCTATTACCTACAGTTTCTTTTACGCATGATTATTTTAATTATCCTAATATTTACAATTTTAACTTAATTCCTTCGTATTTACGTCTTAAAAAATCTAAATAATTTATTTATAATAAGTAGTTAATTTTTATTTGATCATTTCTAAGAATATTTAAGAATATTAAGAAATTTGAAAAAAAACACTCGAATTAAATTATTTCTCAAAAATATCTGTTAAAATATGTTTAATACACTATCCTATAAAGAATTTTATTAGTTTTCAAAATTATTTCTTCTGAAATTTTCAAAGAAACACGTACTGTTCATAAACACCACAATATGTCAAGGCAAGGATTACATAAATTCCTAGGGCAGACTTTCTAAAAGACAAACCCTTTATATACTAGAAAAACTGAATTGCAGGACTTAGTAAAGGCTTAAGTTTAAGGAGAGCGAAATAGGACTTACTAAGACTTTTACATATAAGTTCAGTGTTATTGAGCCAATTTAAGTTTTTATCGATTATTGTTCCCAGATACTTGATGTGGTTTCGGTTGCAAACACTAATTTATACGCGTCTATGTGAAAAGGCAGCCTTACTCTCATTAAAATTAAACGTGTTCGCCATAGGTTTTAGCCGCATTGAATTTTTGTAAACCTGCATAATCTCAACTGCTGGGTACATTCTTGTTGCGAGACGACACATTTAGAAAATTCAGAAAATATCTATGTATAGTCTATTCAAGATAAGAAGGTAGTAGACGTCGCGTCGCAGCGTTCGAAGGAAAATACACACAGCTAACAATATAAAACGACCCAAATTTTAAAAAGGAGTTAAATGAACGTTCATTTAATTCCTTTACTTTAATTCCTACTACCTTCTTATCTTGAATAGAGTATTGCAAGTATTGTAATTATGGAATTCGCTGAGATTAAATACGCAAATACGTTACAATAAAAGCAATTAACTAAATAAATATGTAACTATGTACACGTACTTTTTTCCTAATAGGTACTAGATCATTAAATAAAAAAAAAACTTATTCTGATATCTGGTTATTCGAATTTACAGTTATTCGGATATCTGAATATCCGTTATCCGAATATTCGATTTTCCAAAAAACCGATAATCGAATATCCGGTTATCCGAATAACTGGATATTCGAATAACCGGTTATCCAAATAAGTGAATATTCGAATAACCGATTATCCGGATAACAGGTTTTCGGTTTTCTTCAAAACCGTGAATATCCAAAACCGGTTAACCGATTATCCAAAAAACCGGTTTCGGTTGCCAGCACTAGTGCAAACCATGTAAGTCTACTTGTTATCTTTAATAAATGTATTGTTTAAGTGAGCTGCGGCCCTTATTCTCGCTATGTAATTTATTTCGTAACAGTCTTTTCATTATAACGTTTAGATTTAAGGCCGAATTATACGAAAATGGCAATAAAATTACACCCATGGTTCACGTTTACTACGTGTACTACGGATTGTTTTGTTTTTTTTTCTATTGAATTGTAGAAGCTAGACGATTTTGTAACGTAACGTGTACCTAATTCAAAAAGAAGGCAAAAACAACCCCCTCCGGGCGCATACGTCAAAATACACACGCGAATGAATTTCTTCAAGCCTGATTATCCCCCGACTTTCGACCTGCTTCATGAACGCATTGGAAGCGAAAATTGAAATCGAAGGGCTAGCGGCACCCCTCTTCGCCCCCGACGAGTATGATAATGTGAAACTCGAAATAGGTTTTTATGTGTTATTTCGCTCTGCTTTTGTTCTAATTGCAAAAGGCTAATTATTGTTTATGATACGCGGTTAATGTCAATTTAATTATGGAGGCGGAATATTTTAAAATTGAATATGTATAGTGCACGAAAGGTTTGATTTGTAAACAAATGTAAAATGTACATTTAAAAGGTTGTACGTATTAATAATCCCATTGGTTATCGATTGAAATGCATTCATGTATAATGTATGAATATTTTTAGTTTAATATAAATGTTTGCTTTTGTAAAAATTATTCCACTTTATTAATTTTTCTCGTTATCTTGTTTTCCAATTCATTCAGCCTATAATAGGTTTTTGAAGCTTCTAAGTTATATTAACTTTTTCAACATTTTTTTTAATTACACAAGGTGACTGACAATTGTTCCGACAAAAGAAAAACACGATAAGAAGCGATGTTCGAGAGAGAATTTTTCTCGTTATCCTATTTTCCAATTCATTCGGCCTGTAATAGGTTTTTGAAGTTTCTAAGTTGTACTAACTTCTTCAACATTTTTTTTTAATTACACAAGGTGACTGACAATTGTTCCGACAAAAGAAAAACACGATAGGAAACGATGTCCGAGAGTGTGGGAAAAATGTTTAAAATTATTTCTACTTTAGTTTTCGAAAAATAATTAATAAAAAATTAGCCCCGACCATGCGCCTCTTGTTAAGGCATAGAGAAGCAGATGAACGAAATAAATGCCTTCATAAGTTTTATGGTAGACATGGCGGCGTAGCAACGATCGTGCACTTGACCTTTAAGTGGGATTTCACGTCAACATCGTTTTTAGGTTAACGCCCAAGGCCGCAAGAGTTAACAAACAATTACTTAAACAAGTATTTGCGAATTTGTTACCCTTATTTCATATGCAATTCCAGTTATTTTAGAAATTAGTAATAATTGCGTCGCGTAAAAGAAACAACTCAGACTTCCGTTCGCAGCTGTTAAACGTGTAATAAAACGAATTGAAATGTGTGTCAAGGTCGCATTCTGTGCAAGCGAGTAGTCAATAAAAAAACTTAATAGTCCTCTTATACTGCCGCATTTATAGAACGGGGCGTCGTATTTCGTACGTAGTAATTTTTTAATTAATCATATAGGTACTGTTAAAAAAAAAATTAACATTTTTCCCGTAATCTGTGACATCGATTCTCTTGCGTGGAAACAACTGTCATTCACCCTTGTAATGCGCCCCACCAATTACTTGGTTATTAATTAATTCTGACAAGTAAACAGACAATAAAATTGTATAAACAAATAATAACTATGTGCCAACAAAACCCCCAATTAAGGTTTATTGCTAAAGAATGCCTGTCTAGACGTTACCTGCTTACGGGGTTTATCGGACCCTAACGGTCAACCCTCCAGATGGGGCGAGAGGTGAATGACTTTTATGGAACTTATTCAGTACTGAAATTAATTCTAATATTATCTAATTATGACCCAATCGTCGGATGTAATCCGCCGTTACGTTGTGATACCCTGGTTCTTTGTTTGGTGGGCAGTATAATAATTTCTTTACAACAAGGAAATTGGCAAGTTAATAATGAAACGCAACAATTAAATTTAAGTAATTATTTATTGAGAAAAAAAAAAGAAAAAAAAGGGAAAACTCCTCGTCCCCGCCTCTGTGGGATCGGAGACCTTGAGCGAAAACTCTGTTGTTGAAATCGATACAAATAAACAACAATTGCAATTCTTAGAAAGTACAGTGTAATTCGTTTAACAGCCTTCACTTTCGAATATCGGCGCGATCTATTTTCTTCCGATTCACACCGTTGGTGGTATAATCTTTACACAGATGTTTGTTGGAGAGCTCTGCTCCTCACTTACTTGATATTTAATTAATTAATAATTAATTGAGTTTCAAATGCGTTCGAGTCTTGGTACACCGTCCGTCACTCTGCTGGTATTCAAAGACTTGTTCGATTTAATAAACCAACGCACAAAGTGTCTCTGTGGGACTACAGTGTACTTAATTAATGGAGTTAATTAATTAATTGATCAGATGTTTGGGCGAAGTATGTGATACCTGCCGCCTTCAGCGATCAATTTGCAAGTAAATCAGTAGCAATCACCTGGTTTTTCAGGGGCTCCCTGTAGTTGGTTTAACCCTATCTCTAGCTAACCTAATTACTAGGCGCGTGCAGTGAGCCAAAACTTCTTCTGCTACCTCACCTGAGCGGATAAATGTTATTTGAGAGCGGTGCTTTACCCAATGCCTGGCCTTTCAGGACTCTCTGTTTGTCGCTCTTTCGCCGTCTCCCCTAGCTAATTAATTTAAAAGGCGCAAGGACCCAGATCGACTGTTTTTCGACACTACACTATGGGTGTTTATGGCCATTTCAGTCTCGAGGCAATCGCTTCTAATTAACCGACAAATCTCTCAGCCCAGACCACAGTTTGACTCTCCCATATATACAGGGTGTGAAAACATTTGTCAAGAAAATCGCCAGGAATGTATTCCAAATTGTTTGGTTTACAATTTACCTGAGAGAATTCCCCTAGGGTAGAATGATTTCTAAAGTACACTGCATTGAAAGCCCAGGTAGATGTAGGAAATAGCAAATTGCTGTTGATTGATTAAATTATCGAATTCAGCTACTAATTACGAACGCTGAATTTTTAACTACCACTAGCGTATAACCCTTTTACTCGCACTACATTGGAATTAAAAATACGCGCGTCGCCTCGCGGCGCCTACGTATATGGTTTTAATTGGCTCTCTTATCACTAAATTTAAAGCGGACCGAAATAAATGATTTAACAAACAACAATATATACATATATAAATACAAAATTGAATAAAGACTACAAGCGCCTGAAGATAAACACAATGAAGACAACATGGAATTCAATTCGACCGATCTCGCTAGCGCTTCAATCTTATCTGCCGTTCTTTTTGCGTTCCCCTTAGCACGAAAACAATTACAACCCACCCCCTCGTAATTGCAGCAAGATTCTGAAATCTCTTCGACCAATGGTAACCGTTGATTTGAACTCTAGCACAGGCCTTGACTGCATTTTCCCCGCAAATAATTATAAATTGTGAACTTCAAACTGTCATACGGAATGCCTCTGCCTCGCGATGCCTGCGATGTGTTTCCGCTCCAACGCTCTTTCAAGAGTCTCTTGACTTAACAAAGAATTATGATGTTGGCCTGAGAACAGGGCCAGATAATCACATTCTGCTGTTATCCTACTTGCAAAAGTGATTATGACGCGACAGACCAATACCAAGCCCACTAGAACACGTCCAAACGTCGAATAAGTTTGTTTATGATGTCCGGCCCACCCCCCTGCTTTGGCCTGGCGCCTGTGATTACTGTGTGACGATAGTGGTACATGAGCATGAAATGCCAGATAAAGGTTACTTTGACAGATTTACAACCGACCGTGGTGGTCCCCTGCAAGGAAACGCGGTGTCCAGAATTCTTGACCCTCACGCAAAAGCCCTGCTACAAGCTCCGAGGAAGTGAACATGTGTTTATTGAAACTAGACATGCAAATTAGACATGCAATTAGACATGCAATCATCGTGTTTTAATTTAAAAACAATTTAGCGATCGCTTCACCCTGTATGTTATGCATCCTTACTTTTAACAAAATCGCTCACTACATTGATTAAGTTAGTGATTAATGCAATAAATGAAATATAATCCAAAGATAATGAACTTATAGGGGTGGCTTTTTTTAAACTTGAGTTGAACGTTTCGGAGTATACATGATGTCCATTTTTCGAGCCTAACCATGGGGATCTTGGTTATCTTAAGAGATACGAAGTTGGTTAAATTCGAACAAAGTTGCGTATTTTTATCCCGATCAATAATCTTCAAACAAATTTCACCTACATATTTTTTACGGTTTTCAAGATATTCGAAAAAGAGCAAAAATCACGGTTCTCTTTTTTATTTATTTTAATAAAAACCAATAAAGCTAGGCATTTTAGGTCAGACATTGTTAAGGCACATTTTTATGAGGAATTTGAATATGCCATTGTCTTTCTCATGTCTTCAAAAATTACGAAAAATTCGACATTCAAATTTATATTTTCTTATGGACACCGTCTAGTATTTTTACACGATTAAATGAAGCCTTTTTTCTGATTACAACGATGTATCACACATGACGGTTTGAGTTAGATTCTGGACAAAATTTAAAAATCATCTGTTCTGCAAAGAGTGCCTTGGAAACAAAAGCAATTTTTTTGTTTCTAAAGAAAATTTGACAGTTCTGTATATTTGCACTTTATTATTGAACATAGTTTATAACAAAATAAAATCTAATGTAATAAAAATAACAAAACAAAGGATTACAACAGATGCTCAAATTGTCCACCCTTTAGCTCTGTGTACAATTCTTGTTAAATCTTCTTAAATTAAAATTGCCCTTCTAATGTACCTTCTTCACATGTATTTCAAATTTGTAACAATACTTCTAATATCAACATCAACATCGACAGGCACAATTATGTTTTCATAGTTGTTACAGTTCATTTTTCATTTCTGTTCCGAATACACCATGTATATGCATTGCCACCGTCCAGTTTTCATTTCTGTTCCGAACACGCCCTGTATAGGCGAAATTCGACGTACCGGAATATTTCTTTGACCGCGTCGTTGTACACATTGCAGTCAGTGTAGGAATACCCGTATTTCACCGACGTAATTTGCTTAAAATTTCGTTCTAGCATATTTCCTTTAATGGGACCTTCCTTTAATTAAACAAATCCATTTTATATAAGTTATCCATCCTTATTTAAGGGCAAAATCGCGTGTATGTGAGGAAGTGAACGAATTATAACAACGTTCTACTTCACGACGCGTATTTTTCGTGATTTTTGCCCTTGTCGGCCATTGGTTCCCGCTGTTGCTAAGAAGTTCCCCGCTGGTAAAACTTGTAGTTGTCTCTCTTGTTGATAATCGTTCCTTTTCTGTCAAACGAGAAATGTTGCGCCATTTTCAGAACGAAACTCGCAGTCTCCTGGGCCGCACGTTCTTTCGTTAAATATTTTGTTTGTGTGTGTCATTACATCGAAGGGATGGTAATGCATTTTTACGGCTGATTGCCGACTCTGAATAGGCCCACGTGTGAGACAGGAAAAGCCGCGTGCTTCGTGGTTTGTCCCAAGCTTCGGTAAAGTGCCGGGGTAAGTTCTGTACGAAGCAATTCTCGATTTGACCCTTACGGTCGTTTTGTTTCATTGTTTATAGGCTTTTAGTAAGAGCTATTTTCGTTGGGAGTTACCTTTGCTGGGAACGATATTTTATAAGAAGATACTCTTGGTCGAAGTTATTTCCTTCGATTCACGCAGTCGGGTAGGCGTCTCCCCTCCACCACCGTGATTGCGCCGTAACCTTGCTGCGATGTAGTTAATGCTGGCCATACACGGGAGTGCTTGTTTGACGACCACCTTGACTATCGACGACTGACGTTTGATGTGGGAATCACAGGTCGGATCCATTTAATTATTATTATTATTAACAATATGCTTACGGTGAATTTATCATAGCCGCGATTGTGCACGAGTTTTGTGCAAACTCATGTAGCGACCTAGTTGACGTCGCCAACGTTTTTTTTAGAATATTTAGAATAACTTGTTTCATACTAGATCAGTTAGCGTTATGCGGAGTTCGAACTCGAGAATGTAGAAATTGTCTCGTTGGATCTGACCTTTTCTTTTTGTGTCGGTTGTAGCGTTGTACATTCAATGAATAATCGTTAGATATATATATTTTTTGTGTTTGTTGTAATTGAAGAAGATCGTTGTACCTAAATAGATTGTAAGTGTGTTGGACGTAACGTGTTTTCTTAATTTTTCACCGTCCCCGTACAAAAAAAATTAAGTGGCGCCTATTGGTTGTTTTGGCCTTCGCGATTTGGAATTGAACCCCCCCCCCCGTCCCACTGCAGTTGGCTGGCAACATCGGAATATCCCAATCCGATGTAAAAACTACTGCCTATCTTCTCAGGTAGGTAGCATAGTACCCCACAAAGTATAATTTAAAGGGTTCACTTCTGATGACCATTCAGTTCAATGTACTCGTTCGGTTAATGTCTTTAGGCTGGCTACAGATATCCATTTTTGAACTAATTTGCGAGTTGATAAAAGACGTAAACATTTCAAGTATTTCTCGTTTTCTCTAGTTTAAAAGCCACATTATATTACTGCAATTAACAATAAACGTAACTATCACACTTAAAATTGAATTGAACCGCCAAATTTTCTTTAGAAACAAAAAGTTTGCTTTTGTTTTCAAGGCACTCTTTGCAGAACAGATGATTTCGAGAATTTGACTTGAATCTAATTCTAACCATCAAGTGTGATACATCATTTTAATCAGGAAAAAAGGCTTCATTTAATCGTGTAAAAATCCAAGACGGTGTCCATGAGAAAATAAAAAATTGAATGTCGTTTGTTCGTAATTTTTGATGACATGACAAAGATAATGGCATATTTAAATTCGTCATAAAAATGTGCCTTAACAATGTCTGACCTAAAAATGCCTAACTTCGTTGGTTTTTACAGAAAAAAATAAAAACGAAAATCGTGATTTTTCCTTTTTTTCGAATATCTTGAAAACCGTAAAAAATAGGTGAAATTTGTTTGAAGATTGTGGATTGGGATAAAAATACACAACTTTGTTCTAATTTAACCAACTTCGTATCTCTTAAGATAACCGAGATCCCCATGGTTAGGCTCGAAAAACGGACAGCCTGTATAGTCGTCCAAGTTTTCTATCGGTTGCTATAAAAAACAACTTCAAAGAGACCGGCCTGCAGTCGCCTTTTTTTTGGCAGGGGACCAAACTGGGACGACTATATTCATTTTGATTTCCTTAAGCCGACTTTCCCATGAAAATATCGTTTCAAATCCGACGTCCTTAATTAACTTCATTACTCGTATATAGCGTTACAGTTTTCCGTGTGTATTAAATTAATTAAAAGTTCGCGTAAGGACAGGTGCAACACGGTCGATATTCGCCCGGTAAATTCGATTATGCATGACGAACCGGCCCGGTAATTAATATATACCAGCTCGTTGCGTCTGCATCCTATTAATCCTGCTAAATTTAATTTTACGGGTGTACGCCCCGCCATTTGCATGGAGAACGCTTCCTAAACCGCATATACACAAACATATGTAAAATACATGCATACACATGAGAAAGGATGATTACCGTTTGCATGTTGCATCCTTATATTATAGGAGGGGCATTCATATATAAACGAAAATGAAAAGTCTCATGTACGTTATTTATTTGTACAATCATATAAAGAAGGAATAAAATAAATAAAATAAAAAGTTTTCAGCTTCTTGCAAAATACTACTAATAAATTGGTTTTTTTTTTTTTAATAATCTCAACAGAAGCAGTAATGCAGCAGGAACTGTTAAGATGGTTTGGATATTTGCAATGAGAGAATGGTGAGAAGATTTAATAGGTAAGAGGAAAAAGGGGAAGCCCGCGTAGATATTGAAAGGAACAAGTAAGAAAGGCTTCGCACCAAAAGTATAAAAAGTCGTAGGTGGTATTAAGTAAGCAAGAGTTTTATTTATTTTATTTCTTTAAAGAAAGACAAAGGGACTTGTTACCATGCTAACTTGAAACTAAGTCCTCAATGATTAATCGTGCCGAAAGTTAAATATAAACTCGTAACTTTTTGCACAAAGTTAGGTGCGCATTAAAATTCTGTTTTTAGCCTTCTTGGCAAACTCAAAGACGTAATTCATCACGGTCCTACGTCGCCGCTACTCTCAGGTTTCCGAAGCGGACGATTCCTCCCTGAATGAAATTTAATTACCAGACAGGCCAGAAAATTAGCATCTCCAGCAGCTTCGGAGATAACGAACGCCCTCAATTTGTTACTTGGTGAAATTCGAGGAGGAACTGAAACGTTACTATGAATTACTTATTATCGGTTGATAATGAGGTGGACGCTTGAAACATCTCCGAGATAAGAAGAATGGGTCCCGATTCTAAATTTAAGGGGTACATATCGGGGTTTCAATCTGCATTATGTATAAGAACGTGCGTTCGAAATTCCCATTTCGTCGGTATCTGTGCAGCATGATTTTCCCTTCGAATCATGTAAATTGGAGCACAAGCACAATCTCGATGGCGTCTTCAAAAATTGCATTTGAATTGATTTTGGAAATTTTCGGTGCATCCGGTTTAGTCATGGACAAACTAAATCGCTCTAGAAATAACTGTTACAAGCGTTGGGCGAACGTGGAATAGCTTGTCGTTTCATTTAAAAACACTTTAAGGTCCATAATCGCTTGTGCAGAGTTTTTTTGTGAGACGTGACTTCAAGCCTTAATATTCTCACATCCGACTATTCATCTTGCCCATTTTGACTTAAACTTTATCTTAATCTTGACTTATTCCTCTTGTAAATTTTTGTAATTCTCTTCATTTTTATCTTTAAGTACGTCATCATTTTCTTCATCCTCGTCTTCATCTTTATTTTCATCATAATCTTCATTACCGTCGTCTTCATAATCTTTTCACAGAAATCCAACTTTCGTGCAACTCTCTTATTCGTCTTCTGTTTTCCTACTTATCTTACTTAGTAAATTACGTCTATTTTTCCGTCTTCAATAGTCGCTTAGGTTCTAATCAGTCTGCAGTAATAAAACCATAAGTGCATTTTCTGTGACTTCTTACAGAACTGCGTGCTTTTGTCTTGGTCTGGAGCTTCCTTACTATTATGTATTGTCTTTAGAATAAGTACCAAAAGTGTGACATATTTATTAATTTGTAACATGTACCGGGTGGACAATTTTTGATGGTTTTATCTTTTGAATACTGAATAATGTTTCTTTCGCAGGTTCTAGCTTCTTGTTCGGACATACATAGTTTTCGGAATAATTTATATGACATTGTTGACACTACGCTCCAGTGTCAAATTCCATTTTGCAGTTCTTGTCTTCAATTTGTAATTGCATCATGATTTTATCCAAACCCAGTGAATTAATCTTTCTCCTAGTGTTAATGGACATTTCTTCCGGTTGTAAATTTTCTTCCAGATTAACATTGACCTTCTTCTGAAGATTATTAGTATTGTTCTTTGTTTGTAGACGTACCTACTCTTTGTAGATGATCCAACTTCCCACAATTTTTGCAAGTAATAGTTTTTGCTTGACAGGTGTCTTGTGATTACTTTTACCACATCTGAAGCATTTCCCAATTAAATGTTTTATTTTCCAATTGTTGTGATTTGTAACATTCGAGAAGTATTCACTTTATCAATAATTTTTACAGAATTCGCTTGCATCTGTCCACTTTCTTTCTTGGATGTTTCTATTGAAAGGGTCAATTGAAGAAGATCCCCAAATGTACCAGAAGATTTCTGTCATAATAAACGTTCACGTATGTTATTGTCACGTAATCACTCCTTATAATAAATTGAGTTCTTAAATGACTGTTTGGAGTTGACGTTTGACATGATTGACAATGAAAATTGCAATCAGTTGCAATCAGTCAATTGTTTGTCAATCAGTTTGTTCGTTTGTTCTGCACTTTCTACACTTTTAACTCCTTTACTCTATTTTTCTCACTCCTCCTTACTTGGATGTTACATACATCTCACTCTCTCAGGAGCGGTTTGTGCAAAAAGTGCAGAAGAAACGAACAGACCTATTAATTCAGCACTGTAATCTGCAATTGATTCACCTTCTCTTTGAATTCTTAAACTAAATTTGTGTTGTTCGGCAATTTCGCTTGCTTTATGTGATAAGTAATTTTGTAGAGCTTCAGTTAACTCTTTATATTTCTTCGTTTTCGGTAAGTCAGGAGCAGTTAATTTTGTCAATGTTTGATACACTTTTGGACTCAAACAACGTTGCTTATCTTTTTCTGGTGCGCTGTCATCCAATTTTCGTAATTCCAAATGATTTTTTAATCTTTGTATATAAGTACGTAGTAAATGATTCGTTGTACTCATCATAGGGTTGTAATGATTCCACTTGTAGAAATTTTTGCTGGTTTTCTTGAAAATTCTGTAGAACTTGAGTAAGTTGTACCAGTAAGTTTTCCACCATATTTTTCTGCGTAATTTCTGTTTCTTGGTGAGTTTTCAGTTTTCTCCTCGTCGCCAGTTTATTATGTATTGGCTCTAGAATAAGGAGGTACTAAAAGGGTGACGTATTTATTTATTTATAAATGAAAAGCGAGTTCTATCTGGCCTGGGCAAAAGTGCAGTTCAGGCGTACTCCGTCAAGCACTGCTTACGGGGCACTTTCTTAACCTAAAATCTTGACAGTTCTGTCACATGTGAATGGTTCATAGAACAGTTAATGAGTTCATAGAACAATTAATGTTATTGTTGTAAAAATTTGAGCATACTGGATATTATTTATTTACGTTGGAATAAGGTGGAGTATTTATGTCCAATTTCGACAACTTAATTTAGCATTAAACTATTGCGGTTTTAGATTAAAATCTTACCTGCATATACTCAGAATTTCTGTGGTAAGTTACAGCATGTATAATAAAGCTTCTTTTTTCATTGTGCGTAATTATCAACGCCATTTTTAACACGTTTTGTTTTATCAAAAGTCGAAACTCTTTTATGTAACTTGTTGTTGTTTTATGTAACTTGTTGTAATCTTTCTCATAGTGTTAATGGACATTTCTTCCGGTTGTAAATTTTCTTCCAGATTAACATTGACCTTCTTCTGAAGATTATTAGTATTGTTCTTTGTTTGTAGACGTACTCTTTGTAATTATTCATAACACGAAAGCTTTTTAAAATGACAGTCTTTCTTTATTGCGCAAGCGCACTTTACTCCGACGAGATCAAATGATTTGTGCATGAATCTATAAAATTTATACCATAGTATAAATTATGTTGCATTACGGCAATTACAATATCAATTAATTTTGCGTGAACTCACTTTGATTGACAGTAATGACAGTGCACTTCACTCAATGCCGTCAGTGCCCCGTAATCAGCGCCAAAGTGTCGACTTTTGGCGTTTTCTCAACCACAAAAATTCACTGTAAATTTTTCAAAACGCCCAAGCCAGATTTGTAACATGTACTGACTAACTTTGTTTTTTCATTGCAAACCATACATATAACTATTATAACAACACTTACTATTTTGTCGACTCGACGTAGTCCAATTCCACATTTATCATTCTATTAGTATCTGGTGTTGATCTTCTTTGAATCTTGTTGTAGGTCAATCTCGGTTGAGCCCCCATAATATAGAAGTATGTTTTTAGTGCTGCAAGAACCCGAAAATTCTGTAAGGAACATTCATTTTGTTTTTAAATTAAAAATCATAAAAATTAAGTTCCCACGAAAAGAATTCGAACAAAGGAGGCTGTACCTTAGAAATGTTAAATCAAAACGAAACGAATACATCTCAGGTATCTCAGATTGCAGAGATAAAAATTCCGACGTGATTTAGAAATGTGTGGAGCATAGATATATGCGGGAAAAAGCTTCGCTCTTATCTCCACTGACGCCGGCAGAAACCGATGAATCAACAATTCAGTATCTTTTTTTGCAGAATCATCAAATGGAGAAGAGAGCAGCTTAGCTTGCTTATTTACTTTTCGAATTAGCGCGGGACGGAAATTTCGAATTTAATTAGCCTCACGTAACGCTAACCATCGTTCCCAAAATTGATACGGAAGGTTTTAAAAGCCTCCGCAGGGAGGAAAAAGAGTAATTTCGTTCTCGGTAAAGTCTCTATCAACTTGACTCTACGCGTTACTCTCGTCACTGATTTTTCTTTTCAAAGTCCGCTCAGTTTTTCGTAAATAATCAGTTAATCCATCCCTAAAAGTTTGTTTTCGGTTTTCGATAGAAAAGAATAAACATTCTTTCCGCTGGTGTTCCTTTTTAGTTGTTTTAATAAAGTTATAGTCAATCGCAAGGGAAATCGACAAGTATTTCTTTTTAATTCAACTGTCATTTAATTTTTGGATTACGGGAAGAGTAATTAGATTCGACGTTGGTAAGCCTAAAAATAACGTTTCAGTAATTAACAAAAAAAGCATTTTCGAATATAGAAGTCCGTCCTTCTCTCATAAAATTACTTTTTTTTTGGTTAAACTAATGGTAATTATCATTATTGAGTTCATGTCATTTTATATTATATCTTACTTTGTTCAGTATCATTTTGTTATATCTATTTGTTATCATTTTCAGTTTATGTTAATAGTAATTACCGTTATTGCCCATAACATATTATTTAATATCATTTTTATTGTTTCGTTCACTGTTAAATTTTTTTTTTTTTGTAAATCTGGTTGTTAAATGCCATTTTATCTTTAATACATTCATATTGACTAAAACTATCGTAATTTTATTGAATTTCAAAGTAGAATTAGATTAATTTTAAAAAAGATACGAGAGAGAGAAGAATGCGCTGAGGGTGGTTTCTGGCTATCTACAAACTAATTCCAGACATGCTAAAACAAATGAATTACTACTTGCATCACTTTTGGTTTGTCAAATTTTTGTTTGTTTTGTTTAGTCGGAGGCTGAGGTGGATACGGGAGGGTAATTTTATGAACACTTTTTCTAAAGAAAAGTTGCTTAGTGAGCAAAAGAAAAACAAACGGTAACGTAAAAAATTGAGCGCCGAATAATCTCTTTAAACTGGAATTACTAAAACAGTTCCGTAAGTTAAATACGCAAATTTTGTTTAGATCAAGTTTCTCTACTTGTTTCATAAATTGAATAGTCAAAGTGCAGATGGAAGAAAAATAATATAATTTGAAATTAAGTAATGCAAAATTAACATAGATGTGAAATAAATACATACAAAATACCAATAGCTGACAGTAAAACTGTTTACAATAGACACCATTAAAAGTAACGTTGTGTTTTCTTAAATATAAAAAATGATACAATGATAATTACAATGCAGGAAGACCAAAACTAAATGTAAACGTGACCCAATATTGTACGTATTGTCCTTTGACAATAAAAAAATTAATTAACTTTAATGGTAATTTTTCATACGGTACGATAATGTTTCCAATACGATACGGCACGATAGTTTATTCAATACGATGCGATACGGTAAGTTTCTTCAATACGATACGATACTGACAGTTTTGTCGATACGATACGATACTATGAAAATCAGGTAATTTATACTCATCTGAACAGTACCTACTTAACAAGAGGAGGCTCCAACGTTCATCCCCATAACGAAACGCATAATCCTCGGCACCATAATTTCTTCAACGACACCGCAAAAAGGAAATCCTGTCTGTAGATATCTTCAGACGACCGCGCTGTAATTGGATTTATTTCCAGGAACAACCACGCCAGATAAAAAAGGAACTCCTGTTCGGTAGTATCTTCAAACGACAACGCAGGAATTTTCCGAAAAAAACTCGTGCGGTAGTAGAAAAACTTCGGTAACCCAACACAACTTCGGGAGTCAAAAAAAAACTCTACATAAATAGAAAAGGAATCTATGTACAACCTATATACTTACAATCTTCTGTCAGTTTTTTTCTCTGAGCGAGAACTGGAACGGAACACGTGCTTGGATGTAAACGGTATGCAGCTGAATGACTGACGGCAAAATGACACAGTATAGGGCATACGGAAAGGTAAACACGTAATAAATTGCCAAACTGGAATATCTCGACGCCGTTCAGCTTCAACAAAACCACGAAAATGTGAAGACGCACTCACGCGTCTCAATGGCGTAACAGCACACAAGTAATCGCACGATATCCTCGAGAGAGGACGGAACTACGTCAAAGATTTTCTACGAAATTTCCGCATACGTCATCAAGAAGCATCGATCAATAAAATCGACCAAAGGACCATGTACGACATCTACAGATTTCTGAAACATAACAATAAATGGCTTAAAGAAGAATAGCGGAGTCCGCATTATTATCTGAAATTAAAACACAAGTCCTGAGAGATAGAGGCATGAAAGTCATTAATATGAAATTAATTAAATGAACGAAACGGTGTTTATCTGAATTTCAAAAGCAAATTAACGAGAAAAATACGAAAAATATAATGTAACGGTCAGCGAAAAATGTGAACGTTACAGGTTATCGAATAGAGATTTGTTTGGAGTCGGAGATTTAGAGATTTTTATATTCACAGTCATCTCCTTCGGAATAATAACTGGCCTTTATACTAGAGATTCTTTCCTTCTCGAATTTTCCAGCAAACGTCTGGAACCATCTAGCGTTCGAATCGAAACTGACTGGAATAATTGAGAAGCTAGATGGCGTGACTAGGCTAAAATTGAATCATCGGTGGTACGATTACAATGATTTTATTTGTATAAATAAATTTCGGTTGTTGTAAAACCTGACTTTTTCCAAGGCGTCTGGTAATCGTCACTCAAGACGAAGTTTGGCCTTATTGATATGAATCTTCCAGGTACATCCTACCGCATACATCATAAGGCGTTTTCGGAAATTATGATCCGATTAATCCGATTAGTAAGTTCAGTGATCTTGACGAAATAGAAATTTTACACATTTACTTGTATGAAGCGTGAGTGATCCAATTGGTCGAACTGACCCGAGATTATAGTTTTCGAAAATGCTTATAGTAGTAGTAGGTGATTCCAAACAAGTCTGCAACGTGAGAAAAAAACATTATCGATCGATCTAATTTTAGAGGCGTTTTGAACGCATTCGATCAGTCCGTCAGTTTTTTTGGTAAAGATTTGTGTTGCAAAGACTCTTTAGACTTAATCCACATGGACTGTTGGATGGGCCAATCATCTCTACTATTCCTACAATTTTATCCTGTTGTAAGGATGATATACGGAAATTAGTTTTTTTTTTTGCTAAGGTTCCTTAAGCTCGAGTTTTGTTTAGTCACGTGCTATACTCCAAAGGTTTATTTTGTTTTCATTTTTCTACCGGAGTATCTATTTATATTTTTTTCCTTTCAGCTATAAGTGATCTAAATGGTCTGAGTCTTTTGATATTTGATATCCCCAAAAAATTGAGTGTAGCTTTTTTCCCTTTCCATTTTTCTTAATATGTATCTTTTCCTTCTCTTTTAAACAAGCCTCTTAAATATTTACAATCCGTCGGTTTCTTTTGTGGTTTTGTAATAAATTTAAAGTTTGCAATTACAATTCCCCAATTCGAATGAAAACCTCCGATTTTATGCATACACTCGTATATATCTACATAGGTACTTGTCGTAGGGCTTCAGGAATAAAACCCACGCTGCAATATACATCAAACGGCTTTCAAGTCAACAGCACTCGCTTTCGAAAACTCGAGCGTTTCGCGAAACGAGGCCGAGAAGGTACTGGGAAAGTTTCCGAATGAAATTTAATTGCAGTTTCGCGTCGTGCCACGGTGAGATTAATCACTTGGAACAATAAACGGAAAGAGTGACTTCCATCGTGTACGGCAGTAACTTCGAAAGATGTATTAAATTTATCGCTTGCCGTTAAACGCTTTTATGTATACGTAAATATCGTTTGATTGCAGCAACAGCCTTTGTCTTAAACAACTTGTTATCAATATTAATAAGATGTTATTTACTAAATTATATGTATAATCTGCGAAAGCTCGAGTCTGTGAACCAAAGAACAATATCAAACAAATTTCTTACTCATACTTTCAAGAGCATCCAGTCAAATATGTGGTCACTTGAAACATGTAAGCAAAATATTTTGTTAACCCCCGTATGTTCCTATTGATTAACCCCCTCTCTTAAATTAACATCGTTTGTGATTGGCAGACGTGAGCAAAATTTTATTGATGAACCTCGTATGTTCCTCAGTGTTCAAATTATGTTAAATTAAATTATATGTAATTTGGGATGGACATGAACGTATTTGTTTCCGGACATTTACTTTCAGGATTGTTTTTGTTACAGGTGATTTATTCG
This sequence comes from Dorcus parallelipipedus, assembly GCA_958336345.1. Lineage (NCBI taxonomy): Eukaryota > Metazoa > Arthropoda > Insecta > Coleoptera > Lucanidae > Dorcus > Dorcus parallelipipedus. Next base: position 17,262,886 of record OY284475.1, read on the forward strand.
TTATAGTGTTCAGCATGGATAGCAGGGAAACTTTCGAGGAAGCAATTCGACTTCGGGAGCAGATCCTGGAGACGAAGTTGAACGCGGGGGCGGCGGCGAACAGCGGGGGCCTAACGAGGAAGAAGGTTCTGCCGCGCGTCCCGATGGTCCTGGCGGGAAACAAATGTGATAAAGAAATGCGGTGGGTGCTCATTGCAGGCGATAAACTCTCCGGTTTAATCAGGCGAGGATGAAAGGACTGCATCGATGCGGCGGTGCAGAGGATTCTCTAGTACGATCCACTCTATGAGCTCTGAATTAAATTAGGAACTATTGGAATTTTTAATTTAATTTTGCGGTTCGATGGAAGTAAATAAAATAAAATAAAAAAAGTACAGATCAAACGAAATAAAACTCACAGAGAAGACAGAAAAATAAAATTTCAGTTTGGTATTGACAATGCATTATCGAATTAATTCTCGAGCAATATTTATTTGTTTTGATTTAATTAATTATTTCTTATAATTCCAGTTGTTCTCGAATTTTTTCTAATCCATTACTGATTGTCGCCAAAGAATAATTGAATAATCGGTTGGAAAATCAAATAACCGATCAATTAATTATCGATAACCGAGTGTTGTTAACTCTGAGGTATTTTAATCTTATTGATTTATTTTAAGTAATTGTCTGCTTTCTATAAATCGATTATATTAGAGTAACCACCACCCGTTATCGAGGATTAATCGATTGTTTTCTCGCGTAATCGATTTCATTCAAACAATCTGCTGTTTTCCCTTAACGAATTATTTTCCACCTTCGCATTTTAAAAATTATTTTGAATTGATAGGCTAACGCAATAAATAATTCATTTAATCGATTAATCATTTGTCACGGTCACTGTATGTATATTCTAATCTTTTATCGCTATTCTGTAATTTAAAATAAAGTTCACCCGTTCTGACTCTGACTACGCGTTAAGGATAATGAAATCAATTATTAACAGGACCGTAATTATGCATGTTGGGGAAAAACCGCATGCAAAGCGCCTGGGAAAACGAAAAGTACGTTCTCATTGGTCGCCTCGTAAATTAATTAACGCATTATTTAACACATTTCAAGGTCAGCTATTTTTTACTCTACGTAAAAAAATGCAATTTATTGAAATTATTTGTTCGTTAGGACTGTCTCTGTGGAAGAAGCAGAAGTGTACTGTGAAACCCAAGATTCCAGCTGCGTGTTCGTCGAAACGTCGGCCAAACGAAACTACAAGGTAGACGAGGTCTTCTACCAACTATTCGTGGTTGCCAACCTACCGCTGGAAATGGCACCCAACCACCACAAGCGTGTCAACGCCAGTTTCGGCTCGCCGTGCCCCCTGCCTCCGTCGCAACCCCCTCACCACTCGAAAAAGTACACCCTGTCGGTGAAGAGACGCCTAAGCGATGCCTGCGGCGTCGTGACGCCGAACGTACGTCGCCCCAGCATACGGACTGACCTAATGATAATGCGCACCAAAACATGTAGCTTAGGAGACAGCAACGGAAACGCCAATAATACGACCTTAGCGTGGAGAAGAATGGAGAATCATTGTTGCTTGCAGTAAAACGACTTTTTGTAAATATACTTCTTGTATTTGTTGTTTGTTGTTATTGCTGTTATTTATTAATGATGGAAAACTGTAATGTATGTGTGCGTGTATGCAAAAAAAATCAAGACGACCAAGACCATTTAAGGTAATATAGCTTTAGAAAATGTGTGTAATTATAAAAGGTTTCTTTTGAAAGATTAAAACTTTCGAAAATTTCCAATTCTTTAATTTCAAATCTAAAGGAAAATGTACGCTGAAATAAAAAGTGAAGAAGAAAATCAACCCAGTTACGTACAGCCGTATGAAGCTTAAGTGCTACAATTTGATAATTCTGTGAGCCTTGTACCACGAGGTTTTAAGAGTGAGGTTTGCGTGCAGGCGGTGCATTTTAGATGCGTATGAGTGTACTTAGAGGGCAAATAAACAATAAATAGAGTGCTTACTTAACTCATTTAAGAACACATTTTTGATTCAAAAAAATTAAAGAGTTATTGAATTTAAAATTGTTTTAAAATGTACTTACTTTATATTAAGAAATAAGTCATCAAAAGCGATTTCATACGCCTAATGTTGGTTATAAAGTTGATAAATGTGTTCTAATATTGATTTAGTAATTCTTGGAAAGTAATGTAATTATTTTTTATTTCCAACACAGAGGAAGTGAGTTAGTAACATGTAAAGCTGTTTTGCGCAACCGTTCCATTTTTCAACAGGATTCTAGGCAATTTAGTGGGATTTATTACATCACCCTTACCAAGATGCCGAGTGTATTCCTAAATTCTTAATTTAATTGTTTTCCGTTTTGTAAAATTCTGAAAGAGCTCAATAACATTAGATGAAACTCGCTTTTAGTTACTTTATCACTATCAGATAATTGAGTTAATTCAGTTGACGTTTTTTATGATTACAATAATCATTTCCTTCTTTAGGGTTTAGTTTTTCATTCGTACTAAAAATAATGTTCAAAATAAATTTATATTTTACTTATTTCTCTTTCAATGTCCTTTTAATGTCATTTTTTAATTTATTTTTAAATTCTGGTTCTTTTAGTTCTAAATGCTAATACTGTTTTGTATTTTTTCTGTTTGAGCAAAAAACTCATGAGCAGCCTGTGCTGTGCTTCCTGAAGATTTAATTTTTATGTAGAATATCAAACATGAATAATTGTAAAAACTCCTCTGCAATTTGCATTGCATTGGGCCGTTTTAGACTACCCTATTTCTGGTTGTACAACAAGATTTGGTTCAATTTCTAAAAGGAGTATTTGAAACAAGAAATTCTTGGGTTCAAGACATTACTTGAAAACAGAACAAGTTCATTTTTCCATACAATTTTTGGTTCACTTAAACTAATTTTTAACACACAAATCAAATTAAATAATTCTTTTGAGTCAATTATTCATCGTTCAAATAAATGTTGTTTGAAGTATAAAGGGTAAAATAGTAAAGTTTAATATTTATAACGTTTTATCTTCTTTGCAGAATGTAAAAATTGATAATTTACTGACGCTATAGAACATTTCGATGTGAAAACATTCTGATTGGAAGCTGTTTAGGTTAAATTCGATATCTAATAGCGTTTTCGATTGACTGCAACTCAGAGTATCCTGTTCTCGTACCTATTATTAAAACAAGAGGCAAATACAGACTCTGAATGCAACTAGTGTAGGTGAAACGAGAACGTTATTTATAAGAAGTTCATTTTGAATTTGCCGCCAAGTTAGTCGGAAAATAATGGCACGATGTAAAATTGGGTGCGTTCGCCAGAACCAAGCGCTCACGCAGCATTCATCTGTGATTGGCTTATTTCAAAAAAATTCAAAAAATCCACCAATCACAGATGAATGCTACTTGAGCGATTGTTCTGATGAACGCGGCCATTGTCTTTAATTGTTGCTTCTCAAAATTAAAACACGAAAAATTCAGTCGTGATTTTAAATAATCCTGTAATTTTAGTTCTTCGCAAAACATAACTTGAATTTCAAGTTCTAGCGGTTTCAGATATTGAGATGTCTCTTAAAACAGGAACCATTCGACAAGAGGTTTTCAGTGAATCAGGAATTATAGCAACAGATGTCGCCACCTTAATTATTGTTGTCCCTACATTGATAAAGTACCGCAATCGTCCACTATTTTTATTAGATGTTTAATGCCACTGGAAACTCTTCTTTTTGCGGAAGACTCATTTATACTCCCAACTGACAAGTACATACTTACATACAGTGTATTTTTTAAAAAATGCCATAAAGGTTAGCCATGAAAATTAAAACTCATGTCGTAGCTTGGCATCTAACACATGCCAAATCTGAAAATTTAAAGTAAATGAATGGAGCTAAGACATGAATTTTCTTTTCCACAGCCACCCCTTATGGCATTTAAAAAAAAAACACGTAGTATTTAATCATGCAAGAAATATTTGGATTACAATTGTTTTAAAATGATTTATAACAAGTGATCATTATCATTTCTAATCAAGCGATCTATGGCAAGAAAATTGTATGTGTTTGATTAATTCGTTTTTTCAAATGTCATTTCAATTATTTATAATTGTCAGCAAGTTTAATTCATCAACAGAAATCCTGGCTCATAAGAGTTTATTGTTACATTTTAAGGAGCATCTTAAGAAGTAAATTTAAGAATGGTGCTTGAACCTAGATAGAAAGCGTTTATTATTTTAAACACGAGCAAAAGTCTTTTCACAACTTCCATCTTCTCATTCTAGACTTCCAGAGGGAACAGGGTGTTTCCATCACTGTCTACGCATACTCTTCCATTCATGATATCTTGTTTATTGTCACGTTTATTGTAAGTACCTATGTTTCATCAATGTGTACCAAGCAACCAAGCAAGCTTTGCACAGACTCTGTAATATAGATTGTCCAAGATTTGTTGAAGAACCGCATCTACATCATTTGTACTGTTGAACCGCTTAACTTCCATTAATATTATTTATCTTGAAAAATTCTGGGTGAATTGCCCGTGTCAATTCTGAGCTCTGCACCGCATTTTGAAATTTTATTCGATTTTTGTATAACAAATATAGATCAGCTTGTATTTCGAAATAGTTGTTAGGAATCTCCGCGTTGGGATGTAAGTTTACGATACTTTTTGCAACTTTAATGCACAAAGGTATGTTGCTATCCTTCAGTGATCCACTTGTGTTCGTCAGAGATTGTAGGCTTGCAATGAGTGCAGTAACTTTGGAGCTGTCAAACTTAGAGGTCTTCTTCTTGAGAATGCCAGAAAGCATCTTTTGTCTAAGCTGACAATCAATTTCAAGATTTGGTATTTTTATTTCGAGGGATACAGATGTTCTTTCGATTACACTGAAGAAACCACGATTAGTGTTCTATCAACATTTTAGCAGATTATTAAATTAATTTGCAATTTATAAAAAGCGTATTATTTGCAAAGCCATAAAATTCATTAACATAATATAATAATAGCAATGTCGAAAAGACAAGAAAACGCTAAGTGCAAAGTGCAAGGTTGCAAAGTTGTTGGTGGAAAAGGCCCCAGTTCACAAGTTCAAAATAGATTATGTTGCATATATTCTTCAACTAAATATGGCTCCGAAGTTTAGTAGTAGTCAATATAATATGTATTTCCATGCGAAAACTTCTACTGCTGGTTAAGCTACCTACTCAGTTAAGCAGATAGCGTTTGCGGCTCTCGTGTAGCATTTGTGATTGGCTCATTCAAAATCATTCAAAATTATAGCCAATCAGAAATGCTGCATGGTGGCTATAATTTTGAATGAGCCAATCATAAATGGTGCACGAGAACCGTAAAACACTATTCGCATAGCTGAGTAGGTAGCTTTACTGATTTATCCGTTGTGGAAGTTTATTATAAAAAGATATTGCATAATATAAAGATTTTTCCCTTAACGTTTAGCCTGTGTATTGGAAAACTGTACTTTTAGTTTCTTGTAACATAATGTGAGATGGCATTTTTATTTTTATTTAAAAAATGTATCTGAGTATCTAAATGCTCAGATACATATGTACATAAATGTAACTAAATACAGTTACAGATACCAAGTACTACAATGTAACTAGTTACAGATACAGATACACTGCAAGTATCTAGATACTGTATCTAAATACTTGTAACTAGATATGTTACAGCACTGCCAATATAGTTACTTTACAATGATGATTCATTGTCTACAAATTTTTATAAGTGATTTTTTTTAAAGTTGCAAAAATAATTTTATAAGTATGTCTGTTAATCCTGTTAAAAATCGATCCCATGTTTGAAATGCCAATTTATAGTAATATTTAATTATAAGCACAAAATGTAAATTGAATGTCAATTCACTGTGATGAACTGTGACCGAGAGTTTGCGTCTGAAATATTCATATAACATAAATTGACATAAGACGTAATAAAACATATGATAAAACACATTCAACAATCCCAAAAAATAAATTAATTAATGCACGGCACTATGTGGAAGTTATTATTGAACACCCATTGCGAACTAAAAAAATTGATAGCATATTTGAGATGTAAACCTTCAGTCATTGTTGGTCACTGTGTTTTACCATTGCATATGTTATTGTCACTCCGTACCAGTTTGTGTATTTTTATATAAAAAAATAAGTGTATTAAAACTTTGTAACAACCCCCTACGTACGGTTATCACAAAAAAACTGAACACTGAAAACACCAAATTTTTTCCTTTGTAAATGCAACTAAGATTGCGCATTTGTAATAGCATAATACGAGTAGCAAGGTAGCAACCAGAAAACTTACTGTCACCGTGTTACGACATTTTAATCATTTTTAACTTTTTTAAACAATTTGTATGTAAGATGTGTCCCGGCATTTAAATAAATCTGAAAAGGGTAGAATTGTCGAAAGGTTGATGGGAGGAATGCCAATAAGAGTGATGGCTGAGGAATTTAATATCAGTAAGACTAGAATCCAAAGTACACAGATTCATGTTACTAGATTTTCGACTCTGTATCAGTTTTTTTCGGTGACAACCGTACCTGCAATAAAATATTCCATAATGTTAAATTCCCCCGCATTTTCAAACTGTCGTAACTCCCGCGCGCTGTCTACCTTACCGACCGAAACCCCAACTGAAAGTGACATTATGCTGTCCTACTAAAACAGCCCGATTTGTTTGTGTTTACTTCGGGTTATTTCATTTTAAACCGCCCCTTCTAAGCACCCGAGATAAGGATTTTATTTTGTTGATTGTTTGACGTAACTCTTCGTTGGAGTGTTTTGATTAGAATGAGGTTGGTTCAGTTCATCACATCACAACACATCGAGTAATGCTGCTGCTGCAACTGATTTGTTTACGATTTTCAGCGGGCCAAGAATGAACATGACCCAGATGAACGGAAACAGTCGCAGGCCAACTAACATAAATCGGATGCTACCGCCTATAAATAAATCGACTTGTGCTCAACACGAGGACCTCATCAGGTACATACACGATTCTTGGAATCAGGTGTCCCAGGAGGTAGATAAGAACACTGGCAACACCGCCATTTACTATCACGAGCAGGAACACCAAAATTTGAAAGACTTCGAACCTTTCGACCTCGAGGCCTACTGGGGTAGACGCGTCGTCCACTTTCAACAAGCGCAACACTCATAGCGAATTTACATTTTCGATTTAATATCAAGAACGCAGTGATTGTATAATAATATGTAGCCGTTTTTATATATATTATATATGCCGTAAAGGTGTTTTCTCATATTGTATTTTCAGTGTATTAACGATCGGTTCACGGCAGTATTCATTGCGGAAAGTTGCTGACATTCCCTAAGGACATGTCTTAGATAGTCCGATGTAAAACGTTCTGTTATTAGTCCTTTTTTTTTTAATTTTATTTTTTTATGCATCGAGTTATTTAATGATTTGACCTAATTAATTATTTTTTTTTTTACTGTAGATATTGTTACTTGATTTTAGTTGTGGATTCTGTAAGTTTAAACGTAATTATATTGGTTTATTCACCCGAAATCGAGTGTTAATTACCATTCACTTTATGCTCAATTATACAAACTATTTATTTTAAATATGAACAATGTATCAGATTCCTTCGCCATTGTAATTATATTGGTTTATTCACCCAAAATTGAGTTTTGTCGTTTTTAAAAGTAAAAGAAGTAAATAGCGGCTTAGCTGGCAAGGAAAAGTAACTGTCGACGGTCTTATTAGACCTCATCAGGACAGTATAACCAAGGGGTAAGGTGTTGACACTTGGAGATAGAAAACAACAAATGAAGCAACAGACCAGGAGACCGAATGCACATTTGTTGCAACCACTGAGAAGACCCGCATTTCGAGGGCAACATCACAGTATAGCAACGGAGGCAAACAAAGTCAACCTGCGTTACTTCAAGAAAAAGCAGTCTCCTGGTCTGTTGCTTCATTTGTTGTTTTCTATCTCCAAGTGTCAACACCTTACACCTTGGTTATACTGTCCTGATGAAGTCTAATAAGACCGAAACGTACGTCGACAGTTACATTTCCTTGCCAGCTAAGCCGCTATTTACTTCTTTTACTTATTGTATTTTCCTGGCGTTAACCTTTCCGTTATATTTGTCGTTTTTCTTCCATTAGGTGTTACATTGGAAACTCTGAGCGGCCAATTTATTCTCAATTACACGAAGTACTTTCAAGCATGAACAATTTGCTTTCCCATTGCCTGTCTGTCACATAAGTCTCTACACTACAAGCAAAGAAGTTTCTTGAAAATTAAAATCATTTTGTGCTTTTCTTCAAATTAATGGAAAATAAACGTTTTTAATTTGTCTTCATAAATTTGTGCAGGATAGGACTTCTATAAGTCATCAAGAGTTTTCAAGGAAGAACTTTTAAGGTTTATGTAGTGGAGGTGCCCCCTCTCTCAAGTGAAACTTTTTTAAATAAAAAAGATGCTCTCATTTTCAGTCCCTGTAAACTCGCTTACTTTTGTACGTTTATTATTTATATCTCTTAATTTATTGCTTGCTTACAAAGATGTTTCCAATTAATAATTTGAAGTTTTTTTTTTGTGTGGAATAAATTCTTCCTCGAATGATAAATTAAAATTATTGTTTCTTCCAAGACCAGATTTATTTAAAGGACTGTATTTTCAGACAGAAACTTGGCTCTTCACCATGAAACTTTCGCTAATAACAGGTAGATGTCTTCCATTTCTATGCTCTGTTGTAAAATACTTTCGTTGCCCTCATTTAGTTTTATATAAATTCAGTGAATCAATTAAATTTTGTTTGAGTTTCACTTTTGCAGTTTGAATTTTAAATACAGGACGAAATGTAAAAAGAAACTTTTGCGTGTAAGTTTTCATTTGAAAAGCCAATAAAGTAACATAAAGTTAAAATTTCTAGACTTTTCGACCTGTCTTTTAAGTTTGTACTATATGTAAATAAGTACCTACCTGTTCAGGACAAATCAAAATTTCAAGGCATTGCGGCCTGTTTGTGTTAAAAAATTAAGGGTCGGTTTATCGATGCTACGTTAAATTTATCTTTCAGTTTGTTATCAATGGCAACAATTATGAAAGTATACGTTGCCATTGGTAACAAACTGGAAGATAAATTTAACCTAGCATCGATAAACCGACCCTATCTGGAGAATACACAGATAACTAAAGTGTCTCAAAAAGGACTTAGGCCCAGTTGTACAATTCGAGTTTAACGTTAAACCAAAGCTTAAACCCTTCACAATAACATGGATGTTGCTATGGGTTTTAAGCTTCGCTTAAAGTTAAACTCGAATTATACAACTGGGCCTAAGTACAATTCGAGTTTAACGTTAAACCAAAGCTTAAACCTTTCACAATAACATGGTTGTAATGCACGTTCCTATGGGTTTAAGCTTCGGTTAAGGTTACACTCGAATTGTACAACTGGGTCTTAGTGCTCTGTATACCAAAATTGTTTTATTAGGTACCTGCTAATAAATTAGGTTCATTTCTTTTCGATTTAGAGTTTAGAAAGGAATTATTTAATAATGCAACAACCACAGAGACAAAACAAACTGATGTCAATGTGAAAAACCTACGGAAAAAATATAAAACTAAGGCCCAGTTGTACAATTCGAGTTTAAAGTTAAGCCAAAGCTTAAACCCTTCACAATAACATGGTTGTAATGGACGTTGCTTTGGGTTTAAGCTTCGCTTAAAGTTAAACTCGAATTGTACAACTGGGCCTAAGTATAACATGATGAGTTCCTGTCCCCTGTACGCTCATGAAGCATCTTTGACTAGAGCCTCGTACCTGTGCTCCTGCTTTGTTGAATTCTAGGTCACATTTTTCATATGTTAATGATTTAATATACTTTTTATATCTTCGTACGGTATCTTCGACTTGGTTTGTGTATTGTATTGGTCTTGCGAGACTGCAATTAAGATCATAACTATTTTTCGTAACAATTCAAGTTCTTCTTCTTCAAGATTAAATTCAAACTTGTCATTATTTACGAATTGTAGATACGCCATTCTCTTTTAAATTTATAGTTATGTGGTTTTCCATTTACATATGATAATTAGTCATTGTCTAATAACTAAAGCCCGGATTTTTAGGAAATTTCCTAAAATTTTATTTAACAAGAAATATAGGCAATTAAGTTTTAAACATTTAGATTATAATTTTAATTATAATAATATGTATATTTTCTCGTGCCTAAGTGTATTTGCCTAGTTTTATAGCTTAAGCACCTACAAAATTTTTTGTTGCCTAATTTATGCCTAAAATGGGCAATTTCTAAATAATTAATTTTTATGAATTGTTTTCTCTGTGTGTGGAAATACGTATTTGCTTGCCAAAACATTTTAAAGACACTGCATGTGTTCAGCTAAACTCAACGCCGCAACGTTTTTGTAGCCGAAAATTGAAATTCAAATTTTTTAATTTAAATAAAATTACTTCACGAAAGAATTTCACGCTTTAATTGTTAGTATACTATAAACAATCCTAGGCGATAAGAGACCCAAGCGACAAACTTTAGCCAGAATGCTGGTTTTTCTCACGATAAGTGGCCATTACGATAAGTGGGCGACTTTCTGCAGAAAGGAACCAACCACGTTATGGTCAAACTGAGAAAACAGTGATCTAAGTTTTGAACAATTCTAAAATTCCTAAACAATTTGAGGCCTGACGTTTAAATGTCCCTACTGCCATTGATATGACATTATGCAGAAAGAAGCCAATCCATATGGTTCTGTTCTGCAGATCTATTTATAGATTGGTTCAGCGGCCCATAGATGTTTTTACCATTATTTTGGGGCTTCGATCTATTCTGCAGTAGAATTTTAAATGCTTAACATATTCATAGCCCGAAGAACTCAGATTTTGTCAATTTGCGGGTTGGTTCCTTTCTGCAGAAAGGCTTCCAAGTTAAAATAAAGACCTTGAGCAAGTGAGAACCTCACCCATGCAAGGTAGTGAAGCCGGTCCAAAAATACTTAGCAATCCCCTGAGGATAGGCAACTTAAGTCACTCTAGTGACCTAAATGAGTGGGACTAAAAGGGGGACTCGCACATATGTCGCCACCTCGCAGCTGCAAATAACAAAAGGAGCTCGGGCGTTAAAAATGTAAACAATACGGTTCCACAGGAAGAAGATTCAAAAAGTTTATTAATGATATTCACGGAATCATTTTCGCGAACGGTTGCGTTTCCAATTTTCACATTCACATTCATGTAATTTTTAGAAAATGTTCATCGAATCCTTTTTGTGAACAGAGGTGTCCCCCTTTAATATTTTATTTTTGTATCTTTGTTCAAATTTAAAAATTGTCATTTTTTCTTCTTCTTTAACTTTATCAACGACACCTTTTTGCGAGTGGGTATTTCAATTTAAATATTCCTGGTGTGGGTGATTTGATAGTGTACGTAAAGAAGACTCTTCGAGTAGAATCCTACAGAAAAATAGAAAAGCCCTAAAAGGGAAAGCGTAAAGATGTCCTCTGTTACTGGGTTCTCGAACTACTCTACCAGGGGGGTTATTCTCGAACTGGAGAGAAGTTATCACTCCCGAAAATGACGTCAAAATGACGCATTTCTCGAAAAGTTTGTATAGGTTTATATGAGAGTCTACGTCATTTTGACGTCACTCTCGCAAAACGAACCCTCTCCCTCGTTTCGAGAATTCAGGCCCAGGAAGGAAATCATCTTACTGTCTGAACATTTTTACTTAAACACCGATTTATGACCTCTATTTAAAGCGTGTTTTTACAATACATTGCTTACGGCGAATTCGACATTATTATAGAATGTGACGCATAGTACGTGTACAACGAATTGTATGAAACATTCCAACTGACAGATAAGTTACGGCCAAGAGATGTCGCTGCGAATATATGAAGGCTAAGCTGAAGGCGACATAGAATAAATGTCATTTTTTAATTCGTGGAAAAATATTTAAAAGAAAGAAAACAAAACATTACTATTACTAGTAATATACAGGTACATTTTATAAATTCCTAGAATAATAAATTCAGATAAAATATGGCGCCAAGAAACTCTAATAGCGTTTTCGATTCACCTGCGCCGGTTGCACTCAATGTATTTGCATCTTCTTTTAACCTCATGCAATAACATGAGATGAAGATACTCCGAGTGCGCTCAATGAATCAATCGAAAACGCTATAAAGCAACTGCTACGCGTTCATATTCGATTTAAAAACGCCGGTTTTTTGTTTTAACTTTTCTTTCCGTTTAAAAATAATAAAATTCGAAAAATAAAGCAGATGGCGCTGAAGTAAAAAAAGCGCTTCGTTCATTTTCTAGCGACATACACAATTATTTGATACTGCGAATCGCAGAAGACTTTTTTTTAATAATTATTCAAACCAGGGGCCCCAACTTACTCGCTGCGGTTGCGAGCAACTTACAATTTGTTTTCCTGTTGGCAATCAATATGGTCCAGGCAATTTAATTGTTAAGTTTTGCAAGCGACTCCTTAAATTGAATTTAAGAAAGGAAAAAAAAAATTAAAAACATGGGTAACATACGGGGACATTTAAAAAAAACATTCTAGCCTGAAGACAGCGCTACGAATTTCTAGTGGCCATTTCCTGTAAACTTATATGTAAGTATAATTTAACAATAGAAAAAATTCTTCTTAAAACTTGAGCGCATCCTAAAAATACGCCTTACGTAGACGACGGTGACACAAACAATTGCATCTCAACGCAAGCAGCTGTTTTAAATAATTTAATTTAATTAGTGAATTTAATTTTTCTAATTACAAACTCAAAAATTTAATTTTTTTTTGCACATTCACACTTGAGTAATTTAAACAGTGGCTGATGTAATCATTATATCATAGCCAAAGGTGAGGGGGGTAAGTAGAGACTAGAGACAGACCTTATGACGTAATGAAAACTTGGCGGTTATTTTGAAATCGGCCATCTTGGATTTTTATTTAGTTTTTTTTTTATTAAAAAGAGGGTCCTTGATCTATTATTTTGTTGAAAGAAAGACCAGTTTTGCTTGCACCTTGTGCACTAATTTCTTTACGTTCTTTTTTTAAATTTTCTCTTTTCATTGTTTTTTCCTTAAAGATGCAACCTGTGATCAATATAAAAGCGAATTAGAGTAGGCATTGGAGGAATTTAAATGCATGTCTTGGATAAAGTCATATTAACACTACTTGTCAATCAATTGTGACATAAATAACACGTCGGAAATGTTATTTAATCACGCAGTTGTCATTTGTTTTAAATTTTTTGTTGAGAATGTTATAAAGTAGGGTTTTACAATTCTAACTGTATGTAGGCCTTTTCACATAAAGAATAGATTCTACAAACGTTCAGCTATAGGCAACCAAACTAGCACGCCTGTGAACGAGGCTGCCTACACATTAGGAAATTTTTCCGGTAAAAGTATTTTCCTTAAAAAATTCCGGTTTATGAAATCATTTTAAAATGTGCTTATTAAATTTTCTTCAGAAACAACGCATTTTACGCATCTCCTTTAATGATTAACTTATATGCACAGTTCCATAGGCCCCTAAGAACCTCCCTCCGATGTCTTAATAAATGACAGGAAAACAACAAGCTTAAAAGGAATTGTTTGCTTCAATGTGAGGGAAAAGTGACTGTTGATACTTGGAAACATGGCAACGGTGTATGTATTCCCTTAGTCGCGATCAAAACAAAAGGTGTCCAAGAGTTTTTCATATTTCCTTTTTAATATTATTTATAGTCATATATGTATGTATTATGATAGTTTGGAAACTATTCATGATGTCTAAAGAGAAGTGCTGACGAGTAGGTATTCTTGTATTTATCGTAATTTACCCCTTTATTTTGTAACTCATAATATAACGACATCGTTATTGTAACGGTAATCGTTAAGTGATATATTTCTACCAATCAGTCCTTAGATAGAACGCATTTCTATGTACCGATTGGTCAAAAATATGTCACTTAACGATTATCGTTATGTTACTCTAGTCATTATGAGTTACAAAATAAAGGGGTTAATCATTCATTAGAAATCGATATAAATTTACATATGAAATTCGTCGAATTTTGTAACGTTGGGCTGTAAATAATAATGGTTAGTTTATAGCTATTCACTAAGGTCCAATTTTACAATCGTCGGATAAGCATTATTCTTAGAACAACATAACGTAGGTGTGACGTTGATATGGAGGAACGGTAAAGGATATTCGGCGAACAGTTATTCCGTCCTTATTCCACGATTGTAAAACTGGGCCTAAAAGTTAAGAGTTAAAAATTATCATGCATTAACTAATAAAACTTTAAGCGTTTATACATTAACTAACGATTAATAATTGCGCAGACGTAGTAACTAGTAACGAAAGCCAAACATGAATTTACGAATTTAAGGCCCACTTTTATAATCCTGGAATTAGTATGGAATAACTGTTCGCCGAATATCCTTTAATGTTCCTCCATAAAGTATGATTCCAAGCATTAAAATGTCATTACCATCAACTAATCTTCAAACTAAACAGTTTGCAAGATTTTCGTATAAATTACCGCACCGAATTATTAAGCACGCATGCAACAGGCAAGTATTTCATTAATAATTATCACTAAGAATAGAAATAAAGTCTATTTTCAACTAGTAGTTGTTAGTGTTAAGTTTTTAATTATACAGTGTAGACGTGTACACGTAAAATCTATCTTTTCATTCTTAACTTTTAATGATTACTTTTTAATTTATAATTATTAGTGGCTGCATAAACCAGGCATAACACAAATAGCTTTAACTGAACTACATATTAAAATAGCTTTTCTTTCTAATTATGAAATAATTTCAATTTCTTTAATCAATTTAATTTCATACCTTTGATATACCGAGTGACTTTTAATGATTGAAGCAAATTTGTATGTTGTGAACACTGAGGAATTGGCATTACCTGAAAGTTCGTTAATTTTGCGGGAATGCGTAGCTATAGGTTAGAGTTGATATTTACATTGATGATGAAAACTGTTTCAACAGATTATTGTTATTCAAGACCTGGAAATGTTAGCCCCCTTTGCGTAAGCAGCACCGAATCCTTTGAGATAAGTTATTGAAGACATTATTAACGTTTTAGGTTGTCTGATATTTGCAATTGCCTCTTCAATTGCCAGCTGCACAATTCATCCAAATTGTTTAATACGTATTCTGAACATCACATTATTGAAATGAGGAAATAAGAAGTTCAAATTTAATTGAATATTAGAGCAAATCATCAAGCCCCCTTTGCGTAAGCAGTACCGAATCCTTTGAGATATGTTATTGAAGACATTATTAACGTTTTAGGTTGTCCGATATTTGCAGTTGCCTGCTGCAATTCTTCCAAATTGTTTAATACGTATTCTGAATACCAAATTATTGAAATAAGGAAGTGAGAAGTCCGGATTTAATTGAATATTAGAGTAATTAGGCCACCAACCAGCACTGATTAAACATCCTGGGAAAAACTCCTCTAAACAATTTATTGTGGTTCGTGCTGTGTTAGCAGTGGCGGAATCTTGTTGAAAGTAGCCATTTGCTAATTCAGTGTCATCTAACTGGTTTATAAATGTATCCAATATAAGTCTCTGATATCTATAGGGGTTGTTTCCCGGAAGAATATTGGTCCAATAATTCTCCAAGACATTGCCACCCAAACACCAATTTTAAGTGGATGTAGTGCCTTTACATCAATCACATTAAAGGGTTATGTTCCGACCAAGTCCTGAAATTTTGTGAATTGATAAACCCAGAGAGATGAAACCAGGCTTTATCAGCAAAGAAAGTTGTATCTTGTTGGTCATTATTATTTAGCAGATTATTGTTATACTACTGACAAAACTGAATTTATTGAAGAAAATCGAGTGGGTGAAGTTGTCGAACCATTGAAAATTTGTATGATTGGAAATGAAGGTGTTTTTTCAAGATCTTCCGAGTGGATTCGTATAGGAAACATGAGGATTCTGTTATACAGTATCATTAACATTTTGTACAATATCGAGTGTTATTATAGTGGGGGCGATCAGTGAATTTTCCTTTTTCTACATTACCGGTTTGCAAGAAACGTTCATTTATTAACCGATTTTGAACTGAACTGACTTTAAAGTGAATAGAGAGACTCATAAAAGGAATGATGTTTTGGAACTAAAATTAACATAACCTCAAAATACGTATGAAATCACATGACTGATAACTGATTTAGAAAACCAGCTTGATCAGTACGGTGTGCGGGAGGGGAAATTCAATCACTTCCTTATCACTGGTCGCCAACTGAATAACTAAATGGAATGCAATGAATGATTTGAATCGATTCGTGTTGGTTGTAAATGGAGGACGGCTATTCTAAAACAGTGTTGTGAAAAAAGACTAAACTCAATTTGTTGTTCAGGGTATATTTCAATGAAATCGTCATAGGCATGCTGCTGTGAATAAATTCAATTACTATTGGGCTGATTCAGCAGAACATATCAGTAACAGTTCCTGATCCAACAGTTGAGATTGAACACTTATTTCTGCTGAATGAAGTTCACTCATCATAACATGTTCCAGTCAGGTAGCGGAGAAGTTACGCTACAAAAAATGGCGAACCCTCCAACTCATCAACCTCATGAGGTCGCATTCAGCGGAAATTTGTTCAACAGTTACACAACTTTCGGGTCTGCTGAATGTGCCCATTTTCATTTTGTACTCCGCTTTGAAAATAAGCCACTACTAAAAATGTATTTTATTCTGTGCTCAAAACCATTTTGGTAATAAATTGTGATAATTAAATATCTTATTTATTTGGTTTTCTTGATTCGACAATAAACGAATTTATTTGAGTTTGACAATCTAGTGCACTAACCTAAATCTAAATTTTGAATTTGAAAATCCAGCACACCAACATAAAAATTGAAAAGTGTTGCCAATCTAATAAAATAATTCTCAATCATTAAAAGTCACTCGGTACAAGTAGTACAAGAACTTTTTCTGATGACGGATAAGATAACTGTAAGACTCAGTTTTAAGGAAAACGTAATTAATCGTTTATTTATTGATTAACTCATACAATAACGTGAAGTAATTTAAGGGTTCATTGGATTGATCTTCTGTTTACTTACAAAAAATACTATTCGCACCCGCCGAAAAGCTGTACTTAACATAACGGTTTATCATTAACGTCCAGTTTTACAATCGTGGAATAAGAACGGAATAACTATTCGCCAAATATCGTTTAACGTTCCTCCATATCTACGTCACGTTATACCAATAATAATGCTTATCCGACGATTGTAAAATCGGGCCTTAATCCGATAGGGCGACAAGTGTGTGAACGCAACGGTCAACATTCAAAACTGATTCAATACAGTAACGTCAACTTAAACATTTTAGTCATCAGATTACGACGGGAAACCGCACGCAACTCCATACAAAGACTTTAACAACGTGGCATTAAGGCCTGCTGTAGATTGTGCAATGAGAACCAAGGTAAACCACACGAGGTTCTCGCCTCACAGTCTACGGCGGAAAACCGCACACCGTAGCTTTCAGTTATATCAGATCTTTCACATCTTAACATCATTGTCCCGTACTTACGTTTGTTGGTCAAACAACGCATTATAATATTCCGCGCTATTAAGTAACAACATGAGTAGGACTCATTCCCAACTAAACTTTTCGTTATTATTTATTGGAGCATCCAGAATTAACAAAATAAACAACAACAAAAAACAACTATCTTACACACTAAATTGGAACTGGCAAATACGGCAACAACAGGAATAATGTGATTTGGTCATCCACATCTGGTTGGCGACCATTAACAGGGAGATATTCTCCATTCACCTTGGGGTCCAATGTCTCCTTTCGGAATCCAAGTAAACACACTACGCCTCTGATCATCATGAAAACAACAGTTCGCAGCGTACAGGTACTCATTGAAATGGGTATTCCTAATTCTAAACAAATTATTCCCAGCGGTCAGTTCGAGCGCCCACTCACCCTGGCTCCCAATTTCCCCCTTGGGAATCCACGTGAAGACATTCCGCCTATTGTCGTCGTAGTGGCAACAATCCGCAGCGTACAGGTGCTCCTGATACCGATTACTTTTAATCCTGAACAAACCGTTTACATACTCGAGAGACCATTCACCCTGCGGTCCTATCTCACCTTTTGGTATCCATGTGAACACCCTGCGCCTTTTGTCGTCGTATGCACAGCACGAAGCTCCGTATAAATGCTCGTTATATTGATTACTTTTTATACACAGCTTCGAGTTGGTCCAAATTACATTCCTAATTCCTTGAGGGAAATTGTTAACGACATTTTTTGTTCTCGCAATTATGTGTACGTCGTCGTTTACATGAAGGCAATCCGGAGTTCCGTCGAGGAATTTCTTGAGCTGGTAAGCAAACTGGATGCTTTCGGAAGTGCCCAGGTGGTTGTTATATTTCAATTCGTCGAATAAAAATTCGTACCCGGCGTAATGGTGATTGCACCAGGGTAGTCCGTCGATGAAGCTCACTATTTTGAGCACGCCCTTGGGGTCGCTGGCGTAAGCCTGTTTTGCAATCGTGTAGATGAGGTAGTAGTTGGTGAAGTCGTCCAATTCGCGGAAGAGTTGTACGGCTGCGTTTATTTCGCTTTTGTTAATTTCGAGAACGACCTCGCGAATTTTGTGTTCTTGATAGCGGTGGAGGTGCCAATCGTATTCCAAAGTGTGCCAGTCGGGAGTAGAGTTGTGGAGCCGTAAGTAGGCGCTGTTTATGTCAGCTAGGGATAAGACATCATCTGCCATTGCATGTGGTACCATCAAGAACATCATTAAGAAAAACGCTCCTTAAACAAACAAACAAATAAAATTATGGCAACAATTAAGAGTGTAAGCAGTGTCTTACCATGGAGGATTATGGTGGAGGGCGCTTCTCTGGGGTGAATCATCATTTCCTTTTGAGCGTTTTAGTCGCTTTGTTGCTGCAATTTAAAGACTTTTGTTTTATACAATAAATTAAAAGCTAGTTTTCTTTTTTATTAATGTGGCCAAGCCTTTTCATCAGGGGGTGTAAATTGTCCCTCTTTAAAAAAAAGTATGCTACGTCATTGTTTCTTACCTTTTTAATGAATTAAAAACACGGACTTATTTCAACGTGAAGTTAAACAAAATGAGTATTTTTTTTTTAAATAAATTAGTTCACGGTGATTACAGCACGAATAAAGACGGCTTCGCGCTTCGCTTAATTTATATAGAGTCGTCTCTCTCCTTTTGTTTGTATTCTTCATTAACATAGATTAAAAATGAAGTAGTACAGGGCGAGGCGAAATTAGGAGCACTTGTTTTAAAATATTCTACATGAAATGCGTAAGCTAATTGGAGCTCCATTTTCAGTTCTTTCAACTCGGTTTTGCCGCAATTTAAATAGAAAAATATTCAAAAATCCTGGTTTTTCTTTGTTAGGAATATATTCAGTATATTAATTTCGTCAGCAAGCAAACCGATACTGAAAATAAATAAATTACGGAGAGAGATGTTTTTAGTCTCGTCTTCACTTGTCAGATTAATAAAAAAAATGTGACTTCTTTACCATCGCAATTGTGCAGAAGAATTTAATTATTTCTACAAATATTTGAAATAAATTTGAAGCGAAGACAAACAGGCTACTAATAACTGCATAAATACAAATAATTCTTTAGGTTGAATTATAAATGCAATGCAACCCTGTAGGTAATAAAACTATTTTACTGAAACCATTGTTTAAATTATATATTATTATATTATATTATTTATATTATATTATATAATATTGTAGTTGTCACGACGACAAATAATGTTTGCAATTAATTTAACTTCTGACGACGCTGTCGAACGACGGTGAAACGTTAAGTGTATAGTGCGCGATTTAGTGTCTGGTTAAAAAATTTTATGATAATAAAGAATGAGTTTAGAATTTCTAATAAATTACGAATTTCTACATTTTGACTTCTGTTTTGTTCAATGGTGATATTTTAGATATTATTAACTTAATAAATAATACATACTTATTAGATGTTTTATTTTACTACACACACAGGGTGTTAACAACAAAATTCGTATCCCTTTATTTATTTATTTGAGTTTAGAAAGAAGTATTTAACACAAAACTTCTATTTCCTAATTACAAGACAACTTTTAAAAATCCTTCCAAATTTAGCGTTAATTTTATTTAAAGAATTATGAAAAATTAATTTAATAATAAAAATTGATCAAACAGAGTGTTAAAAAATACATAAGTTTTAGAGAACAGCAGACGACAACAAAAATTAAAATATGTTTAATAAAAGTGCGAAGAAAATATATGTATATTTTGTGCCATTCCATTTATACGAACGGTTACACAAGTCAGATTATATACAGAGTATTAAAAAAAAGTGGCACAAACATTGACGGGGCCCAAAACATGCAGAACAATTTTAATGAACATGGGTCCGCAAACGAACGGTTTCGGAGATACGAAACATTTTGCGTTTACACAATTTTTCTAAAATTTATGTACAAACAAACTAACAATATGAACAAACAGCAATTGCAAAAAGTCAAACGAGATATTCAAAGTGCGGCAGAGATGTCGTTGCTGCTGTGAAATTTGACTTTTTGCAATTGTTATTTGTTCATAAATATTGTTAGTTTGTTCACTTATACAAAATGTATCGTATATCCGAAACCGTCGATCTGGGGACCCATGTTCATTTATGTCACTTCTCTTTAACACCCTGTACAAGTTGATGTAAAAAAATAATTAAGTAACACCGAAACAAACGGTCGCGTACATTGTAAATGACGGAGTTGTACTTCAAAAAACACAAACATGTTGACAATCTAGCGATTACACAGCAATGAGAGATGCGTTAAGGCTATCATGATTACACGTGCTTAGGTTTATTTGTGTTACATCAGACTGGAAAAATCGTTGTTTAAAAACTCATTTGTAACGAAGGGAGAAGTTTCAATAAAAAAAATTCATAACAAGTTTAAACTTTTCTAAAGGAAGTGTTTTACTTTCGCTGGTACTACATTATGTGGCAAAAAATTTCTGCCCATCATATCGTTTATTATTTAATCAAATCGGCCTTCTTTGGTTTCAAAATTATGTTAGTGTGGCAGTCCTGTTCACCTTCTCCAAACCTTTTATTTGATGTGTTTTCGCAAACGAATTTGTGAGTAAATGTAAATCAGTAATTTTTGTTTTTATTTTTACTACCTAAATTAATACATTGTACATGCGAAATCATAATAATGATAGCAAGAAGCGATTAGCAAGATGATATCTCCCATTCGCCTTGAATTCCTATGTCTCCTTTGGGCATCCAGGTAAATATACTGCGCCTTTCTTTATCATAATAACAACAATCTGCGGCGTACAAATATTCGTCGTAGTGATTATTCCTGATTCTAAACACATTTGTTCCGTTGACAAGTTCCAACGTCCACTCGCCTTGAGTCCCTATGTCTCCCTTTGGAATCCACGTGAACACATTACGTCTTTCCCCGTCGTATTTGCAGCATTCCCCCGCGTATAAATGTTCTTTGAAATAATCACTCTTTATCCTGAATAAGGCAGCATCCATGATGGGCTCGAAAGTAAACTCGCCCTGAGGCCCAATTTCACCCCGGGGTATCCAGGTAAACGCCTTGCGTCTATCTCCGTCGTAATTACAACACGCCGGACTATACAGGTGTTCCTGGTAGTGGGCATTCTTCAAGCATAACTTATTTCTTTGCCAGATAATTGTTCTTATGCCGTTGGGAATTCTGTACTTAAGAAAAATCAGTTTTTCTTTGAGTTCTCCGTCGTCGTTCACATGCAAGCAATTCCGGGGACCATCGAGCAACTTCTTGAGCTGGTAGGCAAACTGGAAGCTTCCCTGGGTATTCCACTGCTGGTTGGATTGCAGGGCTTGGAATAAAAACTCGAAACCTGCAACCTGTTGATTGCAAAGGGGAAGTTTGTTGATGAACTTCAGTAATTTGGGCAGGTGTTTGATGTCCTTGGTGACCGTCTGCTTTATGATCTCCTGGACGGCGTCGTAATTATTACTATCTTGTAATTCTTTGAACAAGTATAGGGCCGAATCGATTTCGTCGTTCGCAATCTCTAGGACGCAAATGCGTAATTTGTACGTTTCACATCCACAGCTTTCTTTAATTGTTTTGGTCCAGTCTTGTCTTGTGGTGGTAATGTTAATCTGGCCTATCTGTATGTCGAGTGAAGGTCCTTTTGTTTGGTTGTAGTCTTCTACTGAGGTTTCCTTAATTGTTTTGTTGTAGTCTTTTACGGTGGTGGTAACATTGATTTGGTTTATTTTGACGGCTGTGTCTCTTTCGATTGAAGGCCCTCCTAATACCTGAGTGGCCAACAAAAGTGGCCACAGAAGATTTGTGGATGTCATTATTCTAGAATAAAATTTTGAAATTATTAGAATATGAATAAGGAAATGAGACAAAGGTACTTAAAATTTTAGCCGAGGAACTTCTTTGGTTTGCATTTTATAATTTTACTTACTTGATGTTTCGAGAAAATTGTATCAGATGTTTTAATTATGAAATAACGAATACCTGAATTTTGAGATAGCTTTGCTGAAACTTCTGTATTGTAGAGTTGTAAAGTAGGTACTTTGCTACTTGAACATCGAATCTAAATTTCATGTTGAACAGTTAACATTAAATAATCACTGTTCATTAATTTAACATACTAAAATTTGATACTTAATTAATAACACTTGTAAAGCAAGATATTGCCAGTTAACTGCAGCAACGTGAAGGAAAACAATTATTTAAAATTTTCAAGTTTTTTACCTATATCACATAATTACGTAGAATTAAAAATAAGTCTCTTCTTTATATAAACCCATCCGAGGATACGCACTATAGAAAAACGAGAAGCCTGTTACACGAAAGTTAAATGTACAATCATGCACACCTAAAATGCACGTTAAAATCTTGTGGAACAAGGATCACAGAACTGTCAAGTTGTAGCACTTAAACTGCGCACGACTGTACATCAGGACAATGTGAATCTCAAACAATTCATTCGAGTACTACTTGCGAAACAAAATAAACGAATAAAATAATTTCTCCCAACCTAACGGCTTCAGTTTTAATTTCAGCTCAACCCAAATAAAAAAAGGATCTTCTTTTAGGTCTAACAAAAAATAATTGGACACACTTACCTGTATCAGATACTCTGCAGACGATTTAACAACTTAGAATGTGTATTCGCGCAGGAAATCTTTATCAAACATTTAATCCCCACCGCATAAACTTCTGTGGTCTCTTTTGCTCGTATATCGGAAATTAAACAAAGATATGAAGACGTCAAGATTTGCCTGGAAATTTCACTGTGATTACTTTTGACCCGACTTCATTAAGTTATCTAGTAAGAAATGATTAACTAACGTAAAGTACGATCCCCGTATCTCTTTGACTAAACGGATTTTTCGAATATAAATAGCGATTCATATAAAAATCAATTGCTTGTATAGAGTTCTTGTGCATGCACACGGATATATAAGTGTTATAAATAAACTTTCTCTTAATTCAAAGAAAATTTGAGAAAGACCACAACGCTATCAATAAATAAAATAAGGAGTAAGTAACGAACTGGCTTTAGATGGTAATAAATGGATATCACTTTTAAAGTAGTTCTTGTTAAGAAGAATTGAGTTGTGTAGTTTACGTCGATTGTTTTAATAGAATTAATGAAATTGGAGATGATGGGAAGCTACATTTAGATAACAATCGGTTTATGACCTACAGGTGGCCTAATTCATCGTTGGAAGATGACTATTCGAAGGTTGTTGGAGATTAAGTGACTGGCGAAATTTTCGATAATACTTTGCTCAAAATGAGAGAGAAGGGCGAATCCATAGTAGTGATTGATATCTGCTTTCATAAACGAAATAAGTCGATGTCCACTAAAAGGGCTGAAAGCTAGTTTTATAAGGGAATTTAAAGGAGACTTTAAAATTAAAGTCACATTCAGATGTGTAGACAAATTTGTTTTCATATTTTGTGAGACAAAATTCGGTTGGTCATAAAACAAACCGATTTCATACATAATGACAGATTAAAGTAAACCGATAAATGTTCACATACAATCTGTCCTAAATTTACGAAGTAACGATCTAGAGCTATAACCGTTCCTTGTATTCAAATAAACGGTTTGAGAATTTTCTTTAATTTCAAAATGATTTTGGTATGATATCTTCTCGAGATCTGTAATTTCATGGGTTTTCGCAAGCGAATTTGTTTGAAAAATAAATTCAAAAATTTCTTTACTTTAATATGAAGCAAGTAAATGTAAGTAAGTCAATATCTAAGGATTTATTTTTACTAATCAAATTAATACATTGTATATGTGAAATCATAATACCTACTTAATGATGTTAGTAACAAGTTCATATCGGAAGTAAATCACAAGATGATATCTCCCATTCGCCTTGAACTCCAATGTCTCCCTTGGGCATCCAGGTAAATATACTGCGCCTTTCTTTATCATAATAACAACAATCCGCGGCGTATAAATATTCATCGTAGTGATTATTCCTGATTCTAAACACATTTGTTCCGTTGACAAGTTCCAACGTCCACTCGCCTTGAGTCCCTATGTCTCCCTTTGGAATCCACGTGAACACATTACGTCTTTCCCCGTCGTATTTGCAGCATTCCCCCGCGTATAAATGTTCTTGATAATAATCACTCTTTATCCTGAATGAGGCAGCATCCTTGATGGGCTCGAAAGTAAACTCGCCCTGAGGCCCAATTTCACCCCGGGGTATCCAGGTAAACGCTCTGCGTCTATCTCCGTCGTAATTACAACACGCCGGACTGTACAGGTGTTCCTGGTAGTGGGCATTCTTCAAGCATAACTTACTTCTTTGCCAGATAATTGTTCTTATGCCGTTGGGAATTCTGTGCTTAAGAGAAATCAGTTTTTCTTTGAGTTCTGGGTCGTCGTTTACGTGCAAGCAATTCTGGGGATCATCGAGCAACTTCTTGAGCTGGTAGGCAAACTGGAAGCTTCCTTGGGTGTTCCACTGCTGGTTGGATTGCAGGGCTTGGAATAAAAACTCGAAACCTGCGTAGCGTTGATTGCAAAGGGGAAGTTTGTCGATGAACTTCAGTAATTTGGGCAGGTGTTTGATGTCCTTGGAGATGGTCTGGTTTACGATCTTCTCGAGAATGTCGTAGCTGTCACTATCCTGTACTTCTATGAAGGATTTTAGGGCCAAATCGATTTCGTCGTTTCCAATTTCTAGGACGCAAATGCGTAATTTGTACGCTTCACATCCACAACTTTCTTGTCCCCAGTCTTGTACTTTGGCGACAATGTTAATCTGATCTATCTGTATGCTGAGTGAAGGTCCTTTTGTTTGGTTGTAGTCTTCTACTGAGGTTTCCTTAATTGTTTTGTTGTAGTCTTTTACGGTGGTGGTAACATTGATTTGGTTTATCTTGACGGCTGTGTCTCTTTCGATTGAAGGCCCTCCTAGTACCTGAGTGGCCAACAAAAGTGGCCACAGAAGATTTGTGGGCGTCATTATTCTAGAATAAAATTTTGAAATTATTGGAATGTGAATCAGGAAATGAGATGAAAGTGCACTTTTTGCTTGTAACTTTCTTGAGGTTTTAAAAAATTTGAAAACTGCACTTTTTGCTTGAAACTTTCTTCAATGTTAGTACATTAAATTTTTAAAAACTTTGCTCCATTAAAATTTTGACCAATTTTATATCAATAATATATAATAATCCTTCACAAC
This sequence comes from Dorcus parallelipipedus, assembly GCA_958336345.1. Lineage (NCBI taxonomy): Eukaryota > Metazoa > Arthropoda > Insecta > Coleoptera > Lucanidae > Dorcus > Dorcus parallelipipedus. Next base: position 17,288,677 of record OY284475.1, read on the forward strand.
CAACGACTAAAAATTAATGCTCGCTTGATGAGTAAAATACTAAAACATTCCAGAAATAGTTATACGTTGTATAATTATTTAGCAACATATAACTGTAATATACCTAATTATACTGTATACTATAGAATATTTATTGCAATTGTTATATCATGATTTAGTTTATTTTAAATAAAAACCTACATACGTCAAGTAATTAATTAATTGGCACAGAACTTCGGATTGAATTAGAATAAATTGGGTTGGGTTTCCACCCTGATTCACCTTAACCTCCTAATTCACTTTTATATTCCGAGCCATTTACTCGTCTCTAGTGAACCTAAGCATTTCATGTATTTTTAAGCAAAATCTGACTTACCAGGAAAACATTGCTGTTGGTTTTAATTTAAGCTATATTTTCTATAAATTCTTCAGAAAATCGACATTTTTTTGAAAACTACTGAATCTAGTCTAAAATGATTGATAATACTTTATATAATAATTTATATGTTTGCCTACAATGTGATCTATTTCATTTCTCCTAAATTGCTGTGATTATTTCTTAAAATCATAGTTTCTGTTAATATGTATGACATCGACTGTTTTGTTAATTGATTTTAAACTAATCTCCACTTCTATTTCAGTTTAAAAATAGATCAAATAGTCGAATAGTTGATAGTGTCAAACTAGTCTAAATTTTGAAAAAATGTCGAAGTTCTTTCCTCCTATTATTTACATGGGAAGCATTTCCCGCCATTTTGAAATGAATCGTCCCCTTAATTTAATACTAAACATTTATATTAAATGTTTAGTATTAATAACATTAATTGTGAAGCAAGATATTGCGAATTAATTGTAGCACCGTGAAGGAAAAAATTATTTAAAACTTTCAAGTTTGGTTGAGAAGTTTTTTCTTTAAATAAATCTATCCGAGAATACACACTACAGAAAAAAGAAAAACCTGTTAGGCCAATATTACACATTATAAAAGATATTTTATAAAAAGTATGACAGTGTAATAGGCAATCTTTTATAAAATATTTTATAAAAATAGAAATATTTTATAAAAGATTGTTATACATGTATGTACAATCATACGCATCGAAAATACACCTCCTGTACGCAAACCACGTCCTTAAACCTTGTGATACAAGGGTATCAGTCAAGTTGTAGCACTTAAGCTGACTCTCAAAAAATTTATTGGAGTACCACTTGCGAAGCAAAATAAACGAATAAAATAATTTCTCCCAACATACCGAATATAGTTTTAATTTCACCTTAACCCAAACAAAAAAAAAACGCTCTTCTCTTATGTCTAACAAAAAATAATTGGACACACTTACCTGTATCAGGTACTCTGCAGACTATTAACAACTTCGAATGTGCATTCGTGCAGGAAATCTTTATCAAACATTTAATCCCCACCGCATAAACTTTTGCGGTCTCTTTTGCTCGTATAATGGGAAATTAAACAAAGATACGAAGACGTCAAGATTTGCCTGGAAATTCCGCTGTGACTACTTTTGACCCGACTACATTACGTTATCTAGTGAGAAATAAGTAACAAAGCACAATCCCCATAACTCTTTGACTAAATCGGTTTTTCGAACATAAATAGTGATTCATATAAAATCAATTGCTTTGTGTAGTTCTTGTGCATGCATACGGATATTCCAATATATAAGTGTTTTAAATAAACTTCTCTCAATTCAGAGGAAATTTGAGGAAGACCACAACGCCATCAATCTATATATAAAAGGAGTAGGTAAACGAACTGGCTTTAAGTGGTGATAAACGGATATCACGTTTAAAGTAGTTGTTGTTAAGAAGAATTGAGTTATGTAATTTACGTCGGTTTGTAGTGAGGATAGTTTTGAGAATCTTTGTTGACTAACGATCTAATTGCTTTAATAGAGATTGCGAAATGGGAGATGATGAGAAGCTACATTTAGATAACAATCGGTTTATAATCTACAGGTGTCCTAGTTCACCTTGGAAAACGCCTTATTCGAAGGTTGTTGGGGGTTAAGATGACTGGCGAAGGTTTCGATATATATATTTTGGTCAAAATAAGAGAGAAAAGTGTACCCATAGCAGTGACTGGTATTTGCTTTCATAAACGAAATAAGTCGACGTTAAATCACGTTTCACTAAAAGGGGTAAGTCTTCTAAGGGACGGGCATGGAAAAAACTGGTCGGTTGGCAGTTTGTCTTCTTTATTTAAATTTGCCGCCATTATTGTTGTGTTGCTAAAGAATACAAAAAGAAAATTTCCAAAACGATATGTAGTGTGGAGAAGCAAAATTGTTATTGCCACAGGAACAATAAATAGGAAGATTTACAGGAATTATGCCTTCAAAAGGCTACCATTAGTTCATTGGGCAACGTAAGGGTTTTGTACTTTTTGGCCTGATCCTGAGCCTGATTGGATAGTTAGTAAAAAAGAAAATTCACAAGTCTTAGCGATTTTTCCAAAATTGAATTTTTTTCTTACTTTTTGGCTCAGTAATCAATACAGCCTTTTTTCGTTAATTAGTCGCCGTTTGAAGACGGCAGAAGTAAAGGGCAGATTAAAGCGAACTGATCTTTAATAAAGTAAATTTTCACAACCAATCAGTCCTAAATGTATGAAGTAACGATTCTACAGCTATAACCGTTCCTTGTATTAAAATTAACGGTTTGAGAATTTTCTTTGATTTCAAAATGATGTTGATATGATAACTTCTCGAGATATTTTATTTCTTGGGTTTTCTAAAGCGAATTTGTTTTAAGAATAAATTCAAAAATTCCTTTACTTTAATATGAAGCGAGTAAATGGATTTATTTTCATTAACCAAATTAATACATTGCACATGCGAAATCATAATACTTAATGCTAGTAAGAAGTTCATAACGGAACTGAATCGCAAGATGATATCTGCCATTCACCTTGAACTCCAATATCACCCTTGGACATCCAGGTAAATATACTGCGCCTTTCTTTATCATAATAGCAACAATCTGCGGCGTACAAATATTCGTCGTAGTGATCATTCCTGATTCTAAATACGTTTGTTCCGTTGACAAGCTCCAGAGTCCAATCCCCTTGAGTCCCTATGTCTTCCTTTGGAATCCACGTGAACACATTACGTCTCTTGCCGTCGTATTTGCAGCATTCCGCCGCGTATAAATATTCCTGGAAATAATCACTTTTTATCCTGAATAAACTAGCATCCTTGATGGGTTCGAAAGTAAACTCGCTGTGAGGCCCAATTTCATCCTGGGGTATCCAGGTGAACGCCCTGCGTCTATCCCCGTCGTAATGACAACACGTCGCACTGTACAGGTGTTCATCGTGGAGGGTGTTCTTCAAGCACAACTTATTTTTTTGCCAGATGATTTCTCTTATGCCGTCGGGAATTCTGTACTTAAGAGAAATTAGTTTTTCTTTGAGTTCTGGGTCGTCGTTCACGTGCAAGCAATTCTGGGGTTCATCGATGAACTTCTTGAGCTGGTAGGCAAACTGGAAGCTTCCCTGGGTGTTCCACTGCTGGTTGGATTGTAGAGCTTGGAATAAAAACTCGAAACCTGCGTAGTGTTGATTGCAAAGGGGAAGTTTGTTGATGTACTTCAGTAATTTGGGAAGGCTTTTGATGTCCTGGGTGACGGTCTGGTTTATGATCTCCTGGAGAGTGTCGTAGTTATCATTATCTTGTAATTCTTTGCAGGATTTTAGGGCCAAATCGATTTTGTCGTTTGCAATTTCTAGGACGCAAATGCGTAATCTATACGCTTCACATTCGCAGCTTTCTTTAGTTGTTTGGTTGTGGTCTTCTAATGTAATATCTTTAATTGTTTGGTTGTGGTCTTCTAATGTAATATCTTTAATTGTTTGGTTGAAATCTTCTAATGTGGTTTCTTTAATTGTTTGGTTGTAGTCTTCTACTGTGGTGGTAACATTGATAGTTGGGTCCTTTATAATTTCATGTCTTCCTAATGCCTGAGTGACCAACAAAAGTGGCCACAGAAGATTTGTGGACGTCATTATTCTAGAATAAAATTTTCAAATTATTAGAATATGAATGAGGAAATAAGGTGAAAGTAATTAAAATTTTAGTTTTATTCAGATCCTGCCCTCGAAGGTAAAACGTAAGGTTCCAAATTATCGTTGAGAATTAATGATTTTAAGGTGAGCAAAAACATGTTTACATATAAAGATATGTTCTCATAGAATGAAAAACAAGTTTCTTCTTTAATTGAATCCATACGAGGACACACGCTACACCAAAACAAAAGCCTGTTATACGAAAACAGTATGTATACATACAACATACGTACCTCAGGATATGTGACCCTCAAGAAATTATTGATTCACACTTGCGAAGCAAAATAAAGAAATAAAATAATTTTCCTGACCTACCGGTTTTAGTTATTTTAATTTCAGTTCAAGCCAAATCAAAAAAGATCTTCTCTTATGTCTAACAAAAAATAATTGGACACACTTACCTGTATCAGATACTCTGTAGTCGATTTAACAACTTAGAATGCGCATTCGTGCAGGAGATCTTTATCCAAACATTATCCCCACCGCATAAACTTTTGCGGTCTCTTTTGCTCATGTATCGGAAATTAAACAAAGATATGAAGACGGCAAGATTTGCCTGGAAATTCCGCCGTTATTACTTTTGACCCTACTTCATGACTTTACCTTGTAAGAAATGAGTAATTAACATAGACTACTTTGCATTTCTCTTTAACTAAATGGTTTTTTTTTCCGAAAACAAAGAGTGATTTACATAAAAATTAATAGCTTATGTAATAATTATTGCGTAAGTACACCTATATGTAAATGTTATAAATAAACTTCTTTTAATCCAATCAGAGGAGGCTCGAGGAAGACCACAACACTATCAGTGAACAAAAGAAGTAGCGAACTGGTTTTATTAGATTGTAAGAAACGTGTATCACGTTTGCTGTAGGTAGTTGTTAAGCAGAATCGAATTAACGTCGGTAGTGAGAATAGTTTTGGGAGGTCTTGTTGACTAATGAAATACATAATTGTTTTGGGAATAGACCATGACGGAAAAGTATTTACATAAATATTTAGATAATAAGTGTAGGTCAGTTTGATATTGTTACGAATTCGGGATTTGAAGAGGATGCCCGTCGTTTAAATTAAACACATTAAAAATACAAAATAACACTTTTCCACCAAGTAACACTCTTGTTACTTATTGCACTCAACGCTTTATAAATAATGACTGATTCAAATTGCGCGCCGAGTTCTGTATTTATACACCGCCTTCGAACTTGTTTGTACCCCACGTGACCAAATTCTGCCTGACAGTTAGGCAACCAACAATACATACGCAAATTGTTAAATATATGTGGGATACAGGAATAGATGAAAACCCCTTAGCAGAATTTCTTTCATTGTCGAAAAATTAGGTACTATCTTGGCGTTCGATTCGAAACTCTCTGGGAATAGGCTGTACATTATGCTGCAGCAGTAGCAAAGCTCGACAGAACGACGAAGTTCAACAAGGTGAACAACCCTATGGTCGACAACAATGACACAAAAAATGAAAAAGATTGGAAAGTCATTAATAATAAGAAAAAAAGAAGAGGATATTTGATCGGCAATAAAAACGCCAATATTAAAACAGTTCCAAAATATACTGATTTACACGTATACAGGCTACATCCACATACTACTGTAGATGAATTGACAGATTTTTTAAAACCAAGTTTTTCCGAGGTTGTGTGCGAACAATTGGAAGCTAAACATACAGGACGCTATGCATCATTCAAGGTGGGTGTATTCCAACAAAATTTCGCGAAGGCTATGGATCCTTCTGTGTGGCCGGACGGAGCTTGTGTCAACAAGTTTTTTTATCAACGTCGGAGAATAACAACAACAAAATAGCGTTTAATCCCGATTTATTAGTATTAAATGCTCGCAGTCTTAATTGCCATACGATTAGCAATATCGAAATCGATTATATTTGTAGGTATGAATTTAAATTGTTATGTATTACCGAAACATGGGCATCAAGTGAAACAATTAATTTATTAAAGTTTGATAACTTTAAACTATGTAGTTATTACTGTCGTACAAAAAGTAAAGGAGGAGGTGCCGGTATCTGGTGTAATTATACTTTGAATGTAGGGGATGTGGATGTTGGTAGATTTTGTCAAGAAGGACATATTGAAATGTGTGCAGCTAAAATAAAACACAAAAGGAATAACATGATTATTCTTTGCTGTTATCGTCCTCCTAACGGAGACCTCAATATTTTCTTTAACGAAATAAACAACACCTTAGAGTCATTGTTTACACCTAACACCTGTTTTATCGTTTGCGGGGATTTTAACATAGATGGATTTACTAATGTTAATGTCTATAATAATCTGTGTAATGTTTTATTAAGTTTTAACTTGGTACAAATTGTGAAATGGCCAACTAGAATAGCGGAGTTAACAGCTTCTCTAATCGGCCATATCTTTGTGAGTAATCATAACGGTGGAGTGTGTTGTGTGACCGACAATAGTATTTCGGATCACAGAACAATATTATATGAAGCAAACATTGAGTCCTGTGATAGTAAGAAAGAATGTATAGTTTACAAACGATGTTATTCTGACCACAACATAAATAGTTTTATAAATAGCTTAAATAATATTAATTGGTCATCGCTTTGGAATATTACTGAAATCGACGAGGCATTTAATCATTTTTTGCAGACATTTTTAAAACTCTTTGACTATCACTTTCCTTTAAAAAAATATGTTAATAACACGGCATTCAAGAAGTCTTGGATTAATAACAAAGTTAAAACGTCAAGTACCAAACTCAGAGACTTATATCTCCTTCGTAGTAAATACCCCGAATTAAATGAGTTTTATAAAACTGCTAAACGAGAGCATAATAACTTAATAGTAAACGAAAAAAAACTATTTTTTCAAAATAAAATTTTTAGTGCAGATAATTCCACCAAGATGGCTTGGAAAATAATTTCTGATTTGTCTGATAAAATAAAAAAAAATTAAAATATAACAATATTAGACAATAATGCAGAAATCACTGATCCTGCTGAAATAGCTGCAGCTTTTAATAGCTTTTTCAAGAATGTACCTATACAAATACTTGCCAAAATACGTGAAAATCATAAATTTGTTGAATCAACGACTGAGGAGGTATTGCCACAACTAAGTCAGAATAGCAGTTCAATGTTCTTGAGCCCGCTGACAAAAAATGAACTTCATGACATACTAAAAAATAATCTGAAAAATTCTTGGACTTCTGGTCCCGATGATATTCCGGTGTATTTCGTAAAGAAAGCCGGCGAAACATTAATTACACCTCTGCTCTACTTAATTAATTTATCATTTATCTGTGGATCTTTTTCCACTAAATTAAAAACGGGTAAAATAATACCTATTTTTAAAAACAAAAATCCACAAAATTTGGAGAATTATAGGCCTGTGTGTCTGTCATCTGTTTTCTCCAAGATATTCGAATATGCCTATCTGTTTAAATTAAAAAAAATTATACGTGCAAATAACACGCTTTGTAAAAGTCAACATGGATTCATCGAAGGAAAATCCACAAGTTCAGCAATTCATGAATTTCTCACTAACACGTTGGAATATCTAGAAAAAGGGGAATGTCCCATTGGAGTTTTTTGTGACCTAAGTATGGCGTTCGATTGTGTAAATCACCAAATTCTGCTAGATAAACTTTTCTCTTACGGTATTAGAGGAAACAGTCTTCATTGGATTGAGTCATTTTTACGTGGACGCAGCCAATTTGTCAGTATTACGCATCAACATTTGTCCTACAAACGTACTATTAATTCAAAAAGTGTCGAGACTACAGTGGGAGTCCCTCAAGGTTCGATTCTAGGACCGATACTTTTTTTGTTTTACAAAAATGATTTAACTAAAGTTACTCCTGAGATAGATTTTACTATATACGCTGACGATACGTCATGTCTGATATCTGATCCCTCATTCGATAAGTAACGAGATAAATGTAATATCGCTCTATTGAAGCTTAATTATTGGTTTAGTTGCAATGATCTCTACCTTAATACCGAGAAGACTTCTTCGGTAGTTTTTCATACTCGACAAAAAAATATCACCAACGTTGCTTTACGCGTCGACAACGACGACGCGACGTAGCTTCCGTTGATAGCGTGAAGTTCTTGGGCATTACCTTTGATAAACACCTAGATTGGAAGATGCATTGCACTGGATTAATTTCTAGGTTGAATTCAATATTATATTTGTTTCGGAACCTTAAACAATTATTAACCTTGCAACAGCTACTGCAACTATATCACGCTCAAGTGGGTAGTCGCTTAATGTATGGCATTTGTTTTTGGGGTCGATCTAGTATGTCTTCCGATGTCTTTACCATGCAGAAAAAAATAATTCGATGTATTGCAGGTATCTTTAGGACTACCTCATGTAAAGATAGCTTTAAATCATTCAATATTCTTACACTTCCGAGTGTTTTTATATTTAATATATGCGTTTACGTGTATAATAACAAATCAAATTTTAGCACAAATAGTGATGTGCATCAGACAAATACACGCAATAAGAATGATTCCAGGATCCCTTTTGCTAGATTGTCGGTCACGCAAAACTCCACAAATTATTTAGGAATTAAAATTTATAATAACTCCCAAACGAACTGAAAATATGCCGTAATGTTACAGTTTTAAAAAAATTGCTAAAACAATATTTAACTTCCAAATGTTATTATTCTGTAGATGAATTTCTGTAAACGAGTTATTGTGGAATAATCATACTGTATGTTGTCATATAGGCATCTTAGTTTTACTTTTTTTTTATTGTAGTTTTGTTGTTCTTTATTTTGTTTTGTCTTCTTTTTTTTAATTTTCTGATATATGTAGTATCACTTGACGCTCTTCTAAACATGTACCTACTTGTCACTTGAAGTTCTAAAAGTTATAGGATATACAGTGTGTCCCAGATTGAGTAGGCTACCATGGGTAACTTTCTTATTAGTGAAGATAGAGATTTGGTTAAATGGGCAATATTTTGCAGTTTTATGTGCTGATTCAGATTCCGTTGAGAAAATTTGAAAATTCCGAACAGTTCAGATATTATCGCAGAAAAACTGAAAATCGCTATTTTCATTAATGTCCAATAACTTCGCAATTATAAAAATATGAAAAAATGTTTCATATAAAAGTTACTATGTTTGATAAAATACAGCTGAAAATACAGTCAAAATAAAATTCAAGATGGCGGCTGTCAAGATATTGATAGCAACTTTCTTATTTTAAATGGACGCCATATTGAATTTTTGTACGATTAAATAGGATTTTTTTCTTGTTTCAACCGTGTATCACAACCCATATCTAAATAAAAAATTATTTAAAAAATTTAATATTTTTTTTTTAAATCAAGTAAGCGGGTTGCCTTTACTTATTACTAATCAAGTAAGCGGATTGCCTTTACTTGATTAGTAATAAGTAAAGGCAACCCGCTTACTTGATTTAAAAAAAATATATTAAATTTTTTAAATAATTTTTTATTTAGATATGGGTTGTGATACACGGTTGAAACGAGAAAAAAAATGCTATTTAATCGTACAAAAATTCTTTGTATCTCAAAGCGTTGTTGGGCTGTGGCTAATTCTTGAACTGTGTGTCGTGATTGTTCATAAAAATGGATCCTGTAGAACAAAGAGCCGTAATAAAATACCTCCAGAAAAAGAGCATGACACCGACTCAAATTCATGATGACTTTGTGACAACTATTGGGGAGTCTGCAGTTTCTTATGACATAGTCAAACGCTGGTGTCGAGATTTTAAATGCGGAAGAACATCCTGTGAAAACCAACATGCCGGTGGCCCTTCCATAACGGTAACAACAGACAAAAACATTAAAAAGGTACACGATATCGTACTGCGAGACCGACGAGTACGCATCAGGGACATTGTGGAAGATACTGGCTTATCATATCATGTGGTGCACCACATGCTGACTAAAGAATTAGATATGAAAAAGATGAGTGCAAGATGGGTGCCCCGAATGTTAACCATTGATCAAAAAAGAAGTCGGGTGTTGACTTGTGAGCGTCTTTTGGAAAGGCATCAAGCAAACAAAGAGAACTTTCTTAGTCGGTATGTGACCATGAACGAGTCATGGGTGTACCACTATGATCCCGAGACCAAAGCACAAGCTGTAGAGAGGTGGTTTGCAAAGGTAGGACAAACATTTTTCCAGGAGGCTGTTGAGATATTGGAGCACCGATGGACCAAGTGCATTAGTGTAGAGGGAGACTATGTCGAAAAATAAAAAAATATAATGCCACTGTACTTTTACTGTAAGGGGGTCAGGGGTGCAGCATAGGTACCCACCCTCGTAAATTACTCCATGTGCCGCCCATGGTAAAACAGTACGAAGTTTAATACCAATTAGGAAAAATAAAAGGAAATAATTTCACTCTTCCTGAACGTTAAAATCAATGAAATTAAAAAAAAAAACAGGAATTACTGTTTTATTTTTTTGTTCTATTTGGTTCTTCATGTCTTTCTCGTCTTTTATTTTTCTCGATAGTTTGAACCTACGTTTCGTCTCATAAATTGTCTTTTGTTTTTTATCGTCGGGGTTTGCTTTTGTATTTTTTTCGGAATAGATACATATATTAATTGTTTTTACGTCAGTAGATTGGCTTTTATTTTTCTTATTAATAGGTTGACCTACGTTTCGTCTCATAAATAAATTGTCTATTGTTTTCTTTTTACACTTACCTGTTTTATTTTTTTCGGAAGTAGATTGTCTTTTGCTTCTCTCGTTAAGAGATTGAGCTATAATAAATTGTCATCTTTTCTTGTCAATTTTCCTTTATTTTTCTTACATACTTTTGTCGGTAATAGTCATTTCTGAACACACTGTAGTTTACTGTATCGGCTGACGCATCGTAAAATCAGAAATAAGTATTTCACCACTTCACCTTGTATTCGTTGTTTTTTGACCGGTTTTTAAACGCTTTCCTTTTTGGGTCTTGGATCACACAATTCAAATCAGTTTCGAAATACCAAAGAGGTCATTCCTCACAGCATTCGTTACCATGAAAATGTCAAGCATTAGTAACATAATATTATTATGGTTTTTGTTCTTCGGGTTCCCTTGTGTTTAAATAAACAAACATATTAATATTATTAGAGACAAAACCAGTCTAATATAATTAAACAATAGTTATAGTCATTTTGATTTTAAATCAAAAATGACGTATTCGTAGTGCCCATGGGTAAAATTCCTTAAACCATTTTTTTTTTAGTATAATGAACGGTTATAGTTGCAGGATCAATATTTCATACATCCAGGATAGACTGTATATCAAAATTTATTTTATTAAACTTCCGTTCGCTTTAAGTTGCCTGCGACTGTGTCGTATTACCGATCGAATTTTGTTTCACTTTCGACAGCGATTTCTAAATTCTTGCATTTACCTTCATTACCTTCAGTCATCAAATGTCGAATCTTAATCTAAAAAAAAGTATTGAAGTATTGAACTATACGGTGTCTCTAAAGAGAAAGGCGGAGAACAACTTCTTTTTTTTTAATGACATTATTTTCTTTCTTCACAATTTTGGATTCTTTATAAAATTCAGCTCACCTTGAGCAGTGAATGTGTCAAAATGCTGGGTGTGTTTTCTAATTAGTTGGCTTATCATTATCAATAATTCGAAAACAACTGATTTTAGGCAAAGGGTACAATACCTATATAAAAATATTTCGAATTTTGTAAGAATTTTTATCCCCATTTCTCACATTCCTTCTCATAAGAAGAATGGTTGAAAATGGATCGACCATTAAAAACACAAAGTTAATCTCAGCCCTGCTTTTGTGGGACACACTGTATAATCCAAAACAAAATAAACCTTTCAAAACGAAGAAAATTGACAGATCGCAGCGATTTCTCTAAAAATTAGAAGTTTTTAAAATACTGGATTCGTTCCTTAAGGCCGTTTTACACTACCCTACTTCTTGTAGGTACAAGGTTTTATTAAACTTCTAGTAATATTTAGAACAAGAAATATTTTTGGATCTACAGTTACGGTTTAGAAATAAAACACATATTTTTTCAGATATTTGTTGATTCAATTTAAATATACCTGTACTTTATATCGATTTTACACACCATGACGATAATTAGAAATCGAAATCACATATTTCGACGTCATCAATATACAAGATGAGGAGTGATTTGTTTATGAAAAAGAGGCGCATTTATTTTTAATACATTTTCTTTGCTCAATCCTCATCTCAATAATTTGGAGAGCACCAGGGCTTTCAAATCAGGTTGTTTGCAATAATTATTCGTAGTGTATCATAAGACCATACCAGGTGAAAAGTAAACTTAGAATTTCCCATAACATTGTGAAGTAGGTCTTGAATTAGATCAGTAAGTTGTCATTCATAACGTCAATCGGTTTAGGAAGTCATCTTCTTTCAGCACAAAATCAAAACCAACTTCATGAGCTATTCAATTGAGACCTAGTTAGGTAGATAGGGCAGCGCTCACATGATGATGTCGAAATATATAATTCCGATCTCTAATTATAACTTACCACGCACGATTAACGTAAATATGTAATTTTTGACGTACACAAGTTAATTAATTTAATTTTTAATTCAATTCTAGTTATGATATCCGGTCTGATTTCATTTAAATGATCAGAGATATCTGAAAAATTTAAGTAAAAAAATAAGCATTAGAGTCACTTGAGTCCAGTGAACATCCTGCATTACAAGAATTCATTTATTAAAAAAGTATATTCACATGGTGAAGGGAGAGCTTGCGATTGTTTTTTATGACGTCGTAGTCCATCAACAGGAAGTTATTTCCCAATTACCGTGGTCTCCAACGTCCCCTTTCGCAATCCAGGTAAACAAACTGCGCCGATCCTCATCATGAGTACAACATTCGGCAGCGTACAGATATTCACCAAAGTAGTTATTCTTGATTCTAAAAGCGTTCGTGCCATTAACGAGTTCGAGTACCCATCCCCCGTGAGGCCCAATATCCGTTTTGGGTATCCACGTGAAGACGTTCCGCCTATCCTTGTCGTACGTGCAACACTCCGCGGCGTATAGATACTCCTGGTATCGATCACTTTTAATCAAGAACACACTCGCGGTGTCATCGGTGGGTTCGAAGGACCATTCCCCGTGTGGACCTATGTCGCCCTTGGGTATCCACGTGAATACCCTGCGCCTTTCCTCGTCGTACGCGCAACATTCCGCAACGTACAAGTGCTCGTCGAATTTCATGCTTCGCAAACACAACTTCGAGCTTTCCCACACGATTAATTTGATCGCCTCCGGGAAGTGCTGCTTTAACTTTTTTATATTCGCCAGTAAATTTTGGTCGTCGTTCTTGTGCAGGCACGTCTGGTTACCGTCGATGAACTTCTTGAGCTTGTAGGCGAACTGTATGCTTTCGCTGCTTCGCAACTTCTTGTCGAGTTTCAATTCGTCGAATATGTAAGCGAAGCCGGCGTATTGGTGGTTGCACCATGGGAGTTTGGTGGTGAAGTTTACCAGTTTAAGCGTGTTTTTGCTGTTGTTGTCGTAACCTCGCTTTATAATCATGTAAATCAAGTAGTAGTTGGTGTACTCGTTTATATCGTTGAAAATTTTCACGGCCACGTCCATGTTCTCTCTGTGAATTTCAAAGATGCACTGGAGGATCTTGAGTTCCGTGATGTCGTCCGTGTCCCAGGTGAAACTTGATGGTTGTGGTGACTTGGCTGCTGCTACTTTCAAGACCATCAAATACACCATGGCTGAAACTATTACCGTAGAAATCATCGTTCTGGTCTTACTTCTTTTAGGGTTGATTACATGGGCTCGTTGTGACGTAGTACCTTGAATAAAAAAATAATTATATGAAACCCGTTGGGGTGGTACAACTTTTTTTTTACCGTAGTGGTACCCGGTAGTTAAGAGATTTTTCGTGAGGAGATCCATTGTCCCTCGAGTCCTTTTGAAGCTGAAATTCAAATCAAATTGTTTTGTAAGTTCTATTGCAGTTCTATTGTAATTTTAAAAATGAATTGGAGTTATGAAGATTCTTAAAAAAAAAGATTTTTTAAGTACACGAAGTCTGAGCAAAAAGTTTTATTTCGAGAAATATTTATTTATTCGCCTAAAATATTTTCATGTGTTTTAAACTCTTACTTTTCTTCAAGCAGTCCCGTCAAAAGTTGGAAGTGTCGCACTTCATACGAACTTTAAGTTGTCATATCGCAGCCAATCAAATCGATTTCCGCGATTATCGCCGCGTCAATTCAAAAACTTCTCCAGCCAGTTGCGCTTTAAAACCAAAACGCCCTCTTAGTTTGACCTGGGGGTTTGTAAAAGTTGCGTCAGTGTCCTTGACATAATTCTGAAAAACATACAGGTACGGTTCAGATAAAAAAAAGAAACGTCCAATCAAACACTTTTGAAATCACCCCGTGAGGTACCCTTGAGGCGGGAGTTAATAAAAATTCCGCCCACTAAATATTTCTAAATTTGAAATCATATTAAAAAAACTGCAATGAGTTTGAATAAGTAAATATAAAATAAATGTACAAGATTCCGTAAAAATAATTTTGATTTAATGGTTATGGTTAAGATGACCTTCTGGCATAGCAGACTTTCTTTTAAAGTAGTTGAATTGATGAAGTTTTTGAATTCACGTAGTATTAGTCACGAAAAGCCATTTTACTGGCTGATATAGCCAGAGCTCAATATAAAAAAAATGCTCAATCAAAATCGCTTTATGGCAGTATAGTTAGAGATGGCCGAGCGCTCCAAAATTAGTACATATTAGTTATTTCTCTGTCAAAAACAAAGTACACACGTTATTGAAAAGCATTTTGTAACATATGGCGTACAAATTGTTTAAATTTTACATGATGTTACGTCGTTTGTCTACAAAACAAAATTGTATTTTTTTCCATTGTACCAAAAACAGTTTTTTACGTTAAATCAACGTTCAATAAATTTTTAAATTACTTACAACTTTTTTATATTTGTATTCAAACTATGGTACTAGTAAAACTTTATAAAATATTAAAATTTTAAGTTTTTTTAAGAAAATGCAGGTGCTTAGCATTTTTTCTTATGCTTCTCCTTCTTCTGCTCATTTGGATATGTAGCAAAGAAGCTATTTCAATCAGACACAATTGTGTGAAAAAGAATTTTTTTGAACTTATGTTCGAATATTTTCATATTTTGACATTTTCAAAATTAAAACATCGTCGAACGCACCAAAATGCCTGTCAAAAACAACCCTATACATCTAATGTGGCTGAAAACTGACAATTTTATTCTTCTTCTTTTCACATTGGTGTATCGCAATGAAACTATTTCAACCAGTCACAATTTTAACAATGTGTAACGATGAAAGTCATAATTTTAATATTTAAGAATATTTTGAATTTATGTTCAAATATGTATCAACAAAATTCTACCTCGATTCAACCTTGGAAACAAAAGTACGTATCGTAGATTGAACTGTACAGATGTTGTAATTATCGCAATTACTGTCAGAATACAAAATTTAGGTTATGCGAAGGGATTGAATTCAGACAATTTATTTTAATATATTCTTTTAAAAATGAAAATATTACTTTTAAAACATCTTTTTGCGTTGGCTACTTCTGCCAACGAATATGTGTCGTCCAACAACTGAAATTAACGGTTAAAAGCTAGATCTTGTCCTTATCCGAACATTTTGAGATTAAGGCTCACGACTTCAAGTCACGAAGTTTCTGAGGGACTAAAAGGTGAGGGGAAGGAACAGTCAGTAGACATGTCAGTAGTCGCTAAAAATTTTTACGGAGATTATCAGACAAGTGCATGTGTCTGTCTCCATTGAAGTTTACTATGTGCATTCAGTGTTAATAGGTTCGTTCCATTCGTCAGGGTTTCAAGTTCTGAAGCGTTCAAAATCTTACTGAGCATGAGCAGTGCACAAAATTGGATATAAATTTCATACTGCGCATGATTTGAACGATTCAGAACTAGGGATGGCAACGATATATCGATAGATTTAATATATCGATATTTTATGACATATATCGATATAAAAATATCGATATATTTATTTCGATATATCGAAAAATATATCGATATTTCAGGAAATAAATCGAAAAACTAAACAAAGGCCAACCACAACTCATCCCTTCAGCACGATTAATCTGTTCTAAACACGGTCCTAAAGTCTTAAGAGTTTAGCCAATATTCTGGCTAATGTTAGGTGCTTAGTGACATCTAGCGTTGAGGAGCTGACGTAGCTTAGTTACCGATAATGCAGATTTTCGGAATTCCCTTAAATTACTTGAAAGAAAATGGGTTCTCCTCAATTTTTCCTCGGGGAATTACCTTTCAAACTTTATAACGACAGATTGTGGATATGTTTAGCAACACTCTTAGCAGTTATAAGCTAAGTTCACATGCATTGCGGATATGCAAAATTTTTATTGGGATCGTTTCTAATTGGTTCATTTTGAATTTTGAACCAATTAGAAACGATTCGCAATAAAAATTTTGCGTGTCCGCAATGCATGTGAAATTAGCTATAAAATGATGTTCAGTTTGTGAACGAAAAAGTGTGAATGGTGTGATCAGCATTAAATAATAAGAAGTTTAAACGTTTAGTGAAGTTGTGGTTACAACAAACTGGTCTTTGTTTATTGTTAATTAAAGTGACTAATTATTCAAATTACATTTGTAAGTTTTCGTATTTATGTTTTTGTATATTAAATAAATACCAGCTTTTAAAAACCTTTCTTCTTCAGTTTCGGTCATTAGGACTTGCCTCTTTATTCTCATATATTCGATTATTAAATATATGGATATTTTTTCACTTATCAATATATTTATTTCGATATATCGCTTGTATCGATATAAAGCTTTCGATATATCATATGATTATTATATGGATATATTTATATTTTTTGCCAACCCTATTCAGAACTTGAAATGTATGGACCAACGAGTTAAGAATAACAGGAGAGAGTCCCCACTAACACTAGTTTCTCGTCCAAACTGGTCACTAAATATGGTCGTTGTATGTCATAGGCGCACACAGTCGTTTTACAAAATTCTGTTTGTTGAACAATATAAACCTGATTTTAACATTTTTTTGATACGTAATCAAAATGTCACTAGTAATTCTGACGTTTAATACAAATATTATTTAAGTAATTTGACAGAAATATAACTCCAATAAAAGCCTGATTTACCAAATTTGTCGAAATACGCACGGCATGTCAAATTCTTCCCCGGATTTTATTGTCCGCAACTGTAGTTTAAAATTTTGACAAAACTTTTTCAAAAACAAAATTGAAAATTGACACCCCTTTTTTTCATTTTGATGATTCATAATTTTAAAATTTAACAATTTTTTTGAATTATCTGTACTTTAAAATTTTGACATTTTAAAAATCAAAAAAACGTCGCGCGTATACTTATTTGCTTGTCAAGAACAAAACTACCTGCACATTTATTATGGTTGAAAATTGACACTTCTTTTCATTGTGACGTATAGCAACCAGGGTTGGGAAAACTCGTGTACAAATTTTTTACTACCTTCATTACATTACGTTTAGATGTAATTTTTATGTAGTTAAACGTAATTTTTAGTCGACGTAATTTGCTAATCTCAAAATGAATGTTCGTTTGACATATTTTTTTTATCACCCAATATTACAATATTACCGAGCTTGGGGTTATATTGCATTTTTCATATTTTTTAATTCTTGTATACAATGACTTTACATCAAAATAGAATTCATATTGTGCATAAATAATTAATTATAACCTTAAAAGGAAGAAATAGAAATCAACGAACTACTTAAAGTAGTTTTCATAACGTAGATAATTACAGAAATCTAGGCGTAATTAATGGATACAGTAACGGACAGGACTTCGAACCGTAATTTTTATGTTCCGGTTTAATTAAAAAAAAATTATATCAGTTCGGAACCGGAAAATAGCGGTTTCTTCGGTTTTCGGTTCCGTTTCGAATGGTTGCATGACTAATGAAAATCAAAGTCATCTAGTAGGTGTATCAATAAAAAATCGCATTAAATTCTCTTTCGTGTGAGGACGAGTACGACTACACCATGAGACTCCTCAAATGAGAATATGCTAACGTGTGTGTCTGAGCATGTATCGAACCGAAATGAACCGATATTTTTGTTCCGTTCAACTCCGGTTTTCGTTTCGATAAAAATTAACCAAAAACTTAAGCTGACTCTTCTAAAGTGAGATAAAATTAATAACATCGCAAACAAATGTTTCCATGATAAAATTTGCGGTAGGCTATCAACGTCCTTGGCAGAAGCTGATGCGTTCGTATTAATAGGAGTTTATGTGTTTGGGAATTACTTGAACGCAAAACCAGTCGCGTATTTTCAATAATTAGAGAGTCAGTATGTGAGGAACCATTCGCAAGTTTACTGATCATATACAATTTTGATTTTCGCACGAGAATATCAGGAGTTTCAATTTACAATGGTCAGTGAAACTGCCGGATTGCCGCACACACAATCAGAGGTATAGTGAATTATTCGTTTTTAATTTGTTTTAGTTGCATAGAGACGAGAAGCTGTGACGATGTTTGAACTTTTTATTTTTTACACTTAGAAAAAATGATGCTAGTAGTTTTGACATTAAAGTTTTACATTTACAATTGCAGCCTAAAATTTTCTCCGATTTTGATTGATTAATGATTACTTAAGTAATCTCTGTGGTCCTTGCGTTTCAGTTTAGGTTCATCGCCGTCACTTAAAATCACTTTTACGTAATTCATCTCCTCCTTTTTTGAACTAATAAATGCTACTTTTTATCAACAGTTTAGCTCGCGACATATTGTGATTATAATGGAGCACACTGACTAGGACAGATCGTGAGATTGCAGTGGAGGTCTCGCACTACTCTTCTGCTTTTCAAATATGGCCGAAACATCTGTCCAGAGGACTGTATTGCAATCAAAACCGACTTACAACAAATTGCTGCTTTTTATATTTTGAACCAGAGCTTGGTCTGTGCCTCTCTCCGTTCTTTTCTCATTACTGTCTCTAGGTAGTAATTTTTTTAATACCCCTTCTCTTTTTTAATTGTTCATCATCATCTTTGAACTCTTTAAAATCTTTCCTTGATTTGATGGTATACTCAGTTTACGTGGCTTCTTTTTAATGCGAATCTTTTTCTTTAGGTTCTTCTCTCTCTCTCTCTGGACGAATTGGATTCAGTTTCCCTTTTGTAAACTCGCTTCTTACATTTAATTTTTTCATTTTCTTTTTCTTCCTCCTCCTTCTTCTTCCTTTTAAAAGTTTATTTTTCTCTACTTTCGAATTAACGGTTTCCTGTGTAAGTTCTTCAGCTTTACAAAGGAAGACGTGTTTCTGGAATACTTAGTAGGTAGGTGCCTAAGGTGGATCATTTTTTTCGCACCATATGAAATCAAATCCAAATCTTAAAATAAACAAAAATTTGAAGTAGTAAAATTAAGGAATAATTAAGTAAATTACTAGTACTTAAATAATTTAGTCGCAAAAAGAGAAAGTTAATCTTAATTTATGCTAACTATTAGATTCATTTGAGGTGACGTCTGTTTTGGAAAAATTAAGAAAAAGAACACCATCTTAACAATCACAGTTATAGTGCTACTTTTGATAGCACTGATTTCTTTTAATCACAATATACGGCGGATCTAAACCTAGCGAAACCACTAAATTTCAAACGCATGAACCTGTAGGTACGTATGCACTTGCCTTTTGACTTCTTAGAAATCAATCATTAGGTTACAAATGGATTTGATGCT
This sequence comes from Dorcus parallelipipedus, assembly GCA_958336345.1. NCBI lineage: Eukaryota > Metazoa > Arthropoda > Insecta > Coleoptera > Lucanidae > Dorcus > Dorcus parallelipipedus. The sequence continues at coordinate 17,308,502 of OY284475.1, forward strand.
TATGAGTTTAATCAAAGAGATTTAATTTTCACATCTGAACCGAATATATGTAAGTTTCTAATTTGATCAATCAAAATAATTGCAGATAAATGTTATTAATTACTCTTTGCTTTTAGATCAAACCGCAAATATAACTTCAAATCAGCACTTCAATGTAATTGCACGTAGAACATGGTTGGCACAGCCTGCTATAGAGAAACTCCAAGAATTGCAACAGCCATTACCCTACGTTATAATATTACACACAGCTTCTGAACAATGCATGAATCAAGCAGAATGTATATTTAGGATTTAGGACACGTTCTATCCAATTCTTCCACATGGGAAGCAACGGGTGGTGGGACATTGCCTACAACTTTCTCATCGGAGGGGATGGATTCGCTTACGAAGGACGTGGTTGGAAATCCGAAGGTGCTCACAGTTACGGATACAATTCCAAAAGCATCGGAATTGCTTTTATTGGCACGTATGATACGGTACTGCCTACTCAAGCTCAGCTGACAGCAGCTGAACAGCTAATAGAACAGGGCGTGGAGAACGGATTCATCGCCAAAGACTATAAGCTTTTAGCTGCCCGTCAAGTTTCAAGCACGAACAGCCCTGGATTAAAGCTTTACGAAGAATTTAAAAAATGGCCCCACTGGTCACCTTCACCTTAAAACTGTTTTTTCGGTTTTCAGTTTTCGGTTCGAAGCCCTGGTAACGGACAATAAATAAAATACGGGCACGTCATTTGCGCAATGTAAAACTTACTTTAATATTTTTGACGTTTAGTACAGTCGTGCTCAAAAAAGAGTTGTACTGTAAAAAAATATGTGCATTCATGATGAAGTTCAAAAAAATTGCTGTACAAGTTTTGTTACATATTATACGGTTCCTGGCAATAATAATATTATTGAACACAAAAATAGAAAAGCCAATTGCCGGTCGAAAGCAAAGATATCTGTACAACACCTTTTTGAACACGTCTGTACATGTACAAAATGTCACTACAGTTCTTGTAAACATCCAGCCAACTTTCGTCATTCATATTTATGACGTAATGCTATAACAATGTTGTCAAGTATTGAAGTGTTTACACATGATCGGTGGTTGATTGTATAGGTTATGTACGTGTTGTATATTCAAAGTAAACACATCTGACATTAGTGATAACTGAAGCGGTGGCAACATTGTCATTTTCAAAAACTCGTAATAACAAAATGTTACTAAATTTCAACTAATACATCGTAAGTTACATCTTGAGTTGAGTTGGTACTGGTTTAACGTCATTAATGACGAAAGTTGGCTGGAAGTTTAGAAGACCTATAGTAATTCTGAAATTTAATATAAATTTTACCGTTAATAATAATTAGTAAATTACTTTTTGTTTATTTTGTATTTTGTCAAAATACAACATTATCTGACGCGCACACTTTTTTAAAGAAAAAAAAAACATAAATGACAGACTTCTTTTTTTTTGTTTTAACGTCTCTTTGAATCGCAAAGAAAATAGTTCGATTAGTTGATACTAGACGGTGCGGGTGCTATTTCATGGAGGAACCTCATTTTTACAAGTTTCTCTTTAATGAAATGAGAAAGCAGAAAACGCAACGCAGATTTTTTTCTTTAAATTTAATTTGCAACTCTTCATTTACCTAAGCATAGGGGGCGTTGAATATTCGTCATAAAACAAGGAAAAAGTGAATTATAATTTATAAATAAGTACTGTGCTTGCTTTAAAAAAAATGGAACTGTAGTGAATTTGCTTCTGCTGTAAGTCACTAGATGGTGCCTGCAGTATAACACCTCTAGAGCCAGTAGATTGATAAAGTACCGACATGGAATAACGTCACAACGGATAGGACATCCTGAGGGTACTACGACGATCAAAACACTCGTGCGTTGGTCATTTTGTTTTCTAGTCAAAATATAAAAAATAAACAACTCTTGTCTCTATTGTCGTTTACAACATTTTTAAAGCAAAAACATATGCGCCCTCTATTGGCTAAAAATTCGTTAGTGGTGCCTTCGTCGCTTCATATCTTTATCATATCTACTGGCTTTGAACACCGCGGTAATCATACAATTTAAGAGTCAAACAATACTCTCTTTTTCTTTTTCTTGTGAACGCGCTAGTGACAATCCTCTAGATGGCGCTAGTAAAACAGTACCATTTGTTTATTCAGTATTTTGATAAAATGCATCTGCTCGAAAATAAGAATAATAGTTTGGAGCTGCTGACATTTCTCTTTATTAAGTTTGACATTTCAAACTTTCCTTGACAGAAGCATAAGTAAGTATGGTAAGTATGTACCACATGTCAAATTCTTGCCCGGATTTTATAGTCCGCTATTGTACCTACTCTGGTACCCACAAAGCTGTTTCAATCAGTCACATTTTTTTAATCTATTCGCAAATACTATAAAAATTAAAATTTGTTAAAATTAAAACAACACCTGCACAACTGCACAACTAATAAGGCCGAAATTGACACTTCTTCTGCTTTTTTTATTTTAGTGTGTAATAATGAAGCTATTTTAAAATTATTAGCTTTAATAATTATTTCTGTGTGACCCTATCGGCCCATTACATAAAACCAAAAAGTGTCCTGCACTAGAAGAAAAAGAAAAATGTTTCAATTGTATGTATAGGGCCCGATAATTTTGGATCAAACCCTGTATCAGTCTTTTAGTTTGGGTTAAGAATTTTTTTTAATGAATCGCTTTGCAAATAATGGGAATTATGGAAATGTTTAACGGCTATTTTTAGTTTAAAATATGCAGTTGTTTTGTAAAAAAGCATTGTAATTTTGAAGGTCAGAAACAAGTATCAACCTACAGCCAAGAATATCATTTATCTTTCTGGTTTCCAGAATGGTGCAATCGTTGGAAATATTTTGGAATCTAGTGAATCACGCAATTATTATTGTGGTTTAGGACTTTTCTTGTGAGTAAATTACACATAAATCTTATTAAATCTAGAATGTCTCATAACGTATGGATTTGACGATTTAACCATTCGATCTCTAAGGGAGAAACTTACAGCAGTTTAAACTTGTTATAAATTTACGACCACTTATTGGCTACCGCTGAAATTAATAAGGAAAAATTAGAAATAATGCAAATGATGATAGTTTGCTGTTGCTTTAATTTTAAAGTACGTATCCTACAAAATATTAGTGGCACAAGCAGCAATTAATAAAACTTATTTTAAATTTATCAAAACATTTCAACGCATGGGAACAATTGTTTCCATAATTGTTACTCTAGGAATAAGCTGATACTTAAAGTTTTTGTCATCAAACTTTGTAACTTCTTACATAGTATTATTTTCTTTTCAAATTCTTCTGACACTTAGCTCTTAATTTATTCAAAACAACTCCACACTCGTTTGCGACTTCTTGAGTGTTAATGTTTTCCTGTCTTTACGAATACTTTCCTTTCTGGTAGATAGATAAAATCAGTCGTAAACGTTGTTAACACGTTTTTTTTTTTGTTAGGCAAAACAAAAGGTCAAAAAAATATTGAAACGCAAAAACTTAAATTTCTTTAAAGTTGAAAAAAAAGTAGAGTAGATACAAGTTGAATTATTTTACCTTTGTAGTCTATCCAAGGCACGGCTTTCGAAAAGAATTCTTTATCGGCGGAACAGTTTCTCCTCAATTGCAGCAGCACATTTCAGAATTCACAAACTGTTTACACAAACAATTTCTCCTTCAGGTTGCGTGCTAATGGTATATCAGGTTATCCCCTCTTGAAAGATCAAGGTTTGCTGAGGCCACTTACGTTACGATACGTTACGATGTGTGCAGGAGACGAAATGCAAACATCGTTGCAGATCGAGTTTGGCAAGAACGTATTTTCAAAAAAACAATTAAAAAACAGCTCGAGTAGCACGTGTAGATAAATCAAATAATAGACAAGTTTTAGTGAATATACAATATACAATTCACTATAGTTTAGTGGCGTGGAGTGGATAAAGAGTACTTGAAGAATTCTTCCTGCAGACCTGTTAATGTGTTTTCGCGATGGTCAGTACGAAGTGGGGTCTTTCTGACGCAAATTCCTTAAAACACGTTGCATCGTATTTATAGAATAAATTTATTCCATAAACAAGATTGAACGTGTTTTAATTCCATGAATGGGATTGAACGTGTGTTAAGGAATTTGCTTCAGAAAGGCCGGTTTCGTATTGATCATTGCGAAATCACACATCATGAACTGTTTTGAGTTGTGTTGGACCTACACAAATTAATAACAAACTAATTCGATTAGGGGTAATAAAAGAATGATTGGTATGTGCCAGTTTTGATAAAGTTTGTTTGGTCTTTATAAATATCATAATAAGTCGTCCCAGTTTGGTAGCGGTTTTATGACCCTGCCAAAAAAAGGGACAGAAAGGCGACCGCAGGCCGGTCTCTTTGAAGTTGTTTTTTATAGCAAGATCATAAAACCGATAGAAAACTTGGACGACTATAAATACGTGTTATTTTAAAAACACACTAAACAAGCTTCGATTTACAATAACAAGGGAAACAGAAATAACTTGAAACTTAGTGGGTACTTACCAATGGCTTTGCTAAATCAAACTTTTAAAGAAACTTGCCCTTTGAAACTAAGAGGTATTGATGAGTATATCTAAAAGCTACGAGTTTTCATTACCAAAAAATTTTTAAACAAATATAATGAATCATGAGAATGAACTGAAACAAGCAAGTTATAGACTTACCTTGTACAACTTTACAGACAATTTAATATTGCGTATTACTTTCATTAATCAACTGCACTTACACTTGCATGGTTATAACATAACTATATTAAGTAAGACATGTATAAATTGATAAGAATATGTATAAACAGAATGTTCTTATCATGTTGACCGTAAACTGTGAGGTAACCTCATCAATAATAAATAAATCATTTGTGTAGTATGTACGATTCCTACTCACGTGGAAACTTCAATGATGACCTCAAACTAAACGTAATGGAAATTTGTATGAGAAACAATTCACATTGCACAGCGAAACGTAATATTTCAAACGCATAAGTTTGTTTCATGACATTACGAAAGCTATTGTTAAAAAAAAAGTTTTTGGTCATTTTTTAAATGCTTTCTTTGTTACAAATAAAAACATTTTGGAGACTGTTGGTACAATAAGTAGCAAACAAAATGTACAACCACAAACAATAGCTATAATTCTTCAATGAACACTGGCATTAAAATATCCCACAATTTTCGTTTGCTGTTTTAATCGAGCACCTTTTAAATTCTGTTTTTATAATCGAATCTCTTGGTTCTCGAACGATCTAGAACTAACGAGAATACGCGCGAAGTTTCTGGAGTGTGATGGCTATTAAGGATAAGAGTTTCAAACTAATTCATAAGTAAAATATATTTATTATTTGAGCTTGGCTTTAAGTAATTATAAAAATCATGGAATAATCAACACGCTGAGAGCTCCCAAACAGCTTCATCTCCCAGTTGAGTTTTAGGAGTCCACGTGAATATATTTCGATTTTGTTTATCATACTGGCAACATTCTGCCGAATAGTAATAGGAGTTGTAGTAAATATTTCTTAATCTGCAGAAATCGGTTCCCTTGATGGGCTCTAACTGCCAGTAACCTTGCAATACTGAATTTTTAGGTACCCACGTAAACACATAACGTCTCTCCCTGTTATATTCATCCCCCGAAGCATATAAGTACTCTTGATAGAAAGTATTTCTTATTTTAAACGAGCCGTCATCCATCAGATCGAATGTCCACTCTTTTTCAGGGCCGATTTGTTGTGCCTTTGATATCCAAGTGAAAACCCTACGTCTGTCCTTGTTAAACTTGTAACCAGAAGCGTACAAATTTTCCTTGTACACGTAACTTTTTATACACACTTTTTGGTTATTCCAAATCACGGCTTTTATTCCTCCTGGAAAGCTATGCTTCACCTTTGAAAACCTTTCTAAAACTGAGGGGTCGGGCAAGCAATTTGGGGGACTCCTCAGTTTATAAGCGAACCGTATACTTTCTTGGGTGTACATGTGACCGCTGTTTTTAAACTCTTGGACCAAGAAGACGAAGCCGATGTACTGGTGGTTGCACCGGGGAAGCGTGAGGATGAAATTTATTAATTTGAATAGATTATTGATGTCATTGGCGTACGCTTGCTTTATGATAGTGTTCAGCAGAGCTTCGTTTTCGTAATTCTTGAATTGACGAAACATTTTGGCGGCCAGATCAACCCTGTTCCTATGAAGCTCTAAAACGCAAATGTAGGCTCTCAGTTCGTCGCAATCATCTTGTCCAGCTCGCAGTTCAGGATCATTTTTAAAAGTCAAATTCACCCAGCTTGAGTCAGTGTTTGAAATAATTGCTGTCGTTTCTTCTCCGATTGTTAACTGAAGAAACAGTAGGGTTGCTAAGATCTTCATTAAGATCGTCATTTTGGCAATTCAATACCTTCAGTTTAATATCTTAAAAGAAAAAAAATATATAATTTGATTAGGTAAGGTTTGAAAAAATTAAAGAGTACTTACACAGCAACAGGTTGGCGTATATTAGAGTTCTGATTCGTTGAAGGCTCAAATTTATATCACAGGGTATTCAATTTGCATGCGTATCAGGCTGATAAGTGGAGCAAAAAGCGAGTTCTTTGTAAATAATAGTTTATGCAATTTGGGGGTGCAAAGGATTAAAAAAAATAATAATGAATGTTTGATGACGACATTAACTTGAAGGCTTTGGTTTGTTGTCCAGCTTTTAATGGAATGTTGTCTCTAAGTTCTTTTTGCCAAAGCTTCATCTTTGATTACAAAAGATATTCTTCATGGTCGTTGCTTGTGACTGTTCGCCTTCCTGCTTATCTCGCTGTTGTTACTTTCTAGAAACTGATGGAGTTCTTCTGTAATGAAGGAAGAAGCACTGCAAAAAGAATAATATTGACACTGGTGTCTGTAGTTTGAGAACTATTTACAAATAATACTTCTTGGAAGTTCCTTTTTTCTTTCTTTAATTTAATGCAGAATACTCCTATTATCTCTAAGCTGTTCCTCGGCTGATATTCGATTTTGTCAAAAGAAACAGTTTAACGTTTTCTATGAATTTTGTTAAAATCATTTGCTTCTATGATACATAACACACATACAGGCCATGGCTTCAAGTGGTTCCCTTGTCTTTTCTCTTTGTCAGTCCTCAGTTATTTTTAGGTCTGTCAACTAACATTTCGTTAACTCCAAAAAAAAGCTTACAGAAAGCATGTTGGCTTACAAGCGGCTTTCAATTTACCTGAGAAGCATCTACCGGCCTTTTTTTTTAGTTTGTGTGAATCTGTTAATTTGAAAATGCTTTGTGCAATCATCTATCACAACAATTATAGCTTGAAACTTATTTTTATTGATTCAATTTCGTAATGTAAACGAAACGTAAGTAAATACGAGTACGAAACTAACTTGAATCTTGATAATTTAATACCAAGTACGATTACGTTACTATTTAATGTTTTCCCGATAAAATGTTATAATTACAAGTGTCTAGCTCTTTATTTTTTGCTTCAAATCGCTGTTTACTTTAGACATTGTAGCTCGTATCTATTTCAACGATTGCAAAAGTTCTATATTTTTCTGAACGGCTATAATCCCACGTAAGTGTATGAACTTTACGCGCTCGTTATAAAATCTAGGGCTTACGGAAATCATTATTTTTCTTAAATTACCACAACGCCTCAGTTTTCGTCCGCGGAGAGCAATAATTATTTATTGAAGGGGTTGAAAAGAAGCTATTTTTTCACACTCCTGCGCAACACGGTGATTTAACGACGGGTCGGAACGAGCGCTCGTTCAGTTGGCATCCCGACGCTCCGACGACGTGCGAGCTTTGAGCGTCTTCATCTCGCGCGGCGCGCGTCTTTAAAACTCGAGAGTTTAATAAAAACGGAGATCATCATTTTTAAACCGTGTTTTGAACATTAATAACAACAAAGTCGAACAAAGACTGTGGGGAGTTGTGAAAGCGTATGGAGAGTGGTTCAACAGAAGTGTTCGGAAAGTTTGGAATTTAATTACACTTGGTATTTCTTGTTCCAAAGTAAAGTTTCTCGGAAATATGTTTCCTTGAAATTACGCTGAAAGGCAGGAGAAAATCTTAAATAAATTAATTATTAATTATTTGCGAGTCTACATTGTCTTTCTATTAATTGATCAAATGTTTAATCAGATGTTGGGAATCATATACGCGCGTTTAAGTTATGGCGATCAAATCAATATCAGCCAACTTTATTTACTTAATATTTATATTTACGAATAAATTTTCATAACATAAACTATTATCATAAAATCAATTCATTTCAAATTGATTAATCGAACGGAAGTAAATGATTTGAAAACAGTATTTTTTTTCTAAGCCCGCGTTAATTCAAAGACGAAACAATAACAATTTCATTTATTTACAATTAGTTTAGTAATTTTTAAATCCGTAAAACCTTTTTCATTTCTATTTAAACAAAAAAAGAAAAATGTCTTTGTTATTTATAAATGGTGTAAGGGGTGATTCCTGGACTGATTTTAAATAAAAAGGTTTCTACAAACATGTAGCTAAATGATTCGTTTTAGATTTAGGGCGATAAATTTATGCATGAGAAATTATTCAAAATGTAGGCCCATGCTTATAGGAATTTTCTAATCTAAAATCATCTTAAGAATCACTCTTTAAAATTTTGTGCAATCATTAAGTTACACCCTGTATACAAAATATTATTCATATAAAAATTTAGCATTTTTCTGAATATCCACCACATCTTATTGATTGATCCATTCGCGAGCGACGCATATTTTAATGGGCCAGTGCGAGACTAAATACAACGAAACATTTGTTTACTGAAAAAAAAAAATTGTTCGCTTATTTAGATGACTACGACTGTACAGTTTGAATAAATGATGAATAGGGAAAGTTTAGCTTTTCGACATTGCAGTGCAAGAATCCACTGTATATTCATTGAAATAGTTTAGCTTGTGTATATTGTTACAGCCGTTATCATTACTGACGAACTCTTATATTTATTACGCTATCTAGAAGCTTCCGGGCGATTCTCGCATGCTTCAGACAGCACTAGAAATTTATTCACCGGTTCCAACGCAATCCCGTAAAAGAGAAACAGAATCGTATACTTCGATAGCAAAATGTGCACGTTAATGTTTCAAAGTGTTAAGCGAATGTGAACAATTAAATAATTTTTAATTCAACAAACAAATAACAATAAAATAGTTAATAATAATCAATGAAACTACGCTGCATCTCGTATCAGTTTCTAGGGCTTAAATTTTCGAGGGGTTTCCAAATAAGATAAAAGTGGTGTCATTGGTGCATAGGTCATCTTATAAAGTATGTCCTAAATATCTTTTCAATTTTCTGAAATTTCGTATCGTCACACTTGAAGGTCTACCGAATGACGACTCTATCATTTGAAAAGAGAAAGCAATAAGCGTTAAGTCAAGATGGCCTAGCCCATTCCAAAAGTAGGACTTGCAGTTCTCTGTTTCAATTAGTTCACAAATTATTAATTATGTATTATGTATTCAAGAATGCAGTTATGATGATGTTTTAACGAATTATGACTTTTTAATTTATTTTTATATTATATCGTGTGTAATCTGATTTGTTTGACCTAGCAGTTCGCTTGTTAGGCAAGACAAAGAACGAAATACACTGGAGTACACGAGGTAAAGACAGACACTGCAACAACCAGGTGTGGAGATATGTGGGCGAGTCAATCGCCCTCTATTGCAAACTTTGTCAATAACACGTTCAACACAATATATTTGCAAACTTCTATGTTACATAAACGTATACAGGGCGGAATAAAAGTATCAAATGATGGCTGTAACTTTTTTATTTGAAAAGTTATGAATAAATGTTTAATATAAAGGTTGTTTGGTTTGCTGTGACCTTTTTAGTTTGTTTCTACCTTATCTTGTTTTATTGCTGTGGCAACCGACTTTGTTTTTTTAAATGGTACCTATAATTATTTTTAGTGATTTTGAAACAACCGTATTTTTCTCTATCCAGTGATATAGCTTTCTCGTTGTGAGAAAATAAAATAAAATAAAGGAGAAAATATTGAGTAACAAAACATAATTACAATGTTTGGTTAAGAATGCTATGGAAATTTGACAATTAATACTATACGTACAACACAAACAAGCAATAATGATTGTTGGTTTATAACAAAGTTATGTTTGGTAAACGCCATTGCAAATTATTAATTTTCTTTGAAAAATTCTAAAGACGTGGCACACTTAAGTGAGAGACAACGCATTGAAATATTATTGTACAGGTACGCAAATAGGAGGAGGACTCAAAGCGCAGTGTGTAATTTATTCAGCGAAATTTACCCAGATACTCCCGTCTCTCAAGGAACGATTTTTCAAGTAATTAAAAAAATTTGTGAAACTGGTTGCATTAAAGGTATGGAAAGAACTGGCAGATCCAAATTAGTAACAAAAGTTTCAACAAGGGAAGTGACAGAAAATTTAGAAGCCATACTTCAGTGCTTAGAATAAAAAAAAGAAAAAATTCGTCCTTATAAGCTTCATTTAATACATGAATTAAATAAAGATGATTATGAGCGAGCAGATGATGGAAAGATGCAATGGGGATGAGAATTTTACTTCCAATATTGTATTCCCTGATGAAGCGGCTTTTATGCTAAGTAGGACTTAAATCGATATAATATTCAGTATTGGTCGAACACTGGGTGCAATATCCGCAAAAAGTAACTGTATGGACAGGCATATATATATCATAGTATTAGTTTTTCTTAATGAAACTCTTACCGCGCTGATAGATATCTTCAACTACTTCAAACTCATGTCTTACCTAGGATTACCGCATTATTCCCGAATGAAAAAATGGAGGTATTGACAACAGAATTTTCTTCCAACAAGAGGGAGCGCATCCACATTTTGCAGCAGATCTTAGGGAGTACTTAAATAACGTTTTTCGAAACAGGTGAATCGACTTAAAAGGGCCTGAATTTTTTCCTATAGGGTCATGTAAAAAATAAAAAGAAAGATCACAAGATTTAGACGATTTGAAGGTGCGAATAACTACTGAGATGCAAAGATGTTACAAAGAGCTGAAATAAATTTTAAATCCCGATTAGGTCATTGCTTGGCAGTCAATGGAGCTCAATTTGAATATTTGATTTACGCTGGATTTCACAAACGTCACTTAACTTTAATCATCGATTAAAAATAATCATTCCTATACCTTCAACACATGTAACCATGGCAACATTTACTTTTAACGGATGATTAAATTTAAGTAATGTTTGTGAAATCCGCCATTAGTGTTGTTATTAGCCTTCTGTTATTGTAAAAGTTTTTTGTGTTTAGTTTACTTTTGTTACCGTTCTAATAAAACTAATTTTTACGGTATAATTTTTAGTTGCGAAATTTCCGTTTCATTCTTGATTAAACCTGACGATTGAGTCGTAGGTAAATATTTTTTTCTCGCTGATTTAATTCTTCTTATTTTTATCTCTCCGACAAAATTATATTACTGAATCGAGGAAAATACGCTTATTTCAATATCACTCAAAATAATTAAAGGTGCCATTTAAAAAATTAAAAGTTGGTTTCCATAGCAACAAAACAAAAGACAAAATGAAGGAACCATGTACGTCAAAGCATGCGTAGGAGTACATCAAAGAACTTTTGTATTAAAGATTTTTTCATAATTTTTTAAGTAAATTTGATACTTTTGTTACACCCTGTATATTGTAACGTATGTATAGTTGAAAAAAAAAAAAAAAAACTCTAGCATGCTTTGAAATTGACATTGAAGGTACAAAGGTATGTCTTAGTACTCTTATTTTATTTACAAATGTCGCTTGACACAGAAAATAACCTCAATTTTATTTTATATCATTGAAAAGTGCAATGTTACTAATTAAAAAATTATTTTTAATTTATAAAAAGGGTTGATAATGCCCTCCACCCTGTTCAATTTTAAAACTCTACGTTTTAAACCACTCATGAAGTTCTGTAACATACTGGGTTTGCATTTATTTCATTACAACCAAGTTAAGACACACGTTAATTTTCTATGGATTGCTGCGAGTTTTTTTTTCAACTGTACATACGTTATCTTCTGTATATATAGTTGCCTATATCTGAATGGCAGTGAACGGGTTAATTAATCGGTAACTTTAAGAGCGTATTCGTAATGTAAAATTAACTACATATTACAAATTGCATTATTAATTTATTAAGGCCAAGACGATTGCAATAATTATAATAATAAATAATTACGAAGACTGAATTGGTTGTTCATTTAAATCAAATTTTTTTTTTGTAACATTGTTGATTGTCCATAATTAGATAGATAATTTATTGTAACGTGGTAATAAAGATATTTCATAATTTGTTTCAAATCTTAATATAGCTACCGATTTAATATAATAATAATAATAATAATGACTTTATTCCTCTTTAGGCATGTTGTACATAATCTATAATATACAAAAACACAATAAAATAAAATAAGTAAATGAAAAGAATGACAAGGTAGATATTAGAGTCCAAGAGAGAAATCTAGGGGCGGAGTTCAGAATATGTACAATAGTTAAGTATAAATCTGCCCCTACACCCAACCCCCCCCCCCCCAGGCAGCAAAGTACGTCAATATGACGTCAATTTTAAGTCATTTTGGGACTTTTGACGTCAAGTTACCAATAATCGACGTTATTTATACGTAAGTTTGTCAACGTATTGGGGACGTAACTTCAGAGGTCTTTATGACGTTAAAACTACGTCTTTTTTAAATCGTAGTTATTAATTTTTCAATTCAAAAATAAAAACTATGCAATACTTATTGACATCTTCAAAAATTTCTAAGTACAAAATGTATTCATAAACTTTTTTTTTTCGTAAAAACAACATATTATCTATATCCCTATATGTTGAAAAATAAGTTTTGACTGTGATAACAGAAAAGTGTATAATATAAAAAAAAATATTAAGAAATAATCTGAAAGTGTATATCGACCACTCTATTTTAGTTCTTTCACATATTATTTAAAAAATGACTGTTAATAATTTTCTGTAACGTTTAAATTGAATTGAAATTGCTGCCAATTAACTTCGCAAGTGTTAAGTTTGTTTTGAGTTTGCCTGTTGTGGTGGGTCGTGCTCTGTTGTACAATCAGGTCTTACATGAGACTAATGTTGTGAGTATTGCTTTTATAATTATGTTTTATTCAACCTTATTATTAGAAACATTATTTTTGAGTACGGTGACTGTTTATTTCAACTCAAAATCTTTAAAATGTTTCTAATTTTGGAAATCTGTTTTGTCCGTTTGGTAGAAACCTGCCAGGAAAAGTATTAAAGTGATATTATTAATTTTAGAGATATTTTAATTTAACCATTCTCATGGCGTTTGTAGGAGTGAAATTTAATGGCTGATGATGTGCAGCTGGAATAGTATTATTGTAAGAAGTGGTTGACTCTAAAGAAGAAAGAAGTCTATTGGCCTCCCTTTAAAAACAAATGAACAGGAGGATACAAATACGTCAAGTATGTGCTTTTATAAATTATTTATAATCAAGCACTCATGGCCAATTGCACCGCATTTTTAAGCAAAGATTAAATTTCAGTCGTGTTTAGAATGTGATATTTAGGTAGATCCAGCATAATGTCAGGCGCATTCTAACTGACACTTAAGTTGAAGTTTAAGTGTCAATTAGATGGTGATTGACTTTATGCTGTCATGTATTCACGATTGTCACATTCTAAACACGTCTTAAATTTAATCAATGATTAAAAATGCGGTGCAATCAGGCATAAATCACTTATTATACTTTGAACTATCGTGCGTTCAATAAAAAAAACGGTCAAGTAGGCTAAGACACGCTTTAAGTTTTGTAAAATATTTTGTAAATTAGTAATAAACGTTTATTTTTGAATGTCTTCTTCTAACATCACTCCAACTCAAAAGAGACATTGCAAAAATAAATGTTTATTACTAATTTATTAAACTTTTTACAAAAATTACAGCCTACTTGACCGTTTTTTTTTATTGAACGCGCGTTATTTTCGGACTTCTAAAAAAATGGTTTTCTCTGATACATACAGTTTATAGAATTTTATAGTGTTTTATAGAATTGTTTATTTATTTTTAATGTTTTATATCTTTGTTCAAATAGTTGTTTTTGTTGCAATAAATTTAAGTAATTTATAAGCTGTATTTTTATTGCCTTCATAGGTCCAGTATTTCAGTCACAGTTTAACTTTAATCTTCAATTCATTCCTGTAGTAACAATTAAAAAAACAATTGTTCCTATGGGAACAAACTAAAGATTAAAGTTAAAGTGACTGAAATACTGGGCCTTATAATCATGACCAATAAATAACTTTTATTCAACGTCATTTTCACGTGTAAATCTGACGTGCATGTGACGTTAGAGCATGACGTCTGTGGGCTGCGACATATTTTCGTCATTTTGACGTTACGCTAACGTCTTAGTTTAAGTCGCGGCGACGTAAATGATGACCAAAGGTCAATATGACGTCACCTTGCTGCCTGGGCCATAACAATAGACAAAACTGATTTTAATTTAGGCAAGCGATAAGAGTTATTTAAATACAATCTTGGATTATACATCAATATCTTAACTTATTACTTACGTAAATGCAAATACACATGTTTTCTGAAGCTGGAATTTGACATATCAATATCTTAACTTTGTACATATTCAACCAACCCGTTTCAACCAGTATATGTATAAGATATTCTCTGATGTTTTCCGATTACATGGATGAGCCATAAACATGAATTTTGAACTAATTACTAACTACTAATTGGATCCTTTTGCAAGAAACCGAGTCTATACATGAACCGTAAACCACGTCACAATGATTAAAATAGGGAGAACTAGAGAATCACACACTTAATTTGCGGGTTAAATTATGTCTGTTGCTAAATATTAATTTTTGATTGTAATAAGCATTACGAATACATTTGGAGATATGGCTTTTAAATGTTAATTTGTTGTCTATTATTAAACCTAAGTTTTTAGTTTCATTAACAAAATTTAGTGTAATATTATCAATACATAAAAGCATTTCTTCCGGAAGTAATTACTTACTAAATAAAATAACAACGGTTTTGTTAGCATTTATATGAAGGCTATGTTTTCTAGATGCGTTTATCAGATTTTGTGGCAGATGCACAGTCATTTCGATTAAAAGAATACAGAAGTTGAATATCATACGCATACATGTGGTACATACAGATCGTAATATATTTTTAATTACACGCAGGTAATGAAAGTGCATAAAACAAAGGTCCCAGAATGGAACCATGCGGGACACCTTGAGATTTTCTTAATAAAGTTGATTCATTGTTATTGACAAGGGTTTTTTGCACCGGATCATTTAGATAACTTCGCCACTGAGCCCAAGGAAATGTAAAATTGTCAATAAAATTTCATGATTCAAGTTGTCGAACGCTTTACTATAATCCAAAAGAATTAAAACTTACTATCAGCACTTATCAGCAGCACTGATGATATTATGTTTACATCCAGTAATGCTGTAGTACAGCTACGAGAAGGCCTAAATCCAGACTGACGTGTGGGAAAGACGTTATATTCATTGGCAATATTTTCATAACTGCGTATTTTTTCTAAAACTTTTGACAATGTACATAAGTAAAACACTGATGGGATGAAAATGATTTATGTTAGACGGCTGTGAAATTTCTTCGATATTTTATCTTCACCAGGTTACCATCGTTAAAAAATTGAAATCAACCATCGTCCTTCTTCTAAAAGGGTCGTTCTCTATTTTTAATAGCTTGTTACTCATGTATATCTCTGAATACCTTCGCGGCTTCCAAACGTTGATTTTGAATAAGTTATTATACAGAGCGTATACCATTGATATTCCTTCTTCTTCTCTCCAATGATGGTAGATTTCAATTTGAACAATTTTTTGACTATAGCATCTTGATGAAGATATAACATCGAAACCAGTAGCTATATTAGAATTTAAAATAAATAAGGATGTGCCTTTATTACCATGTTTATTTTTTTTAATTGTTATGTGAAATATGAAGTTATTATAATAAAATATTTTTCTCAAATATCATAACAAAGCCTTAAAGAGCTGATTTTCGTCACCTTGGATCTCAGACGGTAACTGCAGAGACTTGACATTAACAAGAAACCTAAATGGTGAGTCTAGCTGGTTGAATTTGCTATTCTTTTGTTTGAGGGTTGGTATGTATGCTGGCAACATTGGTTGCTCTGCTTTAGCTTGATTTGTGCAGATGTAACTTCTGCGTGGCCTATTCGTTGTTCCTTTACAACCTCTCTTGATACTTATTTCCCTAATTATTGAAGTATTCCATTCTAATTTGCTTTTTTTTATCAGTTTTGGATATTTATTCACACGAACAAAAAAAATGTTACCAGACTGCCAACACTCAATCAAAGTTGCCCTTTTGCGTCAAGTAAAAAAAATTATAAACACTGTAGCAAAGGAAACAACAGTAGGGCGTTTTTTTCTGCAACTAAAATAACAACATAGCTTTTCGCTTAAAGTATTTTCGAAATTCGAAATGAAAATTTCAGTAACGCAAAAATTTATTTTATTTTTCCCCAATTTTATGTTGACTTTTTGTACTTACATATTTGATCTATTGTTAACTTTTAAGGAATATTTCATAGAAGCATTTAATGCTCGCAGTTTCGCAGAGCTTCTGTTTGTGTGCGACTGTAGGAGCCGTTCGCAATCTGTATATTAAGGGACTGTATAATGTAGTTTTTAATATCTTCGTAGTTCTTTTATTTAAATCATCTTTCTCACGACTATTGGAACGTCCACATTAAGAAAAAATATTCCTTTGAAAGAAAGCAAATTGCTGATCCAAAATCATGAATGCATCTCTAGTTATCTTACTATTTTAACAACAGTTTAGGTTGCGACATCTCCTAGCGAATTCTTGACCTAAAATTTAAGCAACAATTTTTCTATTTTATGAACTGCTCGTTCATAGTTCAAATTTGGAAGATTCTTATTCTTCTCATTTTCTGATTTTAGTAATAAATTATTATACTTGGCAAAAGTAGCACGAGGAATTTTTATTTATTAACCAAGGCACGACGCGTTTTATTATTTATTAAATTACCATTTGCTAATATCTGAAAATTTAAAAATTATAGAAGAATAAAAATGCAGTAATTTTGCTTTGGCAGAGTGACAAGGGATATGGATTACATGACAACATGTAACCTTTATACAAATAAAGGTTACAAATTTTGCCAGAAAAATAAGTTTTCTGGATGTGTTTTGGAGTTGTTCTCCTCATCTCGCTATACTTAACCTTTGGAATTTCTATAACTTCATAACGAAATATTTTTATTGTGTCGAGTTCTTATTTTAGATAGAGCTAAGTTAGCCTTTGAATGTTTCCTCTGTACTACGTAGTTTAGAAAGTCAGTGAAGAAATTGAAACATATTTACGGCCTTAATAAACCTCAAATCAAAGACCTTAAATCAAATAACATTGATTCCATTCGTTGTGT
The DNA here is from genome assembly GCA_958336345.1 of Dorcus parallelipipedus. Classification (NCBI taxonomy): domain Eukaryota; kingdom Metazoa; phylum Arthropoda; class Insecta; order Coleoptera; family Lucanidae; genus Dorcus; species Dorcus parallelipipedus. The sequence goes on from OY284475.1 coordinate 17,326,063, forward strand.
TTTTATTATTATTTTAGTGTTAGAATGCGAAAATATTTATTCCGTAAGGAATAGCGCATTAAATATGCGACATAAAAACCTCAAGTTATTAGACTGGTTCGTTTACATTTTCGGCAAATGCCAAACAAGTTTAAATAACAAAACATTTCACAAGAACATCGCTTAAAAAAATTATTTTAATTCTTAGAAAATCTACGGAATGGAAGAGTATAATTAATTGCCCTCGTGAGGAACAAAGTAAAATTTAAATATCCTAGTTCGTTCAGACGTTCCTATTTGTGGAATTGAATTATCATGTATAAGGACGTATGCTTTAATTCTTATTACATGTTAGTAATTTATTCGTTTTATTAGGAGTATTGTTTTTTGTATTCCATGAGAGAAGACATATACAGAACGTTTTCTTAGATATAGATAAGCTGTATTGTGTTCATAATCAACTGCACACTCTGTAGAGTAAAAAATAATTAATGATTGGAAAAAATTCGAGTAGGAGTAGAGAGATACCCGACTCCAACCTCACAAACTGAAATTACCTGTAATTTTATAAAATAAATTGCGTGTGTCACTCAGAAGGTCGAAACCAGATACACTCACGTCCAAATGTCTCCTCGTCCTGTTTCACAAGGCGTGAAAGACCTTTTAACGAGTTTAATAGATGAGAGTGAAATTTAACGACGCAAACAATTTCAGTAAAAACCGCCCCTTTCCCGCGGCAGCGCTAAAGCCAAATATTTACTTACCTCCGCCCCCGGTGTCGTCAACTGGAAATCATCACTTCCTGATGGAGGGATTTTCATGTTCGATTTGTTCGCGGCCGGCCCGAATGAACGGACCCTGACGGACCAGTAGATTAATAAGTTATTTGGGAAATGTCTGTTGGAGTTGCCTTCAATAATGCCCCTTCGAATAATTCGGATAATTCAAATTAATTAACCGCGGATTTTAGAACATCATCTCGTATTTGAAATTTAATTAACGAGCACGCAACTTCCAACATGTTCCCTTTTATTACAAAACAAAGAGAAACTGAGAAGGTCTTTTGGACAAGTCAAATCTTTGAATGAAGCAGATTATTTATTTTTGCCATCCCAACGAGCGCCACGAATTAATCTCACCTTCGAAAGGGAGCGCGTTTACGGCCGCGTAATAATTATGTATATATCGGACGAATGACGTCGAGGACATAAACCAGACGTAACGCAGGCCTCCGTAAGTGGGTAGCAGCAAATACGGCCCTGCGTTAAATTCGGGTTATATAAACATCGAACCCGAACGATATCCTCGGCGCGTCGTAAAATCGGAACTCCACTGAACTCGCCCCGAATGCGTCACGAAGAATGACCACCGTTATGTGCCATTATTTCAAAACTGCCCTGCAAATAGGGGGCTGCGTTTTAGTGTACGCAGAGCAACGAAAATAATCATGTTTTCTTTTTCTGAGTTGTGTAAATCAATCTCTGGTGACTTTTAAGGGACTCCGCAAGAGTGTTCAAATCCCATTTGTTTGGAGAGGATTGGAGAAGATGACACCAAACGAAAGCACTGGAACGATACTTATTTATTCAAGGATATGAACTATCATATAAAAGATTATTTAAATAAAAATAATCTACTACAAAAAGTGAAAGGGAATAATGGCTTAGAAGGAACTTCATGCCATTTGAACAAGTGAGATAATATTTCTTTGGAAGGCTACAAAGAGATGAGATGTAGTCGAAACTTGTTCATTCGTCTACGATGTAAAATATTAAATAAAAAAAAAGACTTACAAAGAGAATATATACTAATTTACAAATAGCATCAAATAGGTTTTAATTCACCTGAGAAAGGATTCAGACCTTTTTGAACAATGAGACAACACTTCAACGCTATGGGTATTGCAATTTCGTCAAAGTTGCATCCTTGCATCATTCAGCACTAATTTGTATTCAAGGAAAAAAAAAACTTCACAGAAAGTGTATTTTGCTTCTCAGATGCATTTTGAATCACGATGGAATGACGAAAGGATGACACTAGCACCAAGGTTGTCGATTAAAACAACGAAGCGAAGGAATAGTTAACGCGACATAAAACACTGAAAAAGACCTGTAAAAAGAAAAAAGGAAATCAGCTTATTAAGCGAGTCTTTAATTTACTTGGAGAAAGACTTCAGGTCTTTTGAACAAGTGAGACAATGTTTCTCTAGAATCGTTTTCTTGGACCAATTAGCACCCGTGTCTGTATCTACGACGAAGAATGAAGTTCGCGATGAGGAAATTATTTAAAACAAACATTTTCGACTCCGTCACTCGCAGGAAGCGTATTTTTCCTTTCAAATGCATCTTGTTTGGAAAACACCTGGTTTACATCAAGATATCATCCATGTACAAATTAGAAAATCAAATGCAAGACGAATTTATTATTCAAAGTTTAGATTGGTAGGACAGACCCCTCTGCAGGACGTCCCACTGAAAATGCTGGCGTTCGCTGCAAAATACAGGGTGGTTTAAAGAAATATATTTAAATAAACCATCTAAACGACATATGGAAGCTTTATGATTATGCACCAAATGGTCTCCCGTTTGTCCTCTTCTTACGGCATTTTCCATGACCTCTTTCAGAGCGTGCCTCTGGTTTCCCGATGTTAGATGTGGAATGTAGGCATAAACCTCGTCCTTTCGATATCTCCAAAGGAGGTGTTAAAGATAGTGATCTACATCGCTATTTCCAGTATAGCGCACGCACCCCTTTGCCCAAACAATTAACACCAATATTATACTCAAGGAAATACGATCCAACGATGGCACATCAAATCGTTACTCAAGCTGAATGCAATGGTCTCTGATGAAGTCTTCTCGGGCTGGTGCTAAGCCAAAATCTAGAATTTTACTTGTTCACAGATCGCTTAATTGAAAAACTGCTTCGTCTTTCGTTGAGGAAGACACATGAATGTCTTCCTGAACAACGTCAACAACTTTGTTTCCAGGATTGAGAGCTTGCATTACATATTTAAGTTTTATGGGGAAAGAAATGAAGTCTTTGCTCAAAATTTGTTGCAACATGCGGTGAAAGGTAATCAATTTATTATGCCTTCTTGGATACAAAGTTTCAAACTTATCGACCACCATGAGGTCTTCCAGTATGCCTAGTATCTCCCACATTTGCTGCGTCTTCAAACTATTGTTTTGTTCATTTTTTTTCTTCTACCTCTTTCAGGTGTCGATATTAAAGGTCCGTGTCTTCCTCTATCCATAAGAAGGCCTGAAACTCAATGTTCTACATATTTTCTCTGTTCCTAGACAATATTTTCATTTCGTCCATTGTCTTCTCGTGCAATCTTCCCAGCTTTACCTTCTGATTTATTCATGTCTTCTATCTTGTCATCAAATTTATAATTTAATTGACTAGCCTCGAACATACCTTGATGGTGTACAAGTTTCCTGCTGTCTCTATCACCAGCTGATCCCCTCGGCTGGCTGCAGTGTGAAGGGAGTGAATAATTTAGATGGTAAAATAACTAAAAGGCGCCAGTTCGGACTTGATAATCAACTGAGCGAATAACAATCTTGTCGACGTCACCGAATCGACAGAATTGGGCAGAAAAATCAAAAGTAAACAGAGGCTTTTCACTCACTAGTACGTCAAGGTGGTGGACATAAACACAACAGTGAAGGTTAACTTAAATTTAATTAAACACAACTAAACAGTTGTACAAAGATCTACTATAACGAGTACTGAAAGGTTTCACAAAGCCGAAACTGTAGCTCACGTCTAATGTTGGTTCGTTATTTCACAACGCATAAAGGGCCGTATTTCGCTCTTAAAAATGCATGCGCAAGTCGGATAACGATAAGTAATTTGATAAATTTATATAGTAAACTTACGACCGATCTGTTATGTCACTGTACCGTCTACGCTGCGAAGTTGGCGGTCATCGCGCCATCTGGTGGTACTGGCTAAGCCGACAACGGGTTTAAGCTGGGTGGACAACGGCTACAAGATGACTGACTCAAGCTTTTGGGTCGACACGCTCGGAGCCTAACTCAAACGGCACGGTAGATCACAGACGGAGTTCGTCGTTGCACCAAAACTCAATTTAAACCAAACGGGAGACCTCGCTTGAAAACTTGCGGGAATAAGAAAGAGCCTGAATGTAAAAAGGAAACAGTATCGTTAGCGTCCATCATGGCGTCCGCCATTGCACGTTTTTACGTTACCTGGGGTTTTCTAAATTCCCAGGCTTAGTATGGAGCTTAAAAGTGCCCCAACTCGTTCGGTGGTGCAACCAGGAATTCCGACACAGTCGTTTGGTGAATTCTCCTCACATAGAGAGCAAGAATTCGGAGAACATACAAAACACGTTGCACCTAGTCGAAGCCCGAATGTAAATGATCTATTGAAGATGCTACATTGCGCGTGAACATCGTAAGCGTTAACCTACGACGGACCAGAATACTGTCACGTGGTGTATCACAATGAATAAGCTTCGAGAAAGCGAAGGATGGATACAAGCTTGCCAACTGTATCGAAAGGCGGCTCAGATGTCGCCTTGATTCCGCGTTTTCTTGGCGGGAAAATTGAAACGTAACAATCTAAATCGCCCTCTTCTCCTTTTCCGTGTTTTCTCAAGTACTATGATAAGCAGTGGATTCCTATAGGTACTTTATTTCATGCTCTTCCTTGATTCAAGCTATTTAAAGGGCGTGCACAATTGGACATTCATTTTCATTCTTTATACATTGTTATATGCCCGACAAAGAAATCTGGGACAACTCTACATATGCATTTTTGAGTCATTTTTTTAGTTTGAATGACGCTTTAAACAATTAATTTTACTTGTTAACCTAACGGACATAGTACATAACAAAGTCACCTTTGATTAAAAGTTTGAAATAAATTGTCTGTCTAAACAACACACATTACCTACATGAAAAATTTTGCGCAAATCAACAGATGTATTGGGCGATTGGAAAATTGTAAAATCAGCGGTTGCAAATAATTTCCAATCCTTCTGGAGGTGCCCAGTATGGTTTTAATTTAATTTATTTAAAGGTTGACGATAACTATGGGTATCAAAGCTGGTCCAATATGCAAGAACACAGAGAAAAATTAGTGAAACATTTTAAACAAAAGTCTAATGAATTTGTAAAAAATGGCGCAAGAAATTCGTACATCATCATAACATAACGTACGAATGTACACACGTGTAATACAGCTATACAACTATAACCCCAGGCTACGAAACTGTAAGTAAAACAATTTCCTACTGATGTAACTAAATTTTTGTCTTCATTGGTGCTGCATCAGCTGTTGCCCCAGGAAAGCTCAATGGAGATGGGCGAGGTTTAAAAATGTTATTATAGGCGCTAGGGTGAACAATTATCCAGTTAAAGATGGCACTACGAAATAGCATTCTTAAATTATTATTATTTACAAAAGAAAAACAAATTGGGAAGTTACAAAGGGATAATCTGCTGTAGTCGATTAAAATGATCCAATAGATCGTAATTGAGTATACGTACCATTTGCTTAATTATTTACTTGGTACATCAGTTCAAATCCACATTATTTTTACAACAGCAATTCAACTAATTACAGATGTAAAATCTGTCGAAAATTCACTCATTCACTTTACTGCAGCGTACCGTCTCGCGATAAGTTAATAAAAGTTATTAAATTTCACTCATATAAACATAACTCTAAATGTGCTAATGGATCAGGATCGTTTTGTCATCCTATACGAGCCAAGCAGTCTTCAAGCGGGTATGTTCCCTGGTTTCGGCGATACGAATCCGCTGGACAAAAGGGGGTAAGCTTCGATGATACCAAGCGGGGATCACGACGGGAAGTATCCGAAAGTAAAAGTATCCGGAATATCCCAAAGGGAAAAGCACAGTCAAACGAAACGTGACGCCGTGAAACAACGCGGATTACCATGACGCGGAGTGATCGTAGTTGAGGTCATCTTCGACCAATAGAAATCGTTAGTTTCGGCATAGGACATCGTTATGTGATGCTTGAGGCGACCAATTATTTCAAGCCTGCGCCCAGGGTGATCAGAGTTGCTTCAGGAAGCTCTAAGTTGACCGAAATTCTCAAGTATTGCCAACTTATTCATAACACGATTTTGAACTGTAACACTCCTAAAAATTTCACTTCTTGCAGTCGTTCCACAACTTGAACTCAATGTAGTTACGATATGTCTGCAAAAAGTAAAAAAAAAAAGAAACGAAGTAATTTAAAGACTTTCAAAGTCCAAGATGCTCCAAATGGGAACGAAAAACAAAAGTGCATGGCAAAGACACAAAATTTGATTGTGCTTATTGGACGACGCGACGAGAGAAAAGTTAAAGGTGACTTCTAATATATCCCTGGAGAGGAATTTCTCTTATGAAGAATAAATTTGAAGCAGAAGATAAATTTGTTCGAAAATTTTGAACCTGGCAAGCAATTCGCACCTGCAGCAAACGTACTCGAAGCTTTAAAACAAAAGGCAGCATTCACCAAGACGTCCAGTTGAGGGAATGTTAGAAAAAAAGTTGGCTACCACTTATATGGTTCCACTCTTTTGGCCCGATTTGACCACATGCCAAATACCACCACAATCCTCTGAATTGCCTAGAACTCAAGCAAGGTGAAAAATATTGGGCACTAAGAAAAACAAAACTGTTTTTTATGTGGCCAAATTTTTTCGTGAACGCCCTTTATGTGCCTGTACCCAACTCAGCTGTTTCTTTTCTATTTCTTTTGTATTTATTTTACGGCATCTGGTATAAAAGAAAATGCTCTTTCCTTTTTAAGAGCAATTTTATTTCAAATTAAGAATTTAGCAGGTTTAAGAGCATACTCGCCCACTTCTCTCTAATTGTCTGCTCCTTACCTACTACATAAACGATTACCCTTAATATGGAAGTTTATTCCCATTGTCATTATCTTGCGATATTAATACTGCACTTAGAACATCAGAGGCAATGATAAGCAACATGTAGAATATTAATAATGGCTGTTCGCAGGTGTGTTCAAAGCTCTAATTTCGCAAAATGTATTCCATAGTAACAATTAAGCCCGCGCAATTACGTGCAACGCAAAACGAGAACGCCACAGTAATTGGTGTAAAACCCCTGTATATGTTTTGCATATTAAAAATTTTGATTCCGACTGAAAACCACGAAGTAAAAATCCGTTTTTTGCTGTGCTAATGCCTTCGCCATTAACGTTCGGACGGTCTAATTTGAAATCGGAAAAGTTCTGGAACCTCCCCGAGGTCCTCCAAACTTTCCTCTCGCGCTAATTTCCACGTTTCATCCATTACCAAGTGATTTGAATTTATGATTCCCCAATTTTTCGGGATAATCTCCGAGGAGCGTCTCTCCTACGTTGATTTACGATTGCGATGGGCAAGCATCGCCGACACAAGAAAAAAGAAATTGGTAATTAATTCCTCGACTAACTGCGTGTTAGCGAAACGGTGCTAAAAGATTTTATGACTGTGTGAAAATAATTGTCGCGGACATGTGTTTGATGTTTACACGCTTCTTGAGGAGGGACGAGCGGACGTGTCCAGTTTTGAATGATGTTACCCGAGTGATTAGGAGGATTCTTTTGTGCGGAAAGTTACCGTTTTCAAAATTCTTAAACCGGAGTATTTGATCTTTGTGCCCAACTGAAAGAGACGATTATAGAAAGCGAGATTAGATACTTACGTATAAAAAGAGCGCGAAAGTATAGTTTGTTTGTAAGTAATTTATATTTTTAATTCTTGCTTTGTGGGAAAATATTTTTGAAAAAAGAAACAGAGCACTTTAGCTATATTTTGAAGCAACTAGGCCTGAAAGTTTGATAAATAAATTCCACGCCAAAAAAATTGTCCAGAACTTTTTCCATTCGAAAATGAAGCAAATCGAATTTGTATGTGTATGTATACATACCATATGCAACTAATTTTAATTTACATGTCTATGAACCTTTCTCAATTCTTTATATTTCTGATTTCTTTATTTGCTTCCTTTAGTTCAGTATTGTTTTTATTCCCATTCTTCTGGTTTAAGTTTTCTTCTGTCTTGTTCTGCACTTTGACTTCTCTCTGTAATTGTTACAGTTTCCTCTGTATTTTTCATTCGTATGCCCTAATCTTTCGAAATCCTTTTTTCTTCTAAGCATCATACAAATTTCCAATAGTATTTTTACTCCTTGTGTATGCTTCTGTATTTCAGCGTTTTGCTGCTACGTACACTGTCATATCCAGTTGCATTTTCTTTTTAAATTAATTTTAATGTCTTCCTTATTTGGTCTATTGCGATACCTTTTATATTTCCTTCTTCTTTGACGAGTACTATACTTTCTGCTTTTTTTCTTTACGATGTATTGTTTTGCTTCCATCAGAGAACAGTCTAACGAATTTTCATTCCCCTTCATTTTAAGGCTTCATGCGAAATGTCTTATAATTTGAAAAAAAAAAATCGTCGAAAACTGCGCAGAAAAAGTAGATGGCGCCACTGGTTGCAATTTATCTCGTAACTTCTAACGAGTTCCCCTAGACGTTGTGGAAAACTAAAATAGAGAATTTTAAAGTTAAAATCGTTACAAAAAATTACAGTTTATTAAAAGATTCGCGGAAGTACTGCTATAAATACCTAAATTTCTTTTTAAATAGGGAAAAAAAATTGGTTTGAATAAATTTACATAGATGGCGCAACTAGATTTTAAAATTAATACTCTCTTACTTTTGCGTTCGAAGTTTAAAAATTTTAAACTTGTAACTTCACGCAATAAGTTCATTTTTGAAGTTGCTCCGAAATCACAGATTCGGAAAAGCTTCATAGATGGCGCCACTGTGAATTCATCTCAATTTGTTAACGAATTTCGTTTCCTTTTGAGCGTAAAGCTTCCGCAAAACGTCTCCTACCTGATTTTTGGTAATGGGTGAAGAAACGATTTAGAAAATTATCGCGGATAGTGAAATTGTAACTTTTCAAAGTAAAAGTTTCATAGATGGCGCTGCTTAATTTGCATTTTATAACGGGTTACCCGTGCAAAACCAAAATGAAAAATGGACATTTTAAAATTGTCCCAAAAGTTATAGTTTACGAAATTATTCACAGAATATTATTCTGTGAGAATTTTTCATAGATGGCGCTACTAAAATTCAAATTAACTATATTTTTTTAAACGTCGCTACCTTTTGAATTAAAAACTTATTGCAAAATGTTTTACAATTAAGAAATCTCAATGAAGACTTCTTGCATATTCTTACATTAAAAAAAGCTTACAAAATAATAAATAGTTTAAGAAAACGTTCACAGATGGCGCCACGATAATTTAAGTTGAAATTGTAATAGAATTTCGCTGCCTCTTAAATTTAAAACTTTATGCAAAATGTTTGACATTTTGAAAATTGATAGTTTAGATGATTTAAATTTTCCACTATTGTGATACCTTTTATATTTGGTGTATTGTCTTGCTTCGAGCAGTTCTTGAAAATATTGTTTCCATTGGTTTAACTTGACGACTTCCACGGCCATTAATCCTTCTTCTTTCTTGTCGATGTTTCTTACAAAACGCTTGCTACTATTCTTCTTGTCACTGCTACTGTTGCTGTTTCATAAGAACAATTGCCACGGAGCAGTAGCAACAGTGACAAGGAACACAACGGCGGCAGTCTTAAGGACGATTATTTTTTAAAAGGACGAAACGTCGACGTCAATCCATCAATCCAATATTGCAATACTATTTCTTTTTCATTTTTAATTCGTGTCTGGTGTTGTCTATTATTTCTCGTAGGATGGTTTATTGTTTTTCCTTTGTTCGCCGAATTCCTTCCAACTATTTTCCTTTGCCTTTTGAATCATTTCTTTAAGATACTTTTCACAATTGTTTATTGTTCCGTTACTTACCCAGAATTTTCCCTCATTTCAACTTCTTTTCTTTTATCTGATCTTTTGTTTTTTGGTTTGTTTCTTTGCATTATATTTTTTACTTGTCTCTCTTTCAATGTTTGTCATTTTTGCTCCTCCATGTTCAGTTCCTCGTAAATTAACTTTTTCTTCTTATACACAACGGTTCATATATTCATCTCTTTCTTCTATTTTATACTGTTTTGTCTACAGTTGAGCTTTTTAGAATTCTCTAACGCTTTACTTTATCTGTTATTAATCTGTTATATTAATCTGTTTTATCTTAGCTTCTGCTCTAACGTCCTTAATAACTTTCCTTTCCTTTCCTTTCACTTTTCAACCGTAATATATTGTTTAAATTTTCAAAACCCTTCCCGTTTAGGTCAATGGAGTGACTTAATTTGCGTACTGCAAGCGATTGTGAGGTGTTTTTGGACCGGTTACGCTATCTTGCGTGGATGAGCTCTCACGTCCTCAGAGTCTTCATCGCGTAGCATATTTATAAATGGCACTTACCTTAAGGAGATCTTATGTTGAGACTGGTCAATTTCCAGAACTAGTTATCGCCTGGGATCGTTTATATTAACGATTAAAACGTGAAGTACTTTCATAAAGTAATTTAAATTTAAAAAAAAATTCGGCTGTTTACGTCACTTAATCTTAACTTATGTATTATAACATAGCGTTTATTCCCGCTGGCGTTCTTCTTTCCTTTTTATCCTATTATGTATTAATAAATGATCTTCCTCTAGTGCCAGTGATGGCGAACCCAAGACCCGTCGGTCACGGAGTGGCCTCTTAGAATATTTAGAATGGCCCTTGTAGATACATTGCGCCAATAAATTAGGGGAACACCAGAGAAACGCAACTAAAAACTGTAATATCTTTTTATTGCCTTAACGTAATGAATTAAAATTTTTACCTGGCTGCTATAACCCGTTATTTGTCAAACAAGAGTCATATTTTGTTATTCAAGTGACAATAATAAATAAACTCAACGGAACTGCCTCAAGAGAACATCCAAAGGTTAATCGAAAGTATGCCACGACGATGCCAAGCTGTTATTCAAACTCGTGGAGGTCATACTCGACATTAAATTTATACACCTGTTTAAGTATAATTGTTCTTAAAATTATTCACTGGTGACAAATTGCTTTTTTCTTAATAATTGTTTCCGTTGAGTTTCTTTATTATTATGACTTGAGTAACAAAATATTACTATTGTTTGGCAAATAAGGTGTTACAGCAGCCATGTAAAAACTTTTAGTTTATTACGTTAAGGCAATAATAAGATATTACAGTTTTTAGTTGCGTTTCTCGCTGGTGTTCCCCTAATTTATTGGCGCAGTGTATTTATAAATTGAATGAAAATTTCAATTTTGTAGAAATTATTTTCATCATGGACATTTTTCACCTCAATAATAGATGTTACATTCTTTTGCTGTGGCTATGTAATTTGAATTGATATTAGTGGAAGCGTCAAAGGTCATATTTCATTATAACAGATATGGTGAAATAAATAATGAATGATAAATGGTACAAACAGAAATAAAATCAAGAAAAACGAAAAACATATATTATTTATGTTCTTATTTATTTCAACTTTTCTTTTATTATTTTTTTTTTAATTATTATCAAAATTTTTGTTAGTTTTGTAATTTTCAATTACTTCATCTCTTGTTTTTTTATTACAATTTCATGCAAAATGAACTGATTCACGGTATGTTAAGTATATCCACATACCCGCTACACTGTGTGAATGTTTTCTGACCTATAATTGTGCTGTGATTGGCAAATTCGCAATGATACTGGTGCGTCAATAAGCTATCACGCACGTGGTAAGTCTTATGGGTCATCGGGATTCTCGAGCTACTCTTCTGCCGTTAAGGCCTCAGTTAGGGGCGAAATAGCTATACAGATGATACTCGAGGGCCCCATTGCAATCCAGCCGACTTGCAGCAAAAATTTTGTAAATACACGTGCATTTCACAGCTGCATCTCATGAATAAAATACATAAATAAAATAATGGCTCTTTAATTAAAGTAAAAAAAATCTTTGTGATGGATTGCAGGTAAAATAAAGCGTTTCACGCTTTTGGAAGAAATCGATGTGTCTAAGCGATTCCTTGTAAATGCAATCATCGCGCCTCATGTATCTATGAGTATAATACGTCAGAATCAAAGAAGAAAAAAAAACGATTTTTAATGACTTAAAATATCTGACCCGCGGTTCATTACTAGAAAATTTTTAACTTAAATTTCATCCATTGTTAAAAAAAAAGGTTCGCCATCCTCACCGAACTCACTCTTTTGTTTTTGTATTTGTTGCCGTTTTTTCATCGTGTATGAGATCCAAAAATCAGGGTTGAAACCTCTATCCAGAATCCAAAACCAAAAAGGACCAAATTTTTAAACATCACTCATGCACAGCTCACGCTCACTGTCAGTATAGGGTATTTTAATCATCAGTGATTTACGAAAGAAAGTCAATAAATCATTAAAATGAAAATTAAAGCGTTTTTGAATTTCAAATAAACATCAAACTGTCAAGTTGAGTATGAGCGATGTTTCAGAATTTTGCCATAAAATTACAAATTGCTATTCTGCTGATAAATTAGGGATACTTTTTACTTCTCCAGATTAATTAATTAGGCAGGAAGCTCATTTCATATGGATTTTAATTTCGAGGTCGTTCAGGTCATGGTTCAAGTTGTACTTGTTTTACTACGTTTAGACTGTTGACTTTGGTTTAAACAAAAAATAAATGTTTACACAGATTCTGTTCATTCATGCTTCGCATGATTGACGCACATGTATTTTTATGTGTGTTTGAAAATCTTCATTCAAAATAATCCCTGTCATCTCCTCCGTCCAGAAGTTTATTTATCTGTATCCTGATTTCCCACATATGTTGTTAACGTCATGTCATTTTTATGTCTGTTTAGAATTAGACCGAAAACCATTATTAGTTGAAGAGAGATTTAAAGCAGTCAGTTACCAAATCACATGATTACGAGCGAGAAAAAAGGTTTAGTTCCGGTAACCAAATAGTAGATTTATTTTATTTCCTCTTTATATTCATAATAAGAACGTAGCTTGGAGATTGGGCTTGAAGCATTACAATCGAAAGGTCACAGACAGATTTTTTTTATTTACATCTCGAGCGAATCAGGGTGGGCTTAATATGAGATGCGTTACTTCAAGGGGCGCTTTCCTTTAATATTTCCTTTCTTTTCCTTTAATATTTCAAAACAAGGGACGTTGTGTTAGTCCAGGATCAAGTTTGATAGTAAAGCTTAAAATGTCCGAATTTTCAACATCAAAATCCTCGAGGAGCTACTCACTTCCTTAAACAGAGAAAATACATTTACCAATTTATTTCATTAAGTCTAAACGTAAGAGCTCTTGGATGGTATTTGCTGTTAATCTTCGATTCGATTCACTTCACGAATCTCACCTATCCAACTTGATTAACAAAAGTTTACTAAATTGTTAAATCTAATTTGAAATAAATTGGGAAAGCAATACGAATCCTCAAAAAACAAAAATGCGAGTTTGCACTTTAAAACCGAGAATTCAGCATCCTCTAACAAACAGCTGTTTAGTAAATAGTAGGTAAAAAAGAGACAACAACGAGCTGAATCTTTGTTTACTTTTGCTGGCTAAACTTTAATGTACGAGACCTCCAGGGGAAAGATCCGCTTTAATAAAGCAGTAACGCAGGACTTCTTTTCATTAGGGCAGTCTCATCACCCCCTGAGGATCAACACAATTACTTATTCAGACTCGGAGCCCAAACCCTTTCAAACTAACCCGCTAGTTTAGTTGTTTTTTTTTCTTCTTTGAAATTCGCTCATTGCGAAGACAAACAACGTATTATTTTAATTGCTAGGAGGAGGTGTTTAAATTCGATATTGTTGCAATAATAAATGGCATCGTGTACGGTGTAATTATCGTTGTTTGTGTTTGCCGCTGAATCTAATTAACAAAAAAGGTGCGATGTAGTGATTGCCGTTAATGATGAAAATATTGTGATTTGCGTGGAAATCCGGCCGGATGAATTAACGATGTTGACGATCAGCGTTGTTTGGTGGATTGTTGTGGTGACCGGCTTTCGCTGGATTTTCTGTGGTGAGTATAATTTTCCTGCCTGTCTTTACCTTGAATATACTAACTATTGCCTAAAAAAAATTTGCTAACTATTATCAAGCATACATTTCAAATATCCCGCACAATTAGTGTACTTGCGCATTTCAATTATAGATGGCATGACTATAAAAATGTTCACATTGAATGAAGCATTAAATTCGATTAAATTAAGTAAATCTTATTGTAATATCTGAAGTATGTACGAAGATCATAAAAGCTGGCTGATTTAATATTCTTTTTCAACAGTTTTTCCTTAAAAACAAAAGACGGCGCTGTTGCCAAATTTATTGATGGCATTGTAAACACGTTTCTCTAATGGAATAAACTATTACTTATGCAGGTGTATCTCGACAGTTACTGGCTTCTAAATTTTGTATGTCTCGCTAATTTATAGCAGTTTTTATTTCTCAACAATAGATTGCACTATTAAAAACCTTTCAATAAAGTCTCTAGCTGGTCTCTAGATAGCTAAAGTACCGCTATTCATTAAGCCAATGTAAATCTGACTCAAAATGGCGGATGAACGCACCAAATTTTGCCGCCGTGCTTCGTTTCTTACACCTTGAGGCATTCAAAATGATCGAACCGTTTAAAATTGCGTTTCCAAGGTTACGCGCGCTTGTTTTGACTAAAAATGGCGCTTAATTGCGGTACTTCATCTATCTGGGGACTTTACCTTTTAAATTTACGGAAGCTGTCCTAAAACTGACGAATCTCACGTTCTTTTAAAAGCCAGGTATCATGGGATGTCTCATGTGATTGAATTAGCATAGTTTAAGAAAACAGTTATCGAGGACGCCACTTTAACTTAAAAAGAGTTTCATTTCCTTTTCACTGAAAATAACTAAATAGCAGAAAGGTACAGAAAACAAACGCACGTTAAAATAAAGTGAAATGTCTTACAATTTAAAAATTGTCAAAAAAAATTGTAGTTCAACAAAATTTTCATAGGTGGCGATATCGTAATATCATTATTGGCTTCCGAATTTTAAATGTCCCGCTAACTTATAGCAGCTTTTATTTTTCAACAACAGATGGCGTTATCACATATCTCTCCAATTTATAGATAATTTTTTTTAACACTAATAGATATTTTTTAGTTTGTTTTATTAAATAAACATACTCGTATGTTTTGAAGACATTTTCATTATTGATGGATCTCACGTTGTGAATTGTGAGGCATTATGGAATACGTCATGTGATAGAATTAGGAATTAGCTATGAAATCATAGTTTAAGTAAATATTTGTAGAGGACGCCGCTTTAACTGAAACAGAATTTTATGTCCTCTTCAGGGAAAGTAGCACTAAAACACTCTGAATAGCATAAAGGTGCAGAAAGTCACTCAATGCACGTTAAAATAAAGTAGAATGTCCAAAAAATGCCCAAAAATCATAGTTCAATAAAATGTTCATAGGTGGCGACACCATCATTTAATTAGTGATTTTATAATTTTAAATGTCCCAATAACTTGTAGCAGTTTTTGTTTTTCAACAATGGATGGCGTTATTATAAATCTTTCCAATTTACAGAGAATCAAATTTTTTGTTCTTTTTTTTTTTAATAAATATTTTTAAATTTATTTAATCAAACAAATAATCAGTTTAAAGACATTTTTATAGAAAACGTCAAATTGTTGATGATTGTGGCATTATGTAATACATCAAGTGATAAGCCTTAGCTACGAAAACATAGTTTAAGAGAATGTTTATCGAGGGCGCTACTTTAACTTAAACAGAATTCTATTTCCTTTTCACTGAAAACAGCTAAATAGCAGGAAGGTACTGAAAATCTCTCAAACGCGCGTTAACATAAAGTTAAATGTCTTACATTACAATTTAAAAATTGTCCAATGAAAGCGTAGTTTAACAAAATTTTCATAGGTGGCGATACAGTAATTTAATTACTGGCTTTCGAATTTTAAATGTCCCGCTAACTTATAGCAGCTTTTATTTTTCAGCAATAGATGACGCTGTTACGTATCTCTCCAATTTATAGAGAATCAAATTTTTCACTAATTTTTTTTTAATATTAATAGATTTTTTTTAGCTTATTTTATTAAATAAATATATGTTTTGAAGAAATCTTCATTATTGACGGATGTCACGTTGTGAATTGTGAGGCATTGTGCAGTACGTCACGTGATAGAATTAGCTATGAAATCATGTCCTTTTCACTGAAAATAGCAGGTAAACAAGCTGGATAGCAGAGATGTGCATTAAGTCACTCAAACGCACTTAAAAATAAAGTAAAATGTCAAAAAGTTGCCCAAAAATCATAGTTCAACAAAATGTTCATAGGTGGTGACATCGTCATTTAATTAGTGACTTTAGAATTTTCAATGTCCCACTAACTTGTAGCAGTTTTTGTTTTCCAACAATAAATGACGTTATTACAAATCTTTTTTTCATTAAGTTTTTTCATTTTTTTTTTAATAAAAATTTTTAAATTTATTTAATTAAACAAATATACAAGGTGTTTGTAGAACGGTAGCCAGTCGATAACTCCGTTAATAATAGAGATATTTTAGTAAACTTTTGTTTTGTTTTGTTTGACAGAAGGTGGCCTATATGGCAATATGCATTGCTCTTTTCCCAGGTCTACTGCGATTGAGTTATTATACATAACTTTGTTTTGAAATGTCAAGATACATTTGACGATAGTAGAAAAAATCTTCGAGTTGAATACATAAGGCTTTGTTAAAACTCTTTAACATGATAACGACTAATTTCAAATGCCGTTGGATTGCTTGCTGACCCATGACTATAGTGTTCAAGAGCGTTTAAACAACTAACAGATTTGACAGTGGTCAGAAAGCAGTAGATATAAAAAACAGACCACACCCTTTTTTCCCCATTTGAAATGCATTGACTTCCGGCCGAGTTTTCTGCCTCATCTGAGCCCGTGGTAAAGAGTGAGATGGAGCTCCAGAGAGAGAGAGACGGAGACAACGTAGTTCGGGCGTCCGTCCGCCAGATGCCTGCGGCGCTGCTGCTATTTTCGTTAGTTCGGAAATTGCCCGCCAGATGGCGGTGGCGTTGCGCCGTCTGAGCGTTAGTTCGGAAATTGCCCGCCAGATGGCGGTGGCGTTGCGCCGTCTGAGCGTTAGTTCGGAAATTGTCCGCCAGATGGCGGTGGCGTTGCGTCGTCGGAGCGTTAGTTCGGAAATTGTCCGCCGGCTGTCGCCACCGGCGCTTCGCTGCGGAATTTTTTCCTCCGTCCTGAGAGAGATTCGAACCCCGTTCCTCGGCGTTCGTGAGGCGTCCACCTAAGCCGCTCGGCCGTCGAGGCAGTTGTTCGAGATGTGTAATATTAACGACGCGCGCGGCGAATGATGTCCTTATATTTTTTTTCGTCGAACACGGATGCGATGCTGGTTGCGTCAATTTTTTTCCTCCGTCCGGAGAGAGATTCGAACCGGTTCCTCTGCGTTCGTGAGGCGTCCACCTAAGCCGCTCGGCCGTTGCGGCTGTTGCTCGTATCGGTTCGAGATGTGTAATAATAACGACGCGCGGCGAAGGATCTCGTTTTTTTTTCGTCGAACACGGATGCGATGTTGGTTGCGACCGGCGGTGTCCATCTGCTGACGAATTGCGAAAGGACAATCGCCGGCGTCCATCTCGGAGACGTCGCGTCGCGTCGGTGGGTTTCTGTAAAAAGGATGGCGCGCGCGAGCATATAGATCGCTGCACGCAGAGCGGCGGCGGCAATTTCGAAAAAATGGGTCCTCGGGGCGTGCGCATTTCCGCGTGCGGAGGCGGACGAAAACGATACCGATGTTCGTATTAAGAAATAAAAGATGCGTTTTGCTTACGTATGTAGTTTATTACTATGAAAAAAACTTATATTCATAACTTGATAATACATATTTACAAATTACATTTGCGTTACTCATGGAACAAATACTGTAATTGTTTGTGTGATGCAGGCAAGATGAATTTGTTTTGTTTAAATTCGGACAGTCAGGATCGGATTCCAGGTTTACGATTTCTATCGCTGGTAAATGCTCTTGGAGGAAATTTGCTTTTTGGTGACCTTTTACGTAGATTCGCTGATATCCGTGTGTAAATTGATGAAGAATATTCTTCACTTGTCTGTAAGGAATGTAACCGTCAGAGTAGCGTAGATAATGATAATTATTTTCCAACCAAATAATTTGTCTTTTATGTTCCTTTTTTAATTTATTGAGAGGAACGTCGGGTGGACCGAATACGAAATGTGCTATGCCACACGCGTCTCTGATTGCCATTTCTTTTACCACAAAACGTTCCAATTGGAATCCTTCTATGTCAACAACTAGCGATTTTACGTTTGCTTCTTTCTTGTACAATTCGTGCTTCCGGAGTAGAATAGGGTCGAGAATTTTCGATAATTTCTTAATACGTTGACGGAAACGGATTCTGTCGCGTGCGTTTTGCATCCAGTTATTGTCTTGCTCTTCTTCTTCATCACTCCCGTTAAATTCTATTACAACGGTCGGTTCTTTGGCAAATGTTACGTTTTTCTTCATAATTTCGCGTACACTCACCGCTCGATGATGCAAACGCAAAGACTGAGCGAGAAAATGCATTCGGCCTCTTTTTGTTTAGAGTGGAGGGGAAAATAAAAGCACTCATTGTTTAAAAAAATATATTTCAGATAATTCAATACATAAAATAATATATATTTTGTTTAAATTATATCTCTAACTATATTCGTTGCAGGGTTATATTCAACGATCTTGTCGTGGATAATTAGACAGTATGCGACCATATCCGCCTTAAATTCCTGTTCGCTCTCTAATTCTAATTTAATGTCGACAGTCGAAGATTTTACGGACTCGTTCTGTTTCGAACAGTCTATAACGTAGAGAGCTTTCTTTTTGAATTCCGCCAAATTTAGAATCGGTTCGTTGCCACGTCCGTAATAACTGTTTTGAAAATCTGCGTACATCAGATAAGCAATGCCAAATTTATTTTTACTCATTTCGAGATTTAAATTTTTATACGGATAACTTTCAGAATTGAGATGTAATTTAATATTTCGAATGTGTGCATGATCAAATTCTGACGCGTTTTTAGTAGGTTTGTCTTTTCTAGCGTCTTGGAAAGCGACGATAACATACCTAGGTTTTTCTAAATTCGTAGACGTTCTTATTGGCCACACGTCATTAAGGGTTGGGCGCATGCTTGGTAATTCATGTAGTTCCCATTGCCGATAAGGAATGAAAATAGATTTTGACTCTTGTAGAAACTGTAGCATTTTCAATTTCATCTCGTCATTGAGCGTAATGTGTGGCACGTGCCATTCGATTTTTTCTAAGCTTATGCTTGCCGTTTTCGTTCCCGTACTCATGTAACAATTATTGTCACTTCTGGAACGAAGTAATATTATTTCTTGTTTGGCGTTCATTATGATTTTCTTGTAGTCCTCGCAGAAGCCGAGCAGAAATTTTAACGGTATGCATGCCATAAATTTATCATCTAATAAAGTCGGATGCTGGTCCTGAAAGGGCACCCATCCGGCCACTTGTAATACTTTACTTTCCGCATCGTTATAGGATAGGTACGCCTTAATGGTAGTTGTCACGCCTACATTTCGAACTTTATCTATTTCCTTACCGTCGATTTCGTATCGGATCTCTTCAAAAAGGAACGAATAAGGATTATTTGTCAGACGACACTCGCCGGTACCTTCGTCGCTCGGCTTGAAAGTTCCCTCGATGTACAGATAACTTTCGTGCGGATAGGTGTAAATATCTTGATGATTGATTAAGATTCTCACTTCGTCGTTGTTGTTAAAATTTTTGTACGTCGGAGAATACCAGTGAAATTGCTTCTTAACGATAACTTCGTCGAAGTCGAGTCCTTCGGATAGATGCAACATTACCGTCGATATTTTTCACTTTATAGCCTAAACTTTGCAAGAACAATATATTGCTCGATGTTAACCTTTGGGGAGCTGTCTTCTGAATGATGAATTCTGCGGGCTTGTTTTGTATATTATTACTGCTGTCGTTATTTTTGTCGTGGAAACGAAGGCCCATCACTTCACGTTTGCTTTTTCAATTCCAGACTGATTCGAACTTGTTCACCTCTTAAATTTATCGACGATCCGTTCTGATCGAGTAACGACAACGTAATGTTATCGATCTTGCGCACTCTTACAGGTAAATAGACGATGTTGCTGGGATTAATGTTTATGCTGTAACCGGGATCGACGGACGGTGAAAATTCAAAAACCGTATGCGATATCTTTTCGTTGTAAAACGAATCGGTAGCAACGTTACACTCCACACGGATTGTCGTCACCTTTATAATTTCCACTGGTAAATCCGATTGATGTAATAGATTCGGTTCTAATATTTTCGGTGAGAAGCCCAACATTCGGCCTATCGAATCTGGTTTTTCAAAGTCGATCTTAAACACGCACTTAATTTCACATTTTAGCGTATTGTTGTTGGGTTTTAGCGAAAGCGTACCATTTAGTTCTGTCTGCAGGAATTTCTCCAGATCCTCCACTTCGTAGGAGCCCGTTGGAATTTCGATAATCTTGCCGTCACCGTAATAAAATTTGTTATTCTTTCGCTCTTCAACGTTAGGCACAGTATTGTAGGTGTAAAGACTTAGTAATCCGATTTGATATTCGTAACGGGGATCCAGTTCGATAGGTGGGTAATAATTTGCCGAAAGTACGCTACTGTTGCCCACCAACGTGAACGTTCTCGACATGACTGCGTATTTTTTTGCCCTCTTTATGTAAAAATTCTAAGCACAGATGTCCACAATTGTTGGCGTTGAATTTTTGATATCTCTTGTGATTGTAGATTATTCGACTGCCCTCGAAATATCGAATCACTTCCGACGGTGGCGGAAGATTTCCAAAACTGTCGAAATACAGCACGTGTTTATTTCTTTTAAAATAAGCGACCCAGTGCGTCCCGGGACCGTTTTTCGAATCTAAATTTATTATTCCGCTTTCGAATTTACGAGGTTTTCTAGGTAAATCGTCACGCATAAAGACGCCTCTGAAATGTGGCACGTTTTTGTTTGCAAATTTCGCCAGATGGAAATCGGTCAGGGCTGTTCGGGGCAGTCTATCAATTAGTTTTTTTGTTGTTTCGGTGGACGAATGTAGAGACCGAGTCCCTTACGATACGGTTTCAGATATAATCCCTCGCCCTTCTTTCCCAGCGCGATGGTCTCCATCGTTCGATTGTGTCGTCTTGCTTCTTCCAACTTCCTTTTCGCCTCCTTAGCTCTGCCAATTGCGTGCGCAATGCTCGCGGATCCTCCGGCAAGGGAACCCGCCGCGCTGAGACCCGCTAACAACGGTATGAGAAACGGTATGACGCCTCCTACTTTCGGAACGGGTATCACTCGAGGTTTTCGAACGTTCTTCTTACCGCCGGCTTGTTTCAGAGCAACCTTGGCCGATGCTCTCGCGAGTTTTATAGCTTCGTTCGTATTGTCCAGACGATCGAATTTTTTGACATTGTTGCGAATCTTCCTGACAACTTCTCCGAAGGCCACTTTACGAGAACCTCCGCCTCCGCCGTGACCGCTTCCGAGTTTTCGTTTGATTTTCATCGCAGAAGTAACAGCAAGAGACGCTATTCTCTCTCCGGGTTTCGCGTCTTTCGATTTGACACGATTCCAAGCGCGCTCTTCTAGCTTCTTGTCTGCCAAATGTCTGTTCGGTAAATCTTTGTACCTGGAGTACGCTATGTCGTGTTCTTTGCAGGCTCGATCTAATTCGTTAATGCCGACGTCTCCGCGTTCCAAACGCTCTTTTAATTTCGTACCGGGTCCGCAGAATTGATAACCTCCGGGTAGATGCAATTCGAACGGTAATTTATTGATGAGAGAATTTAAGAGACCTGCACCACTACGCGCAGTCATTTGGTCTGAGAGACACTGCGGTCGACAGAAGCAGAAGTTAAATTTATATATATGTGCGCGCGCGCGTGTACGTGAAACATGCGAATTGTCAAGCAGGCGCATAAGCTTCCCGTAATGAATATGAATTTTTTGTGCGAAGAGACAGAATTGAACCGTCATCCTTTATTACCCTCAACGATGAGATGTCTCGTCGCGGGAACGTCAAATTCTGGAAAAACCAACATCGCGATTTCCTTGATCGTCCATCCGAACGGCCTGTCCTTCGAAAATGTCTACGTTTACTCCAAGTCCCTGTATCAACCGAAATATCGAGCGTTGGAGCAAATTCTAAGTGAAGTGAAAGAAGTAAACTACTTTGCGTTCAAGGACAATGAAGAAATACTGAATCCGGAGGATGCAGAAGAGAATTCGGTTTTCATATTCGACGACGTCGCTTGCGATAAGCAGGATAAGATACGAGATTACTTTAGTATGGGTCGTCATAAAAGGATTAATTGTTTTTATCTCTGTCAAACTTACACCCGAATCCCTAAACATTTAATTCGCGACAACGCTAACTTTTTGATTTTATTTAAACAAGACGAGACGAATTTGCGGCATATATTTGAGGACCACGTATGCATGGACATGTCATTCGATCAATTTAAGTCGATGTGTGCTGAGTGTTGGAAGAAGAAATACGGGTTCATTTGCATTGATAAGGAGCATGATATAAAAGACGGAAGATATCGTAAAGGATTTGACAGTTACATACTGATATAAGCGTCGCCGCATCCAGGTAACTAAAACAGTATCGAAACAGCTTTACAACCGGTAACTGATCGGTAAAACAGCTTTACAACTGCTCGGAAACGGATATTAACCGGCGGAAGAACTGGACCAGACAACTAAAACAGCTTTACAACTGGTTTTAACTGCTCGGAAACCGGC
The DNA here is from genome assembly GCA_958336345.1 of Dorcus parallelipipedus. Taxonomy (NCBI): domain Eukaryota; kingdom Metazoa; phylum Arthropoda; class Insecta; order Coleoptera; family Lucanidae; genus Dorcus; species Dorcus parallelipipedus. The sequence continues at coordinate 17,348,896 of OY284475.1, forward strand.
CAATTGGTTTAAGAATGGACAAAGAGAAGAAAATGAAATTAGAAATTATCAAAGCAAGTAAAGCGATAAGAAACAAGTATCTGGCTTTGAAAAGAGGTAAATTGGAACGAGACTATGAGCTGGCGCAAAAGTATAAACCGATCACCAAGTCTCTCAAAGAGCTTGAGCGAACGGTAAAAACTGAAAAAGATTCCGCTAATTACTTACCTGTAAAGAAATCTGCCGACGATAGCTTGGCGGAACCGGAAAGAAAACTGCAAAAGCAAATCGGTCTTCCACGACCCAGTTTTGTTGAATCGGAAGCAGCTGCCGGATATAGTCCGCTTTCGGACGTTGTTCCGCTTTCTTCGGACGTCCAAGAACGACCCAGTTTTGTTGCCGGACAACAACAACAACGACGACGATTCAGTCTTCCACAACCCAGTTTTGTTCAATCGGAAGATGTTGCCGGATATGATCCGTTTTCGTCCGAGGAGGAAGAAGAAATCGATGAAGAGAGAAGACTTTCCGACTACCAAAATTTATATCAAATAATGTCTCCCACTCCTAGAGACGAATACCTTAAGATGTACGATCCACTTCCCAGAGGATACATTGATGGTTTATTACAAGACGTCAATAATGAGTACGACAATGTGTACGGCATTCGCTATAATCCTGTTACGGACGCTTGGCGAATCGGCGATAGCGACGTGCAATTAAAAAAAAAAGATTTGATAATTAAAGGTGTTACATATAGCGGTACACCGGGGCTTTATGAATTACTCTTTAAAAAGCAACCGATCGGTCATAAGAACGAAGATCTCGAGAACTATCATCATATACTAGATCGCACGCACGCTCACAGAAGAGGCAATGATCCGGCAGGGCAAATAAAGGGAAGTCGAAGTGAAAAATACAGAAGTATAATTCAACCGTTGTTCGAAAGAAGATCTCGCGCTAAAACTTGGAGCGGTAAAGGATTAGAAATTGAAAATAAACCGTTTCAGTATATATACTGGGATAACATCAACGAGCTGGTGGATCGCCTGAAATTGTTGAAGGCTTCTCAACAGGCGGGACACACGGGCCATAATAACGAGATTATTGCGATCATCGAAGAACTGAAAGAAGCCGATGTAATAGAATGAGCGTCGATAAATTCGGCAGATATTTACGCAAAACGAAAACAACTCGAGGACCTCCCGGTTTAGGATTTTCTCTCACAAGTGATAAACATTATGATATCGGGAACAAGCGACTGTGCAACGTCGGCTCGAGCATCAATCCAAGAGACGCGACCAATAAAAAATACGTGGACGAGATAAAGGAAAAAATCAAAAACGATTCTAGGACCATACAAAATCAAGTTACGGACGTGAAATCGAAAATCGAAGGAATATTTCGATCGCAAGCTCTCTATCTCGGCGATCTGAAACGAGAGCTAAACGTATTTCAAGAACAAGTGAAGCTGATTAATATTAGATTAGATAAGTTGGAGCAGCGGTTCGGTGAAGGGCACAGCAATGAGCCAAATTAAACGTGACGTCGTCAATGAGTTACACAAACCTGCGAGGAAGAATTTCTCGAGGAGATCCATAATTGTAAAGTCTGTGGACGATCTTTGGCAAGCTGATCTGTGCGAATTTATTCCTTACGCGCGTGAAAATAAAGGTTATAATTACATTTTAGTTGTAATAGATTGCTTTTCTAAGTATTTGTGGGCGCGGCCGGTGAAAAGGAAGACAGGCGAGCTCGTAACTCAAGCTATGCTCGAAATATTGAATACCGACAAGAGGACGCCCGCAAATTTACACACCGACGAGGGAAAAGAGTTCTACAACCAAAAGTTTAAAGATTTGACAAATAGATACGGAATAAATCACTACTCAACATTTTCTCCGATAAAGGCCGCCATGGTAGAGAGAGTTATACGGACAATTAAAGAAAATCTGTACAGAGAATTCAGTATGCGCGGCAAATTTAAATGGTTCGATTTATTGCAAACGATTGTGGACAAATACAACGCGAGCGTGCACAGAACAATAGGCATGGCTCCTAAAGATGTGAACAAGACAAATGAAAAGACACTTTTAGAAACGGTATACAATAAAATTAAAATTGCGGGCAAAGCGAAATTTCGTGTCGGTGATGTCGTTCGCATCAGCAAATATAAAGGAGTATTCGAAAAGGGGTTTACACCGTCGTGGTCCACGGAACTGTTCAAAATCGCTAAAATTCAAGTTACTAATCCCGTTACTTACCTGCTAGAAGACATGTCGAAGCAACCGATTTTGGGCGCCTTCTATAACGAAGAACTCCAACGAGCTAAACACGAAGACGTTTATTTGGTGGAAAAAATTTTGAGAAAAAAAGGAGGAAAAGCCTACGTGAAATGGTTGGGCATTCCTGAAAAATCTTGGGTTAAATTGTCAAATATTGTTTAATTGTATGAACGTATAGAAATAAATTGATTTGCTTTTTTTAAAGAAAAATAGTTTTATTAACTCGTCTTATTTAAAAAACACATTTTATATGGCACATACAAATTATCGTTAACAATATATTGAAAAACAGTGCGATACAACTTACAAAAAATGCATGCGAACAATAAGTATTTTCATTATCGTTATACAAAAACAAATTATGGTTGAAATCAATTTGCGTTAAGTTGCCACATTCCGAATCGAAAAAATAATCTGCATATTCGTGCGAAATATTTAGCGCAATCTTCCAGTCGCTGTCTTCAACTTGCCGACGACCTTGATGAAAACAACGAAGTTTGTAATACAGCAACGCCTGATCTTGATTTGTTAAATTTACGTCGAACATGTTTGAACCTTTCCATGCAAGTTGAATCCAATTCTCAGGCCAAACGCTATTTTCATAATCTGTACACACGTAACACTCACTTATGTTCGAATTATTAATGTTTATATAAAACGTATTGTTCGCAATTACTGCGAAAACAATCGCGGCAGCAAGGAGACCCATTTTCACACGGACGCACTCTCGTCGTTGTTTAGGCACACGGGGCACAAATGCAGAGAAATCGGAGGTCCGTCCCACTGCGTTTCGCCGGTGTTATAATGTAAATAACAAGGTAATTTACGCTGCAGCTCTTTATCTTGCTTCAAACGATCGGGTAATCGCTCCCAAATATCAATTAAATTTAACGTAGATTGTTGCAGTAAAATGTATCTGGGAATGTAGGGAATTAGATCCGTATCGATATTGCTCAAACCGAAATTTTGATTGTTATATTCCAATATTTTATCCACGATTTCAAGTATCTCTTCTAACGTTTTCATTGCGACTGACCGACGACGGTTGATCCCATTAAAATCGAGTTTTTATATCTTCCCACGTCGAGTTTTATTTTGTCCTCGTGATTTGCCAACAATTCTAGCAAACAATCGATACTTTCTGAATACCATTGCACATTTCCGTCCTCTGCTTTTGGGATTCCGATAATAAAATTACGGGCATATGAAATTAAGTTTTCATTATCCGGGAGATAAGTGGCGATTAATTCTATAATTTTATTGTAGTAGCCGTTGAACGTAAGTTTTTCGAGCCTTTTGATGCGGTAATCGACGACATGTAATAATTTACTTAATATTTTAAACATAGATTTATCCAATTCTATTTCTGTTTCGCCTTTAATAATTTTCACTTTAAATTTACCTTTGGACTCGATAAAAAATAATTTGATATCACTGTCGCAAAGCTCGAAATTGGAAATCGTCTTCGTGTCCGCACATTGTTGGCACCTCGTACTTTTTAATTTCAGATGATCTTCGATGCGAGGAAAGTATTCGATGAATTGATTCCACTCGTTGCCGTTAAACGTTAAACATTTTGGTTTTGAGCTGTACGTTAGTTTTACCAACGGTTCAAAATTATTCATTACACTGAGTCCCGTTGAAATTTTTGTAGATCTGCTTAGCTTGTAAGACACCTCGCTAACAAAACGAAAATCACTACTTCGTCTGCATTCTTGCAGGAAACTTTCCAGAAACTCTAACGACGACGATGATGCCATTTTCAGATATATACTTGCACTTATTTACGCACGCTGCGAGACTAAACGATCGAAAGCAAACTTGCGCTCTTAAATAAGGAGGAGAGGAAAAAATGTGAGCGTAATTTATTTTAAACCAATAAAAAAGACGTATTATACACGATGTTTCATAACGCGAAGTGAAGAATTAAGGAACGTGTACGCGGTGATAAAAAATGTTAAATATTTTTGTAAGTTATGAAATAAATATTTAACTTTTTTTATCACCCCGTATACGTTCCTTAATTCTACGCCGCGAGTTATGAAACATCCTGTATTTTTAATTTTAAATCTAATGCGCACACGTAGATTACTCAATGCATTGCAATTTACCGATAAGATAAATGCACCGCGAACTGCAGCACAGCACTTTAGTTTGCATCATCTGTCCCTACAGAAAAGAGTTCATTTTACGTTTTCTCCGTGCGCGTTAATTATGGATACCATTTCGAATATAAATAGTGCTACTTCGTTAAAATCATTACCTATTAAGAAGTTGTCGGAGCTGGAAATCGACCGCAAGTATCCGTTGTCCGATTTAAAATATGTAAAAACGAAATTTGGAGAATCATTGCTGGCGGAACTCGATCAAGAGTTTGTCGTGTTTCTGCCTCGTCGATTTAACAAAGCCATACCCGAAGATAAGATAGGTGACGTGTTGTCTTCGCAATGCGGCTTGATTTACAAAGGATTGGTGAAATTAGCCAGTAAACCGCAGCCGGCTTATGACCTTGAATTTGAGAAATATTAAAAATACAAGTAAGTACAAAATTTATTATCTTATTTCAAGTCACTAGAATTAGTCTCTCTTTTTTTTTCAGCTCGTTAACGTAAAAAAATATTAGCTTAGTTATAAACATAATTTTAAAATTAGATTATTATTAAACATTGAAATGGATTTACGAGAATATTTAAATGTGTTTCGTTTATTGGATGAGTGCGCCGATAAATCAGATGCTTATAAAATTGCAAAACTAAACAAAAAAAATATTAAAACATTAAACGAGCTAATGAGAAATTGTCCGTCGGTGCACGATAAGAAACAAATTGAAAGCTTAATTGCAAAATTACATTCATTCGACGTAAAACTGGAATTAAAAATTAAAACGTTGCCGATTGGTCGAGGTTTAAGAACAAGTCGTCGTCCCGGAACAGAACGGAGAATTAATAAAATCAACCGAATTCAGTGGAAGGATGTAAGTTTTAAATTAAATGCGTAAGTATTTTTCTAATTTGTTTTTTTTTTAATTTACAGCTGCAATCTGCATTTAAAAGCAGAATTCGTACCGGAGTAATAATCAATAAAACTCATACACAACCGCAAAGCTTTTTCCTAGACGCCTCGTCTCTGATTAGAACTAGAATCGGAAATCAATTGGTGAAAACGCCTTCGATGAAGATAAATTTGGTATTTTGCGGTGAATTTGTAAAACCTCAAACCGATGTCTCGGAATATAAGTTTTTCAATACCAAAAATCACGTGATCAACATTGGAGCAAATCTAGACGAAATTTTAAACGAATTGTTTAACGAAATCATGGTGCAGGTAAGTTTAAAACGAAATAAGCTGCCACATATTAATTTTCTTTTTTTCACTTTCTTATCAGCTTTCAGAATTTCAAGAGAGACAGAGCGGTTGGGCGTTATCGGCAATCGTGAACCTGGTCGTGGCGTTTTGCAAGTACACACCGTTGAGAGGAGCAGGAAAGAAAGATAACGGTAGCACTTACGTGGATCTGCCGGACGAACTTCGGCGAAAAAGTAACGTCATATTGAACATCAAAAATCGAGACCGACGATGCTTCGCGTATTGCCTTTTGGCTCACCTATTTCCGGCGAGAAACGGTCAAGATGCGTGCGATCCTTCTACGTATCATCAAAATATATACGATTTTTTTAATTTTAAAGGTATATGTTTTCCTGTAAATCTGTGCGACTTACAGAAATTCGAAAACGCCAATAAATTTATTTCAATTAACGTATACGGTTATGAAAACAAGAGCATCGTGGGTCCGCTTTATCATACAAGAAATGTCAAAAACTGTCACGTAAATTTATTATACTTAAAGAAAAGTCAACGCGTAGGTCATTTTTGTCTCATTAAAAATTTATCAGAACTGTGCAGGTATCAAATTTCATCAAATATGCGTGTCAAGTTCATTTGCGATCGCTGCTTGTGTTATTTTTCATCCAAGGACAAATTAAATCGTCATGTGTCAGATTGCTCGCGTCACGAGGCCGTAAAAATTGAATTACCTAAAGACGGAGAAAACATTGTTAAATTCAAACAATTTGCAGCCACCATGCCTTTGCCGTTTGTCATTTACGCGGACTTCGAAGCTCTAACGAAACCTATTCATTCCTGTGACGATACTTTAGAAAAAGCATTCACGAACGCCTATCAACGGCACGAAGCCTTTAGCGTTGCATATTTAACAGTCTGTTCTTACGACGATCGACTAAATCATTTTGAAATTTACCGCGGCGAAAACCCTGCTGAGTGGTTCGTAAATAAATTATTAGGAGAAGCAACAAATGTTCAAGAAATAATAAAAAATCACGTTACCGTTCCTATGAAAGATTTAACGTTTGAAGAATCTACGGCACATGCAAATGCCGAAAAGTGTGAGATTTGTGATTCTAATTTTAACGAAAATAATGCTAAAACTTATCACCACGACCATTTTACCGGGAACTATATTGCTGCTTTGTGCAATAATTGTAATTTACAATGTCGCGTTAAGAATATTATTCCCGTGATTTTACACAATTTATCTCATTACGATAGTTACTTTATAATAGAAGCTCTGGCAAACGTAAACGACGAAAATGTCGAAATTTTAGCAAACACAACTGAAACTTACATATCGTTCTCGAAAAGGGTAGGCGATGTGAAGTTACGTTTCTTAGATTCGTTTCGTTTCATGCCCTCGTCTCTTGAAACATTAGCGAAAAATTTGAAACCAGAACAAATAAAGTTCGTACAAAAAGCGTTTCCGAATCCGGATTCTTATAAATTAGCAACTCGTAAAGGATGTTTTCCCTATGATTACGTGAATTCTGTTGACAAATTGGAGGAGACAAGTCTTCCCGATAAATCGCTATTTTATAATAAATTACATGGCGAAAACGTCAACGATGATGATTACCAGCACGCCGTAAACGTTTGGCAACATTTTCAATGTAAAACTCTCGGTGAATACGCGGACTTGTATTTAAAAATTGACGTATTTCTATTGGCAGACATTTTTGAAAATTTTAGAAAATTGACGTTCAAAACTTACGGGTTAGATGCGTGTGGATTTTTCACAGCTCCGGGCCTATCATTTTCGGCGGCTCTTAAAACAACAAAAATTGAACTTCCCCTTTTACAAGACATCGATATGATTTTATTCATAGAAAAAGGTTTACGCGGCGGTATAACTCAAGTTAGTTCCCGATATGCAAAAGCGAATTCTGTACACATGGGAACCGATTTCGACCCTGATAAGGAAATTAGCGAAATTATTTACGTAGACGCAAACGGACTATATTCTTACGCGATGACGACAAAATTACCGTGCGACAACTTCAACTGGGTAAGTGACGAAAAATTAACGAATCTTTTAGAAATGCTCAGTACGACCGACATTGATTGTTCGATGTATTACGGGGATGAAACGGGTAAATCTTGTATTTTAGAAGTTGACTTAGAATATCCTGAAGATTTGCACGATTCTCATATATTTTTTCCATTTTGTCCGGAACACATATCCACCACAGGTAAAAAGGACGACAAAAAATTAATGCTAACTTTATGTAATAAAGAGAAGTACGTCCTCCATTTACGCGTTTTACTTCAAAGTTTAAAACACGGCTTAAAATTAAAAACAATTCATCGTGCGATAGAATTTGACGAGAGCAATTGGTTAGAAAAATACATTAAATTAAATAGCGATCTGAGGGCAAAATCTACGAACGCTTTCGATAAAGATTTTTACAAGGGCATGTCGAATATGGTTTTCGGAAAACTTATGGAATCTGTACGCAAATACAGAAATATCGTGTTGATAAAGAAATGGAAATCTGCTGAAAAATATATTAGTCAACCAAATTTCAAAAAAGCTACGATTTTCAATGAGAATCTGGTCGCAATTGAACTGAACAAATTATCTGTGAAATTTGATAAACCGATCTACGTTGGCATGGCAGTCCTTGACATTTCAAAAACAGTCATGTATAGTTTTCTTTATGATTACATCAGAGAAAATGTGGAGCCCTTATTTAATGTCACAGTATGTTACACGGACACGGACAGTTTTATTTTTAAATTCTCTCCAAAACATCCCGAACGCGTCTCGAGTATTTATGAAATTATAAAACGGGATGCAAATAAAATTTTTGACACTTCAGATTACGCCGCAGATAACCCTTTCGGAATACCTTTGGTTAATAAGAAAGTTATCGGTAAATTTAAAGACGAACTGTGCGGACAGATAATAACTGAGTTCATTGGAATTAGAGCTAAAGTTTACACTATCAGAGTGGGAAAAGAAGTAAAATTTTAAAAATTGAAGGGCGTAGGTCGTTCGGGAATTAAAAAAATAACTTTTCAGGATTATTATGACTGTTTGTTTGATAATAAAAAATTAATGTCAAAATTCAATAGCATTAGGTCAATAAATCATCAATTATTAACCGTTAGCATAAATAAAACTGCCTTAGATGCTCAAGATGACAAACGACATTACGATCTTGTAACGGACATTCATTCGTTGCCGTTGGGACATTATAAATTAAAATGAAATTGTATGTAATTTTGTAATTATGTATTAAAATTAAATTATATGTAATTAGTAATTATATTGTGTGTTAATAAAGCATTTTGTAACATACATCCGTAAGTAAAACGTATTTTTTATTTTTAGAATTTTATTTAAGACGTTTTACAATTAGACAGTCATCGTTTTCGTCCGCCTCCGCTCGCGGAAATGCGCACGCCCCGAGGACCCATTTTTTCGAAATTGCCGCCGCCCTCGCGCGCGCCATCCTTTTTACAGAAACCCACCGACGCGACGCGACGTCTCCGAGATGGACGCCGGCGATTGTCCTTTCGCAATTCGTCAGCAGATGGACACCGCCGGTCGCAACCAACATCGCATCCGTGTTCGACGAAAAAAAAACGAGATCCTTCGCCGCGCGTCGTTATTATTACACATCTCGAACCGATACGAGCAACAGCCGCAACGGCCGAGCGGCTTAGGTGGACGCCTCACGAACGCAGAGGAACCGGTTCGAATCTCTCTCCGGACGGAGGAAAAAAATTGACGCAACCAGCATCGCATCCGTGTTCGACGAAAAAAAATATAAGGACATCATTCGCCGCGCGCGTCGTTAATATTACACATCTCGAACAACTGCCTCGACGGCCGAGCGGCTTAGGTGGACGCCTCACGAACGCCGAGGAACGGGGTTCGAATCTCTCTCAGGACGGAGGAAAAAATTCCGCAGCGAAGCGCCGGTGGCGACAGCCGGCGGACAATTTCCGAACTAACGCTCCGACGACGCAACGCCACCGCCATCTGGCGGACAATTTCCGAACTAACGCTCAGACGGCGCAACGCCACCGCCATCTGGCGGGCAATTTCCGAACTAACGCTCAGACGGCGCAACGCCACCGCCATCTGGCGGGCAATTTCCGAACTAACGAAAATAGCAGCAGCGCCGCAGGCATCTGGCGGACGGACGCCCGAACTACGTTGTCTCCGTCTCTCTCTCTCTGGAGCTCCATCTCACTCTTTACCACGGGCTCAGATGAGGCAGAAAACTCGGCCGGAAGTCAATGCATTTCAAATGGGGAAAAAAGGGTGTGGTCTGTTTTTTATATCTACTGAAAGCAAATATCAGAATAAAAGTTTCGAATCAAGCTAAGAGTCTGATTTTGTTTTTCATAGCCTCCTCTTATCTAAAAAATATATTATCGCATAGTATGTAACATGTTATCATAAAGTCCCGTGGCCCCAGTAGGCCTTGGATATGTAAGGGCACGTCTTTTCTTAGAAAATTGAATGACGTTTATAATTTGTATGTGTCACATTAGAATTAGAATTCGACAATATGAAGCGACGTGCAAATCTTTGCCGCCAGCAAAATGGGCACCATTTTCAACAACTTTTATGAATATGTTTTAACATTGGAATTTTTCGTTAATATACACGTTTCTTTAGTCTGTAGCGTTTTGATATATGTCGATTGATTAAATAGAAATGTCATTCTGATTAATTAATTACGAAAATGAATTAATTAAGAAATGAAATGCGTTCACACTTCCAAAGTCTACTGGGGCCACGGGACTTCATGATAGCATGTTATAATACATAAAGTGATAGTGTTAGCTATGAAAACATAGTTTAAGAGAATATTTATCGAGGGCGCCACTTTAACTTAAACAAAATTTTATTTCCTTTTCACTGAAAATAGCACAAACGTTCAGAAAGTCATTCAACCGCAAGTTAAAATAAAGTAGATCTTACAATTTAAATGTCCCACTAATTTGTAGCAATTTTTGGTTTATAATAGATGGCGTTATTATAAATCTTGACTTTACACAGAATCAGTCTTTTCATTAAGATTTTTTTTAATACCTAGTTTTCAATTTATTTTATTAAATAAATGTATGTTTTAAAGAAATTTTCATACAAAACGTCAAATTATTGACGAATCTCGCGTTCTTTTAATCACGTGATAGGTTAGCTATAAAAGCATAGGTAGCTTAAGAGAAAATTTAATTTAAGCATAATTTAATTTTCTTTTCGCTAAAAGTCGCTCTGAAACACGGTAAATAGCACAAAAATACTGGAGATCACTTAAAAATGCCAAAAGTGACGTGAGAGTTACGAAATCGTTGCTTAAATTTTATTGGCAACTTAAATTTACGATGGTGGCGGCTGTGATCGTCGACAGCTGATCGGCGTTTCACGTAAAACAAATCTGAACAGAACAATTCTCGCATTTCTAACTCTCAACAAGTTATTTCAATATTTCGAATTTCAGCAATTTCACAATTTCTTTCAAACACCGTTTAAAAATTATAGCACATTTACGTAAAATGCTAGTTCCATAAAATACCTGCAGAGGTAGTGACCAAATTTTGAATTCCCCGATGTAAAATCTTACAACTGCTCAAAAAATAGTTTGAGAAAATGTCCATAGGTGGCGCCACTGTAACTTTAATTGAACAGTCTAACTTTGAGTCTAACGAATATCCTTTCCTCTTGATTTGATATGTCGTGCAAAATGTCTTATAATTTAAAAACTGTCCAAAATTGTCGATTCAGAAAATTGACGAGAAAAATAGATGGCGCTACTATAATTTAATTTGTACTTTCGAACGAGTTTTCTAGATTTAGGCAAAACTAAAATAGAGAATTTTAATATTAAAGCAGTTTCAAAAAATTATAGTTTATGAAAAGATTCACAGAAGTGCTACAATAAATACTTACATTCATTTTAAATACATAAAAAAATCTTTTAAATAAAAAAGCTTGAATAAATTTACATAGATGGCGTTTTAAAAATTAATATTCTCTTACTTTTGCGTTCAAAGCATTACAATTTGGAAATTTTTAATTCATTTTTAAAATTGCTCGGAAAATCATAGTTTCGCAAAAGTTTCATAGATGGCGCCACTGTAAATAAATCTCAATTTTCTAACGAATTTCTTTCTTCTGAGTGTAAAGCTTCCTACAAAATGATTCCTGATTTTCAAATGGGTAAAAAATCTACGATTTAAAAAATAATCTCAGATGGAGCCACTGTAATTTGTTCAAAGCAAAAGTTTTATAGACGGCGCCATTGAACTGAATTTTCTAACGAGTTTTGACCAGAAAGCTTCCTGCAAAATGTTTCCCGATTTGGAAATGGGTAAACAAAACAACGATTCAGAAAATTATACGTAATTTTTTAAAATAAAAATTTCATAGGTGGCGCCATTTAATTTGTATTTTATAGCGAGTAACCCGTATTTCGTGCAAAACCAAAATAGAAATATGGATATTTTAAAATTGTCCCAAAAGTTATAGTGTTCGAAATTGTTCACAGAATTATGCTAAGGCATTTCTCACAGATGGCGCTACTAAAATACAAATTAATTTGTTTGTTATTTAATGTCGTCCACCTCCCTCGCCCAACCACTCAAATGGTTCTAGGTGCTTTTGAATCTAAAGCTTCTTGCTAAACGTTTAAGAATTAAAAAAAAATATTCAAAATTTCATAAATGTGTCTTACATTTAAAAAAAGCTTTAAAAATAATAAATAGTTTAAGAAAACTTTCACAGATGGCGCCACGGTAATTTAAGTTTTATGCAAAATGTGTCTCATTTTGGAAATTGACAAAAGATATCGTAGATTCAGATTGCCTCACTATAATTTAAATAATTTTTATTTTCCAATTTTCCTGTCCCGTAAAGTGTAGTTTTTTTTTTTTCTAAAATAAAATTAATTTTAAAATTGACTCTAATAATACATATTAGTTTGTGAAAATATGTAGGTAATCACAAAATGAAGAAAAGTGTAATTTAAAGAAAATTACATAGATGGCACCACTAGAATTTCCTTTTAAATTGAAAGCTCTATATTCAATTACTTACAATTCAATCTTTTTTTTAAGAAATCATAGTTTCAATTTTCTTGATGAGGTCGCGGAAATTTTTCGACGAATTTCTAAGGTAGCAGTCACACCGAACAATTGCAAGCAAGCGAGCGCAAGCGATTAAATTTCAAACGAATGCATTTCTATGTCGCTGGTCCCACTGCCGGCAGCAAGCACTAGTGATGAGCCATATTTCGCTACCGGTTATTTAATCGCCGCTATTACCAAATCGCTGATAACGCCAGCTGCACTGTTATTGAAATAACGGCGATTACAAAACCGCAATTTAAAGCGGATCGGTACACTGCTAGTAAATATCCCTTGATCGATTTCTTCACGTTCAACGAAACATCTTACCGCAGTGATTTTTAACTGGATTTTAAGCGTTATTAGTTTTTTTATTTACTGTTTTCTTGGTAGTTTTTTTAACAGGTCCTAGATCCAACCACAGTTAATTGATTCAAGTCAAAGCTGGTGGCTATTCCCGCCATCCAGCAACAAAGGAACCTATCGCATATGCTCGTATTCGTATAGACATTAAGCTTTCAACCCGCGATCGCAATAACGGTTTAAAATCGCCGCTATTTCAAAATAGCAATCACGGATAGCGGCGTTATTAAGAAATCACTACTTTGCTCATCACTAGCAAGCACCATCGAATGCAGTCGTATCATGTCCAGCAGTTCAATTTTCGAACATGTTTTAATTTTTAGTCGACGCTCGCTGCAACCAATCGCGTGCGCATGCGCACCGTAATATTGTTCGGTGCCAGCTGATATGCACGTGCGTTTCTTTTTAAATCATACTTTTATTATAAAATTTGTTTAGTTAAACAAAAGGATCTGTGCAGCAATCTTCTTAACTCATGAAAACATAACCCTGTTACAATTTTAACTTTAGTTGCTAGTACTTGTTGGCACTTGATACGTGTGACAGTGCTTTAAACTTTTAGTTGTTTGTGCTCGATTGTCTACAATTGTACACGAACGCAATTGCCGCAGTGTTAGACTTCGTCCAAAGAGAAATTTAAAAAGAAATTCAACACACAAAGTTTACTTACTTTGTTGCTAAAATCTGATAATTTTTTTTGAAATTATCTTCAGTAATAAAAATTTAAAAAAATGAAGAAATATAAGATATAACTTGATTTTATTACGAGCTTTGTATTTTCCAAGTTACCTGTTTTTGTATGTATCATCAATTTCGCGAAGTGCCTTGGAGAATACATTACCTACGTATACAAATAAAGTTCTGAGTTTATAAACTTAATAAAAAATTCTGGACAACGCCAGACGTTGACACAATAATTACAGAGTTAAATCAGTTCATGTCAACCCCCTGAGATTGTGTATTCGCAATTTGTAACACGACAGCTTCTGTATACGCAAACAAACGATTATGAATGCTCTGCACGTCGTGCAGCAAACGAACAGGTACATTTGGCTTGCGTGTCACAGAGGGATGCTAAATTAACACTTCATGCCGAGCAGGAATCAAATTCATGCAGAATTGACTTCCGAAACCTTCCTGGTGCACGTACTACGAGGGGTGTACAATAATTTGTTGTTTCTAGCACAAAAGCCTTTGTTGGTTACCCCCAGGCTAGATCTGTTTGTTGTTTTATTGACAAGCGTCGTTTCAGAATTGACAAGTTTAGATATTGATTAATTTTTTTGAAGATTTAAAAAAAATATTAATTTACAACTTAAATGCCCGTTTTACACGGTCATATTTTTGTATCAAATTTATTACGAAGTGAGTGAGAAGTGCCAATTCAACCAATCAACATTCACTGTGCTAGCTTATCTTCGTAATAAATTTGATACAAAAATATGATCGTCTAAAACAGGCAAAAGAAGTGTACAGATACCCCAGAGAAGATATAAATTAAATTACAATCACGCCATCTAGGGGAATTTTGATAGTCGACGAGTTTTTTAATCAGTTTTCAAATTGTGAAACGTTTTCGTAAAGTTTAAATTCCTTTAGAAAATTTAATTTAAATTATTACAGCGCTATCTATGAATATTTCTTAACATTTTTAAGCATTTTAATAATAATAATAACTTTATTGGTGATTTTAGATTATAAAAGTGCAGTGTTAATCATTATGATTATACAGGATGATTTTTTGAAAAGGATCCACCTGAAATATTTCAAAAATGAAAATGAAAATAAAATTTTCCAAAAACACGTCTGCTTTTATTCTAAGGGGAGATGTTATTACCTATGAATCACACTTTTGACGTTAACTCCCGTGCCCCTATGAATGCCCGCCTAAAAATTTTTAAGGGAATGACCCATCGTGCGGTATCTCAAATGAAAGCTTATCCTCCAAAGAATACGCTAATGTTCTTTTCTTTTAGAAAAAATTTAATTACAAACTAAAAAACTAACATTTTGGTCTACTAAATCTTAGTTTTAAAGTGCAAGACATTGTTTAAGAATAAATTAATTTGTGGTAAAGCAGTTAAACGGCAGCGATCTTCACCAAACAGTAAAAAGCAACATTTCCTTGGATTAAGTACTGGAGAGTGTTTTAAAGAGACGTCGGTATGATTACATAAATCAGAATTAATTTGATTGATGCTATTTTGCAATGTTTCAATTGGAAAAGACAAATATAGCTGGATATTATCAGCATACATATGATACTGACAATTAATATTAAATTGAGTAAGTAAATTTCAGGTATAAATGGAAAACAATAGAGGCCCTAAAATAGATCTTTCTGGGACCCCTGATTGGAGTAAAATATTTTCTGATTTCTCACCATTCAAACAAACGCACTGAGTGCGATTAGACAAGTAATTGGGAAAAAAGTTTATAGCATTGCAATTCAAACCAACATAATGCAAAATGCTTAAAAGTTAAATCATGATTAATTAAGTCGTAAGTTTTGGAATAGTCTTAGTACATGCACAGTAAGCTTACTATCATCAGTGGCCTTAATAACATCTTCTAAAATGTTAGCCAAAGCCGTAGTACAACTACAGATAATAATGAAAATTTACACAAATGATTGATTAGCTGGATGGCTACAAGTTTTTCCAATACTTTGGATAAAACTGGCAAAATGCTAATTGGCCTTAATTGTTTAATTTCCGATGGCTTGCTAACTTTAGGTATTGGTATTATACGCGCCTGTTTCCATTTACTTGGGAACACTCCATTGGATAAACATACGTTAAAAATATATGTTAATATTGGTAATAAAAAATAACAACACCACAGCTTTGTAATGTCTAAATTGATACCGTCTAATCCCACACTATTGAGAACCTGGAACACTTGATTTTCTGTGACTTCCTCGAGATTAAAATGAAATTCATTTACCGCACAGTTATTATTATAAAACTGAAGAGTATCTGTATCGGGTAACAGTACCTGACCTGACACATTACCAACATCAACATCTTGAAGTTGGACAGGAATATTGTTGCCGTTATTGTGGCTGTGAATATTTAATTCTCGAGGTTGTTTCGAGGAAAACTTCTTATCCTTTTTTCGAAAGCTATATTCAAGATATGCTTTTTTTCGGCTTTCACTGCAGCGTTGGTCAAGTTTCGCAAAGACTTGTAATAATCCCGATGGGCAGGTAAATTCGTGCTTTTAAATTTCGTTAGTGCTTTATGCCGCAAAGACATCATTAATTTTATATTATCTGTGATCCACGGTGTTCTTGGTTTAAAAAATATACCTATTGGTTTTCCATGATGTATACAGTGAATTTTTTTTAAGTGTGGCTATAAGGATTCGACCTCATGTTATGGCACAAATTTGAAACAAATTTTTATTTTTATTAATAAATCAAACAAAATGCACATTGCTAGAATAACATGAATATGTTCTATTTAATTATTTTCCGGTTAGAAGTTGAAATTAATAAGCATAGAATTAACCGAAGTCAAAAATCAAGGTAGCTGAAATGTCATTAAGAGAAAAGTTCCGTTAATCTCTGTCTACTGCAAATTTATAAAGAAAATATTGCTTATTATTAAGCAAGCATTAAAAATATCAATTATGTACGTTATAACATGTTCCACTCATTTTTCAATGGTATGAAGAAGTAGTTTTTACAAGTGGTAATAAATTAATGTTGCAATAATTGGTTTATCAATAATCACAGTGACAAATTATTACATTCGTTCAATAATTTGTGTCTATTTTCCTCAACTTTTCACAGTAAAATAATATTAAGGAAAACGTGTTAGGATATTCTAGCAAAGTTCATCTTGTAGTAAATCGTTTAATTTACGACTAAATACAAAAATTTACTTAAAATTTGTCCCATACATTAACATCAGGTAAAATTTTTAACATGTAAATCCCTATGGCCACGCTTAAAAACAATTCACTGTATATGAATATCAAATAGCATATTGATATGATAATTTAAGAAATCAACTTTTTCATCAATTTCTTCAATATCATAAATCCCATACCACGGAATTAAATACAAATCAGACATGAAGCAATTATAGTTGAAAGACTTGTCGCGTGAAGCTCTAAATTTAAAATTTTCAGTTTGTGAAAATGAAGTTTTAAACTCAAAAGTGAAAAAACGAAATTTAAAGTCTAGTGGCGCCATCTGTGTACATTATCTAAAATTGTGTTTCTTTACTTAAAAAGAAGTACACGTTTCCATAACAGCATCTCTGAATATTTTCGAAAACTATAATCTCTTTAGTCAATTACGATTCCTTTTGGTCGATTCTCAAAACACGAGATATTTTATACGAAACTTTAAATTCAAAAGTGAGCGAAACTCGTTACAAAATCAAATTTGAATTCTAGTGGCGCCATTTGTCTAAATCACCTCAAACCTAAAGCTTTTTTTTAATTTCTATTCATTCATTTTCTTTTTGTTTCTAACTTTAACAGCACTTCTGTGAATATTTTCTAAAATTGGGCCAAATTTAATATTACCGGTCTCCATCTTGGTTTTGTAAGAAACATAAGAAACGCGTTAGGATATACAAATGAAATTAAAGGCGTCATCTATCAGAATTTTCTGAATCAATGATTCTTTTCGGTCAATTTCCAAAATGTGAGACATTTGCGAAGGTTTAAATTTAAAAGAATTTAAGATACAGCGGCGCCATCTATGACAAAATTTCGAAACTATGATTTTCGAGTATTCCAGTGATCTTTTAGTTGTAAGTTATAAATTTGAAGCTTTCAATTTGTAAAAATGATACTTTATACTCAGAAGAGGAAGCGAAATTCACGACAAAAAATAAATTTGAATTCTAGTGGTGCCAACTGTGTAGATTTTCTAAAACCATTTTTTTTATTTAAAAAGAAACACAGATTCCTATAACAGCTTTGAATATTTTCAGTATTAATCAAAATCGTTTTCGATTGACTGCTCTAGAGCAGAATATCCATCTCTTATTATTACATGTGGTTAAAATAAGATAAGAATAAATGTATAAGAAACACGCCAGGAGCCCAATTCTTGAAATCACTCGACAAATGTCGTATGGTACATGACGTCAAAATGACGTAGACTCTCATACAAAACTATAGGTGCCATGCACATCTTTGCGTTCAGCGCCGCCTGGCGTGGTGATTTGTGAATTAGTGATATGAAAATAATTCTTGAGACTCATTGCATGGGAATAATATCACTCTTATGACAATTTACGATTGTAATACATTATACTTGAGCTTCCTGGTATTGAAATACATTCAAGTTCAAATGTACACTAACAATTTGAAACAGCTTGTATTTTCATACCACTAATGCATATTGGTCATTGGTGGCGCTGGCTTCGTATGTGTATGTGTATGTGGTTCCTATTGTATACAAATCGTTCGGGAAATGCGTCATTTTGACGTCATGTCGTATACGACATGATTTGGACATGATATCAAGAATTGAGCCTCAGGAATTACAAATAATTATAAAAATTAGAGTTGCGCCATCTACCACAAATTTCCGAATCGATGTTTCACTTTGGTCAATTTTCATATTGTGATTTGATTTAAATTTAAAAGGATTCAAACAACACTGGTGCCATCTATCAAAATTTCCCAAACTACGATCATTAAGTTTATTGTGTGAAGCTACAAATTAAAAAATTTCAATTTGTAACACGTCTTAGACGAGACCTTAAATTCAAGAGAAAGCAAAATTCATTGGAGAATTATATTTAAGTTCTAGTGGCGCCATCTGTGTAGATTTTCTCAAACCAATATATGTATATATTTTTTTAATTAAAAAATTTCAAGTTTGCACAAAGTTTTACATTAAAGAGCAAAGAATTTCATCCAGAAAACTAAATTTAAACTATGATTTTCGAGCAATATTTAAGTTGTAAGCTTATTACATGAAGTTTTAAATTCAGAACAAAGCGAAATTCATTAGAAAATTGGATTTGAAAAAGGCGCCATCTGTGCAGTGTTTCTCAAACACATTTTTCTTTATTGAAAAGTTTCAAGTTTGCACGAAGTTTTAAATGAAAGAGAAATGAAACCCATCTAGAAAATTAAATTCAAGTCACAGTGGTGCCAACTGTGAACATTTTCTTGCATTATGATTTTTTGAGCAAATTACATATAAAAATTTTGTGTATAATTTTGACGGAGATTTCGTAGCCTTTGTGCGTGCTTTAGCGCAATTTTCAATGAAAAGTTAATGTGGCGCCTATACTTAAACTATGATTCTGTAGTTAATGCTGTAACGACATCCGTTCAAAAATTGACATCTATAAAAATTTTATTTAGACAATACAAATACGTATCTATAAAAAAAATTAAATAAGAAAAAACAGAAAGTTCTGTAGTAGCGCCATCTGTTGTTGAGAAACAGAAATGGAAACGAGCGGGTTATTTAAAATTCAAAAGTCAGAAAAATAAAGATGTCTCGTATAGCAGAAGCAACCAATTTTTTTTTTGGTGTCCTTTATTATAATATGACTGTTTTATCAAAGCTTAAACTCTTACTTATTTGCCACTTCTTTCAAATAACTATTGTAAGGGGCCTTGTACACTTTATTCCGTTTGAAATCGAGTTAAATCGTTAAAATATGAAAGCGGGGGACAATTTGCTTCTGCTTTGTGCTTCTAAAATTCTCCACTTGTGAAATTGTGTCACATCGAAATGTGTCCTTGAAGAGTTTTGCATTTGATTGAGAAGCGTCTGGGCGAAGCATTTGCAAGTGGTAATTAACTTTCAATTTTGCAGCGAAGCAATGGGTTATTTTCTTGTAATCGGTTTCTTCCTTTTGAAGTACGACGTATCCAATTCGTTTCTTTCCACGCAGAACTTTCGCGAATGAAACCGCTTCGCCTTCTGTTACATATTTAACATCGATTTGCTTCAGTATTTTTGTTAATTAAATATTTGAATTGAGCTGCGTTCTTTCGAAGGCATTTTTTTTAATTGCCATTGCTATCGATCCATGTTTTGTAGTAGGATTTAAGAACCGAATTCTTTAAATCGAAAACGTTCCCGAATTTAAATTTATTTGCATCTTCGTCTTTAATTAATCAACGTCCTCTTTGCTTCGTTTGTTTTTCTGCGTATGTAATTTAGAAATACAAAGCCGGTTTTTCCAGCTATAAATTATATGCCGAAGCCATCACGAAATACCATTTCCTTAGACAAATTACCCCTAATTTATTTTTGTATCATGAACGCCCTTTTTTTGCATTTAATTACTTTCGTAGGAAATTTCGGCCGGATTTTTCCGAGTCTATTAGGTGGATTAAGAACTATTTTTTCTATAATCAGAACGTGTCATTAGATGGTAATTTGTGGTCAACGTGTCCTTGACGTGATGTCGAAATTAAAGTTCACGTTTCGCTCAATTTATTGGATGTTAATTAAAATTCGTCACGAACGAAATAATTAAACAAATTATCTCCTCAAAGTCATAGTGGCAGTGACCTAAACAAAAAAAGTTTTAATTCTCTTTTAGACTTAGTTAGTGATTCCACAAATCTTAACGAAACAGGCAGCTTTTGTAAATATCTGTCCTTGTTTTTGGGGAATAAATTTAGATTAGTTTTAACAAAAGTAGCAAGATCAGAAATACGGAAGCTGTCCAAATTATTAATGCGGAAAAAATGTGGATTGATTTCTGACTAACAATAAGACAAATTCACTTATGAACTTTGAACTTTAACGTGTAAACCGAAAAACTGATTTACCATTAAACTTGAAGTGTATACTAGATAAGCTTGGCCCATTTATAAACTGCAAAGGTCTTTGAGCAGATTAACTCAATAATGCAGACAAAAAAAATGTTGGCCTAGATCATGAATGAAAATTATAAACAATGGGTCGAGGACAGAACCTTGAGGTATGCTTTTGCTGATTTCTTTAAGGTCAAATAAAATTTAACTAATAAAAGTAAGTTGGTCTGACCAACAAGTCAAGAGCGACTCCTTTAATCAACGTCATACAGTTTAAATAAAAAGATTTGGAGATCCAAAGTATCAAAGGATTTAGATTCCAAACAGGAAATAAATACTGTATTATTGTTCTTCTTCCTCCTCATTTATTCCGGATGTTTCACCGGAGTTCCGCTAACTGGGAGCTGCCTGGCGATCTTCTTCGTAGTGTCAATGGTAGTGTTCTTGCTGAAAGAGTTGATGGCGTCGTTATAAATCGACCTTTGGTCGTCCATTTTGGTGTTTGGTAACACGACAGTTCATCACGCCGCACATCGCAAGAGGGCGCGTTCCTCGGAACGAAAGTGGTCACTTAAAGTGGTGTCACGAAAGTGGTTACACCGGACACGTTCCTCTTATTCGTGTCTCGAAGATATTGACGACCCCGAAATCAGCCGACGTGCATTCCCAGCTGGATATTGAAGTTCGGACCTGTATTAAATTTTTTTTGCTTAATATTTTGAATGCATTCTAAGTGCCGACTAGGTTGACATGCGAAGATAAAGTTAATGTTGTTTATTTTCTTTTTGCTAGTTAAATTGATAATTTTGTAACGAACAAGCGGATCCGATTGTGCCGCATTTTTGACGTTTTATGTCACCTGATTATTGATTCTGCACCTGTTCTGCACTGCCAGATTAACTGACTGCGCTTTGTTTCCATTCCGGTTTCATTTACTTAATAGATTTTTGTGTGTGAACTTAGTTCATTCCTTTTATGATATAAATAAAAACAAGTGTGCACTACTGGTGATTTTTATTTCATTTCGGATTAAATTCAAGCTTTGTAATGGGACCACGTTCGATCCACCCCATCTCCACGAGTTAGCCGGTCGTAAAATAAACTTAATTTGCACATTTCAACATTTGTAACCCAAGTAGGTCACAAATTTGGCGCCCTACGTGGGGCCCAAACCCACGACCCTGAGATTAAGTGTCTCATGCTCTAGCGACTGAGTTAGCTGGGCATCTGTTAGTTAAAGAAAACTCCAGTGAAAGGTCCGGAATTAATAGGGGGGAGGAAGAACCAAATAAGAATATAAAAAAAAACTAAATAAAAATAAAACATGGATTACGAACCGACCGCCGCCCAATGTGACTCTAAAACATACCTGTTGTAGTTTCGACGAGCAAGCTTGGAGAAGCTTAAAAGAAAATTTAGAACTGGCCGCAACCAATTAACATCCGGGCAATATACCCGTCTCCTTTTCACTCCAAGACATACACCGATTAATGAAAAATTTACACAAAGCGAGAATAATTCTCAATGCGACCTGTTCGGCAAGCGAGCGGTCACACGACTGGCGAAATTTTTAGTCAGGTCGGCATTCGACGTGAACGGTTCGCGGGCGGGGGAGAGGTCCAATGACAAGCCTTTAATATATTCCACTTTCGACATGGGACAGTCTCATTACAAAAGAAAGGGGTTGCCCAGGGTTGTTTAGCGTTCTAAGCGTAGCTTTTAGATCAGTCCAAGTTCCAAAGGTCAAACTGCGGCGTAATTACACTTTCGCTGACGGTGCGTATTACTATTAGTTCAAAACTAACAAATTTAAAGCAAGTTAAAAACTTTTCGACCTGTACACACCAAAATTTGATGGAGTCGGAACGAAAATCCCGAACTGGCTCGCAATCATTCAGTTGTTGCTAGAATGAGTGACACATTGGAAATAAGTTCCGAGCTGGCTTGCAACTTGTCCGAACTTCGAACCCTTTCATCTTACCGCTCCTCCGCGGATCGGGTTCGGTTCGCTGAAAGCTCAGAACCGGCCAACACGAGAAGCGTCCTCACCAAGTTCAAATCTTTTGTCGAACTAGCACCGAGCAGTACGCGGTCAGTACACGCCTTAAGATACAGGTTGATCGGAAAGCTATGAATTATTTGCAACGAATTTTCTCACCGTAACAACTGGAAAATTTCGAATTCTGTAGACATCGACCTTTGGTGAAAATGTGTTGACATTTAGAGATAATATTGAAGTTTACCAAGTACGAGGAACAGTCTTTCAAAGTTATTTAGAACTTGTAAATTGTATGGCTTTCGCTTGTTTAAGAGAGTCTGGGATGGGAAAAGGTCAAGGTAAATAAAAAATGTCTCCAAACTGTATAGATACAGTCGCGGCCAAAAAAAACGGGACACTTTTTAAACGTCAATTTTATAAATACTAAAACTTTTGCTGGTTGATTGTAATTATGAGTTGATACTTACGGATGACAAACAGTAATACTTATTGTTTATTATCCGTAAGTATCAGCTCATAATTACAATCACCCAGCAAAAGTTCGGCCGAATTCACCATTCACAAATTAACAGTCAGTTTTCTAAGGTACCGTTAAAATTTAAATCTCTGTTAACTCAAAAGTAAATTTAATTTAAATTAACTATATTTGTTGTGCTACACAATTACAACAAAGCGATAAATTTTATTAACTGCCAAATAATGCATAATTAACTTAAAAGGGTGAGTTTGACACAACATTAACTCTTAACAGTAGTTGGTGAATACAGCTTTTATATTTAACAGTCTGTTAACAGCTTAACCGACCTTTAAATATGTAACTAAGGAATGATGAATACGGCCATTAGTATTATAAAAGTGACGTTTAAAAAAGTGTCCCTTTTTTTTTGGCCGCGACTGTATTATGTTGCTGAATTTGCGAAAATGGCACCTGGGGCCCGTTCAGGAATTCTCTCGCGAGAGCACTTTGGGCATTTAAAATGAAAAGCAAAATTACTTACATGAGAGAGAAAGAATATTACCCAGACCCCGCTCTTTCTAGTCGGAGCGTTATTCCTGAACGGGCCCCTGTAGGAAATAGAAATAAATTGACGGCTGGTCCGAGTTGACACTTTACTCGATTGAATTACGTAATTACATCTGGAATAAAATGATTCATTAATTCAAAATTCTAGACTCTAGAGCTTTTGAGAAGATATACAGACTTGAGTCCTTGATGATGTTCTATATAGTTTTACTTCAGTTTATTATTGTTATATGTTTTTATCTTTCACAAACTGTTGGTATTCTTTATTTTCAATTTGTGGAGCATTGTTGACGAACATTTTGCAAGTATATTACACAAAAGAAGCAAAGAAGATGAAGAAGAACAAAAAGCTGGCGAAAACTAGAAATTGAAATTACTAAAACTGAAATACAAGATCTACGATGACGATGACGAAGTTAACGAAAAAGAAAGTGGAGATAAGATATCAGAAAATCATAAGAATAATAAAGATGAAGAAAAAGCAAACAAAGAAGAGAGAAGAAGAACAAAAACTGATTAAAACTAGAAATAAAAAAGAGAACAAATTCACCAGTGTAAATAAGTACATCCGATAATAAGCAAAAAGTCTTGTGGCATATAATTAATAGGGAAAGTTCTAGGAAAGTCCGTTCTTCCAACGAGAATATTCCATCAGCAGCAGAATTTAAGAAGCATCACTAATAAATGGTATACCATATGTCTCACAGCTTTCCCAGAAGAACTATTAGCCAAGCGCCCGGTGAACGAGAACTCCATGTATTTATCCCCGGTGTCACCAAATGACATTGAGAAGCATATCAACTCTCTAAAATCAAAAAATTCTACCGATTTTTTCGGCTTAGATGTAAGCACTGTGAAATTCGTGGCGAAAACTATCATGCGTCCAACAATTATTGTAGTCCTGGGTGGCTGTGGTATCACACATAAATGCCGATATTTACTTCGTATCGTTGAACTGAAGTCTCAAATATTGACTGTTAGACAACAAATAAATGTTTCTTTACGTATTTAATGTTTTAATGCTACTTGAAACAATAATTAGTTAAAAATATTTGACTCTACAGCCACCCAGGACTACAATAATTGTTGGACACCTGTTATTAGCACTCCTCTGGCTGATATCATTAACAGCTGCCCAACAAATGGAAGTTCCAAGCAAAATGAAAATTGCTAAAGTAATTCTAGCGCATAAGAAAGGGAACACCACCGATCCCAACAATTTTAGACCCATATCTTCTCCTCGAGAAAAAAGTCCAAATCGTTGAGGAGCAATATGGATTCCGAAAAAAAAAAGGACCACAGACGCTGTCATCTCCCTACTCTCCTACATCTACAAATCTTTCGAGAATCATGAAGAATGTATGTATGTACAGTTTTGTGACCTATCCAAAGCGTTCGACTGCATGAGTTACGAACTATTTTTATGCAAAATTGCACATTATGGCATCAGATCTTATAAACTCTTATTTAACTGATCGGAAAGAAGTAATCTATCATAAAGGTGAACACAGCGATCCCATAAATGTTAAACGTGGAATGGCACAGGGCTCCCTTATTCTTCCTATTATTCATTAACGGATCTTCCCAAGAATTTAAAATGCAAATCCATCCTTTACGCTGATGACACAACTCTTATCACTGCAGTCGGAAACGAAAATCTCTTGAATGAACTACTTAATCAAGCTAAAACTGACGCAGGAACCTGGTTTGCCACAAAATTACAGTGCACTTCTCCACAAGCAGAGTGAAACATTTAAAAGAGGATTCAAAGTTCCCACCTGGATTCTAAACTAAATTGGAAAGTTCACATAATCGAGCTGTCGAAGAAGAAATCTACCACCATCTATGTAATTAGGTGCATTAAGCAAATTATCAATACAAGAGATAGAGCAAGAACAGCGTACTTTACCTTCTTTCAATCAACAACATCCTATGGAATTCTCCTATGGGGACACTCAGCAGGGATGAAGTCTGTCTTTCTACTCCAAAAACGGGCATTGCGAGCATTAGAAGGGGTACCACCTTGGATCAGTTGTAAACTTTTGTTTAAAAAATTTTCCATACTAACAATACCTTCCTTGTAGGTACATTATGGAGCAAATACTCCATGTCAAAAAACACATTGGTGCATACAATTCCAGGTTCGATACACACAACCGTAACATCAGAAATGGTTCAGTTCCGTTTCACCGACTTGTTACAACGCCCCTTCCCCCTATCCATTGGAATTAACCTTTTCAACAAAATTCCAAAGAAGTGGAAGGAGAGCACCTTAATCGCTTTGAAAACTCTTCATATAAAAGCTCCTACTATTCGGTTGAGGAATTCCTAAGTAAATATATGAGATTTGAACATTTTACTATACTTTTCACCCTTGGTATCGTATGCACTTAAATTTGATTTTTGTACTTCTGTGTATCTTTTCGACTCAATTACTTTATAAGCAAATAAACATTATAATTATTATACATTGGAGTTACTAAAACTGAAGTACAAGATCCACGATGACGACGGCAAAGAAAAAGAAAGTGGAGATGATAAGACTCCTGAAAAAAAAAGGGTAGGAATAATAAAGGTGAAGAAAAAATAAACAAAGATGATGAAGCAAAGAAGCAGAAAGCAGTTGTCAGTTTCTAATAACATAAGTAATTGGCAAATGAATTAATGTTTTCTCACCCAAATCATGGTACTAGATACAGAGAGACGGGCGGATCTTTCGAAATTTCGTCACACACTATGACATTCGGTGAATGTTGATTATGCCTCCGGACTCTGGTGATGTTCACGACCATACGACCACTAGCTGTTTATAGCGGAAATTCCGACAAGGTTAAATCTTGCATGCGGGCTACTTGCCCTATGGATCATCGTGATTTTCCTAAATCGTCCACTTTTATGCTTGCATAACGCCAGCTTTTTGATTTGATCAGGTCAGTCATGACTCATGACAGCAAAGCCAGTCGTTTGTTTACATTATTTTAGGTGGGCAAATTTTCCGCGGTCGCTTAGGCGAAGTTGGATCGAATTAAACTTACGCAATGATTTCTTACGGAGATAATAAAGACAAAGAATGTTATGTAAGAAATGGAAAGTACAGAAGTAGAAAGAGAAAAAGGGACTTCTGATAAAATAAGTGAAGCAAGAAAAATCTAAAGTAGCAGACTAGCAGAGCAAGAGGATAATAAATATTTATACCAAGTGGTCAGATAAACTGTTCATTCAAAACTGGCTCCTATCCACATGAATTAAAAACTGCTAGAATAATCGCTGTACACAAAAAAAGCGATTCTACAAATGTCGAAAATTATAGAGCAATAGCTAATCTATCTGTTTTCACAAAAACTATTGACAGACTCATGTATATTAGAGTCCTGAACTTCTTAGAAAAACACGATTTGTTAAGTGAAAATCATCATGGTTTCAGAAAAGGTAGAAATACCATCACTGCCCTTTATGATGTTATCAAGCACATTATCACTTGTCTTGATAATAATGATACAACAGCGGGAATATTATTCGATCTCTCAAGGGCCTTCGATGTACTAGACCATAAAATAATGAGGCATAAATTACAAGAACATGGTATTAACGGTCCTGTATTAGATTGGTTTACGTCTTATTTATCTAACCGTCGACAATTCGTTGAAGTTAAACATGATTCAGATAGAATAAAGAGAGCACATTTCAGATCGCAATTCGCAATTATTAATAATGGTGTCCCTCAAGGAGGCATCTTATCTCCTTTTTTGTTCTTACTATATAGTAATGATCTTTGCATAAATCATTCTTCATTGCGAAATGGACTTGTAAAACTTTGCCAATACGCCGATGACACTACGATGGTTATAAATACGGACGGAAGACAAGATTTAATCAGTGTGTGCAATGAAATGTCCAAGACCATGCATGATTCTAATAATAAACTGATTTTCTAATAATAAACTGTGTCTCAATGTTAAGAAATCCGTCATTGTGCAGTTCTCCATTAGGAATTCGTTACTTTCAAAAGAAAGTTTGTTACTAAAATGTGGCACTAATTCAATCCCAACTCAATCAGTTGCCAAATTTCTGGGTCTGTTGGTGGATAGTAATCTAAGCTGGGATGATCACGTGAATAGTATTGCTGGAAGACTAAACAGTGCATATTTTGCACTTCTTAACCTGAAAAAATGCGTAACTAATGACATTCTTTTAATGTACTATAATGCTCATGTACGCTCTCATTTAGAGTACGGAATTATAATATGGGGTAACTCAAGAAGTGCAAATAGATTGTTTCTTATTCAGAAAAAAATTGTAAGGCTAATAGCTGATGCCAAATGGAATGATCATTGTAGACCCTATTTTCAGGAGTTAGGAATCATGACATTTTTCTCCTTATACATGTATAACCTTGCGCTATTCGTATATGATCATCATGACAAATTTTTAACTAATGATGATGTTAATGAATTTTATAATACCCGAAATGCCAAAGCTTTACGAGTTCCTGCACATCGAACCACTTTCTTCGCAAAAGGAACTAGTTTTATGGGAATTAAAATCTTTAATAAACTCTCACAATTAGTCAAAAGTAATTCAAACAGAAATTCATTTAAGAAAGACATCAAGCAAATTTTTCTGAATAAATCCTATTACACTGTAAATGAATTTCTGAATGAATGACTCTAAAAGTTGATCTGTGTTTATTTATTTTAAGTATATATATATATCTTTAAACCTTGAGTATTGTATCTGTTATTTCTCTGACAAAAGTAGTTTTTTACCTTTTAGCACACTATTGTAGGTACTTGACAAAACAATATTCTGTAAAGAATCAGATTGTGAATAAAGACTATACTATACTAAACGCAAGACTACATTAAGGCCAGTGATCTATTTTATTATGTAAACAAATTATAAAGATCAGGACGTCATTAAATTTAATCTTTCAACGTGATGTTTATTGGGCACCTATATTAAAAGGTTCAGTTGTAAATTGAAACGTGCACAGACAAGTATAATAGAATTAAAAATTTAAAAAGAAAATGAATTGAATTGAATCTTCTCCAACTTGATTGTTCCTTTAGGTAGTAGATAGATAGATAGATAATAAATCAGAAAGTTTTCGGGTCGTACGAAATTTGACCGCCGTGTGACGCACGTCCAATATAAATCAGTGTTTACGTGATTTCGCCTGCCGAGATGAGATATCGGAGGGGACAAGGCACAAAACAAATACGAAACGGGTTGTGGACGCGGGTGCGATCGAAGTCTCCGCAGTATTCACTTTTTTCATCCCGTTAGACTCGAAAAAGAACGTTTCATTGTTTTACGCGTAGTTTCACTCTTCTTTGCATAAAAAACACAACAATTTTTAATTTAATTCGTTTCATTTTAATTCTTCAAATTCACCAAGTATTTTCAGGTGTAATTACTTCTGTGACCTATTTCATTTATCCAAGTTCTTTTCTTGTGTACTGGTTTTATAATTAAATCTTCTTTCTGTTACAGTTAGTATAAAACTCGTGTTTACATTAGCTTGAAAATAAAATAATTTTCTATTTAATTCAAAGGTATGATCGGGTGTACCCCAAGGGCTACATCTATGGTCAATCTTTTTTGTGTGCGCCTATTGGTTTTAGAATTAAGTGAAAACCTTTTCCTTCTTTCTATTGCAGTGAATGTGAGAGCCATCGACGGGAAATGCCCCGAAGGACACTTCTTGTGCATAAACAGCTCCGACATTTGCATTCACCAGTTGAACAACTGCGATGGCATCGACGATTGCCCCGAAGGCACAGACGAAGACGTCGACGAATGCAGTAAGCATCGCATTCTTAATTACCTTCTGAATTACTTTCTGAGTAACGTTCTAGATGACGTATGGGATTCGAGTTACTGGGATCACCTGCTGAGGAAGAGGCCTTCCGCCGAACATGACGACCTCGATCCAAATTGCGGTAAAACCACGCGACGCCTCCAAATCCCCCAAATGAATTAAACGCCCAAATATTTTTAGTTTTCCCCTCGTATCAGGGAAGGTGCGTGTGTCGACACAGGGACATCCTCTGTCATTACAGGAACTTCACGTTGGTCCCCGGCGATTTACCTCGGAACGAAATCGACCTTCTGTAACTGCCAATTTCTCAAGATCAATTCGAATTTAATATGACAAAAAAATCTTTCAGGGACTTCACCGGGAATAACTTCAAAGTGATGACCCCGGGCGTTCTGCAATCGATCCCAGATGGGATTAATATCGTGTAAGTTGTTTGCCTCTTCGCTAAAGTAAGACGTACAGGGGAAGAAAGATGTCTGATGGCGTGGCGTACGAAACTGTTGTAAGCACAAACAAAGCATCTCATTATGTAAAGTGCACCTCGTGCGAGACGCCTGCTCCTTTCGCTATTACAATAAGCAATGTGAAATGATTTCAGAGTTTTCGGTCACTGTAATGTTCATCAAATCGAAGAAGGGTCGTTTCATCACCTCCCGAACGTAAAGGCCCTGTAAGCGATCAGTTTTAAACTCGACGTGATTTTGAAATAAAATCGCTTTTATTTCAGGCATATAGACAACAACAAACTCAAATATTTTCCCGAGGGTCTGTTCGCGAGTGGAAACCACCTCGAAATCCTGTAAGTAGGAAACTCACCGGAGCGATTTTAATAACCGCTCTTTCGAAACTTCTTTCCAGTGTTATCAGCCACAATCAAATCACGGAGATAAACCCGCTGGCTTTCCAGGGATTGCCGGAGTTGATAGAGTTGTAAGTGATGCTTGAAAGTGCTTGTTATATGCATGCATTCGAGAAGAACGATCGGCGTAAAATGATTTCCGGTTTCCGCGAGTTTCGTTTCCGTTGCTTATCGAAGCGGAAGGATAACTCGACGGGAACTCAACGTATTGATATACCGCCCTTTATAATATTAAATAAACACTTTGGGGAATTGTAGGCGCAAAATGTTTACCCTTCAAGTATTAGGTTGATTCCTTTTCTATAAGTCACATTTGGTCAGATATAGTATTAACCACCCTGTTTTTTTTGACATTTTTTTGTTAACTAATGTTGCGGTTTAAACACTCGCTTGAAAATACATACATGGCGTTCGTGCTGATGATAACTGGCAACAAATATGTGACGCTTGCTTTACGTTGTTTGCAGTGAGATATTTGTGAGTTTCGTTTGTGTTGTTTATCAAAGCGGAAGGATAACAGTTTCTGCACGCTGCCTGTATGTGGTTCGATGGAATTCAACACACCCCGATGTGCTTCGCTTCGAAATATTAAATAAACATTACGCGAGTTGAAAGCACGATGTGAAAAGCGTTAGATCTGCGACTGAAAAGATTAATCACAAATCTGGTCAACTGCAGTTTCATTTATTAATTTACGCCAGTCTCCCATGCATTTTCATTAGTTTTATTGATTTCATCCGTAAATTCAAAGATTCTGTCATAAGCTACTTATACTTCATTAAAGTATCCTGTTAATATAAATAAATTTGGGTAAATTTGGCTTCTTTACTTCTAGAGTAGTTGTAGAAGAATCTCCTTGCGTATTTGCGACTAGAGAGCTTCAGATCGTTTCATGTATAAGTCTGGGATTTATCACTTAACTTAAAGCCAAAACTATACGTATCTTTAGCTGGATTTTTCCTTCGGGTTCTGTTGACCGTTCTTGTTTTCTCAACCATTCGTTTTCTTCTTCCCATCGGGATTCCCTGCTTGGGGTTGGAAGTTCTCTTTCAGTTAATTCCACCTCGAGTGTTACTGTTGCTCTTGGTAATAGCAATGGCATCGTTTTGTCCTTTTTCTTCAAATGAGTCACATTCATTTACTCTATTTATTTGCATTACAATGAAGTCAATACGCATAAGCACAAAACTGAAATTACATCAAGCTGGCTTAGATTTCTTGATGACAGAAGAAAGAGCAAAAAAAGGATGACTTCCTAAACAGATTGACGTTTAGTCTGTGGATTGACGTATAACCGATGACAATTGTCAAACAGTTGTTTTGTTTAAAATCTAAAGTGACATGGCGTGAAGTGAACTTTCCTATTGAACACTGGATACACCAAATGAGTTAAGTTTCTGAGAATATAAATAACTTGACAGAAGTCATTTATAGAGTAAGGGCCACTTTCATAATGGAACTTAAAGGACACTTCAAAATTAAAGAAGTCACATTCTGATATGTAAACAAACGTGTTTTCATATTTGTTTTGACATCTGAAAGTGTCTTTGATTTAAAATTCCATTATGAAACTGGCCCTTAATTGGGTTAATCTTCAGTGTACGTTTTGATTGCCTCGTAAATATTGGAACGCTTTCCTTCCAACAAGGTTGTGTTCATAAACTATACCTTCGAGTGCACCCTGGGTGTGTAATCGCATCTTTCTCACTCGCAATTTTTCACTTATTTTGCGTCTCGCTCATCGGTTTTAAGAAGTCTAGTCTTTACATGATTTCCATGGCAACGGACGAACTTTTCACGTCTTACTTTTAAATAGGTTGTAGAAAATGTGTTTGTTGCTATGGAAATACACGCCTGATTTAGTTCTTTATGATTCTTGTGTGAGAAACAAAATAACGAGTGATCAATATCTTTTCTAATCAAGTGACCTATGGAAATAAAAGCGTGTGTCTTTGATTAGTTCATTATTTCAAATGTCATTTGAATTATTTATATTGCATTCCTATACAAAATCTAATTGCTGTTTTCATGTAATATATGTCTTTTTTAAATAAATTTGGATATCAAATTCCAAGTTCACATTTTCCACTTAAAAAGAAAGCTCGCGTCAAGAGCATTTGCGCAGCCGCAGCTCGTATCAACGACAAGTTTTAAGGTTATTCGGTATATTAGTTTTGTTATGCTGATTTCAGTTAAATTGCCATGTTTTTGAATTAATTAAATTTAGTGCAATAAAATGTATTGGAATAAATGTTACGTTGATAAAGATAACGACTCAAATGTATACAACGAATAACATTCGCTAAGATTATTGGATTGTTATTGAACTGTTCACAATGCAACAATAAACTCTGATAAATAAAGATTTCTGTTAATAAATTAAATTTACTGACACTGACAGTTAATAATTAAAATGAAACTTGAAAAATGAATTAATCAAAGACATACAACTTTTTTCCATGGGTCACTTGATTAGAAAACATATTGATCACGTGTTATATGCGCTTATTTATGCGAGAGAGACCACAATATTACCCGAGAGTGACCCTAGAGTTTAATTTATGAACACAACCCAGTTGGACAACTGCATTCCCAAGTTTTGTCTGGCCCCTGCACAGAGTTTTTCTTCCCCGTGGATAGGTTTTCGCTGTTACGTATATTCTGGTCATGGACGTCGAACCTAATTTCTAGAGAATGGAGGTTCTTCCTGAGAACTCAGAATTAAGTGTGCTGGCAGCAAACCTTTGATGAGGCAGCATCAAGATTCCATATTTTATGAATAAAGGTTTACAATTAACATGATAGGGTACACCTTCTATTACGCGTATGTTTTTTTTTTCTTGTAGGCGAAAGATTTTACTTGCATTCGATGAATTCTCCAAGCTTCTATTGCGTGTCTCATTAATGAAATAAATAAGAAGAAGTAAATAGGTTGAGGGTAGGTTGTATAGGCTGTGGTACAGGCAGCTTCTTTGTTTACAATGATTAGAATGCGGCGTATAGCGTAAATTGCGCTGGAGAGTTTGTTGGAAAACTCTCCACAGAGTTTTTATCATGTTAGTCTTATGTCCAAATAAATTAAAACGGTCTTATGCTCAGTTGCACCAACTTTTTAAGCATAGCTTAAATTTAAGTGATGTTTAGACTATGACATTAGTGATAGATGTTACATCTAATTGATACTTAAGTTGAAGTTTAAATTTCAATCAGAATGTATTTGACATTACACTGACTATAGGTAAATGTCACATTCTAAACATAACTTAAATTTAAGCTCTGCTTAAAAAGTTAATGCAACCGGGCATTAGTCTTCTTAGTTTTAAGACAGAGTTCATTAACTGCAAACGACATGGCAGCAATCTGTAAAGTTTCTGAAGTATCTATCTTTGACAGCAAAAGTAGCGTCATCACTTCATCAGGGTAAAGGACTGTATGGGCTGCTACATCAACTGGTAGGTCGTTAATGCGTTAATTGTTATGATGGTCCCAAGCTGAATCCTAATGCAATTCCATGTGATATGTGCTCCGATTCGCTACTATCATCACCAATATTCACTATTTCGAGTCAATTGGTAATGTATAATCCCAATAGTTTTAGGAGAATACCTCGAAAACGATAGTATTGTATTTTGGGGATGAAGATCTTGTGAGATATGCAGTCGAAGGCTTTTGAAAAGTCACAGAATTGGGCCTGTTCTTTTATCGACTTTACCAGATATTTATTTAGGTACATTATGATCTTGCTTGGATTTCTATTAGTCCTAACATCGAACTGGCTGTCTGTCTCTCAAGTACAGTGAAACTTCTCTAACTCGAACTTCTTTAACTCGAAATATTCTCTAAATCGAATTTCTTGTGAACAATAAAGTTTTTCAACAGTTTCTCCTAGTAATTTTATCTCCGCAAGTCGAATTTCTATTACTCGAATATTTCTAATACTCGAACTGATATTTAACGTGAAGCCAAGCCTAATTCGAATTTTTCGGGGATTTACCAATTTACATACGATGAAGACAAGTAGAAATTTGCGTTGGAAGCATAGTTTCTTGGCACGTTTAGTGGAGTGAAGCTGATCGTGGTTAATTTCTAGCAATTGCACGAACGGTGGTGCAAATTCACATAGGATTTGTTCGTGGAAAAGTGAAAATGTCGAAGCGAAATTTAAAGTGTTTAACTCTTAAGGAAAAATTGAAATTAATTGCTGAGGTAGAAAAAGGCGAAAAGAAAAAGAAAGATATTGCAGAACAATTTGGGATTCCCCCTAACACATTATCGACCATTTTAAAAAACAAGGACAAACTTTTAGGAAAAAGTGATTATGATTTTAACAGCAAACGAAAAAGACATACAACTTGTGTCAATAATGATATTGACGAAGCTATGCTTAAGTGGGTTACTACCGCACGTGATAAAAATCTTCCCCTCTCAGGAACCTTAATTAGAGAAAAAGTTAAAGAATTTGCTGCTGCGTTGGGACGTGAAGATTTTTCAGCTAGCGTAGGATGGTTAGATAAGTTTAAGAAAAGGCATAATATCGTCCAAACGTCGGTGTGTGGTGAAAGTGCTTCTGCAGATTTGTAATGTAGTGAAGATTGGCAAAAAAATGTTTTACCCGATTTAATCAGACAATACGATAAAAATGACATTTATAATGCAGATGAGACGGGAGTTTTTTTTTAAATGTTTACCCAACAAAACACTAGCATTTAAAGGTCAAAAATGTTTTGGTGGCAAAAATAGTAAGGAGCGAATTACAGTTATGGTTGG